>JAUPFT010000017.1:30398733-31039228 GCA_036936625.1 Parnassius smintheus behrii
ACGATACTCATTTAAACTTGACTTAATTAGTAACCTGCCTGTGTCGTCATCGTCACTGACGACGTTTCGTCAGTTAGTCGCCTTTGATGCGCCCGCAACGCTTGTCTTTTCGTTGTGAGATTATTGTGAACGTTACCTTGTTACGATGGCTTACCGATACTCAAATGTTGAGTATACCGAACTGGTGCGAATTTTTGCAATTTGCAATGATAATGTTAGTGAAGCCTGCCGTGAATATTCAAGGCGATTTCCCAACTCACGTGCACCGAGCTACGCTACGATGCTAGGCGCTACACAGCGATTGCGAGATTACGGGCAATTCCAGCTTGTATCTATCGATCGTGGTCGTCCACCGCGGCGCACAGTACGTGAGCAGGAAGACATACTGCAGTTTTTTGAAGAAAATCCAGCAGCAAGCACTTATGAAGCAGCCCGACAGTTCAACGTATCACAATATTACGCATGGAGTGTCATACACAATGAAGGGAAGTACCCCTTTCACCTGCACCGTGTTCATGAACTCAGCGAAGCTGACATGTAACTCGCGCTGGTAAGTTACATTTTGTAATTGGTTACTAGCTGCTGAACGAGCTAACATTTTATGGACTGATGAAGCAACATTTGGCAGAATAGGGCTATTTAATACGCGCAATGAACACTTGTGGTGCTATGAAAATCCACATGAACCAAGACCACATAGCTTTCAACACCGGTTTAGTGTCAATGTGTGGGCAGGCCTTATTAATACAACGTAACTGGGCCCTGTTTTCATAGAAATATTAAATGGTGAAAGCTATCACAATTTTCTCACCGACACGCTGCCAGAATTGTTAGAGGATATACCACTTGCATCTCTACGCAATATTTGTTATCAACTTGACGGGGCACCAGCGCATTAAGCTATAAGCTATAAAGAATACCCTGGACGCTGGATCGGCCTTGGCGGGCCTTGTGCATGGCCTTCCAGATCGCCAGATATCACACCAATGGATTTTCATTTGTGGGGGCATATAAAGACATTAGTGTATACTGGTCGCACACTCGAAACCCGCGACATGTTGAAAGAAAAAATAATTTGGGCATTCGATCAAATCAAAATGAATAGGTACTCAACTTTTATCTCGTGTCGGTGAACAGTTAACTTTTAGGTGTCACCTATGCATAGAATGTGGAGGTGTTTATTTTGAACGCTTTGCGCGATACTCACCGCCATCCGCGGACGAGTACCGCTAATTCTAATGTATAAATTTGTATTATAATATTTTTATTGAACCCTTTTTACCTAAATATTTTTATTCAATTACTGTTGTAAAATGTGTGTTAATATCTGTATTTAATCATTATAAATATTTTATTGTAATATTTGTAATTATTTTAACCCGTATCCATTTATTAAATACAACTTGCATTTAATAAATAAATAGCTAATAATACTCGACATTTAATTTGCATGTGCTGCGAACCGAAAAGGGCAGGCGGCGCCTTTGATGACGCCTGTATCGACGTCAATATACCTTTGGCTTGGCCTTGGTAAGGCAAGCAGTGATCGTAACAAACTACCTAAATGTTTATTAAAAAATGTCTATAAATTCGTAAACAAATTAATAAAATAATCAAATTGCTTTATGAAAAAAAGGAGTAGGTATATGAAAAGTTAATGTAAATTTGTCATTTGGAGTGGCGCCCTGGTACCATAGGCACAGTGGTGAATAGTTTAGTAGGCAGTATAAAAAAGTACTCTGTGGGCAGTAGGCACTCGCGACACAATCAGCTGAGCGCACAGACTACTAAGAGGATACAACGCATGCTGAGCGCGAGGTTCGACCGGCGCGTCGGCGCGTCGAAGAGGTCATACTTTATACCTATTGCTCATTTTAATATTTGTGATTTTTAAAATACAGACTTAAAAGGGGTCAGACATGACAATAAAAACTTAAAAGTAGCTTTTATGTAAGTGTATTACATTATGTAAAGAGTGATCTCGTTAAAATCGTTTGTAATTATGCCACCATTATATTCCCAAAAGGTCTTTAGTAAATTAAAAATGACCCTGTAGAGGCACCCGTAGACGCGGGGATGGTCGTCGCTGTCTACGCGCCATCAAGAGGTAATGTTGTTAACCTTCAAGGCTGCCGAGGTAAAATCCGGCACGGGACGCAAAGGAGTGTTCTAATTTGTGGGTAGGAGAGATACGAAGTATCAGCCGGAGAGACCACCTGTGTCTCGGTTATAAAGAGCAAGACCAGCTTCATCTATCGTCACAGATAGCGTGGCAGGGGGCGCCTTTGACTTATTGCTCCGTTTGCCCCCAGCAGGTTTAGTCTCGAGCGGAATTTCGCCCCCCCCCCCAGAATACGTGGAGCAGCCTGATTTTGACTGACTTTTTGTTCACAATATCTTTATTTCTATACTTTTGTCCTACATATGTGCAGAGTGTAGAGGACCTACTATTGCCCGAAGATTTAAATTGTTAGATGCGCCTTTACCTTGAAAAACTATTGCATTATTTTTGAATGTGTACGTTTTCAGAGGACCTACTATTGCCCAATATTGCCACAGTTTAAAGATAGTCCAGTTGTGAAATGCCTTTATGTCAGCAATGTAAGCTAGGGGTTATCACGAAATCGGAAATAAAATGATTTTGGATACTATAATACTCATTATCATTTTTATTCAAATTTGTACATACTTATAACTGAAAAACATTTATTGAACAGGATCATTTTTATTACTACACGAAAAATTACATTTACAAGTGCTGCACTTCCAAATTTTTTCATGACACTTTCTTTTCATAGATGTTTTCAGTTTTCGATTGTTAAATTTAATTATGTATGGTTCATAAAAGATAGCTTGATCTCTGCGACAGCTGTCAGTAAAATCACGCCTATGAAGTCCTGAATTTCTTAGTAGTACAGACAGTACCTGTCAATGTCATACTTTATGGGCATGCCGACCTATAGGTATCTTTTATGAACTATAGTGTATTCGTATTCATCATTATCATCATCATTATTACAGCCCTTCACAATTCAACTGCTGAACATAGGCCTCCCTTAAGAAATGCCACAAAGCACAATCCTGAGCCCCTGTATCCATCCGCTTCCTGCATGTCTTACCAGGTTGTCACTTCATCTAGTGGTGGGTCATTACCTACACTTCGCCTATCGGTATGAGGCTGCCACCCGAGAACCTTTTTTCCCCATCGGTTGTCAGTTCTTCTAGCTATACTAATATGTAGTATGACCAGCCCATTGCCACTTCACCATAGATTACTGACTATGTACTAGAGACACTTCACCTTACTAATTCGTTGGACTATGTCGGTCACTCTGGTTCTGCTACGGATATTTTCAGTTATATAAAAACGACGAAAATGAAGAGATGGCTTAAAGGACAAGCATTCAAGCCAACAATGTTAATAAAAAAATAGAGTAAATTTTGGGGTATGTTCCGAAATACAACGCAGTGTACTGTCCAATGCAAATGACGTCATGAATCGACGCTATACTGGTGATTCGTTCCAAAACATTGGACAGTATATGACGTCATACTTTTGCGCCATTTGGAAAAGTGTTGGCGATTATTTTGTCATTTTGTGCTCCAAAAATCATTATATCCTGCTAATGGATATACCATCAATTATTCTATAATTTTTTGTATTAGAATAAATAGAAACAAATTCTAGCATGCTTCATTCGGCAAACACACAATTAAAAATTGTTTTATTATGGCCGGATATCCGACACAATATGGCGGTGGCACGCTAGTACGATAAAGTGTCAAATGATACGTTTACGTCATATTTGCATAGGACAGTAGGTACACTGTGTTGTATTTCGGTACATACCCTTAATATTTTATATTATTTTAGGGTTCTCGAAAATTTATACACTAAAAGAATAAATATAAATCTGTACTTTCTTGTACAAATAATTATTAAACATGTCTAGACTAACCTCTCGGCTTGATGCTAAGAAAGTTGTAAGTTGACTCGATGGAAGTAATTGTAGTATATCGTTTCAAAAAAGAAAATGTTTTTCATCAATTAATTACTACTTGGTGTTTGTTTATATTTTCAGAATTCAGAATTACTAACACTTACTTACGGAGCTTTAGTGTCACAAATGTTAAAAGAAACAGAAAGCACTGACGATGTAAATAAACATTTAGAACGGATCGGTTATAATATGGGCGTACGACTGATCGAAGATTTTCTTGCTCGAACTTCTTCGAATCGCTGTTTAGAGATGAGGGAAACAGCTGATAAGATTCAGCAAGCTTTCAGGTATACTAAAATATTATTTCTAGTTGTAAACCTTAAAAATGTCCCAAAAGTCCCAAATTACACTCCCAAATCACAAACAAGAAATTTATTATCTACTATAGATTTTAAAGGGTACGCCTTATAAAGTTGCAGAGCAGGTCTGCTCTTAAGTTTTTACATAATATTATGTATTTTCATTAAAACTTTCTGTAGTTTTTTGTGTATCAGAATACTTCAGAGTAATGTACAGGTTTTTTATACCAACTGATGTAGGTATAAAAAAACCTGTATTACCTGTAACATTTACGTTGTAGAGCCTTGCTGTAGTTATATTAGTAGTATGGTTGTAGAATGAATGGGTTGGCTCGACCGGGGAAGGACTACGCTTTCACAGAATACCAGCATCAAATAGTAGCTTAATGTTGCTGTTTCTTATGGTGAGTGTAGAGAACTGGAGACCCTTTTTACTGGAAACTAGGCATTCCATCTAAGTCCTCACGGATGACAACGCATCTGCATTTTGATTCATAATCGAGGATAGATGTAGATGTCTATGGGCCACAGCAATCATTTACCATCAGGTGGACTGTGTGCTCGTTTGTCACCTATTCCTATAAAAAAAATGATTTTAAAGGGTATCCCTTATGAATTTGCAGAGCAGGTCTGCTCTGAAGTTTTTACATATTATGTATTTTCATTAAAACTTTCTATAGTTCTTTGCGAATGAGAATAATTCAGAGTAAACAACTGATGTGGGTATAAAAAACCTGTATTACCTGTAATACAGATTTTTTTATACCTACATCAGGCTGAGACTGGTGTCTCTCAGATATTAGGTACCTGTCTGGCACTTTTGTAATACTTAGCACTAAGAATACCTGTTGTGAAGAGAGAATAAATGCATTCATTCATTCAAAAACATAATTTAGTTATACAGTGTATTTCGGGTATAACGACGATGAAGGGACCAATCAATTTCCATTGTTATATCCGGAAGTTGTTACCGGCAAAGGTAAAGAGATACAGTCACGTACACATGTATAGTTTATATTCATTTATTAATGAAAATATTTGCACACATAGTTATTCACTGGCACATTTCAAAATGCTACTCAGAATATCACTTTATAACTGAACCATAAATTTAACTCCAAAATGTACACACTCTCCTACCTACTTAGCTGATATCTATAAACAAAAGGTAAAGGTCTCCACACTTGCTGACCATCTGTGTAGATGTAATCAAAAGATAAGAAATATTTGTGAAAAAAATAAATCTTTGTGTCTTTGGTGGCCGACTCCAGTCGCAATATCTGCATGGGATTGCTAAGAATTTGTTACAAATTATTCATCAAAAACAGTCGCTATAGCCGAACTCAGCGTAACATCCAAAGTCGCTATAGCCACATGAATTTTGTACTAAAGTATGCTTTAAATTCAAGGGACTTAGATTTAACGCCGCTGTAGGTAAATGGTCGCTACAACCAAGGTCGTAATAAATGAAATCCACTGTATTAGGCTTTTTAAAAATTGACGTCTGTAATAATTGAACATATCATACAATGTTTAATGTTGTATATCTATGTATATAAAATATTACTTGTCACATTGTTTTTCCACAATGAACTGCCTTTACTACTGAACTGATTTCAATGAAATTTTGCGCTCTGTGTGTATTTTGGTCCACACTTGCTAGATAAGATAGTTTTTATCCCGATAAGTGACACCCAATATCTTGTATTGTGAATTTGTAGATTTTTTATAGGACAAAATGCTTTGATCAATAAAATAGGTCATCGGAAAGGGCAGAACAATGTCTGCCAGGCCAACTAGTAAATACATAATGCAGTTGACTGCACATAAAACATTAGTAAATTTTCTAATCTACTGCATAGTACATATCACTAAAATAAAAGTAAAATTAAAAAAGTCAGCCTTTCTACTGGGAGTAGGCTTTCCCCTATTTCTAAAAGTCAGTGAGTGAGTGTTTGCAGACTTTACATGTCTTTAAAATATTTTTATTCCTTTGATGAGATGCAAGTTTTCTTAATATGTTTTCCTTCACATTGTATATGTTTTGTTTGGAAACTAAAATTACAATTAATTCAGCACATCAAATCTCAGTAACTTGTGTATTCAAAACTCCAATATGTATATAAAAGAGTAGTACTACTTTGCTTCTGGTCAGTTTATACTTACAGCCTAAAATTCAGTGTAAATATCCACTGCTCTGTGGGGCAGAGCTCTTATTTATGAGGTGCTAATGGATGAGTTAGTATACTTCATTAATACAATACATGTTGACAGCCTTCACATGTACCTACTTGAAAAATATTCACTTGCCCAAACATGCAGGCTTATCTAGATGTTTTCTTTCACTACCAGCTCACACTGACTTAACACTAAAATTTGTGATCAAACATTAATGTCAGTAGGAATTGAAGTGGATGTATTTTGTAATTTAAAGCATTTAATTTTTTTATTATTTTATACATTAATTTATATTATTTATTAACCTGTTAATGGTAACAACTGCATAATAGTATCATTTAATGTCAACAGTAAGAATATTTAATATACATGTGAACACACATTCTTTGGAGAGATTTCTTGGCTTGAATAATCGCATTATTCCTGTCCACACGCAAAATACGCGTTTACACATGGAGTTGTGGAAAACACCCTGTCATTATCTATCTATCTATTCACATGAAAACTTGACAAGCAGGCCGATGCAAATTAATATTTTTTATGTTCTTATAAAATTATATATATGGTTGCATATTAATCTGTGATTACACATATCTGTTAGTACTCTGACAGTGGTTTATGTAAAAACGTAACATCATGCCATGGCTCATAAAACTGCACAATCACCTCTAAACTTCAGCGCAAACTTATAGAAATTGAACACTTATTCTCAATTTATCCAATCAGATCAAAGTACTACTAGCATTAATTAGACCAAAATTAAAAATTACAGGTTATATCTTAATATGCAACCAACAGTAACAAGTTGGAGCAGTTCGGGTGATGAGTTTTCTTTAGTGTGGGATCAATGTCCACTAAGTGAATGGGTGGAGATACCCAATAACGGCCTAAAGTATTGTGCTCTAATACCAGGTGCTATTCGTGGAGCTTTACAAATGGTACAATTGGAGGTGCAATGCTGGTTTGTCCAGGTAAACATTTCAAATGACTTGACATAAAATGTTTTTTTTTTTTTTATAAAATAAGTCTACCTGATGGTATGAGGATACTGTGACCCATAGACACTTACATCAATTTATAATTAAGAATCAAACTGCAAATGCATTCTTACCCCTGAGGACTAGGCTTGGATAAATATATCGATATATCAAAACTTTTTTAATATTCTCAAATTTTAATTATACATCAATTATTATATTAAATAGCAGTTGTATTCGAGACGAAGATTAGCAAATTCTTGTTTTACAGACAGTGAGTGACCTTGACTCCCGACATAGGAAAGAATTTTGTGAAATGCTATTTTTAATTCCATTGGCAAAATATTCTGGATCAAAATTATAATGTTTTGACTTTAAGGACCTATAGTTGTTAAACAATATATATTAATATTCTGGTATAATTGATTGATTATGCTCAAATATAATATTGTCCCAAAAAGAAAGCTTTATATTAACAAGTAAATTTTTATAATTGATATTTTTAAGTATTTATAGTAATAATTAGATTTTAGACTTGAAACCTTAATGCGCCATCTAGTGACATAGAAACCCCACATAATATTACAGCGCCATCTATTAGAATGACTTTACTAAATAGTACTCAGGAAAATCAACAACCAACAATAGGCAACCCAGGTCTGGTAAAACTGGTCTTCAGGTAGATGGCGGTATAACCGTCTATTTTGTGTAACTTGATTATTTAAAGCCCCTTATCCACCTACATTCAAATTTATGAGTAAATAATTACAAAAATATATTAATAAGTAGTTATTTTGCAACCATCCGCTAAATTAAATGAAATGATGTGTCTTCCCTAGTTTGAAGAGCATCTCCCGCCCTCCCTCAATTGCGTGCACTAATCCCGTCACCACTAATCCCAGCAACACTACTCCCAACACCGCCATTCCAGGAAAGACACACCACGATGATAATACGACACGTGTTTCGCCTCTATACGAGGCATCTTCAGGTGATGTTGACTCTACGGCGGCTGACGGCTAAGCTTAGCTGTCAGCCGCCGTAGCTTAGTGAATACTCGCTATTCGATGAGTAACAAAAAATGCCGAGTAATGCCTAATACCGAATAATAGCTAGTATTTGCGGCATCTCTACTTAATACTGCTGTGTTTCGTATGGTGAGTGTAGAGAACCGGAGAACTTTTTAACTGGAATAGGGGAATTCCATCTTAGTCCTCACGAGTGACAACGCATCTGCTTTTTGATTCTTAATCGAGGATAAATGTAGATGTTTATAAACCTCAGCATCCACACTATCAGGTGGACTGTGTGCTCGTTTGTCACCCTTATTCTATAAAAAAACGTTTCCAGCATCAATCCATTCGCAGCAGGAAACATCGGCGCACTTCGTTATTTAAAGAAAATATTGACTTTCACGAACGAGTTTTAAAGCGGTAAATGCTGCGCGCCGTATTTGAAAATAGCTCGAAAAAAGCGCGAGATTTACCTAGAGGATATTGACTACGTAACGAAAAGCTAAGGACCCCCCACCCGCCCCTGTGACCAAGCGTGGTATTTTGAAGACTGAACCCTCTCCCCCTTGAACTGGTCACATGGTATGGGTATGATCCCTTACCCATATTTCATTTTGTAATTGTCGAATTATGTATATGTAAAAGTTATACAAACAGATTAGATTTAGACAGTTAGATAAAAGTGTAACTGTTAGGACAAGGTCTGGAAAACGGGGCTGATGAAGAAGGATCTCTCAAGTTGTTTTAGCTGTGCTAATTTTGCCAACATTCGTAGTGCAGTATGTTGACTGTGGGTGTTGTCACTAAAGAAGCAAATTGGCAACATCTGCTTTTTTTAAAGTTGTAATTAGAAAGACACTGAATCTTGCTGGTTGCTTTTTTCACTCTATAATCTATTACGACGCCCACAGGACGGTAAAAGTTAAATTTACAGTCTGTATATGTCCCACTTCTGGGCACAGGCCTCTCATTTCTGAGAGGGCTTTAGGGCATGGAAATGTCCGCCGCGCTGCCCAAATGCGTGTTGGTGAACTTCACGTCTTTATAAAATATTTTTTTTCTCTTATTTCTCAGACATGCCGGTTTCCCCACGATGTTTGCCTTCACCACAGAGCATGTGACAAATTAGCACTTAAAAATTCAATTATTAATTTATTGGATTTTATTGGTACCGGTGGGGATCGAACCCAAGTGCTCGCGTACTGTAAAAAGACGATATGGGGTAGTGGATAGTCTTAAATTCACTACCCTATATCGTCAGAGACGCATGTTGCCACGTCGGAACTCATATACAAAAGTCACACTAACATTGCTAAAAAAACCTATAGAAAGAAATGATTCACTGATATTAACTAGGAATAACATGCCTTAAACTTAAATGTAAAATTTATTTAAATTTACATTAGAATACCAAGTTAAACCAAATTTAAAATAGCTATACTACAGTTAATAGTGTTCAGTTAAATAAAACTGCTATTTTATAAGTATATTTCTAATAGAAATTAGATTTAATAATCATTATTTTTAAATTTCAGGACCAGTTGAAGGGTGATGCAGTCACTGAGCTACGTGTTAAATACATCAAGCGATTAGAAGATGCCGTGCCTGCTGGCGAAGACTAATTTTTTATTATTAATTATTATGCTGTTTAATTTTTTTATTAGTATCATTCCTTAATAGGCCCCTGTTGGAGAGAGGTTTTTACCATACTTTGAGGGGACATTTTATCCGATTTTGAAAACGGGGAGGCTATTAATTCAACTGTATTCTTTTTTAAGGCGACGTGAGTTCACAGAGACAGCACGCACTTCTTTTAGGAATTGATTTAAAAAAAATACTCCACTCAGAAATTAAAATAGAAAAATCAATGTTAAAGCTAATGTAATGAGATTTTTTGTTTTGTTTATGTCAACGTAGTTGACACATATTAGTCTATTTCGTAAGAAAATAGCTATGTATATTTATATAATAATTATTTATATATAAGTAAGGATGTCAAAACGATCGTGGCGCTTCGTAAAATGTGGGCACGATTTTTTAAAGCAATAATCATATATTATTTGCGATAGTACGAGAGGCATGTTATTGAATTAGGTTCTTAATCGCGTGTATTTTTCTTTATATCCTTTCTTTCCTGATAATAAGCAAAAATGTTTTAAATAAAGTAACTTATTGTCTTAAATCGTGCTGAACAAATATGCGTGCAGCGAGAAGGGATACCATAAACCCTTCAAAGGAAATCCTAACCTTAAATATAATTTTTTCAACCAGCAGTGTAATTATGTAAATACTGCTGGGTATCGTGGTTGCCTTCCTTTGTTGTTTGATGCTTAGTTTCAGTGTATTGTGTGTAAAATATTAGTTTCAATTTCAATCAAAAGCCGATGTCTTTTTTCATATATACTATTACTATTAACTTTATAATATATAAAATTTAAAATGTTATTGTTAAGAACTGTGCTAAAGATTTACATTTTAATTTTTTAAAACCTCGTCATCTATTTGTAAAGAGTATATTATTTGGAAACAAGAAATGATTTTAATGTTTTCATACAGTAAGATAAATAATCTTTAAATAAATATAATCTGAACAAACTGATTAGCAAATCCTGTCTTTCATTACTTAGATTGGTGATAATAGCATAATTAATTGTTTTTTTAAACGCGATGGTTTTTAGTTGAATTATAAATTTACGCATAAATTAAGTATCAATCTAATTCTATATGCTTGCGATAATTATCGATATAAATGTAAATAATTATATAAATATGTAAATTCGGTAATTTATATAATATTAATATAAATTAGAGATTTCGTATTAACGAGATATTAGAGATTTCATATTAATGAATACTTCCGTATACTTTAAACAAGGATAGCGTTAAAAATAAAACAACAGAGTGTGTTTGGACTACACAGTAGCCTCTTATATAGTACAAAAACCTATTTAAACAAAATATAATAATATACACGCCTTTTTGCTTTGGTAGTTTACACAGACTTAGTTTAGTTTACGACGGGCTGTTTTCCGTAACTCCACGACTAAGCTCGTATTTTGCTTGTGGGAAGGAATAATGTGATTATTCGAGCCATGAAATCTCCCCGAAGAAGTTCAACAGTCCTTTGATGTTGCAAGCAACTTCGGGGAGCGATCCCGGCGTGCCAAGATGTTTAGCCCTGTATGCAGCGACTTCTGGACATGTCAGCAACACGTGAGCTGCCGTTTCTTCCTCCCCCATACGTGTCTGCACAGAGGGCTATCTGTAACACCAATGGTAAATAAATGTCTATTAAAGGAGCTATGTCTTGTTCAGTCTCATTAGAACCTTGGTTAGGCGACTGTTTATTTCAGGCAGGGTCTCCCTAGCTTGTCTACGGTCTACTAGATTTTTCCAAGGCTAAGCGTGTAGATTATTGAAGTTTCTACGTACCAGTGAACGAATGTAACCAAATGGGATAGGTATTATTGGTTCCGGCCCTATAGTGAGTGGCCAGAGCCGATCCCCTTCTGGCCAGTTCGTCTGTTACATCGTTGCCTCTGGATCCACTTTGTCCCTTAATCCATTGCAGATATACATTTTTGCGCTTGCGTATCTCATTTAATCGTTGATGGCATTCATATATTAGTCCCGAGTTCGCTACATTACAACTCAGAGTTTGTAATACCGCCATACTCTGTCAGTATTCTGATGGGGAAGTCTTTTACCTTCCTAGCATCTATTGCTATGGCCGCTTGGATGATACCCATACATTCGCCCTGAAAGATATGAGTAACCAGCGGTGTACATATGTAGATATTAAGGTCTTCAGAGAAAGATCCGGATCCTACACCTTCATTTGTTTTAGAACCATCCGTGAAAACTAAGCTCTTTTGGGTTTAATCACTCTAGATTCATCTAATTGCATCTTATACTTCTTATCGAATACGAATTGTTTTGGGATTTTATTGTACTTGGCTTGTAAGATAGATTTTTTTGAGTGAATTCTATCAATTATACCTGTATAAGGGACTCTACTCTTACTCAAAAGGTTTAGGGTCTTGAGTCTAATGGCAGCTAAAGTTGCTTCTTGTTTTATATGTAGATGAAGCGGAGTTAGCTCTAAAGCTGCTGTTGGTGTAGTTCTTATGCAGCCTGTGGCAGCCATACACGCCAATCTCTGGTAACGCTGAAGCTTTTTTTATAGTGGTGGCTTCTTTAGTTTTGATCCACCATACCAGAGCGCCGTATGTGACCATGGTTTTTATTTTCATTACGGTTTTGTACAGCCACAGTATAATTTTTGGCGTCAAACCCCCATCATTTTCCAAACACGTTTCTGCATTGCCAGAAAGTTATACCAGCTTTGTTGATTTTGTTTTCTATGTGTTTATTCCAGTTGAGTTTACTGTCCAAGGTAAGATCTAATGCTAAGTAATTTACCTTGGAGGATAGCTGGAGTATTGTGCTGAAAAGTCTTGGGAGATGATAGTTATTCAGCATTCGTTTTTTGTGTGAACATTACTAGAACCGTTTTCTTTGGATTAACGGTTAGGTCAATTTCCCTTCACCATCTCTCCACTATAAACGGAGAGCCGTTTGAATCAAGTCGCACACCGTGCTTTCTGTCTTTCCAGAGAAAAGTGTTGTCAGGTAGAAAGTAGTAGAAATATTTGGCATTTAATTTGCTAATGAGTTCATTAATGACCATATTCCACAGGAGAGCAGAAAGAACCCCACCCTGCGGGCGGCCTTTCCTGATCTGAATTGTTTGAGATTCACCAGCAATCTTTATTGTTCGTGTACTGAGCATGTTTAAAAAGTAAAAAGTACAAAAACTTATTTAAACAAAATATAACAATATAAACGCTTTTTTGCTTTGGTTGTTTTCATAGACTGTTAAAATGGAACATTTCGGAGAAAAATCACAGCTCATTCCGTTAATTTGTCATTAATTATTTACTGTCAACATTATTCTTTGGCGACAATATCTACTCTATGCTACTATTTGACCACAGTCTTATGGAGTGTAGAAGTAAGGAGTACCAACTCCCATAGTAGAATAGTTGAAAAGGTGTCCATTTGTAAGCAGCAAATAACTGTTCAAAAACTCTCCACAACAGCGCTGGAGTAGCTACTGGGATGAAATGAACTTATAGTTCATAAAAGATAGCTTGAACTCTGCGACAGCTGTCAGTAAAAATCACGCCTATGAAGTCCTGAATTTCTTAGTAGTACAGACAGTACCTGTCAATGTCATACTTTATGGGCGTGCCGACCTAATTAGTGCATGCCCATAAAGTATGACATTGACAGGTACTGTCTGTACTACTAAGAAATTCAGGTGCTGCAAAACTGCTCAGTAGCTCTAAAATCTAAAATAATTTTATTTAGTAAATATAACCTCGAAAAAGTCGTCTATCCCACTAATATTGTTCGGCACGTTCTTTAAAATTTAACCCGTATCTATTATGTTAGTGTAAATGTTATTTACTGCTTAGAGATGGACACTTTTTCAACTATTCTCCTATGGCAGTTGGTACTCCTTACTTCTACACTCCATAATAATAGCTATGTAGTGTAGAGATAAGGAGAACCATCTCTGTATTAAAAAGTGTCCGTAGGAAAGCGCTAAATACGGGTAGCGCCACTGTAGCTAGAGGGTAAATTTTAAATAACTTTATTGCACAGACTCACCTTTATTGTTTTCAGAATTTTTATTTTCAAAATCACAACGTGTTTCACGGCGACTTTTTTTAGGTTATATTTTCCAAATTATTTGAGACTAAGTATATGAGGTTTTAAATACTGCAGTTTCATCAACTACTCTAGTCACCACAAATTTCTCAACTCAGCACGTTTCACTACGTCGACAAATGTTAAGTTCATTTCATACCCTGTAGCTAGCTACTCGAGCGCTGTTGTGGAGTTTTTGAACTGTTATTTACTGCTTACAGATGGACACATTTTCAACTATTCTCCTATGGGAGATTGTCCTCTTTACCTTTATACTCCACGATAGTAACATAGACTCCCTAATCTACGGAATGTAAACTAACGACAGATTAATGAGCGTTTCACATTGGAAGTATGAACGAAATAATAAAAGTTTTAATTTGCTTATTTTGTTTTATTCTATGTATTTCTAACTCGTATAAAATTCTATACAAAACTTATTTTGTTTCTGCACACTTTATAAGTATAAAGTTTAATTAGCCCAATCTCACACTCCGTATCTTAGTGTATAAATAAGCAAGCTTACTTATAAACACTTTAAGTTCCGTATGTTTGAAAAGAGGTACAAAGTTTTCCCTTCACGTACTAATTTATAGAAGATAAATGTAATTAATTATCGCAAGCAAATCATACAGTCTAGTTAAAAATAATGCTTTTATAATTTGGAATTACAATTTAGTGTCATTATTAATTTGGTGATAGAGGGAAACTGAAATATTAGAAGGTCCTGATAACAGCCGAAATAAATAAAAAATTACGGTTGCCTACCATCCCGCCAAGCGTGGGAAGTATGGCAAATATCTCCCCTGGGGGGCAATCTATAGCGAGCTCTATGTTCAGCAAAGGACTTTTACAGGTAGGTTTTTATGACAATGATGATGATATAGGAGGATGACACTGAAGGTTCTTAGAAAATCAAAAACAACAAACTAGCAAGTTATTAGTTTTATTATAGCTTTTCAAAATATTGCCCATTTACATCAATAGATCGCTGCATCCGATGGAACCATTGAGAAAAGCACTGTGCCCACTCGTCCTTAGGGGTCTCTCCGACGGCAATTTGAAACGCAGCCACTGCTTCCTCGGCGTCCATAAAACGTTTTCCTCGAAGTTTTTCTTTTATTTTCGGTAATAAAAGAAAAGCGAGGTGCGAGGTCGGGGCTATAGGGCGGGTGACCCAGTAATTCCACTAAACTTAGGGCGTCTGACGTCGCCAAGTAGTCGATTGTTTGTCGATTGGTTGTTAGGCGTTGTCGTGATGAACTGGTGAAGGAGGATCCTACTACGAGGTCGTTTCTCCCGAACTTTTTCCAAGACAAGTGGCAGAAATTGTTAGTGTACCACTCTGAAGCAACTGTTTTTCGATCCTCTAAACAATTGTTGCGTAATGACATGTCCTTCCGAAGAACGAGGCCACCATCTTTTTTCCCACGCTTCGACCTCTCTTCACTTTAGTTGGCAACTCCTCGGAAGGAAACACCCAGACAGCAGACTGGCTCTTAGTTTCAGGATCATAACAATAAGTCCAGCTTTCATCACCCGTAAGTATGTCGAACACATTATTTGAGTTACCTCCGTTAAATCTTTGGACCATTTCACGACACCAATGAACACAACGGAGTTTATGGACCTCTACCAAATTATGAGGTATCCATCGGGCACAAAGCTTCTTGATCGCTAAATGTTCATGGAGAATTTGATGCACTTGACTCATACCAATGCCTAAGCTTGTCCGAATCTGCTGATTAGTCCCTCTTCCATTCAGTTCCATTTTCAAAATTTGAACTTATTTTTTTTTATATCGTTTATAAGTGGCCAGTTCTAAAAACTTTCAGTGTCGCCATCGTACATACGTAATTTTGAGCAATATACTGCTTGTTTGTACTTCGAAAGTTATTGTTGTTGTACTTTGAAAGTAAAGAAAGTAGTGCCTGAATAGAAACTACTATTTATGCCATACTATATGTACAGTGTACACTCATTATTTTGTTATAAAGTACCAATTTGTTATTATATATAAGTTTTTTTTAGAAGATGGGACGAACGAGCAAGTGGCTCACCTGATGGAAAGTGACTAACGTCGCCCATGAACAACTGCAACACCAGGGGAATTGCAGGTACGTTGCCGGCCTATTAGAAAGGAGTAAGCTCTTTTCTTGAAGGTTCCTAAGTCGTATCGGTCCGGAAAATCGCCGGTGGTAAACGATTACTCAGGGGGGTCGTACGTGGAAGAAAACTCCTAGTGAAACGTACAGTTGTGGACCGCCAAGCATCCAGATGGTGTGCATGGTATCGTGAGTTTTGTCGCGATGTGTGTTCACTAAATTTGGCGGCTGGGATTAATCCTAACAATTCCTCAGAGCATTCACCGTGGTAGATGCAATAGAAAATGTACAGAGATGCAATATCTCTTCGCATCGCCAGTGTATTCAACCGGTCGGAGAGGACTCGGTCGTCGACGATTCGAGCCGCTCTGCGTTGAATGCGGTCAAATGGAAGGAGCCGGCACTGGGGACCCCAGACCCAGAGATGGGAACAGTATTCCGTGTACGGCCTAACCTGCGCCTTGTAAAGTTGCAAGCGGTGTGTCGGCATGAAATATTGTCCCGCTTTGCTGAGCACGCCAAGCTTTTTAGAGGCCAATTTGGCCTTCTCTTCCAGGTGACTACGAAACTTCACATCCTTTGATATATCGACGCCGAGGATTCCGATACTGGTTGAGGCAACATGGGTGCCTTGAAACTGAAGAGATAATACAAAGGGGTTCTTTTTAGCTGTAAACGCATAAACTTGAGTCTTCTTGGGATTGAATTGGACTAGATTTAATCGCCCCAGTGTGAGACTGTTCAAAAATGTCTGAACTTCAGACACAAGTTTGTTCCGGTACTCAGCGACGATAAACGCGAGAAATATGAGCACGGCCGGTGTATATAGCATCACCAGTACTGTCGTCCGCATAGCAAAGAATGTTACCGGTTTGCAACATATCACTGATATGCAGAAGAAACAACATTGGTGATAGCACGCAGCCTTGTGGAACACCAACGTAAACGTGCTTACAATGGGAGCATGATTTGTCTACCACGACCTTGATGCTCCAATCAGACAGAGAACTGGTAATTCAATAGGAAAAATTTTTGGGAAGCCCATAGGAAGGAAGTTTCGAATGAAACTCTTTGTCCCAAACTCGATTAAAGGTCTTCGCTATGTCGAAACTAACCGCCAAAGCCTACCCCTTGGAATCGATCGCCTGCTCCCATCGGTGTGTTAGATAAACAAGAAGATCACCAGCTGAGTGACCCCGGCGGAAATCGTACTAGCAGTCACTGATCAGCTGGTGCTCCTCGACGTACCGCATGAGCTGGCTGTTAATAAAGGACTCTCATTATCAACATACATATATACATTATTAAGTACGTAATATCTCATCAAAATTTCTGGTTCATTTATTTCGTATAATCTAATATTTATTTAAGTATATTTAAGTGTATAAATGGTATAAACTAAATAAGTATCACTGCGACTCAGCTCTGTGCGACTGCTTGACCACAAACCATTACGTGTTTAACACGTGTACAGCGTACACAGACCTATTATACCTAGACTTGCATCTTGCGTAGCCACTTCACTTCAGTCTACATCGCTTTATACAGTGAGTGTTGCAATCAAAATGCAATTTTCTTAAAATTAGGCTGTTTTTATTCACTTGTTACGTCTACATAGGCCTTACGTACCTTTTCTATGTTCAGTGACGGACATGCCTAACGTGTTCTTCTAAATTTTCGTCACATATAGGTGACACGCCCGTTTAGACGTTGTGTTCCGAATTTTTGTGTAATATTACGTATTTTTTACGTGGTAGAGCCATGCTGCAGTTATATTAGTAGTATAGTTGTAGCACGAATGGGTCGGCTCGACCGGGGAAGGACCACGCTCTCACAGAATACCAGCGTGAAATAGTAGCTTAATGCTGCTGTATTTCGTATGGTGAGTGTAGAGAACCGGAGACCCTTTTTACTGGAAATGAGGCATTCCATCTCAGTCCTCACGGGTGACATCGCATCTGCATTTTGATTTGCAATGGAAGATAGATGTAGATGTCTACGGGCCGCAGCAACCACTTACCATCAGGTGGACTGTGTGCTCGTTTGTCACCCTATTCTATAAAAAAAAATCTTTCGGGTTTTGAGCTGTTTGGTTTAAAAAAATTTGAAGTAGCCTCATAAATTTTTGGCTCACTTTCCTTTCCTTAAAAAAAAATCTGCTTAAGAATAAGATTTCGCAGATACGTGTTGAGCTACCAAGGGCGTTCAGAGGTTGTCCTGACCTAAGCCATCATTTGAAAATTACTAAAACAAAGTTATTGTAAAGAAGAAGTTTATGTTTGAACGGATCACAGAAACTTTTTCATATAATAGCAAATGAGTATGCAGATAACGTGATGGTGTGTCAACCGCCGCCCACGAACAACTACAACATCAGGGAAACTGTAAAAGGTCCCTGTAGGAAACTTTGAAAATTTTCGAGATTTTAATAGCAATAAAAAATATAATGATGAACAAATAACACGAAGAAAAACATTAGATGAATCCTCGAGAGTAATTAGGTACTAGAGGTAATGCTAAAATAAAAACAAAATTCTCGTAGTTGAACTATTTATACATATTATGACGTTTTACGTGGTGCAAAATAAGATTGCACTTCGACTTATTATTTCATATTTAAGTAACGGAACTCAAAAGTCGTTATCAATGGTAAAGGTTCCTCCCATATAATACAATAATACACAATAGAATGGCTGTCAACCTTACTTTGTACGAGGATCGGCGTCGCCGGGAGCACACATACAAGCAATTACGTCGTATTATATATCAGTTATCACTACTACAAACCCATTTTAGACTTGATTAATGTTGACACATAAATATTTCTTTATTTTTGTTTCTAATTTTCACAAAATATAAATAGTTTCGACTTACTGGTTGTAGAATATGTCTCCTTTATTTAAATTCCATTTCCGGCTGTTATTTCGACACGTAATTATTGCACAATTTGCTATTTTTTAAATAATTTGCATGCAGCGACGCTTTACACGAAAATTATAAACGATTGACTGTGTTGACATTTATAGGTGAGAATTAACAAGTTAGTGACATGCTTAGGCCCATTCCTGTTTTTAGTCTATATATTGTAGGGGACAATCACGATATACCTTATCTTGTAAGGGTTCTTTAATATTCAAACTCAACAGACAGTCAAATAATTTTAACAATATAAATAATGCTCTATCGAAACTAGTAGGTACATTGGTTTAATGCTAATAATATGGCAACAAGACAGTGATAAGAGTGACACCTACACAAATGTAAATACTCTTAAATTTAATTATTCCAAAAATCAAAGCTGATGATACACTGATGAGGGATGCTATATCTGCTATATCTGTAGGATTCAAGTTGGAAATAACCCTCGTATACTTTTTCTAGGATATCGTATAGATTGTTATCGATATTTTTCAGAGTTTCAAAAGCATCCGTAATTGAAATAATAGCAAAAGTGTGTGCTGCTATAAATGAAAGTTGTAAAATATTTTATCAAAGTAAATACAGTTTATAACTTTATAAGGTACTCATAATCAACTTATATAGTGATTAAAACTACTTTTACGGATTTTATTGCGTTAAATTTAAATTATTTTAATTCCTGACATTTTGGGAATTAAAAATAATTAAATAAAATAAACGTCTCCTTAATCTCTGAATTAAAAAACAATCAAAATATTGAAATTAAAAAACATCCTAATTGCAATAGAGAAGGAGGCTGGGTACTACCACTTGCTTCGGACCCGTAATTAATAAAATTCAAGACACAGTTAGTTAATTCTGCGTAGATCGGACCATAAATAATAATTAAAAAGCTGAAGGTCCTCCGGGTTAACAATGACATTGGGACGTCAGTCATCTCAGTCCCCCGTGCCCATAGGTGCTGGAAAGCACCTGAAACGTCGGGAATTAAAAATAATTTATATTAAACGCGATAAAATCCGTTAATCAATGTGTAATGTTCGCGTAAATATAAGAAATCATTAACTTATAGAGTAATACAAAGTATACGTTAGCTTATTAGATTAGATGATATGAATGCTGCAGCGAGTACTTACCTATTTATGAGTATTGTTTGCGGTTGCGAAATTATTTATCAATTGAGTGTGCCTGCGCTGTAACGGACTAATAATATGCAGACTTATAGTGATGTTGCTGGTAATCTAATATGACTGTGTTCTTTCTCAGGTGTGTAATTTCGCAGGTTGCTGTGGTGCTATTGATGGCAAACGTACATAACAATTCAAGCACCATCAAACTATAGTAGTGAATACTAAAACTACAAAGGAACAAATAGTGCTCATGGTCGTCGTGGATCACGATTATTGTTTCAAGATATGTAGATATAGTCTCATACGGTTGTAATGCGGTTGGTGGGGTGTTCCAAAACTGCTCTTTGTATCTTTATCTGGAAAGTAACTTATTACCTGTAAATGGTATTCTAGTTGGAGATCTCTTCCCATTAAAGACGTACTTACTAAAACCCTACAAAATAACGTTTTTACTTATAGATTGAGCAGAGCCAGAAAGATTTTGGAGAGTGGATTTCGCATTCTTACATCTAGTTGTCGTGTTTTGGGAAAAGCAATTCAAGTTAAAGAGGACAATACCATAGATATCATCTTATACGCATGTACATTACACAACTGTTTACGTACGACTGGATCAAACACCATACACCAATAACGAAAGAATATGAAGACATCAAAAACTTTTAAATCTATCTGGGGTAGTGGAGGTCAGAAATTGATCAATTACCAAGCATACATCACACTCGAAACAATGATTGATCAAAAGCGATATATCAGAGAAAATGCGAGATAAATATAAAAAAATGTTTCAATGTCAAGGGAGCAGATGCCTGGCAAAATAATAAGAATGTGTGAATGTCAAAAGTAAAAAGCTTACATTGGGCCAAGCTGCTATTAAATACTCAGTTCCAAAAGTAACATTATTTAAACAACTAAAACAAAACGAATTTAAGATTCCAAAAAAAAAAAAAAAATAACAAGAAGACCAGCTAAAAAAAACATAATTGATTGCTGCACGTCTTTTTACGGTATAACACCAAGTTCATTTAGATACGTACATTTAGATGTGCTGAAGCTAACAAACTAAAACATCATTTTAACAAAGAACCCAGCTGGCAGGCAAATCTGGTACTTTGACTTTATGTCTCGACATTCTTCCGTTAGTTTACGGATCCAGAAGCTAAATCAATTATTATAATTACACCTTTTAACGTTACTGAAGTAAATTTGTTTTTTCATCAATCAAAAACGATCTAAACAAAATACTATATATCTGGTCTCGTATTTTAATATTGATGAAACCGGCATTAGCACAGTACAAAAAATATACAAGATTATGGCTCCAAAAGATTTAAAGCAGACAGCAAAAGCTATAAGCGGAGAACGCGGTGTTAGATCGACAGTAGTTTGTGATGTCAATGCAGGTGGCCCATATTTATTTTCAACATAGAATACTATAATACACAGTAGAATGGCTATCAACCTTATTTTGTACGAAGATAGGCGTCGCCGGATGCACACATACAAGCGATTACGTCGTATTATCATCAGTTAATCACTATTACGAACCCGATTCGCTGTGTTGACCGACGGATTTTAATACATATTTATTTGTAAATAGCGTGCAATTTGGCATTTTCTTAATTATTTGCGTGCGAAATTTGGAAACGAATGTAACGTCAAAACACATCTCGTGTTGACATTTATACGTGTGACTTGACGTGTTAGTAGCATTTTAATGGCTACACGGGCTCCGCCCACTCCCCCGTTCTATTAAATAGTATATTATTATAGTATTCTATGATTTTCAATTTTATATTTTTTTTTAATTTTGTTTTATATATTTTATTTTCAAAAGAAAGAGAATGTACGAACTGTTACTTATGGGCTGTAATAGCGACATGATTGCCACCGTTTCTGATTCCGGTTGAATAAATGAGTCCATATTTTTTGACTACTTTCGACACTTCATTTCTTTCGTGAAACCTACCAAAGAAGAACCAGTATTTAATAATACTTGACAATCACGAAAGTCATATCAGCCTGGGAGCATGCGAGCTTTTCCGAGAGTAAAACCTGCAAGTTCTTTCCTTGTCACCCCATGTATCTCACAAAATGCAGCCGCTGGATCTTACAATTTGCAGTTCACTGAAGATGGTGTATAAAAAAGAATGTGAGCTATACATGTTTAACAATCCTAGCATAAGAATAAGCCAGTACGAGATTGGAGAACTTTTTACAAAGGCGTACAACAAAACAGCTAACAAAAGCAAGGATTTAGAGCATCTGGAATTCACCCCATTGACCCTGACAAATTTAAGGACAGCTTTGAAAATACTTTGTTTGACCAATCTCACACCAGTCTGCCTCAAGAGTGCGATCTTCATGAACCTGCAGCTGAGCAAAGCTTGAATGAGTCAGTTAGCACTGTCTGTCAGAGTCAAACATTAACATTTATACGTGGTAGAGCCATGCTGCAGTTATATTAGTAGTATAGTTGTAGCACGAATGGGTCGGCTCTACCGGGGAAGAACCATGCTCTCACAGAATACCAGCGTGAAATAGTAGCTTAATGCTGCTGTATTTCGTATAGCGAGTGTAGAGAACCGGAGACCCTTTTTACTGGAAACGAGGCATTCCATCTTAGTCCTCACGGGTGACAACGCATCTGCATTTTGATTCGTAATCGAGGATAGATGTAGATGTCTATGGGTCACAGCAACCACTAACCATCAGGTGGACTGTGTGCTCGTTTGTCACCCTATCCTATAAAAAAAATCAACACAGGATACCACTTTTATACCTGAAAATGACAAAGATTTAAGCGTTATCATTAACATTCCTCCCCCTTTTTACACCTGTGCCTCTTGCCGAAATCATCAATGTGCCTGTTATTTCAAAAACAATAACCACTTCTAAGCGACAGAATAAGAATCATTCTCAGATTTTATTCAGCATACGAATGATATAATATATACACATATATATGATATAACGATATACACGAACTATATATATATATATATATATATATATATATATATATATATATATATATATATATATATATATATAGTTAAATGCCTTGAGATATGTACCTACAATACATATTGTAAGCAAGACTGCACCTTTCAAATTACAAAGAATTACTACTTCGAGTGCTAAAACAAAAAAAGGAAATGGAAATTTCCAGTCTCCACTTTCGTTCAATTTTGTTCTTTGTGCTCGATGAATAAGAGACCCCGGTTTGTGTAAATCTAGAAAAAAAAAATAGGTTAGATACATTCATAGAGTACGGAAAACTCGTGAAGTGACACCCTCCGCAGAAGTGTTCTCTAGACTAACGAACTCTTTGTCTGGGCACCCGCTTGTTGGGATTAATACTTTAGCATGTTGTACCTAGAGAATTCTGTACTGAGGACTTGAATTGTAAATTATGTAAGTCCTTCGTTTCTATGTATACCCACATATCTCTGTTAAAGAAAGTAGAATAACGTTAATTAGATTATAGAAGGTAAATATTAAAAATATGATAATGGAACAATATTAACGACCATTTATATGATGCCATTTTCTTGTATATGCGAGAGCAATAATAGAATGCAATTAAATAAACGCAACAATTGACACTTAAAAATTATAAGCAACTGTTTTCACGCGAATAATTGAATGCAAGTCTTGACAAGAAATAATTGCTAGTGTATTTTATTTACACCAAGGCCACCCATGTTTAGGAAATGATTGCTTTCAAGTTTTGATTTGTCTAAACACAGCCTTGTGTGGTGATATATGTTGAGCCGATACGAGTATTGTGATTTTTTTTACAATACTCGTATCGGTCATTTGAGATATATAAGCAGCTTGACGTCATTTCATCTTACTAAATTTGTTGTACTATGAACTACTATAATTTGGACTGTGCCAGTCGGCAGTTAGAGAAACTTTGATCATAGCCCTTCCCATAAATTGAATGACCACGAGCTTCCTCAGAGGGCTAACAGTGAAGGACTACATCTTGCTTTCGTACCTCATCACGTATTCTCTGACGCGAAGAAATATGTTGCAATTTTTTAAACTCAGTGTTTTTTTTCGGAGACCTCCTGATCGAAGGCGAAATTTCGGATTGGAATTGTCTGCTGTCCTAGTATATTTCAATGGGTGAGATAGCAAAAAAATACGTGTGGATGTGATTTTTTTTGCTATCTCACCCATTGAAAGACATTACGCACCATAATCATAGCTACGCACATGAACTAAATCTATTCATCTATTACTGGATAAGTAATTCTTTTACCGTCTGGACAAAAATGGAGAGTAACAGGTGAACAGAATAGCAGCCTCTGGCACTGATATTTTACAATTTTTTTGCTTTTTCTTTAACATATCAAATTGAACTATCAATAAATACCACTAATTTGAAATAAACTTTCGGTAACAAAAAAAAATTTTAAACAAAAGTTAGATAAGTTAAAAGTTTTGAACATAATAAATAAGTCGATTAAAAACGGTCGAAATTAAGTAATACGCACCCAATTAGGTATTTATTGTATAGATCAATTTCATAATATGTTGATTAAAAAATCATCATTCCGTGCACCTGTTACATTCTATTTTTTACATACGGTAAAAAAATCACCCAGTACATATATACATATAAAAAATTGAAGTGTCTGTAATATGGAATCGCCTTTTATGCTGCGGCTACACTAACGAGAAATGCCGTTAATTATCGCGTTCATGGACGTTGAATGTAGGTGTGGCCACAAATTAACGCGATAATTTGACAACGGCATTAACAATGCCGTTTTCCGTTTGGCGATAACTCCAGTGGCGGTACATCAAAGGATTAACGCGCGAATTATCGCGTTGAAGCGGCCACACTACGTTTGTCTAATTGTGCATGGTGATTGCAACGGGGTTGCACGTATAGCTGCGATGGAATGGAGTAATGAAAAAGTTTCTCGAGAATGAATTAAAAAATTACTTCAAATGTACACTTTAATTTACGGTATGAAAGTAAGTAAAATAAGCAAGAGAAAAAAAAATTTTTGCAGGTCGAAATACATAGTGTTCAGTGGTACGAAAGCCTGGCTACGTGTATCTAATTCGCACTTGACCAGTATTTATGATTGACTTAGTTATTATTTCATTAAATATATTTACGTTTGTCTTGTTATTTATTTAAACCATTGGATAGAATTTAAATTAATATACATAAATAGATTTACAGTGTACGTTTCCAGTGCATTTGTAGCATCCACCATCTTCTTTTTCTTTGTATTCTTTTTTCTTCGTTTGGCAATGATAAAATATATTCATATAATAAAAATGTACACTCATCCAATATAGAGTAGCTACGTCAACGTCCATCTTGCTTGAAATTCGAGGAACATTTAATAAGAACATTTAACGCCGTTCAACGGCAAATTTAACGCCGCGCCGTTCAACGGCGTTGACATTGAAACGACGTTGACCGTTTAAGTGTAGCCACTCACTTTATCGCGTTAAATTTAAGGCAATAATTGTTGCGTTAATGGGCATTGACGTTTCTCATTAGTGTAGCACCAGCATTATAGAGCTTTTACTGGCATGCCATTAAAACAGGATTAACCATTTTAAACATTTTGTCTTGCTGTCTATTCCTCTGGCCTAATCTTCGCCATGACTGAACCGCTTGTAATGAAACTTGTCTAACAGATAGAAAGCAACGTAAGTGATCTAGGTTCTAGGCTACATTTTATGCGAAAAACTTGAAGTTTTTTGAAAAAAAAAAAACGAAAAATTGATAAAATTGCTAAATGGTCTGAAAAATAAATAATTTTAATTAATTAATTAGGTAATTAAAATTATTTAGATTTATTAATCGATCTTACCCAGACTAAGCCTGTCCGGGTGGCTCGTAATCTTGTCGATGACGCACAAAAACTTATGTTAAAACATAAGTACATTGCGAACGTCGGTACTCGAATTGATTGGAAATCATTGGTATCGAAATAGTTAACTACAGATGCAATCAACGATTTTATTGTTCTCTTGTATTGTTTATCAATTGAACATAGACCGGCTTTAATTAAGCAAGGTTTTGTTCAATGAGAGGTAGATACGAATCTTTGCGATTTTATGACAATGAATGGAGTACTTTTTATACGTGGTAGAGCCATGCTGCAGTTATATTGGTAGTATAGTTGTAGCACGAATGGGTCGGCTCGACTGGGGAAGGACCACGCCCTCACAGTATATCAGCGTAAAGTAGCAGCTTAATACTGTTGTGTTTCGTACGGTGAATGTAGAGATTCGGAGACCCTTTTTTTACTGGAAACGAGGTATTCCATCTTAGTCCTCAGCGGTGACAACGCATCTGCGTTTTGATTTCAAGGATAAATGTAGATGTCTATGGGCCAAAGCATCCACTTACCATCAGGTGGACTGTGAGTTCGTTTGTCACCCTATCCTATAAAAAAACACACATGTTATATGACGTGACAATATCAAAGAACATTTTCATTGCTCTTAATACTATTGTATTTCAGATTAAGAATTCATTTGTTGAAATATCCAGGATTATGTTACGTAATTAGTTAATTGTAGTTGTGGCTTAGAGTTAGAATAATATACTTAGGTTGTTGCTACAGGCTATAGAATTTTTACTAGGTGGTAGCACCACATATTAAATAAAGTTACTACGTACGTGGCACTCATTTTTCACCTTGGAGTCCGCTCTTCCTTCCGCTGCCGCCAATGCTTATACTCCTGTGTACCTGTCTATAGGGTACCTATAGAGAGCCAGTATAAATAACACGCTGTGAGGCATTCCATCTTTGTCCTCAGACGCGACAACGCATGTGTAACTTTCTTTGTTTGAAGTCTACTGTAACTATCTATGGACTGTGATAGGCACTTACCAGCTGGTGTATCGCAAATTCACTTATTTATTAAACTTCATACACACATTAGATGTATATAGGTGGACTTAATGCCTGAGGCATTATCTACCAATCTACCTATCGTATCGTTATCGTATCGTATCTTATTTATCGTTCAGTATGCGACAGAAAAAGAAATAACATTTTTGGAATTTATTACACTTCTTCACCATTACTTAAAGCTCCACCCCAGACTTGATGCTCACCTGTTGTGTTTTTCCCAAATTTATATGGGACCAATTTCGAGGTATATCCTATCCAATATAAAAAAGAATTATCAAAATCGGACTACTATGCAAAAAATTATGCGTGGTCATACATAAAAAAATAAATATACGCGTCGACTTGAATACCTCCTCCGTTTTTTCGTCAGTTGAAAATCGCCTAAAATATGTACTCTAATTTCAACTGTCAAAATAGCGTCGATAAAGTATCGACCTTGGACCCTTTATTATTTGATTGACCGATGAATAGCTATCGTATTACAAAACCATCTATGCAAACAAGGCTGTAGTTTTTGAGTTATAAGAAAGTGACCATATTAACCGAATGGCCATATTACACTCACGTACTATATTGATAAATCTAAAGTTTGTCACCTGTAAAAAGTCGTAAACATGTCGAGACGAGCCTGTTTCTTATCTCATGTCACGATACCATTAAACACGGGCCTGCATAGCATTGGTGAGGTTGTGCGGTGGATTTTACCACAGTTGCCACGCTTGGTAGGAAGGTTGGCTTTGATGGTCCGGATATTTCAATTTACCTCGTAAAAAATGTGGAGGGGAAATTGAAATTAGAACATTCGTATTTGATTTGTAGAGCTATGCTGCAGTTATATTAGTAGTACATATAGTTGTAGCGTGAATGGGTCGCCTAGTCCGGGTAAAGAACAAGCTCTCACGGAATACCAGGACAAAAAAGCAGCTATTTCGTATGGTGAGTGTAGAAGAGAACCGAAGACCCTTTTTACTGGAAACGAGGCATTTCTTCTTAGTCCTCATGGGTGACAACGCATCTGCATTTCAAAAGATGTAGATGTCTATGGGCCACAGCATCAACTTACTATCAGGTGGACTGTGTGCTCGTTTGTCAATCTTGTTCTATATAAAAAAGTAAACTATAACCAGCCAGTGTACCATACAAAAAAAGACTTTTTTCGAAAATCTTCCCACGTTGCATGTATATAAATTAGGTAAGTTTCTATTCAATATGTTTAAAATTTAAATTTCTATTAAATGTATACCATATAGGTATCAACTAAAATAGTAAAGTAAAATAAATTTTTATCATATATCCGTCCCACTGCTGGGCACACACCTTCTCTCCTTTATGCTTATAAAGCAATTGCTGCGCTTCTTCTTCCTTCTCATTAAAATAACTTATTCCTTAGACATGCAGGCTTCCTCACGATGTTTTCCTTTACCGCTGAGCATGTGGTAAATAAGCGCTTAAAATTGCAGTTAATAACTTTATTTGTACGGGTAGGGATTAAATCAAGGTCGATCGTGTAAATGAACGAACTTTACTGCGAGCACGTGGCCCAAGATAACAACTAAAAATATTCAAATAATAATTCTGTACAGTGTAAATAATGTCGAAATTATTATGGTCTTTCCTCATTACTTTCCGGTTTCTTAGTATTAATTATAGATTTAACTAATGATGTTTTTGAAGTTGTGTTATAAAATAATGATTTCTTATATTTACAATATTCTTATGTTAACAATGACATCGGGACGTCAGTCATCTCAGTCCCCCGTGACCATGGGTGCTGGAAAGCGCCCGAAACGTCGGGAATTAAAAATAAAAAGTAAAAATAAACGCGATAAAATCCGTAAAAGTAGTTTTAATCTTGTGTTATAAAATTAGATACTTCGTAATGATGATATGAAAGCAATTTTACGTTGTGGGTACATTAATAATGACAAATTACAAACAAACAAAATGATTTCTGACATTTTTGCTAAACGAATTACAGTTATTAATAAGTTTATTGTAACTTATAAATTTTAAAATGTTAATGTTTTGAATTGTTGACATAACCCATGCCATAGAAAAAACAGTTAAAAACTTACTTAGGCAGAAAAATAAATTGAGTGATTTTTTTGTAAAATATTATTCGTTTAATATAAATAACCACATTTAAGTATGTTTTTATAGGTCAGTAATAAATAAAAAAGATGGAATTATCTTACCGCAACTTTTAATAACTAACAAAATGATTACCTACATAAAATTGTTCTTACTTATATAGAGTCTCTAAGTATTTATTTTTTAGTACATAGAACAATTAAAATTATTAATGAAATCATTCCATTTGAAGTGAAAAGTGCGCAATGTGCGAGATTTAGTTGTGTTGTCGAGAGCGCTGTATTTTATAGAATTTAGAGCCAGTTGTTTAAGCATTCTTAAATCCGACAGTCTACTTGCTACCGCGACAAAGGCTACGTAAAAATCCTCAGACAAAGGATCGGCTTCCCATACTCCAGGATCGTCACTCGAGAGTACTACTGGCAACCCTTGAGCAAGGAAAGTACTCAAGGGATGGTTGCGTATATCACGCACTAAAGATAGAACTGTATTTGATATTACGTTTACTTCCAGACCAATATCTCTTTTGATCACTTCGTTTAAAATAACAGGATGCTTGGGAAGTGCATAAGCATGACCAATTCTTTTTGCTCCAAGCAAAATTGCATCTACAAGATTTGCGTCAGTTAACGTCCCGTACCAATCAGTTTCTCCTGCGTGAAAGAAATAATTCATCTCCGAAGAAGTTTCCAATAATCTAGGGACGAACTCTATTAACGGACTTCCTAAATCTTCTTGTCCGACTAAATCGAAGCCAGCAAAAGCGTCAGGCATACTCTCCTTAATCCTTCTTGCTAACAAAATGTAGTCTTCTAGTTTCGCATTATTCACTTGCCTCGAAGGTGCATATATTAGTTTCGCTCCTACAAAGTCTTGATGTTCTTTCATAAATTGTTTTATCACCTTCTTATAAGTTATCGCTGTGATCAATGGATCATACGTAGTGCCATCTAACTCGTACAAACTTGGCAGGATACTTCTCACTTCTATGTACATGATATTGTCTTCTCTGAATTTCTTTAATGCGTCGTAGAAATATTGCTCCCATATTGGCCTGTAAGACAGCATTGGTGCGACAGTTATGAAGAACTGCATAAATGCTTCCCAAGTTTCTTTTATACTCGGGTAAACTTCGTCAGGATTCTTTACTACCAATGTAAAATATTTTTTCAACTCCGCGTCGAATTTAGAAATATCATTAGACGCACGTCTAGCTTCGCTCATAAGTTGCCATTGGCTTTCGCAAGTTGTATTTGGCTTTTTACTGGCAAACATTAAATGCAAATTGCTTCCGAAGCAAACATAGAGATTCTCTAAATACGTTACGTTCATAAGATAGTCGGGTCCTAGAAGTCCCATGTCGTGGACATGAAGTGCAGCTCCTTTTGGCATATTCTTTATAATCTTGTACACTTTCGAAGACCGGATGTTGTCTTTATAAGCGAAGTAATGATGCGAACAATTAAAATATCTCGGGTTATCGAACCAGTAATCAATTTCCTTGAACTTGTGCGTCATCAGGCAGTTGTTGACCGCGGTTTCCTTATCGCTGAGGGAAATTATACCGCCTGTAGATAGAAGGGCTTCGTCCAGTAGGATTTTGTATCGTTTATCATAGTACTCCGTCAGATCTGACGCACAAACAGTGTAAAAAAACAAAAGAAGTACGTTACGCATGTCGATATTTGAGACGTACCGCACGACTCAACGTTGAATATGCACTGACCAGTGACTTACGGAGCGCATTGACCCGAATGACCCCAAACAGTGTAGTACATAACATAATTTAGTATACGCTATTTAATATACGCTTTTATAGTATTACTTATGGACTTTCCATTTTTAGTTTATTGAAATATATCGTATTTAGCGAATTATGAATAATGAAAAAAATACCAATAACACGAGTACATTTTTTACTGTTTACCTATGTGGAGTAAGATGTATTTTGTTTGTGTTATAGGTATCTAGATATCGTATTTTGTTTGAACCTTCTTACTTGGTGATCTTCGATTTCGATGCGAACACTAATTTTTTTCTTTTTCGCTTTTTTTTTAAAGACGCACTAAGATTGTCTCCTGTATCGTGGGGGCAGTTTACAAACATAAATTTCACGAGGACAAGCATCCTGACCCGGAATAATTACTTAATATACATGTCATACAAAAACATGTTCCATGCGGGATTCGAACCCGCGGGCCTCAGCGCTGTAACTCATTACCACTGCGCCACGGAACCGTCACAAATGAAACGTCTATCCCCGCCTGTCCGGGACCACGGACATGGATGCTGTAAAGTAGTGGAAACGTCGCGTAATATAAAATAAGTAGATATACGCGATATAGGTAATCCGTAAAAACAAGTTTCTTTATACGTATATCTTTACTCCGTAATAATATTTATTTTTCTTCTCAAGTAGTATCATCACCGTCGTCATTACTGTCTACCAGTTTGAATATTTTAGGTCTGTCAATCTCAAACGTATCAAGATTTTTTACCCAATAAATATTCTGTAGAATTTTATTTATTTGTATCATCATTAGCCCAGTAAAAATACACTACTGGATATGGGCATCTCCTGTTGCATGGAGTATACACCATGACTGTAATGGTCGCCATACACGGTCAATTCAACTGATCATTCCAACTGATCACTTCATACTAAAACTATTGATAATTTTTGAAATATTATATTTTCTATATATCGATAAATAAACATATATATAAACTCTGATATTGGTATATTTATAATTATCAATATATCGAAAATTCAATATTTTACGCATTGCATTTGAAATTAGCGGGAATTTCCAAGGATAGCCTGCAGGTTCAACCAATTTTTTTATTGTAAAAATTATCGTCATCATTTTCATCTCATTTAATTTTAATATTTAACATAATAAGCGCGTGAGGCATGCACGTGCACGTGCAAGGCGTAAGACTTTCCAAATATTTTACCATTTTACGCCTAACGTGAAAAGATATGTTATTAACCATAGCTGGCCCAGGAGATGAAATGGGGTGGTGAATATTCCTACTCAGATACAATACACAGTTTGTCTATACAAATAAATAAAATTCAATCAAAGTAACAGCTTTCAGCTTTGTACTGAATGCATATGAAAGTATATATGGTACCTCTATAAAATAAAAATACTTTTTTTAAATTTTTGTCTATTTTTCTGTTTGTTCCAGCTAATCTTCAAAACGGCTAGAATGATTTTAACGGGATTTTTACTGGCAGAGAGCTGATGTTATAAGGAGTAACTTAGGCTACTTTTATTTAAAAAAGATTGCAATTACAGAAATCTAAATATACTTATTATTTAGATTTCTGTGATTGAAGCACTTGAAATCCAATCCTATTTTTTTAATAGGATTGGGTGACAAACGAGCACACAGTCCACCCGATGGTAAGTAGTTGCTGCGGCCCATAGACATCTACATATATCCTCGATTACAAATCAAAATTCAGATGCGTTGTCACCCGTGAGGACTAAGATGGAATGCCTCGTTTCCAGTAAAAAGGTTCTCCGGTTCTATACACTCACCAACTCACCATACGAAACGCAGCAGCATTATTACTACCGTTTCACGCTGGTATTCTGTGAGAGCGTGGTCCTTCCCCGGTCGAGCCGACCCATTCGTGCTACAACTATACCTACTACTAATATAACTGCAGCAAGGCTCTACCACGTATAAGATATATTTAATATTCCACGCGGACGATATCGCGGCACAGAATAAATAATATAGGTCGTGGGCATAGCTAGTCAGTAATATAAGTTGCTTTATGACCAGACGTCATAAAAGTTATATTAGGTAAATACCTACAAAATTGCTTTTTTCTTAGTACTGACACGGTAATATTATCTATAAAAATTACCGTGGTACTGACTAGACAGAGTGGTATTTTGCATTCAACTTTAAATTCTCTGTTGAAATAAAATGATGTATTTCAATATTGATCAGCAAACGAGTTTATAAAGTACACAAGACAACCTTGATAGGACCTATTAATTTGCATATTGTTTTATTATAATTTGTTTATTTTCTCTACGTTTTGACATTTAGTACAGAAACTTTCAAGTTTGTAATAACGATCCATTACTAATTACTCCGTATTTATTAACACCAATTACGAATAAATATTTGTTTGCTTGAGATCTTAACTACATTTTTTACAATGTAATAGGTACATGACAATAAAGATATTAATACATATAATGATGTTTTATCGTAGCACCAGGGAGCTGCTCAGACAAGTACCAGATACTAAAAATGAACTCACGGGAGATTTTAATTAGAACTTTTCCTTTCAAAAAAGTTCAATCTCTAAAAAGACCCCGTAAGTTTACGGGTACTGTAGTTACAGGAGACTATAATGGACAGCGAAGTATTGAGGTCCCTACATAAGGGTCCTTCTGTTTTAAGTTATTACGTAATTAGCAAACCTAACAACATCTTATAGTGACCACATAAATATTAAAAATCGTTTATGTTTTAAATAAATAGAGATTGACTTGGCCATCGCATGAAAACACAATGTATCTCACAAGTAATTAGATTGTTTAGTGCGATTGTCAAGTCAATTTATTTATTTAAAACATAAAAGATTTTTAATATTGATATGGTCACTATAAAATGTTGTTAGGTCAGCTAATTACGTAATAACTTACAACAGAAGGACCCTTAAGTAGGGACTGAATAAATTAACCGACTTGGTATTACATATATCTCACAACTTTTTACGGTAGAACTGAGTTGCGAGACTTGTTTTTTTACAAGTTGTGTTTTTGATGGCATTTATACATTTACGACAAATTGTAAAAATAATAAAGCTTGGTAGTTAGATACCTTAAGAAGTATGTATTTACGAAACGTCACTACCAAAATCACGTCTAAAATCTCCTTCGTTTGTTAAATCGTGTCACAAAATAGAGAGTTCTGTTCCGATAGAACTCGTTATTAGAAGCAGATCTTGTATTATAACCGCTATATATGCAAGCTACAGCCATAGTAGCACAAATGTGTCAGCTCGACCGGGGAAGGACCACACTCTCACAGAATACCAGCGTAAAATATCAGCATAATGCTGATCCGGAGACCCTTTTTACTGGTAACGAGGTATTTCAATTTAGTACTCAGGAATAACAACGCATCTGCATTTTTATTCCCATTTTAGGATAGATGTAGATGCCTATGGGTTACAGCATCCACTTACCTACCATCAGGTGCATTGTGTGCTCGTTTGTCCTCTTTTTCTGCTTTTTCCGTTGACCCAAAGCAGGCAGCCCATACATATTCGAAATGAAGATTTAGTTTAAAGGCGTATATTAAAATGCTGTTCATTATAAGTCTCAAGATTAACAATTATTGCAGAAGTATTGTAAACAGTGATGGACAACTTCTTTATTAAACAACCGATACTAGTTTACTATACGAGTATAATATTCTATTTCATTCCTACTACACGATAACTCTTGTCAACACAATGCAAATATATGTTAAGGATGCACCGTACTCGTCAGAACTTGATTTTGATAACCCGTTTTTTAAGTATTGCGTCATCTACATCGGAAATATTTTAATTTGTGCATCTTTATAAAACGCCTTAAAATATGTACTATATTAAGGCGTTTTATTGTTTTCCGCCTCTAACATTTCTGTAGTAGGTGCAGTAACGAAATTCTATATAAATGACAAAATTACATACAACAACATCAATTAAAAATTAAAAAACCCCGAAACAGAATGAACTGATGATCTTCAAACGGGTGAAAATATTTTCTTGAATCATAGCTGAGAACACTCTCGATCAAGTGCATGATCAAGTGTTCTTTAAACAACAAAAAAAAACTTAACAGACGCAGATACACACGTTAAACATATTATAAAAACAGGGGTGATCTATTTTGTTGGAGGTTAAAAATCAAAATGATGACATTTTTTTAAATACGTAAACTGTAATTGCATAGTAACAATACAGATAAGATTTTTTTGGATACTGCCAGTTTTTTTTTTAAAAATACAGGTAAGCGATCTATGTTATTAATATTCCAGTTGGTATGTGAAATATATAGTGCCCGTAGAAATATTAAAAATTTTCTCTAAAAGCAAACCACCTCAATCGAAACGCCATTGAAGTTGAGTGTTTAGAATTATTAGGATGGGATGAGTTGAGACATATTTTAATAAGTACCTGAGATAATGTAGGGATCCTTTTCCTTTGTTTCCAAGATGGGTTCGCTTAGTGTCATCCATTAAGTTTAAGGGATTCGTAATTAGAAGATTAAAGCGAAAAATGAGTGTGGCTTCATACATGAGATGTCGATAGCATACGTAAAATATCGTGTCGCGGCCATCTTTTTTTTCTCATTTTTTAACGAATGCGGGGCGGTACTGGCAAGTACCACTTAATCCTACCCCAACCCTTTCGCATAAAATCAGCATGGCGGATGAGGCGCGGCCTTATATTTCCTTTCAGTTTTATTTTTTAGGATCTTTAAAGCGATGCTTTGAAACCGAAACCCCTTTTGGTACACGCCGCTAGCTGTAATTTACACCGTTTAGAGTGAGTATTTTTTATCGCTCAGTATCGCTCTATAGTGTTTTAAGATCTTCTTAGTGTTGTTCCTGTAGTTTGTTTAATTCAGGTTTTTATTTCAGAAAATTGGATAATTAAGATATAGCAACTTGTTTTATAAAATAATCTTAATTTTGTATATTTATTACAGTCAAAAAATTGTCATTATTATTGGTATTAGTCCTTCTTTGTATGCTCTTCAAATTGATCGAATTGAAATGATTGATAAAATCCGATGTAGAAAAAAGATTATCGAGTGCAGCCTCGTAGCCTCCCACTTAATGGAGTGTCGACCCTAATTTGAATGATGATGCAGGTGACGAGAACAATGAATTGTGGTCTTTGGGGATTGGTGTTGTGGATTCGATTTTTAGAGATCTATGTGTAGCTGTGAACTTATGATGGGTTGAAACGATGATGACGATAGTGATTTGATTTTTATTTCATAATTCATTCTACTTTACTCAAGCTATGAATTATTTATAATTTTAAATAGCGACTTGGGGGAATTCAATAACCTTATCTTTCTGGGTATACCCTAAGATGTGAATCTGGAAATCTGGTGCTCAAATTGCTAAGCCTAGTGAATTATGGAAAATTCTCCATAGATAGATTGTTATGGACTGACAGAGAACAGCATGAAGTAAGCAATGATATATTGGGAGTAGGTACATAAAGTGTTTTATTTTGTTTAGTTTTATATTTATATATATTTTTTAGCTATCTAATAATAAAAATTAAGTAATATTTACACAAATAAAAGAACATTAAGCTAAATGCATATGGTATACAAAATGTTCTTAAAAGTGATAGAGCCATGCTGCAGTTATACTGGTAGTAAAGTTTATTTATAAATTATAAATTTAAATTTATTAATTTACCAGAAAACACTTAGCCAAGATACAATAAGTTCTGTGACTTACACACTAGGCATGGCCTGTCTCGTGGTTGTAGCACAAATGGGTCCGAATACCAGTGTATGCTGGATGGCATTCATGGTTTCGTATGGTGAGTGTAGAGAACCGAAGACCCTTTTTACTGGAAACGAGGCATTCCATCTTTGCCCCAACGGGTGACAATGCATCTGCATTTTGATTCGTAATCGAGGATAGATGTAGATGTCTATAGGCCACAGCAACCGCTTACCATCAGGTGGACTGTGTGCTCGCTTGTTACCCTATCCTATTAAAAATATGGTGAGTGTAGACCCTTAGACCCTTTTTACTGGAAACGAGGCATTCCATCTTTGCCCCAACGGGTGACAATGCATCTGCATTTTGATTCGTAATCGAGGATAGATGTAGATGTCTATAGGCCACAGCAACCGCTTACCATCAGGTGGACTGTGTGCTCGCTTGTTACCCTATCCTATTAAAAATATGGTGAGTGTAGACCCTTAGACCTTTTTTACTGGAAACGAGGCATTTCATCTTAATCCTCAGGAGTGACAACGTATCTGCATTTAGATCCTCAATCAAGGTTAGATATAGATATCTATAGGCTAAAGCAACCTTTTACCTCAGGTGGGATATGTGCTCGTTTGACACACCTATAAAAATTTAATAAGTAGATACCTAACGATGACATGAATGCAATGCTGATGTTTGCAGGTCGTAACAATAGCTTACGTAAATGATTTAATATACAATTGTTTGCAAACCCATTTAACTCATCGCTATATCTAGATTAGGTTACAGTGTCAGATTGTTTGTGTAAAATATTTGTAATTTGAGATGAGCTATGTCATAAACTTAAATTCACCATTCAAATACTGCATTTCTTCAAATATTCATTTAAATTTAAATAAAACTAGTTTTTACGAATTTTATCGCATGTATGAAATTTTTTGTATTACCGACGTTTCGAGCACCTTACAGAACCTATGCTCACGGGCGGACTGAGGTGTTCGACGTCCCGAGTCCCGAGGTCATAGTTTGAGACCGCGGTTATCCACAGATCAAAACTATTGATTTTTGATCCGATTGAAACGTCGAAAATATAAAAAAAGTTACTAATATTTTATCTAAAAAAATCCCAAAAATAAAAGAAAGCAATAAATTCGTAAAACCTCGTTTTATTTAAATGTGTAGTGTTCGCGTAAATATAAAAAATCATACATTCATATGTTTTGTTGGAGTGTGGATATTTTAAAACAATATTTAATAAAAATAACATAATATCGTTTACCTTGGATAAATGGATGTAAATTATTAAGACGACTATCAAAAATTCTCTTGTAATAGAACTATATGTACTATAATCAGGTGAAAGTTTGTCACCTCCATTTTATTAAAAAAAAATTATTACATTTCGTAATAATTTCTTATATTTACACGAATACAAGATATTAAATAAAACGTATTTTATGGATTTTATCGTGTTTAATTTCTACATACATTTGCTTCCAACGTTTCGTAAGAGACAAGCTAAATTAACACGATAAACCCGTGAAATTAGTTTTATTTAATGTCTAGTATTCGTGTAAACCATGTCAACCCCCCACTAGATGGAGTGAATACCTAGTAAGACAAGCAGGAAGTCGATGGATACAAGTGGCTTAGGACTGTACTTTGTGGTATTCGTCGGGGAGGCATATGTTCAGCTGTGGACTTGTGAAGGACTGTAACGATGATGATGATGATGATGATTCGATGCGTGTAAGATTTTTTAGATAAAATTGAATTGACAAATATCTACCTGATGGTAGTGGCAAATCATAGAATACTATAATACATACATAATAGAACGGGGGAGTGGGCGGAGCCCGTGTAGCTACTAAAATGTCACTAACATGTCAATTCACACGTATAAATGTCAACACGAGATGTGTTTTGACGTAATCGTTTCCAAATTTCGCATGCAAATTATTTAGTAAATACCAAATTGAACACTATTTACATATAAACATTTATTAAAATTTAAACGATTTTTTAATGATGATTTTGAACATTAACCAAAAGTCTAAAATGTGTAAATTTACTCAGTCTGTCAAAACTCAAAACAGCGAATCGGGTTTGTAGTAGTGATAATACGACGTAATAGCTCGTATGTGTGCTTCCGGCGACGCCGAATCTCGTACAAAATAAGGTTGACAGCCATTCTATTTTGTATTCTAGTATTCTATGTGGCAACTGCAGCCTATGGACACCTGTAACCAAGTGCAAACAAAGATGGCTGTATATATATGCCTTGTCTTCTCGGAGGTATGACCTGCCTGTACGACGTTCGTCGACTCACGATCCAAAAAAAAAAGGGTTTGGCATGCTCTGATCACGAATGTGCGGTCCATTTTTGCGTAGGATGCACGGTTCCGGAGATGTGCAGATCAATTAACTCTTATCTAATTGATATCCGCTGCGAGCCTCCACCGTCATTAGCGCTCCATTGTTCTTATCTACTTATCTATTGTTCGTTCAATACCGTCATTATCTATTCTTCCTCAGCGTGGTGCTATTGTATTATACTCCTTTGTTCCTATCTACACTAATCTGACTCATTAATAAAACACATTACCCAATTTTGTTAAAATTTTTATTTATAAAATACAAAATCTTATTACTTATTATCTATAAAATAGGAGCGAAACATCTCATCCACTGAAATATCGTTGTACAATGTGTTCCCTGTAAATATACTCGTAAAACTATGCATTGAACATCCCTGAAACTTATATAGCAAATACATTAAGCAATATTCGCCACAAACTGAAGTCCACTCATTCTGAATCCTATCAACATTCCAGTTCCATCTTTTACAATTTCTTTTTAAACACTCTAGATGATATCGTACAGGTGCTCGTCCGTATGAATCAAAATATTGACCGACGTCATTCGTTTCATATATAAAGCTACCCAATGTGACCCTGGTTTATCATCTGTATCCGAATTGCATATTATATACGTTGGTACGTGGGTGTACATGGGTAGTTTATTGGCAGCATAAACATTATTTTCTAGAGTGCGGTGAATCTTTTTCAGATGTTGTTGTACATATAGTGTATCCATAATATTACTGCTATTAGTAGATTATTACAGTACCAATCTACTCAATGACTAATATAGGAATGATCAATTATAGTGATTTCTAAATATTAAATTGCATTCTTTGTGTTATACAAAACGTATTTGAGTCACCAATACACTGAACAAGACACGACAGGAAGGACGTAGGAACGTAGAGATAAGCAACAGAATGTAAGGTAAGCTTGTTGACGCATAAAGATACTATCAATTCTACTGCAGAAATTCTTTAGATTAGAATTATTACTCACTGGTACTATATAAGACGAAGAAACTGCAGTCATGGAGTTAGTGTATGGTCGTTTGACCGCAGTGGATCTATCAATACTACGTTTGTGTTACTTCAACGCATCAAAGGCCATGGATGTAAGTGTTTATTCTATTGACAAACTTACTTTTCTTTCTGTTATTTTCTTACGTGTGTATGATTTAGTGTTAACAAATTATATTTAAATATTATGTGTGTGTATATGGTTAAACCGTGGTAGCTCAGATGGTTAGCGTAAAATGTAAAATTCACCGTACACGACCCGGGTTCGATCCCCGCCGGCACCAATTTAATTGTTAATTACAATTTTAAGTGCTGATTTACCACGTGCTCAGCGGTGAAGGAAAACATCGTGAGGAATGCATGTCTGAGAAAATTTCGAAGGCATGTGAAGTTTGCCAACACGCATTGAGGTATCGCAGCGAACATTTCCTAGCCCTAAAACCCTCTCAGAAATGAGAGGAGGCCCATGTTCAGCGGTGGACTTTAATAGGTTGTAACTTTAGCTTTTTTAACTTTTATGATTAAGTGTTAACAAATTGATATTAACATGATAACTGTGTTGTTGCAGAAATCATTGAGCTTCGATGAAAATACCTATAAACAGTATTACTACTCGCCACTTCCCCCTCAAGAAGAGAGTGATGACATCGTCATTAATAATAACACATGCGATGGTGGAAAAAGAAAATCGCAATCGATTGATCATTTTTTGAAGCTGAATCAAAAATAAAAAAGAGGAAGCTGTTATCATCAACCGTAGCACGAGCCGCTAGAGATGGTGTATCATACATTTCTACTAATTCTGACGACGGAGACCAAGCGACGCATTCATCAAAATTGAAATGTACGATATGAAGAAGCTATCCAAGATTCCAACTACTGATCATTGGAAACATGCTTCCACGAGGATTAAATATTACGTAAAGACTAATAAGGATAGCATCTACGACAACACAAACGCCCTCGTATACAATATTACAAAGACAATAGCAGAAAGTGAAAAAGTTAAAAAATACTTTTTTAACAATGACAGTCATTAGCTGATCATTAGTGAATGTGATTCTGTTTACTACTAAATTACAGGAAGACAAGAGCAGAAGAAAGAGATGAGTGTGGCACACGTGTACAGAACACATCATTGAAGAACAAAACTACAACACTGAGTGGAGATGAAAACGAGAAGAATATGCAATACTCAAGAGCTGAATATCCATTCTTCAGTTCAAAATCTAGCCGGTTGCTCAGTTTCGAAAACTGGCCTATCGTTATGCGACAGAAACCTGAAGATCTTGCAGAAGCCGGTTTCTTTTATGCTGGCCATGCAGACAGGACCAAGTGTTTCCATTGTGGTGGTGGCTTAAACGATTGGGAAGATGATGATGTTCCTTGGCAGCAGCAAATAAAAAATAATATATTGCATACAATTTGTTTTATTTAATTTTATAATGTTTCACATAGTTACATATACACAAAATGCATTACACATAACTCATAAAATCTAACACACAACACATATTATAACCTTAACTACTATAGTCTACAGTAACATTTCTGTTTTTATCTATCTCAATAATATTATCAAACTCAGCATAAACTATACAGTTAATTGTTTGTATTAGTGAGGATTCCAATCGTACTTCTAATCTTACACTACCATGCTTTATGAGATTCCAATGAGCTGATGAGTTGGCTGATAAATCAGGAGTTAAGTCAAATGCTAATAGACAGTAACCTTTGGCACACTGTTCACAAGAGATTCCATTTCCTTCATTAAGAAAATGAATACCAGTTCCCGAGAATAGAGTATGATATGCTGATGTAAATATGCTATTATTAAAAGATGGTTGCAAAGCTTTTGAAGGTATTTGTTGACCATCAATATATAAGCTGAAAGAATTAATACCATAGTTTTCAAAGTTAAATGGATTTTTAGTAAGGGAACCATTAAATGCAGAATTGTTCACAAATCCAATTATACATCTTTTGGGTACCTGCCCTAAAAATATATTATCAAGAGTGTTGATGATGTAGGCCGCTGGTGTCGTCTGGGAGAAAAATATACAAAAAAAATTTGGTGAGCGCGTGTACATCCGCGGGGAGGGAGACATAGGTGTCACCTCGTATGATGTTCTAGTGCAACTAACTCGAAACGCGGGATCATGTACTCAGCGGTGCAACACCGTTGTTGCAAATATACCTTCACCCTACTGATAAAAATCGCGGTAAGTGCCGCCGTCCCCGTATGCACACGTACTTATTTATTATAGAAAAACAGCAAGTACATAAGGTAAGTAACAATGTTTTATGAGTATATATTTTACATATTTTATTTTTTATTGATTAATATTACTTATTTATATTTCAGGTGTTCGAGAAGCAACGTGAGCGTCGTCAACATCCTCCCCCCAAGTGTCGGTTCGCCGACACTCATTATCAAGCTGGAGAAAGGCCACGCGAGCAGCTGATCGCTTCATCACTCCTGACTTAGTCCTAACGTCAACTACTCTGACTCTGCCGTCTGAACCTGGATAAACCTTTTCAATAATACCTATTGGCCAACAGTTTCGAAATAATGATGGATCGACTACTACTACAAGATCTCCTACTTTTAATTGCGGACCTTCCCTATCCCATTTACGACGAGGAATTAGCTCTGGCAAAAACTCTTTTACCCATCTGCTCCAAAATAAGTCTGTCAACCGTTGGGCAATACGCCACTGTCGTCTAACATACATGTCGCCATCATCAAAGACCCCAGGTACAGGTAAGTTCGACGAAGATCCTAGTAAAAAATGATTTGGAGTTAATGCCTCTTTACTTTGAGGGTCCACCGAAACATGGGTAAGCGGTCTACTATTAATTATATTTTCGACTTCAGCGAGAAGCGTTAATAAAACTTCTTCTCGAGGAGCCCTCTCTCTAAGAACGACTTTCAGTGCCGTTTTCACACTTCTAATCAGACGCTCTCAAGCTCCCCCCATATGAGGACTGGCTGGTGGTATAAACTGCCAGGAAACTCCTTTGTTTAATGCTTCGGCTATATTTAAATTTGTCGGCACATAATGCCACTCATCAATTTTACTTAACTCATCAATTTCACCTAACCTATTTGCAATAAAAACTTTGTAATTTCTATGCTCGTTACGTATCCAATAAATAACAATCATTGAATCAGTCCAATAAAAAACACGTGACGGTTTAATTCTATGCTCCTTTTTTATAGTCTCTGCCAAGCGACATGCTAATAGCGCGCCTTGAAGTTCGAGTTTAGGCATAGTTAACGGTTTTAACGGCGCAACGCGACTTTTACTCGCAATGAATGACACCTGCACGCCGTTGCTGTCTTGTTTACGCCAATAAGCAACACATGCGTATGCGAATGGAGATGCATCACAAAAAATATGCAATTGCAACGACGTCTCATCGTCGTTTACGGTGTGGCCGCTCTTCTCATTCACACCGACAGAATCGTTGCTATAGAAATACCACCGCGGGATTCGAACGTAACTCATTTCTTGTAACTGCGAAATCCAATCTTTAAATAAAACAAATAAACTATCTGTTATTTCCTGATCCCACTTTATACCTACATTCCATATTTCGCGCATTAAAATTTTGGATTTTATCGTAAAAGGTGCTAAAAAACCATGAATATCATATACAGACATTATAATACGAAGAACTTCACGCTTAGTCGGTTTTCGTGATAGTTGTAAAATATCACTCGGTATACGCTTTAACGAAAGATCGAACCCGAACATATCACTCGCGGGAAACCACAAAAGCCCAAGCGTTCGTTCCGGCTGGGATTCAACATTAAACCGTATCGCCATGTCATTTAAAGTCTCTTTTGGCATATCATTAAGAACATCTGACTTGTTACTTAACCAGTTACGCATCACAAAACCACCTTGCTGATTAATATATGAAACATCTTTTATCATTTTTGTAGCAGTAGCGACGTCTGGTAAACTATCGATAAAATCGTCCATATATTGATTTTTCCTAATTGCATTAACTGCATCCGGCATTTTATTCTGAAAGCGCAATGTGTTTTTATTTTGGTTAATATATTGTGCTATAAATGGGGAGCAGTTAGCGCCAAAAATTAATGACGTCATAACATATTTCTTAACAGGATGTTGTATAGGTAATTTTGAACCTTTGTTACTACTTCCGAAGCCTAATTGTTCATTTTCATTGCTTAAATAGATATCTTTCCACAAAAAACGCAAAGAATTAACATCTTCTTTTCGTACATTAATCCTTAAAAACATATCTTTTATGTCCCCTATGATACCTACGCGGTTTTCTCTAAATCGTAACATTATTCCTAATAACGATTGTAACAAATCAGGGCCTTGTAAAAGAAAATCATTTAAAGAATAACCGTTCGACTTTGCTGCCGCGTCATAAACTAAACGCAGTTTTTTCTTATTTGGATTATCTACACCAAAGTGCGGCAAATACCATATTATACGTTTATTAGAGTTTTCATCGGTCTCATTAAGTTCTCTAGCATAACCATTAGAAAATAAGTATCTCATTCTTTCACAATAACGAGTTGCATACTCTTTGTTGAGCAAAAATTTTCTTTCTATTGACTTTAGACGATTAAAAGCGTTAGGGTAAGAGTCGGGTAAATGTAATTCATCGTATTTCCACGGTAAGCCGACATTCCATTGACCATTTACTAACTCTGCAGTGTCATCTAAAATTTGTAAAGCGCGTATTTCGTCTGGGTTGCGGCGTGGCTTCGAACCTACACCAATAGACTCTAACGCGAAGGATCTACGAACCGCATCGTGCAACTGCGCGCATGTGCATTCACCGTTATCGTTATCGAGAGAGAGATCGCTAGCAATCGATTCTACCGTGTGTAAGTGAAAGATACACTGCGACTGTCCCGCCTTTTCGCTGCAACTATTAATGAAAGAGACAAAGCGATCAGTGCAATTAACATCACTTACCATATGTCCGTGCACACACCATCCAAGCGCAGTTTGAGTTATGTACGGCTCACGCTGCTTACCACGAACACAACGAATGGGAGAAATTAAATGATGGTTGTCCTGACCTATTAATAATTTTGGCTTAGCGTTACAATTACATAACATAAGATCTTCACTTAACAATCCATAATTATTAAAGTCCATATTCGGCACTTTTTGTGTTGGTAAATTTAATTCTTTAATTTTACGCGCACGGAAAGTAAACATTTCGTTATACGAATTGGTAACACTAACACTCACTACTTGAGATTCACACACAAGCTCGCCCGAGTCCCATGCGCTGCGCGCGCGCAATATCACGTTTGCACCGTATAATCCGAGCTCATCTGCGATATCAGAGGATATCACCGTCACGGTAGCTCCATCATCCAGTAGTGCATGCGTATGCAAACTGCCATTCGGTCCGTGAAGATTGAGCGGCACCACTTTCAAAAACACCTTGTGACAGTGGGATGCCACCGTATGAGTCACTGTTTCATTGGTGCTGGGATGCTCATCCTCACTTCGCTCCACAGTTTTTAAGCTTTCTTCCAATGGTTTAATCCAGTGCAGTAAACGATGATGCGGTTGATTGCAGCCGTCAATGTCGCAATTACTGCCAATACAAGACATACCATTCGTATGGCGGGGGGCAAGACATTTGAAGCAAAGTTTATTTACGCGTACAAATCGCCAGCGATCTTTGCGTAAGGCGCGCTTAAACTGTGAACAATCTGCGACACCATGAGCCCATTTTCGGCAAAATTTACACTTTTCCGCGTTTTGTAATTGATTACTATTTGTGTACAACAACGAGTGTGAACGGTGTTTACGTTCATCGGGCTTCTTTAAATTATATTGAGCGTGAATATGACTTACTCCTGATGCAGCTGTTTTAGTGGCTTCCTCATATAAAAAATCACTAAGCAATTCTAGCTTCGGTAAATTACACTCTCGCTGTTCATAAACGTAGTCGGTCCATTTTGCGACAAGCAAAGTTGGAAGCTTAGATACGACAATCGATACTAACTCCGGGCTACGAAGATAATCACTTTGTTGCATTGCTTTGGCAGCAGCCACATAGTTCTTTATTTTTATTGCAAAATTAATGATATCATTATGATAAGTTAACGGCAACGGACATAGTTTTTTAAGCTGTAAAACTATTTTACTCATAATTGTTTCTGGTTTGCCAAATCGAAGTTCTAAGGTGTCAATTATTAAATCGGGTGTAGTTCCACCAATCAAGAGTGAAGTCACTGCTTCTTTAGCATCGCCACGAAGACACTTACGTAGCCGCCATAAATTCTCTGTGTCACTATATTTGCATAATTGGGTAGATTCTTGGTGCGCCTGTTTAAACTGCAACCACTCCATTGGATCTCCAAAAAATAAAGGCAGGGCTTTAGACGTTGCTAATCTTGTTAAGAGCTCCTGGTTCTGTATTTTATATGATGAGGCAGCTACTGCATCATTCAAGGCATGTGCCAGCTTTTCTAGGCCGATTTTTTCACAAGAGTACTCTTCTCGGTTCTCCTCATGCTGGTTTCCTGGAGCATTCAGCCAATTTTCAACTTTGCTGGTCGAAGATTTCATAGCCGACTTGTGGGAAGAGCGTGAATGAGACTCCAATTCTGCCATCTCAGCTGCAAGCTGTTTGTTTAGCAGCTTCGACTGAATATTTGCCTTAAGCTTGGCAGCTTCTGCCTGAGCACTCTTAACTTTGGCTTCTGCTTCAGCTTCAGCTGCTTGCACTTCAGCTTCCGCTGCTTGTATTTCCACGAGAGCCATAGCTTTAGCGGTTTCGTATTCCAATTGCCGTTTGCGTGCCGTACTTGACGACGTGCCTGCGGTCTTTGATGACTTTTTACTCTTACTAGAGGCACTTAGCGCATTTCCAGGTTTTTCCAGCACTTCATCCTTTAAGCTGAACGATGGTAACACATCTTGGTTGTTCTTGCACTCCGATTTTGCAGCGGTGCCACGTGGTCGTCGCTTTTTTTGCGGCGTAGCCGGCGCGTGGAACATAACTGGTACTTATTATTATTATATTTTTGCAGACGACGTAAGGATTCGGCCGAAGGACCACTATGTTGATGATGTAGGCCGCTGGTGTCGTCTGGGAGAAAAATATACAAAAAAAATTTGGTGAGCGCGTGTACATCCGCGGGGAGGGAGACATAGGTGTCACCTCGTATGATGTTCTAGTGCAACTAACTCGAAACGCGGGATCATGTACTCAGCGGTGCAACACCGTTGTTGCAAATATACCTTCACCCTACTGATAAAAATCGCGGTAAGTGCCGCCGTCCCCGTATGCACACGTACTTATTTATTATAGAAAAACAGCAAGTACATAAGGTAAGTAACAATGTTTTATGAGTATATATTTTACATATTTTATTTTTTATTGATTAATATTACTTATTTATATTTCAGGTGTTCGAGAAGCAACGTGAGCGTCGTCAACAAAGAGTTTTTCCTTGAACACCCGATGGAATTGTTAAAACTTTTACTTCAGCTCGAGTAATAGGATATTTAGCAGTGGTAGAAGCTAAAACTTTTTGATGTGCGAGTAATACACTTGGATTAATTCGTGTTCGTCGAACAATAAGAGTTGCGTCCGTAATGCAAACTTTAAACTTTACATCGTTTGACCCAGCAATTAAATTAAAGCTCTCTCTCGATCGAACCAATTTAACACTCATTTCAACACCATTAATTAAAAATTTATCTTGGTTGAAAATGTCACCGTGAAGATGACCAATTATTTCTATTTCCTTACTTTCACTAATCAATTCCTGTCTTTTAACAAATCCTATGTTTTTACCATCCGTAGAATCCATTTTTCCTGCTGTATCATCATACCAAAGACTACAAGTAAGATGAGATTGTTTAGCTGCGTATGCCAGCCGTAAGAGGACGTAGGTCTTGTAAATGATAATAATAAATAAAAATAAAAACACTCACGCCTGTCACCCAGTGGGGTAGACAGAAACTACAGACTTCCATTTGGCACGATCCTCACACACCTCTCTCGCCTCCTTCACATCCATATATCTACACATACATGCTCGTCGGTAAAGGGTACTCCTAATTTGGCCCGTTTTCAATAAATCGCCAATTTGGTCGATAAATTTTCGCCTAGGACGTCCCTTTCCGACTCTGCCATCCACTTCTGTAATATAAATTTTCTTTGTCACTCTTTCCTTATTCATTCTTTCCACATGACCAAACCACCGAAGCATTCCTTTCTTAATCCTGGTCACAACATCATCTTGCAAACCAACCAAACATGGTGTTCTTGTAAATGGTGCACGATAAATGATTGAAAATTGCAATTAACAATTTCATTGGTACCGGCGAGGATCGAACCTGGTTTGCTCGCGTACTATGAAATTTATAGCGAGCACTTAGTTCCTGAGCTACCACGGCTTTTTGGAGTTTTTTTTTGCGGAGTATTATTGTTGCTGCAGATAACATTTGTGGAATTAAAAATTCAGCGTCGAGGCGGGGAAGTCGCGTGATTTGGCTTGCAATTATATAACAACGGCAGTTGCTTACTTTATACGTGACAATATCACTATAGATATTTATTAAATAATCCAGCGCATTGAATTAGCTATTCGATTAGGTATCTTCCTATCAAATGTAGCTGAAGTTGTATAATAAACGGACTTCCCGAAAACATTATCAGCTTATCATTAGAAAAATCGATCGACACGCATACATAATACGTATTATATGAATATAATTTGAAATGTTAAACACCTTACGATAAAAACAGTTTGCAATTTGTGACGTATACGTGAGGTGAGATTTTTTCTATTTATCGACTATATTTCTTTGGAACAAACTTGCCCTAAATAAAGACATTTAAATGCAATTAATAATGTTACAAAAGTGGTTAGTGTTAGTTTGTACGTTAATGTCAACGCTTTTTCTTGTAATTTCTGGAAATGTTGATATCGTTGTCAAGGAAAGGAACGATCTACTACAGAGAGAACTGGATCTTATGTTAGGCAGTGATATTGTGCTGAGCGATAGTGAAGAGAAAGCAAATGAAATATTTATGGACTTAAAAACACGAGAGTTAGAATATGGATTTAGAAATCCGCAATATTACAATTATTCAAAGCATTTCTTTGAATTTAACACCGAGATAGTGAATTCGGAATTATTTAAACTCATTCAAAAGATGCCAAAAGGTGCACTACTTCATGCTCATGATACTGGATTACTCAAAGCTGATTATGTATTAAATTTGACATACTGTGACTATTTGTACGTTTGCTTCCAGGAAAATAATGTAAATTTTCTATTTTCGGAAGATCGACCAACTACTTTTTGTGGAACCCAATGGGAACTGGTTAGAGATAAAAGATATTCTTCCAATGGAGTGGAAAAGTTTGATAATGAATTAAAAAAATATTTTACACTCGTGACCGATAACCCTAAAGAGGTTTATAATAATATCAATGTCGTCTGGAATAAATTTCAGAACTATTTTATTAACACTGCGGGCTTATTTTCTTACAAACCTGTATGGGAACAATATTTTTATGACACGTTAAAAGCTGCAAGGGATGACAACATAATGTATCTAGAAATACGTAGTGTTTTGCCTCCACTGTATGATTTAAAGGGTAATGTATTTGATTCAATAACAACTGCAGAATCTTATAAGAAAGTTCTCGATAAGTTTAAGACAGATTTTCCCGATTTTTTTGGTGCTAAATTAATTTATGCTCCGTCAAGGTTAGTTAATGTTGAAGTTGTAAAGAACTACGTGGAAAACGCAAAAGAAATCAAAAGGAAAATGCCACATTTTCTTGCTGGTTTTGATTTAGTTGGACAAGAAGATTTAGGGGGACCAATTAAGGACTTCTTGGCTGAATTAATTAAATCATCTGATGAAATCAACTACTTTTTTCATGCGGGGGAAACTAATTGGTATGGAACGAGTTCTGATGAGAATTTAGCAGATGCAATAGTTCTTGGAGCTCGACGTATTGGTCATGCGTTTGCTATAGTTAAGCATCCTTTACTGTTGGAAGAAGTAAAAAAGAAGAACATCGCTTTGGAAGTTAATGTTATATCAAATGCGGTTCTTAAACTTGTCGAAGACGTTAGGAATCATCCTTTGGCATCATTATTAGCTCAAAACATGCCCGTAGTAATATCCAGCGATGATCCAGGTGTATGGGACGCTGAGATTTTGTCGCATGATTTTTACATTACTTTCATGGGTGTTGCCAGTAAACATGCTGATCTAAGACTTTTGAAGAAGTTAGCATTAAATTCATTGTTTTATAGCGAAATTTCTAACAAGGATAAAGCCTTACATGAATTTGATATACGGTGGACGAAATTCATAGACAGGATCGTAAAGGATAAGTGGTAATATATGAATTTGTATTTTAATTGAAAACTATTGAAAATGCTGATATTTATATAATTAGCAGATATTTCTTGATACGGACTTTGTAACTTTAGCAAAAATACCAGAGCCAGTTACTGCTTAATACCTGCTAAGTCGTTAAACGAAACGAAAAATCAAACGTCGGGAATTAAAAAGTTTAAATTAAACTTGATAAAATCCGTTTAATTAGTTTCATTTAACAATGAAATTACTATATACTCGAGATTTAGGTACTGGATGTGTCTGGGTATGATCACCCTTGTTTTTAATCCTGTAATTAAATATTACTCCGAAATCTTCGCTCAGGTTCGTTTGTTAGCGCCATAAAAGCGTTTCCTATGGTGAGTGTTCTTGGAGTGTGTTTGGTAAATAGCATCATTTAAAACAAAATTAATTTGTGAAATTTGCTAACATGATTGTTCATATTGCTGCTTGCAATTATAAGTAAATTTCATCAAAATCCTTTATGTTAATCAAAAGAAGTCTCATTATTATTCTTGATTAGTGATTTGTCCTTAACATTCCTTTTCACAACGTTCACAGTCACAGAAATCGTAATATTATTATTAATACGATTCTGTGGTTACAATAGATAATATTGTATTAACATGCAAAAATGTTTATCGTCTTAATATGATGATTGAAGATAAAGGTAAATATACTGTTGTATCAAATCTGTTTTATCAACTGTTTTATCAAAATTCAGGTTCCTTGTTGCCAGCGGTCAACGATGTTAACTTAATCAGATAAATATGGAAAAAGAGATTTTATGATATTGATTTTTGAATACACATATTTAAATCATATAGTTTTTGTGAAATGAAGTAATGTATTACATATTTTTACGAAAGTAGCAATCATTTCAGAATTATACAAGACGATTCTTCTGATTACATCAGCGCTTAGGTCTTGGATAGCGAGCCATGAAAATCGGGAAATCATGCATAATTTTCAATAAACTATAATAAAATAAATAAATGTGTTTCAGAATATTCTACATAAAAGGATTCCTTTATTCATTATCACTCTTTTATGAAATCCATAACCTAATCATACATCACCGTTGTTATTATCTACTTGACATTATGTATTTTTAATGAGGGTGTTACAATTTTTTGTCCCTTACCAGTAAATATTAATGAGAAAAAGTAATGTTGCAAACGAGTAAAGTTTTAGTAACAGAAAATTGTAAATGTAACTTAGTATGTACGTACTTTATTAAATATTTACAACATGTAACTAAATCCCTGTGGTTCCCGTTATTTGCGTTATCAAAATCAGTATGCAGACCGATAAAAATAATTTCGTTTTAGAAAACTCGAAAATAAAAAATAAATAAAACTCAAATACAATTTTATTTGCAAATTGTTTAAGGTTTTAATTACATCAAACGATACCGAATTTAAAAATAAACCAATTTAAAATCAGGTTAATAATTAATAATGACGACGCCGTGGCGCAGTGGCTTAGCAACGAGTGGCTGCGCTAGGAGTCGCGGGTTCGAATCCCGCACGGAACAAGTATTTGTATGGCCTACAAATAGTTATCCGGGTCTGGATGTTTGTCCTTGTGCAATTTATGTTTGTAAACTGCCCCCAAGATACAGGAGAAAATCCTAGTGTAGGAGGAAACGTTTTAAAAAAAATCAAGGAGTGATGTGTTAGTGATAAGGAAATGCTACACATGTTATCGATTGAAAACCTACACAGATTATCGAATAAAAATTGAAATCGTAGGAAATGACACCTTGACCAAGACTCTTCATTCGTGCTGCACTAATGCAGCTACTGCTCAGCTTTCTATAACTGAGCTTATGGTACAAGCTTTACAATAAGTTTGGGTGATTAAAGGCTATAAATTAGGCCACCTCCGAGGACTAAGATGGATTGCTACCCTCCACAGTGCAAATGCGGCCATTTATCGAGAGAAATAATTTAGATGATGGTTCTTACCCCGACGGTAGAAAATTGAGTCGCGACACCTAGAAGTATTCGAAAATTTCCACTATAGTTTAGAAAGAACATCATTATTATATCATCATCATTTTTGTAGTCATACAAAGGAAATCTGAGTATGATCTATTTTTGTAAAATTAATTAAGTATTCCAATCAAATTATAAATAAGATTTTTACGACAATTAGAATTAACATTTTTTATACGTGGTAGAGCCATGCTGCAGTTATATTAGAAGTACCTATAGTTGCAGCATGAATGGATCGGCTCGACCGGGGAAGGACCACGCTCTCACAGCATACCAGCGTGAAATATGCTGCCGTGATTCGTGTGGTGAGTGTAGAGAACCGGAGACCCTTTTTACTGGAAACGCGGCATTCCATCTTAGTCCTCACGGGTGACAACGCATCTGCATTTTAATTCGTAATCGAATATAGATGTAGATGCCTATGGGCCACAGCAACCACTTATCATCAGGTAGACTGTGTGCTCGTTTGTCACCCTATCCAAAAAAAAAACCACCTCTTTCCCAGCGGCTATTATCATCCATGTAGTGACAAATGAGCTGAAAGTCCTCATGTTACCTCTTTATTACAGGCATTTGACATAATTCAACCATATATCTTATTCAGTGTCTGTAAAAGCGAAACCGAAAGGCCAACAAAAATTCGGTGTTTTATTTAAATTGTAATCTTTACTTTTAATATAATAAAGCGGAAATTTTTCTTGTAGTTTTTGTTTGTTTGTTTAAACAAACAAAAAATGTGTTTACGCTAATACATTACTCTCTGGAAATACTAGTCCGATTTGAAAAATTATTTTTGTATGTTATAGCCGGAGGAGCTATCATGAGGTAGCTCTCAGATAGCCTTAAATATTTATTTTTGTTAAGAAAGTCAAAAGAAAAAGCGCTCCTGAAAGGGATGACTATTGATACGTAAACACAGTGTTGTACACCAATATAGATCTCTACTCCATCTAAAAAGTCCGGAATACCATATCCCTATTTCTTATACATAAGTTACTATAAGTTATTTGGTGACAAAAAAAATTGGTTGCCTGTAAAGTCGGTATACGGGCGAAAGTTTTACGTGACAACGACTTTGAGTGGTAAAATAATTTTAATGTGAATATTCATTCGTATAGTAGGAAGAAGGATGAAATAACACTTTTTATGTCTGTCTCTCTCGCTCTTAGGCGGGCTAACCATGCCCGAGTGGAAGGGACGCGTGCCTCTCACTCGCTCTCATTGTGAGCGCATAACGTGAGCGGAGCGTAACGCAGTTTCTTGAAGTGTCACCCGGCAAACCAATTTATAAGACGTTGTCACGTCAAAATATTGAAAATTAAAATGTAATTTCTAAGCATGGCATATTAATCATTACGAAATAAAGTTACTTCATCATTAAGACAATTTTATGAAGAAAAAATTTACTCTAAGTAAATGTTCTTTGGACCTATAGTTTGAGAGGTAACGAAAAACTAAAATAATACAATACTCGGCTCGGCGCGCGAACGACGCATAAAATCCAGCCGCTTGATGGGCACCGAGACCGAGACCAACCAGCAGTGAACGCTTATATGAGCGAGGTTAGATCAATCATTTTAGCTAAAGAATTGGAAAAATTAATAGAGTGATTTTATATATCGGCATATGTTTGTTATAGAACAAAGTTACATTTTATGCCCTTGCGCTCCAAAAAGTGTCCCGAATCGCGGTAAGTACACGATATATGAAAAGTGTATAGGTACGAAATGATCCTTGATAAATTTGCTATCAATGTCTTATATTACAAAAGCGATATCACTTATAGCTGCCGCACAATTAACTACAAAATTGCAACACGTTGAGTAAGTCATTCATGAGTAAATTAATAAAACTTTACAACAAAACCTTTGCAAATACAGGCTTACCGTCAACGGGGCATTGAATGGAGACTACACTCATTGATGACAGTATATCCGCTCCCCACAGGATCGTCCTGTTAAATTCAAGAATGTGTTATTTAAATGCACACATACACAGAATAAAACAAAGATAAATGTGTGCGTGACTTGCTACACATTCATTCCCGTTGAGGCGAATAACGTGCATGCTGTTCATTAGAATATTTGCTGTGTGTGTAATACGTGAGCAATCCGAATTCGATATCAGCGCGATACAATAAAATTGTTATAAGTGCTCATCTACCATGGCTTGACGGTGAACAAAACATCGATAATTCCATAAATATGTAGCTTAGAAATCCGACAGTATCAACGAAATTACGAGTATTAGTAGAGTCTAATGATTTCTCTGATTGAATTCGTTCGGTCGGAAAACATCGTAAAGACGCCTACATTTCTAAAAATATAAATTAGTAAAATAATATATGTTCTTCAACACGCAGGGAGCGCGATAGACTCTTCCCAGCTTCCAAAACACCATTCTTCCTTGTCAGATTGAAGACGCCTGTGCAAAGCTGTATAGGAACCTGCTACTTTACTTTTAACTGAATATTCTTTTTGCGCCTATAACAGATGACGCTATTTTAGAAAAGTAAGTGTCTATTCGTTCGACAATCGGACGGATAAATCGAAACAATGTGCATTATTAACATCAGCGAAAGTTGGTTAAGCTGCAGCAGACCGCGAACTTACAAATCCTTTACTTCCACTTTGAGAATTTAAGGCCTTCCTATTGTTGCGATAACTTAAATTACTTATACACATAATTACATAATTATATACGTGGTAGAGCCATGCTGCAGTTATATTAGAAGTATAGTTGTAGCATGAATGGGTCGGCTCGACCGGGGAAGGACCACGCTCTCACAGAATACCAGCGTGAAATAGTAGCTTAATGCTGCTGTATTTCGTATGGTGAGTGTAGAGAACCGGAGACACTTTTTACTGGATACGAGGCATTCCATCTTAGTCCTCACGGGTGACAACGCATCTGCATTTTGATTCGTAATCGAGGATAGATGTGGATGTCTATGGGCCACAGCAACCAATTACCATCAGGTGGACTGTGTGCTAGTTTGTCACCCTATCCTATAAAAAAAACTTATTAAAAGTGAAACTATTTTCAGAAACTCATAAGGTGAGTTTTCTACCTCTGAGAGTTTTTTATTTAATCATAAATAATTAAAAATTACCAAATTTACTTTCAGTACAATAATAATTATAAGTATTAATTATTATACAATAAAAATTTCATTAAGTTTAAAAATTAACAAAACGGCCTTTAGCAAAAAATGCAAAGAAAATCTTTAGTGATCGTTTCAACTCTCTCTCTCTCTCTCTCTCTCTCTCTCTCTCTCTCTCTCTATAATGAAAGGCTAAATCAAACTTAAGTTAATAAGATAAGATGTAAAATAAATAAAAATTGTATAAAAACAACATGGACTACTTGCACAGAAATGTGTAGAAAAATATAACGAAAAATTACACACAGTCACGAGGTTCAAACTTTTTTCCCGAAATACCTTTTAGAAGGCGATAGTGTGAGTTTTCTACGACATTAATTAAAATCGAAATTTACAAAAGAAGATCTGAAAAGAGATAAAAAATTAGCTCTTGAAAACACAATAAAATCTCACAATCACAATAAAAAATATATTTGACCTGCATAGGGAAAAATATAAGTTGGAATTGGAAAAGGGGGACAGCGCCTACGTAGAAAACGGAAATCAAATCAATAGAAAGAAAATAGATGAATTGAGAATTGGACCATACAACATTCTGAAGACTTCAAATTCAATCTATGAAGTTGTTATCGGACACAAGAAAACGGAATCAAATTTCTACCACATTATAAAACTATCTGCAGTATTTGTTAGTAATTGAACAGTTACATACATAGTCATTTGCAATTGTTTCTTTCTAAGGGGAGGAGATGTAAAGAAAACCACTTCACACATACGGGAGCACTTTTCTTAAGTTCGTATTTGCCGTGTCGTAGAAAAAAGTCTAGCTGTCACATAAAATCAAATATAAGAAGAATAAATAATATTTTTTTTTTATAGAATAGGGTGACAAACGAGCACACAGTCCACCTGATGGTAAGTGGTTGCTGCGGCCCATAGACATCTACATCTATCTTCCATTGCAAATCAAAATGCAGATGCGTTGTCACCCATGAGGACTGAGATGGAATGCCTCATTTCCAGTAAAAAGGGTCTCCGGTTCTCTACACTCACCATACGAAATACAGCAGCATTAAGCTACTATTTCACGCTGGTATTCTGTGAGAGCGTGGTCCTTCCCCGGTCGAGCCGACCCACTCGTGCTACAACTATACTACTAATATAACTGCAGCATGGCTCTACCACGTAAAAATTGCTCAGAGTACGTACTACGTATGTATCTAATTGCTTTTGGAATAATTGTGAGCAAAACACTTTTCTTACAAATCATTTTTTTTATTTTTCAGATATAAAAGACCTGAAATAAAGGCTTTAAATATTGTTTCTGTTGTTTTTACAGAGAAACGCAATTACGTATTTATTTCAGTGTTCCTAATTATACAAGCGTATTATATCATTATAATCATAGACTTATTATCGATGATTACAATATATTTGAATAGGTATATTGATATAAATAAAAGAGATATATTACTACTACTACTTAAATGTCTTTGATTAAAAAAATAGATAACAATTATAGTGTTGAAATTCGTAATATCGTGTATATTACTTTATTATCATTATTATTTAATTTTATTTCTCTGTTAATTATATGAAGATGAGAACTGTAACTCGGTAGTGTTAACGCATTACACTCGATTAGTTTTCATTCATCTTTGAAGTGTTTTTACTAATTAAGAGTTCTCACGCTCCGTTTGCAACCGCCTCGGTCCGTGTCATATTCCCGCGTTAGTATAAATTGTTGATATGCATCTATACATTTTAAGCCGGGAATATAATTAAAAACTATATTATATTTATTTTATTATTTTAATTTTTCTTACCTCTATTAATTATAAGATAGTTAGAAACCATTTTAGTATGTGATCATTTTTTTTAAATCTAAGTTTTTCGGATACTAAATTATGGCATCCTTTCTCTATCTGTTAAAAGTTTCATTACAATCGGTTTACCCATGACGGGATTACAGACAGACAGAAAGTTGTACACACAGAAAGACACACAATTATTGTAAATGGTTATTCATGTCTAAATGTCAGTATATCCCTCAGCTCAATAAAAGCTTACTTCAATTGTATTTATATGTTTATGGCTGTTTAGATTAACTCATACTTTATGTATGTATTGGGTAGCTTATAATGTTCTCACTCAAGAGTAAACTTTTAATTTTCTAATAATAATAAAGTTAATAGGCAGCACTTTTGTAACAAATGTGTCTTTTTTAAACATTCAGAAGCTAATTAAGGTGTTCAGTGTTCACACGTCTCGCGTCATTTATCAGCAAAGCCGTTGGGTGTCGCTTCAAACTAATTGGTGTCAACCGTGAGGATATAAGATTTATTACGTTGATAAATGTGTCTGTTTATACCTCAATGAATATTTCATCTAGTTCTGAAATTACCAGCTTATGAGTGTGTAACGAATTATAATATAATCTATATACATATAATAAAATGTAAATTGCAGGTGTCTGTACATTTTATAATTTTGTAACAAAATTGATTGAGAGGGACTAAAAATAAGTAATTGAATACATTTGTATCATTTTTAGAATTGTCTGTCTGTCTGTTTGTTTGTTAACGTATCATGTATAAAGTACTTCATTTATATCAAAATAATCATAAGAAAATTATCGATAAAAGGCGTATCTTCGTTTTCCATTTAGTCTTTGTTTTATTAAAATCGGTTCATCCTATCAAAAGTTCTTTATTTATATTATTTATATATATTATTCTGAAGTATGGGGACGAAGTATAGATACGAATTCGTTCAATGGTGGCGTTGAGTGATCAAGGGTATTTTTGTAATGAAATAATGTAAAATAGTGTTCTATAATGACATAATTACAATATGCAGTATACAAACGCAGTAAACAAAAATATTGAAGAATAACGTAATAAATATTTATATATATATATATATATATATATATATATATATATATATATATATATATATATATATATATATAAACCCTAATTTCTTAAGGAAAAGAGTACAATTGTTACCCAATGTCAACGATTGATGGGGTTGTGCAAATTATTTATTAATCAAATTTAAAATAAGTAGGTTTGATTGTAACTATTTATTAACCGCCGAATACCTACAATATGGTAAATCAAATAAAAAAAAACTATTAACAGTTTCTTTGATTCCGGCGAGGATCATAGGAGCTTGGCAGTAGGTATATTATACTTAACTTTTGCAGTTCCAAAAAGATTACATTGTCGTGATTGTCGTGAAATTGAAACATTACGTTACCCGATTTTGAGTTCTTGTTATTTTATTTCTACCCGTCCTTTTCTAATATCATATATTTTTTATTTTACGGTAATAATGAATTAACTACTATAATTTTATATACAACACGTAACATAATTAACGCACTTTGAGAAAGTAGTTTGTTGTAATGTTGTAATCGTTCACTGAATCGATTCCTATCATTTTTAATATAAGTAATTTTTTATCCCAAAAATAATTAAAACTAGATACGTAAATTACAGTCGCACTAAATTTGTACAGTCAAAACAAACTGAAATGGACCGTAAATTAATGCAATAAGACTTTTAAGAGTGCAGTTTTATTTGTATTATTTCTAATTCCGTCATTCAATAAAAATAAAGAAAAATGAACTTTATTTCAAGCACGAAGTCTTTGCGTTGGTGGATTTGTACCGTGACCACAACATTCTTCCGGAATTAGTATAACTAATTTGATAGATAATCAGTGCATAAAAATGTTTAACTAAATATTCAGTGTATGTATTATGACTGTAACATAATATACTAATTGGGGTGTCTAAGGGTGTGCGTTAATTACCTTACATATTGTAGATGGCGCTATAAGTATTTTAAACGTAGACAGAGAAACCTATAGACAAATAGACGCCTTCTTTCGCATTCGCACACGAAAAAGAGAGATTTATGCATACGTCTTGCATAGAAATGAGACAGAGCGGTGTGATTGTTTATCCCTTTCTCCATGCCGGTTTTTTGTTTAGCAAACTACACTTTGCTAAACAATTTTGACAGTTCGTAGCGATCTAAGGAGTTTACAAATTGGTTGAAGTGAGAAAAAAGTGTTTTGTGAGCTTAAGATTGGTGAATATTGTTCAGTTCAGTTCTTAGAACAATTAAAATTTTTATCTAAATATGTTTAAAAGTCATAAAGATTATTGTATAACCTAAAACTACGTTATCGTCCTTTCTCACTCGAGGCCACGCTAATCATTAGAGAGGCCACAGACTTACAATTATAAGTTGGCCATCTTGTCCAACTAAATCGTCCAACTAATTAATTGGACACCGATCGTATCAGAATCAAGATTCCCTTCCGATTACTCACAATAAAAAGTTGTCCAACTATCGGCCAACTGCTCGCTAGCACGGTTACCTTATGTAAGCTCGCAGGCTATCCAACTTTGTTGGTTAGTCGGACGGCAAGATGCAAGACGAACCGTTGCGTGCGTGTGATTTCCCTACGCTCGGATTTAGAACTTCGTCAACGGGTTCCACATCAGACCCCGATTTTTCTAATTTTTTTTTATTTATTCTTAATTGTAACACCTTACAACTAAGGTAACAATGGGCGTACTAAATGATTCTTGGCATTCTCTGCCAGTCAACCCGTAGTGTGGTGAGCTATTATGACAGGTGTAAACTCGCTTTATGATCTTTGGATTTTTTTATATACCTAGGTACCAATATATGACCTTTCAATCTATTGTACTGCCAAATACATCATTTTATATCATTCAACCTAGTACTTTACAATTTTCAAGAGCTTCCAGGTGCATTAACTTTCGTTCATATTGTTACGCGCCTTAGTCGACGGCACTAGCGCCTAGTTGAAACTTGAACTCTCGGTACCTTGCGCGTGTTTACTTGAATATTCTGGATATTTCCGTGCTAATTTATATAAATAGGCGCTGCAAGATGCGATCGAGGAAGTATTGGAGTTGGCGACACAAGCGAAGCTTCGGAGCGGAATAAAGTGAATCAGTGTGATTAATTATTAGTGTTTTTAACTTTAATTAGTGTAAAGTGAATTAAAGTGTTAATTTAAGTAATTCTATCGGCAAGTTTTATTGTGACGAACCTCAAGCTCGTAACAATTGGTGTCAGAAGTTTGATAGAATCATGCCGATTTTACCTAAGGAGGAAACGGAGGGTGTCCGTACCCGAAGTCAACGCCAGCAGGAGACGGACCAACGAAGATTTGGTGGTGCAACGCCGCAGACGTCGGAGGGCCAGCCACCGGCTGCAGGCCCGTCGGTAGCACCTACATCTGCAGTACCTGACTTAGGTGCTCTGATGGTGATGCTGCAGGAGCAGGCTCGCCGACAGGAGGAGCAGGCCCGTCAGTTGAAAGAGCAGCTGCAGAGCGGACAAGAGGAACAGGCCCGCCGGCAGGAGGAACAGGCCCGTCGTTTAGAAGAGCAACTACAACGCGATAAGGAAAAGCAGATGCTCCTCATGAAGGACCTTCACACTATCTTCGGAAAAGAGATACGGGAGGTGAAGGATAAGGTTGCTCAACATGACAACCGCCTGTCGGAGGCCGAAACCCGAATCGACCAAGTAAACTATCGGGTTGACAACGTAATGGCTGACGTGAAGAAAACGCTGGACGACCTCAAACTTGGGGATGGAACAACAGCTCCCGTAGTAGCTACAACACCTTCGCTACGTGGATTCAAAGTGCCGCCGTTTGCCGGTACCTCTTCCTGGTCAGCCTACAAGATCCAGTTCGAGGCTGTTATGAAGGCGAACGGCTGGAATAAAAGTAAGGCCATGACTGCTCTCACACTAGGCCTGCGCGACCAGGCCTTAACAGTTCTGGAAGCTCTCGGTGAGGAAGGTACTTATGAGCAACTCCTTGAGGCATTGGAGGCGAGATATGGCGACGCTCACCTGGAACACGTCTTTCGTGCGCAGCTTAAAGATCGTGTGCAGCGCATCAACGAAAACCTGCAGCAGTGGGCTCTAGAAGTGGAGAAGCTGGTGCGAAAAGCATACCGGTCTGTACCTGCGCTCATTGAAGGGACCTGGTGCAGACATTCATCGACGGCATCCGCGACCTGGAAGTCAGAGCTGCTGTGAGGCTCGGGCACCACGAGACGCTTAAGGACGCGTTGGCCCATGCACTGGAAGTGGAAGCCGTGCGGCAGGATCATCGTTCCCATCGCGTCAGGGAGGTTGCAGCAGCTACAGTTCGCGACCGTAACAAAGGATACAGCCCTAGGTGCTATGGTTGTGGGGAAAGGGGCCATCTTCGATCCAGCTGCCCTAAGCGAACCGCAGAAAGGGAAAGTGAACGATATCAGGAGGGTAGTGCAGCTAACGGTACTGCCTGGCGGCGACAGGATCATCGTTCACCTCACGCTAGGGAGGTTGCAGCAGTTACGGTTCGCGACCACAATAAAGGATACAGCACTAGGTGCTATGGCTGTGGGGAAAGGGGCCATCTTCGGTCCAGCTGCCCTAAGCACACCCTAGGAAGGGAAGGTGAACGGTCTCAGAAAGGAAGTGCGGCTAACAGCACCGCTCAGCAGCAGCAGGAATACGACTTTACTATCAGACACTGCAGCGGGAAATCTCACTGCAACGCAGATGCATTGTCACGAAGACCTTGTCCTGAAGATTGCAACCATTGTAGTAGGCAAGAGAGTAAGGAAGTGGTATCCGTGAGGATGCTCAGGACAGACCACCTCAGCAACGGGTGGAAGGACAGCCTACGACATGCACAGCAGGAAGATCCGGACATCAAGCCGATTCTGGGATGGATGAAGGCCCGTGCTACCAAGCCTAAGTGGAGGGACGTCTCAGCTACGAGTTCAACCACGAAAAGCTATTGGGCTCAATGGGATAGCTTGTTGATTCAGGATGGAGTCCTGTGCCGTAAATGGGACAGTAGTCGAGGAGACAGCTGTCGTTTGCAAATGGTTGTCCCTAAGGCCAAAGTGCCGAATGTTCTACAGTTGTGCCATAATGGTCGTTCAAGAGTCCTTCTGGGAGTTAAACGAACTCTGCTGAAGGTCCGAGAACAGTTTTACTGGGTCCATTATCGTGACGATGTCGAGGCTTGGTGTCGTACATATACAAGTTGTGCGGCCGTGCGGGGACCTCAGACACGTAGTAGAGGAACACCGAAATTGTACAATGTTGGTGCACCACGGGATAGGACAGCCCTTGACATTGGGGAGCCGTTACAGAAAGGCGCAAGAGGGACTCCTAAGATCGTCCATGTGGATCGCCTGGCGCGTTATTATGGGGCCGATAATGGTCGGGACGAACATGTCTTAGGAGGGGGCAGTATTACGCGCCTTAGTCGACGGCACTAGCGCCTAGTTGAAACTTGAACTCTCGGTACCTTGCGCGTGTTTACTTGAATATTCTGGATATTTCCGAGCTAATTTATATAAATAGGCGCTGCAAGATGCGATCGAGGAAGTATTGGAGTTGGCGACACAAGCGAAGTTTCGGAGCGGAATAAAGTGAATCAGTGTGATTAATTAATAGTGTTTTTAACTTTAATTAGTGTAAAGTGAATTAAAGTGTTAATTTAGGTAATTCTATCGGCAATTTTTATTGACCTCGAGCTCGTAACAATATTATCTCTGATTAATTTATCCAGCTAAACCATAGTAGTTCAGTCCGTTCCACATGACCAAACAAATTTAACACAGCATCTAACATAATCTCATCAGCAGTCTATCACAGGGCCACAGGATACAATACCATCTAATCTGCAACTTTCAAGTCCATCTCCAGAAAGTCAAACACCGCCCCCTCTACATGATCATGATGGTATTATTTCATACTGGTCAAACTTCTCAGAGTCGGAATCAGAACTAAATGAATTATAAAAATATGACAAATTTTTATATTTTACACTAAACTGTCTCAAATTTGATTATAGGTATATAAAATCAATAAAAAATAAGAAATGAGTTATATGTTTATTAACCTAGCAAATACTTAACGGAGAGTTAATTCAAGCCTCTCTTCAACGGTGATAGCAAGTCGGAAAGTTGTATCCCGTTTGACTATCGCTGGCCTGATTAGATATACGAGCTCATCAAAAAACGAAATTCTCAAATTCATGAAAATATATCTGGGTAACATGCGAGTTTAGAGTGCAAGGTGATGTATGATGTTTCCCATATTCTAATCTGTCACTTTAGAATGCACCCAAAATGTTCTCTTTTATTTTCGTCTTCTTTTTATTATTAAAGCAAAATGTTTGTACGTGGTGGAGCCACGCTGCAGCTATATTATGGTTGTAGCACGAATGAGTCGGCTCGACCGGGGAAGGACCCTCACAGTATACCAGTGTAAAATAGCAGCTAAATGCTGCTGTTTTTTGTATGGTGAGTGTAGAGATCCGGAGGCCCTTTTTACTGAAAAGGAGTCATATTCTATCTTAGTCCTCACGGGTGACAACGCATCTACATTTTGATTCGTAATCGAGGATAGATGTAGATGTCTATGGGCCACAGCAACCACTTACCATCAGGTGGACTGTGTGCTCGTTTGTAACCCAATCCTTTAAATAAAACTTCATAAAATTAGCTACTGTCAAAATTTAAAATTTCTACTTCGAGCGGTTTATGTTGTGCTTGTGCGCTGGTAGATGAGTTAGTCACTCAGTATAGTATATTACCTAGTATACTATACTGAGTGACTAACTCATCTACCAGCGCACAAGCACAACATAAACCGCTTGAAGTAGAAATCTAAAATTTGGACAGTAGCTACTTTTATGACGTAGAAATCCGCTATGAAATAATTTTGGAAAATCGATCCCTATGAGGGTGAAATAAGGGTGTTACAGTTTATCGTTTTATTATTGACTCGATACTTACCGAGAGTACTTGTATTTAAAAACTAAATGAATACGTATTTTGCGATTTGGAAATAACCCGTTACGGGAGTGGGGGCAGGGGCAGATGGTGTGCAATTTTGTATGGAGATAAAATATTTTGGTATTTCTTAAAACAACCCCTTACCGGGGAAGGAAGAAGGGGGGTAGATAATGTTCAATATGTAGAGAGAAAAAATATTTAGTGATTTAAAGAAATTAAATAATAAAATTTGAACCTTATGGTTTTAAAGCAAGGGTGCAAATTTGCGTGAATTTGGGACAATAACTTCCTTTTATTAAGTAGGCATCCACTAAGATAGAATTTTTGGAAAATCAAAATCCTTAGATAGTAAAATAAAGATTTAAACAATCTTTTTTTAACTGGTGATTTTATATTTGTATAGGGGAAAAATATTAAATGATTATTGTAACTTTAAAATTAGCACGAATATTTTAAGATTAAAATATTGAAATAAGTTTTTTTTCATTTTCCTAATATCATCAAACCAGGATACATGGTATGCGTGGGAAAAACGGTTTTTCATTGCATGGTGGAGGGGAAATCCCTAAAACGAAATAATGATATTTATGAATAATACCTATTATAGAACTTACGAAAATCTGCCCATGTGGATAATTTGTAAACAAAATATCAAAAATTGTCTATTTATCATTGTGTCCGAGTAAGTAATCCGACAAAAATATTGTGAAATCAGATATAGATAAAACGGCTTTACATGTTTTCTGAGACACAGGGATGGAACACCGCTAAACTCTTGACTCCGGGCTGCTACTGAAAATTTCATTTGTTTGCAGGATGAGACAAAATATGGATACTTACGCAATATCATTTATTTTGTTAGTGTGAGTAGGTACTTAGTTTTAGGTAGGCATTGTATTGTAGTTTTCAATTAATTTTTAGGGTTCCGTAGTCAACTAGGAACCCTTATAGTTTCGTCATGTCTGTCTGTCCGTCTGTCCGTCCTCGCTTAATCTCTGTGACCGTTGGCACTAGAAAGCTGAAATTTGGTACCAATATGTATATCAATCACGCGGACAAAGTGGTAAAATAAAAATTGGAAAAAAAATGTTTTATTAGGGTAGCCCCCCTATATGTAAAGTGGGAAGTGATTTTTTTTAATTTCAACCCTAACGTGTGATATATTGTTGGAAAGGTATTTAAAAATGAATAGGGGTTTACTAAAATCATTTTTTGATAATGTCAATAATCTCGGAAATAATCGCTCCAAAAGTAAAAAACAATGTGTCCCCCCCTCTAACTTTTGAACCATAAATTTAGAAAATATGAAAAAAATCTGACATAGTAGAGCTTTATAAGGACTTTCTAGGAAAATCATTTTGAACTTGGATGGAAACAACAGTACCCACTACCGGGAGCAGTTGCAGGAGCGCGGAGCGCTGCTGGAGCGAGAACATAATGGATACCCACCTTTAAACCCATAAGTGGGAACACTTATTGTGACGGACGGGAAACTACGGAACCCTACACTGAGCGTGGCCCGACAGGCTCTTGGCCGGTTTTTTTTAAGTTCTGATTTACCACGTGCTTGGCGGTTAAGGAAAAAAATCGTGAGAAAATCTGCATGTCTGAAAAATAAGACAAAAATATTTCGAAAACATGTGAAGTTCGCCAACACGCATTGGGGTAGCGCGGCGAAAGTTCCTTGCCCTAAAACCTTCTCAGAAATGAGGGTAGGCCTGTGCCCAGCAGTGGGACATATATAGGCTGTAATTTAAATTTTTTTAATTTTTATAACCGATAGGTATCTGGAACAATGAGCAACGAATGCAAGCGTTTATTAACCCCTTCAGACCTGAATTTATATAAAGCATCAATAAAAATATTGTTAAGGTTTTTCTGTGAGTTAGAAGTGTAATTAAGGGATTTTTGTAAAAATATGAGATTTATCGTTTTCAGATTTTTGGAAATTTTGATGCCCACTTAAGTGGACATCAGGTTTAGAGTATCGTATTAATACATATTTAATGAATAAATGTTTTGTAGTAATATTTTGAAGTAAGTCAGTAAAACTATGTAATATTATTATAATAGTATATTTTTTATTTAACATTTTACACTGTTAGGATTATTCTTGTTTTTGATGAAATTTTCGAAAGCAATTTCGCTCACCACACAGATGTATTTCACATTTCAGACAGTAAACATGCGTCTTTCCTTTATATCCTGGATTTTTACATCTTGTAGCTCCTTTCTTTTGATCATATTCTGGCAAATGGTCGACAGTGTCATACTGGATTTCACTCGCTGGTCTTATTTCAGTCCTGAAACGGTGTTGTTTTGGTGTAACTGGTGAATTTACTGGACTGCTACCACCAGATGCGGGCCGTCCTCTTTTTATGCTAGGAATTGTATGCCCCATTTTTATTAGAGCTTCTGCAACGCGCTGCCGAAAGTGCAACAAATCCAAAACGTCTGTACTTGGTATATTACAGATTTTGCAATCTTCTTGGTATTCCAGCCAGCTATTGGTTAGTGCTTAGTCAATGGCGTGAAATATCATACGCAATGTCCATTTTTTGGATCTAATGAAGATTCGGTACAAACTAATCAGATGATCAGTTTTATCTACACCACCCATACCATTGTTATATAATTGCACAAGTTCAGGACGCGGTATAGTTACGTAATTTTTTGATATTTTATTCCATCGTCGAACTTCATCTTGATTTCCTATTCCAACAAAATTTGAAGCAAGTACTACACCTTTGTTCTTAGTATTATTCGTAACTTGATCAGTATATCCCCTATCTTTTTTTGATCCTTCCTTGTCAGTTATGAGTGGCGGTATTCCAAAACGATTTATTCTGATCGTTCCTCCTGCATAAATTTCCTTCAGGGAAATCCTTCAGCAAAACGTAATTGGAGAAAAAATTATCAAAGAAGGGGTAATGACCAGACCAATTTATTCTCTTTGACAAGGCATTTACATAAGCAGCAGATGTGCCATATTTCAAAACGTTATTTTTGTCTAGATTTGTAGTTGCGCCTTGATATATAATAAGATCATAAACTAATCCACTCTTACCGCAAATCAGAAATATCTTTACACCCCATGGCTGTGGTTTTCCCTTGACATATTGTTTGACTTCAAGTTTTCCTCGAAAAGGTACAATCTGTTCATCAACGCTCAATATTTGCTCTAATTTTAGTTCTAGACATCGTTTTCTAACTGAATCATATAAAGGTCGAACTTTGATAAAACGATCGGTGTTATTTTGTGGAATAGAATTGTTATCAATTACATGCAAATTGTTTCTCTATCTCTGGCCATGTTCTCTAAAAATATTTTCATATATAAACTGGAATCCCAATACAAACGAATACGAGGAAACTTTAGGTTACCCATTATGATATGAATGATATGATATGACCGAAAAATATTTTCATTTCCGTTGAAGTACATGGCTTGAAATTACGGACTTCATTTCTCACCACATACAAATTTGTCATCATCATCATCATCATTACAGCCCTTTACAAGTCCACTGCTGAACATAGGCCTCCCCCAAGGTATGCCACAAAGCACGGTCCTGAGCCACCTGCATCCATCGACTTCCTGCAGGTCTTACGACCTGCGTCACTCCATCTAGTAGGGGGTCGCCCTACACATCGTCTACCGGTACGAAGCTGCCACTCGAGAACCTTTTTTCCCCAACGGTTGTCGGTTCTTCGTGCTATATGGCCGGCCCATTGCCACTTCAGCTTACTAATCCGTTGGGCTATGTCGGTCACTCTGGTTCTACTGCGGATATCCTCATTACTGAGTCTATCACGCAGAGAAACTCCGAGCATAGCTCTCTCTATAGCTCGCTAAGCGACTTTGAGCGTCCTCATACGGCCAGCAGTGAAGGACCACGTCTCAGTTCCATATGTCATCACTGGCAACACGCACTGGTTGTACAACTTAGTTTTCAGGTTTTGAGGTATACCTGACGAGAAGATGCGTTGTAATTTCCCGAACGCTGCCCAGCCGAGTTGAATCCGTCGATTGACCTCTCGGTCGAAGTTGGACTTACCTAGCCGGACTATTTGTCCCAGGTAAACGTACTCGTCAACAACTTCGAGCTTAGTGCTCCCAACAACTACCGGCATAGGTGTGACATGGACATTAAACATGATCTTTGTTTAGTCGATGTTCATCTTAAGACCTATCCGTTGGGAGGCACTATTGAGGTCATTGAGCATAGTGCTTAAGTCCTCCAGCGATTCTGCCATAAGGACTATATCGGCGGCAAATCGAAGGTGAGTGATGTACTCGCCATTGATGTTAATACCGTATCCTTTCCAGTCCAGTAGCTTGAAAACGTCTTCCAATGCAGCTGTGAAGAGTTTGGGGGAAATAACGTCACCCTGTCTTACACCTCTCTGCAGTTGTATAGGTTTCGTACTCTGGTTCTGTACTCGGATAGCCATCGTAGCCCTACTGTACAAACACTTCAGCACTTCGATATACCGGCAGTCAACTTGGCACCGCTGAAGAGACTGTAGCACCGCCCAAATTTCGACGGAATCAAAAGCTTTCTCATAGTCCACATACGCCAGGCAAAGTGGCAGATTGTACTCTTCGGACTTCTGTACAATTTGCCGAAGGGTATGTTTGTGGTCTATGGTACTAAAGCCTTTTCGGAAACCGGCTTGTTCGGGAGGCTGGAAGTCGTCGAGTCTGCGTGCGAGACGATTCGTAATGACTCTCGAAAACAGCACGTAGACGCGGCTCAGAAGGGATATCGGTCTGTAGTTCTTCAAGAGGGCGTTGTCACCTTTCTTGAAGAACAAGACCACCGCACTTCTGTTCCACGCCTCCGGAGTAGTGCCACCATGGAGGACGGAATTAAAGAGCCTCTGAAGGACTTCAAGTACCGGTTTTCCACCCGCTTTCAGAAGCTCCGCTGTAATTCCATCCTCGCCCGGGGACTTGCCGTTTTTAAGGTGCTGGAGAGCCATTCTAATCTCGCTCAGACTGACGTCCGGGATATCATCGGAATAGTGTCGGATAAGATCCGCTCTTGGATCGTTACTCACACTTACGTGTGGCTCCAACGATGATGTGTACAGCTGCCCATAGAACCTCTCAATCTCACTCAGAATCTCAGGTGTCCCGGAAACGATGCTGCCACACTCAGTCTTCAGCTTTGACAGTTGGCTCTTACTGGCAGACAGATCTCTGGCAAAGATTTTGGAGCCCTGGTTCCGCTCAATCGCTTCTTCAATACGAGCAGTATTAAATTTGCGTAAGTCTCGCCGCATGCATTTGGAGATCAGTCTGTTCAGTTTCGTATGCTGTCAAATCTGTTGACGATTGCAGCCTCATCTCCCGTCTAACAGCCATGAGATTAAGAGTGTGATCGGAGAAATATATAGTAGTGGGCATACAAACTATAGTACAGAAACTACATATAAAAAAAACATTAAAGTACAAAATTCTCAAAATCATTTTACTATCCTATTTTTACTTCTTAACACTAAAAAATAATGCTTAATCGTTGAAAAGGAACGGGTTCGGGGTTACAACTGGTTCCTTAAATCCTCGAAGGACTACTAAAAGGAACCAGAGTCGAGACAGAGGGAGGTCCTTTCTTCCAGCTGGTTCAGTAGCGGATTTCTTAACCTCCTATGATACCTACGTTGGGTTCGGGAACAACGTATGTGAACCCCGTAACGGAGTAACACACAAGGGCGTCGACCTCTTCCTTTTCTTCAGAATAGGTTCAGGCGGGGATTACAGGTCTTCCGAAGTCGTCCCGGTCCAAACGCCTTAATTCTTTGATATGTGTCGCAACAGCGACACAGTGGACTGTATTTCACTTTTTAAGGTTTCCTTGGGAATAAAACAGCAATTATCTTCAAACCGTTCCGTGAGAGAGTAATTACTTTCCCTATCACTTTTTTCCTTCTTGATTATACTGCTGGTGTTGAACTATCCCGAACTTTCCCGAAGTTTCTCCGAACTTCCCCGAAGTTTCTCCGAACTTCCCCGAAGTTTCTCCGAACTTCCCCGAAGTTTCTCCGAACTTCCCCGAACGAATTGCATCGTTGTTGTCCTCTGCAGGGCATAATGCCGTGCAGGTCTCCGGCCCCGGGGTGTACCCCTTTACCCGGATGTTCCTCACGTCACACTACAGTGTGCCGGTCCTGGGCGCCTTGATGTTAAAAGTGTTATCCAAATAATTGTGTTTAACACAAATTATTAGTTGGTAGGTTATCCAAATAATTGTGTTTAACACAAATTATTTTGTCGAAGTTGGCCTTTCTGCGGCATTGTGGGGTTTACTCGACACCCTAATCTATATAGGGAGGAGTCGCCCGTCCGGCGGCCGTGAGTGCAACGGCGCGAAGCCGTTGAGGTGTTCATGTGGCCCGTTGTCGGCGCGGTCGAACACACCGCGCGCCAGCCGGACCACGAATTCTTGTAAACTCTCCATCTTTAGGTTGGCCGCTATAACGTCGTTACGGACGTAGCGACCCGCACCGACTATAGTTCGTAATGACAAACTCTGCTGGGCCTGAAGTCGCCGCTTCTGATGATCGCTCAGGAGTGCATACAAGGCCGGAGCAGCGTATGTTAGCAGGGGTCTTATATATGTTTTATAGATAGTTAACTTCGACTTTGTCGGTAACTTGGATGTCAGGACAGGGCGGAGCATTGCCCGCGCACTTCGAGCTTTGCGTATAGCAAAGTCGACGTGCGCAGTCATACGCAACATCCTGTCAATCCGGCATCTAAGATAGGTAACGAATTGCAAGAAAACTCGTTTACTGAGCTACCCCAGAACTATACGCGAAAGAGAACCGCGCCCTCTGTGCGATTACACAACCTAATTACATCAATTTGTACTATCACTCTCTCACGGTTTTCCCGATATCTTTATTTGTATAAGACATACATTTATACATTTTACTTATAAAGATAACACAAAAAAATATCTATACTATGATATACATTGCGTTTTTATATCACAAAAAACCTTTTATTTATTCAACAAAATGTGCCTATTTTACAACATATGCACCAAGTTAGAATTCTTAAATATCTAACATATAAGGTTGCCGTATAGTGCCGGTTAAGAATATCCACTACCCCGTATCTTCCCGTGGGTGTCGTAAAAGGCGACAGAGGGACACAGGCAGGAGATGGGCAGCAGCATCTTCCTGATAACAGCAACTGTACGACAAAAAAAACTGCGGTTGCCAACCCGCTCGCCAAGCGTGGCAACTATGGCAATATACCCCCCATGAACAATTACACAAATAGACGGCCCGCAGTCCCCGGCGGCCCCGCTATTTCTGGCTACGGTGGCGACCATGGTAACGGCGGGGCAGGGGGTGCTAAGAATCTCCGGTGGAGGTTCGGTTGCCACCTACGATGACTCGACCTGGCAACATTTAACGCACGCACACTGAGGACTGACGAGAAGATCCTGGAGCTGGAAGAAGAGATAGACAAGTTGCGCTGGAGTATTATAGGATTATCCGAGGTCCGAAGAGAGGGGGAGGACACGGTGATTCTCGAATCCGACAACTTGTTCTATCACCGGGAGGGCGACCATCTGTCCCAAGAAGGTGTCGGATTTATCGTCCACAAGTCTCTCGTCAACAACGTTGTAAAGATTGGGAGTGTGTCGACGACGGTCGCGTACCTGATACTCAGAATCACCAAACGGTATTCGCTGAAGGTCATGCAGGTGTACGCACCAACCTCGGTACATCCCGATGAGGAGGTGGAGGAAATGTATGAGGATATTTCCAAAGCCATGCATTCCTCCAAAACCCACTACACGGTGTTGATGGGAGACTTCAACGCAAAACTAGGCACAAGAGAAAGCGGTGAGCTGAAGTTAGGGAAATTTGGAGTAGGGCAACGGAACCGAAGGGGCCAGCAGCTGGCCGACTTTATGGAGAAAGAGGGACTCTTTATGATGAACTCTTTCTTCCAGAAGCGGCCCCACAGCAAGTGGCAAGTCCACTTGCTGTGGGGCCCCGACGGTTCGACAAAAAATGAGATTGACTTCATTATGAAGACCAGACGCCAATTGTTCAGTGATGTCTCAGTGATCGCAAGGGTGTAAAACCGGCAGCGATCACCGAATGGTTAGAGGCACACTGAACCTAAACGTTAAGTTGGAGAGGTCTCGTCTAATGAAGTCAACGCTCCGTCCCCCTAGTGCTCTAATCCAGAATCCCGAAAACTTTCAGCTCAAGTTACACAACCGCTTTCAGTGCCTACAAGATTGCAATGCAGTGGACGATACGAATGACAAGCTCGTGGAAACTTTCCATGCGGTCGGAGCTAAGTTCTGCAAGACCCGCCGCAGAAGAACGCAAAAACTCTCCGATCACACTCTTAATCTCATGGCTGTTAGACGGGAGATGAGGCTGCAATCGTCAACAGATTTGACAGCATACAGGCAACTGAACAGACAGATCTCCAAATACATGCGGCGAGACTTACGCAACTTTAATACTGCTCGTATTAAAGAAGCGATCGAGCGGAACCAGGGCTCCAAAGTCTTTGCCAGAGATCTGTCTGCCCGTAAGAGCCAACTGTCAAAGCTGAAGACTGAGTGTGGCAGCATCGTTTCCGGGACACCTGAGATTTTGAGTGAGATTGAGAGTTTCTATGGGCAGCTGTACACATCATCGTTGGAGCCACACGCAAGTGTGAGTAACGATCCAAGAGCAAGTCTTATCCGACACTATTCCGATGATATCCCGGACGTCAGTCTAAGCGAGATTAGAATGGCTCTCCAGCACCTTAAAAACGGCAGGGCCCCAGGCGAGGGTGGAATTACAGCGGAGCTTCTGAAAGCGGGTGGAACACCGATACTTGAAGTCCTTCAGAAGCTCTTCAATTCCGTCCTCCATGGTGGCACTACTCCAGAGGCGTGGAGCAGAACAGCGGTGGTCTTGTTCTTTAAGAAAGGCGACAATGCTCTCTTGAAGAACTACAGACCGATTTCTCTTCTAAGCCACGTCTACGTGCTGTTTTCGAGAGTCATTACGAATCGTCTCGCACGCAGACTCGACGACTTCCAGCCTCCCGAACAAGCCGGTTTCCGAAAAGGCTTTAGTACCATAGACCACAAACATACCCTTCGGCAAATTGTACAGAAGTCCGAAGAGTACAATCTGCCACTTTGCCTGGCGTATGTGGACTATGAGAAAGCTTTTGATTCCGTCGAAATTTGGGCGGTGCTACAGTCTCTTCAGCGGTGCCAAGTTGACTGCCGGTATATCGAAGTGCTGAAGTGTTTGTACAGTAGGGCTACGATGGCTATCCGAGTACAGAACCAGAGTACGAAACCTATCCAACTGCAGAGAGGTGTAAGACAGGGTGACGTTATTTCCCCCAAACTCTTCACAGCTGCATTGGAAGACGTTTTCAAGCTACTGGACTGGAAAGGATACGGTATTAACATCAATGGCGAGTACATCACTCACCTTCGATTTGCCGACGATATAGTCCTTATGGCAGAATCGCTGGAGGACTTAAGCACTATGCTCAATGACCTCAATAGTGCCTCCCAACGGATAGGTCTTAAGATGAACATCGAAAAAACAAAGATCATGTTTAAAGTCCATGTCACACTTATGCCGGTAGTTGTTGGGTGCACTATGCTCGAAGTTGTGGACGAGTACGTTTACCTGGGACAAATAGTCCGACTAGGTAAGTCCAACTTCGACCGAGAGGTCAATCGACGGATTCAACTCGGCTGGGCAGCGTTCGGGAAATTACGACATATCTTCTCGTCAGGTATACCTCAATCTCTAAAAACTAGATTGTACAACCAGTGCGTGTTGCCAGTGATGACTTACGGATCTGAGACGTGGTCCTTCACTGCTGGCCGTATGAGGACGCTCAAGGTCGCTCAGCGAGCTATGGAGAGGGCTATGCTCGGAGTTTCTCTGCGTGATAGACTCAGAAATGAGGATATCCGCAGTAAAACCAGAGTGACCGACATAGCCCAACGGATTAGTAAGCTGAAGTGGCAATGGGCCGGCCATATAGCTCGAAGAACCGATAACCGATGGGGAAGAAAGGTTCTCGAGTGGCAGCCTCGTACCGGTAGGCGTAGTGTAGGGCGACCCCCCACTAGATGGAGTGACGACCTGGTAAGATATGCAGGAAGTCGATGGATGCAGGTGGCTCTGGACCGTGCTTTGTGGCATTACTTGGGGGAGGCCTACGTTCAGCAGTGGACTTGTGAAGGGCTGTAATGATGATGATGATGAAGGTTGAAACAATGTTCTTCACTTGAAAATATAAATATCTTAACTAATACAATAGTTTAATTTACCCGTCAGAGTTGCTCTAAAAATAATCCAGGTGGTCGATCACCACATCAGCGTCCGAGAAGAAAATGATTGGGTGTCAAATCCTCTTCAGGACTATCCATACTGAATGTTACCAGAGGTCTGGAATTTACAGTATGCTCTGCTTCTAAAAGCAACGTATGCAGAACCTCCTCTCGCGGGCTCCTTTCTTTGAGCGTAGCGGTCAACGCAACTTTAATCGATCTTACTAATCTCTCCCAAGCGCCACCCATGTGCGGTGCTCCCGGAGGTATAAATTTCCATTTAATATATTTTCTAAACGACTCGTTTTTCATGCCCTCATAGCACTTTTCCCATGCTTGCAATAATTCTTTATGTGCAGCTTTGAAATTCGTCCCGTTATCGCTGTATATAACGGCTGGTTTTCCTCTTCTGGCGATAAATCGCCTCAACGCCATTATCATTGACGCTGGTGTCAATGAGACTGCTAATTCCAGATGCACTGCTCTGGTAGTCAGACACGTAAATAAAACACCCCAACGTTTTTCGTGTCGCCTTCCTATAGTCACACTCATAGGTCCGAAATAATCTACGGCTGAACATGTAAAAGGTGGTTCATGATGAGCTATTCTCTCCAGAGGAAGATTTCCTTGTGACACGTTCTGCGGCTTTGACCTGTATGTCCTGCACCACTGACAGTGATGTGACACACTTCGTACTACGTTACGCAAGTTCAAGACATAAAATTTTCGGTTCACCTCATTCATCACCGTCTGGTGATTGGCATGTCCAAAATGATGATGAACTTCTCTAATCATCATTTTAACGATTTCGTGTTTACCGTGTAATACCACAGGTTTTCTACTTTCCTCAGTCAAATTAGACTTGAAAGGTAAACGCCCATTCAAACGGAGAAAGTCATCCTCTCCTATTTCCGTAGATAATTTACTTAAGCTTGAACTTCTTTCAACGCTTTTGCCTGCTTTCAAGCATTTTATTTCCGAATGGAAACACTCGTCTTGAACGAACTTCCAAATTAATAATTCAGCTCTTTTTAAGAGCGTTATGTCCAACGCGCCATCGGGTCCTTTAACCGACTTTGCTAAATTTTCGTTCGAACACATAACCGACTTTTCGGCTGTGTTGTCGGGTCCTTTAACCGACTTTCTTAAACTCTTGAATTTTTCTACCGCTTGTAGGGTGCGTGTAGTTGCCCCAAGGAATTTCTTAAAGCTGCTAAATCGTCCGTAGTCGGGTAGACTTAACGGCTCTTGCTTTCTTAGCGCGTTTACGCTTTTTGGCGATTTTTCTTCATCTGTACCTAAGCTATTTATGGTGTCCACTTGTTTGGGCCATAAATCGGGACTTGTTCTGAGGAATTCAGGTCCTTGAAACCAGTGATGACTTACATCGAAGGTGGAAGGAAAACTTCTAGTGGCGTCGTCCGCCACGCTTTGTGACGTCGGAACCCATCGCCATTCACATGGTTTACTGTGATCTTTGATCCCAGCCAATCGATGAGCAACGAATGGTTTAAAAGCGCGAGGATCTGACTTAATTCCTCCATACTTGCTGGATTAGCGACTTCCCTTGAATCATTATGGGTGATGCGAGTCCTAAAGGATCGAAGACTGACATCACAGCGCTAGTTATCTCCCTCTTCGTAGGCGGTCGTAAACCTTCCATCACCTCTTCCGGTGTGTTACGAAGACTTATGGAGAAACTTATTATATCTCATTTGATATTCCAGATCAAACCTAAAGTGCGTTCTGTGTGCTCCTTATCTCCCAGTGAAGCACTGTCGCTCTTATATTTATTCTCCATTTTACATAAAACCTCGTGTCGGTTGCTAGCCCATCCCCTCAGTTGGAAAGAAGCACGTTTATGTAATTCATACATATCGTTTACTATCCTTTCGGCCGTCGTCACGTCGGGAAATGCCTGTAGATAGTCATCCATATAAAAATTGCTTTCCGTCGCGGAAGCTGCTTCTGGATAGATATGTGCGTTATCCTGCGCATTTATATTCTTCACATATATAGCGATGCATGGTGATGATGCCGCTCCAAATATGAGTGACGTCATTCTATACTCTTCCGGTAGCGCGTCACGGTTGTGCCGCCATAAGAATCGAAGGCTGTCCCTGTCTTCTTCCCGGATTTTCACTTGCAGGAACATTTCTAAATAACGACTTCAATAAGTCTGGTCCGGTTAACAATGCATCATTGAGACAACGTCCGCCCGTCCTTGCGGCGGCGTCGAATACTATTCTTATTTTCCCTTTTTGTGGATGAGCCACTGCGAAGTGAGGAAGATACCACGTGCGTGGGGAAATGGAAATATGGTTCGGTTTCTCTGCGTAACCGTTAATGATGAGATTTTCAATTTGCTTCTCATATTCTTTTTTAACTCGCTATTATTATCGATACTAAACAGGCGACTTTTAACCTGCGCTCTATTCGACGGCATGCACTCATTATCTGTGCGCCATAACAAAGCAGTCTCGTACCTATTATTAGGTATACGACGTACCGTTTTGTTCAAAATATTTAAAGCTCGTTCTTCTGGGTCGTTCATGGGCTTTCGCGCAGACACTCCCAGAGATTCCAAACTAAAATAATCCTTGATTAACTTCTCCATGTCCTCCTCCTTCTTGGTGGAAATGTAGTTAACAATCTTGATTGGTTTGATGCCACCCGATATGTGACCATGTAAAACCCATCCAAGTTTGGTGAGCAATGCTACAGGTAGGTTCTTACCTCCTGAAATTAATTCACGAGTAACTATGAGATGCCAATTGTCCTGGCCAATTAATATGGTAGGTCTGGACCTCTCATAAATCAACTCGTCCTTAATCGGTGTCAAATGAGAACATCGTTGCAATAATTCTCGGCTTACTGACTGCGGAGAAAGGTTAAGTGACTTAATTGTTTGTACACTTATCTCTTCTAAGTCTTTCGAGAAAATGCCTTTTATTTTAACATTTAAGCGATACGAACTGTCGTCGTTAATTCGCTTACCTCCTACGGCTTCAATACGTAATTCCCCTTTGCGTCCGCGAGGTGCTAACTTCTGAGCCATCCACTCCTCTATGAGTGTCATGGTTGATCCTTCATCCAGAAGGGCTGTGGTCTTGACCTTTCCTTTAGGGCCATACAACTCGACCGGTATAATTTTTAAATATGCACATGCTAGTGCATTCACTGTACTAACAGTCGTAATTTGAGCCTCTTTACCCCCCTCGTCCCCTTGCGGTGAGGTATTTTTATTAGGGTATCGATGTAGCATTCGATGATGTGCCATTCTACATCCCTCTACACCACATTTTTTCGCTCTGCACTCTAACGTCCTATGGTTAGGTGACAAACATTGGAAACATACTTTCGCCTTTTTAACCGATTCCCATTTTTCGTGATTATTCATATCCTTAAATTTGTAACAACTCACTATAGAGTGTTCCTTGTTGCATATAACACACTTATGTGTTACCCGACTTACAGGCTTATCCTGGGTTATCATAACCACTTGTCGGTTGTGCCCTTTATTATTTCGGCGTTCATAACGCTCGCTCTTAACACGGTTGCGTACACACTCCTTTGCAGTGTGTACAGTTTGCTTCCTGAATTCAGGACGTTTCCGTTTTTCAGGCGCATTTCCATTGCTTAAGGACGTTCCAAATTGTTCAATCAATGAATTTAAAAATTTGTCCATCTTCTGTAACTCTGGCTCCAAAGGATGCTGAGCTCGATATTCGAACCACTCAAATTTAATCATAGTTCCAAGTTTCTCCACTATACGGCTCACTAGCTCCGGTGAGTATAAATACTGTGGTTGGTTCAACGCTTGTATTACAGCAACCACGTTCGTAATGCGACTTGCAAAAGAACCTATATTTCGGCAATCTTCCGCCAATCTTGGCATACGCTTTACATTCTCGATTTCGGCTAGAATGAGCATCTCAACCCTACCGAATCTTCTTTCGAGAGCGTTCATTATTTCTTCAGGTTCACACAAAGTAAACAACAATGACTTAACCGCTTCCTCGGTGCCCTTTAATGCCCTCCTAAAGCGTGCGACATTCTGCACCCCTGAAAATTGGCTTCTTGTGTCTTCAAATACCGTTTTGAAAATTATCCATTCACCCGGGTCTCCATCGAAGACCGGTAATTCCTGGAGGAAATGAAGCTGGGAAGACTTATCTTTACCCGCTATCTTTATTGCACTCACAATCGCTTCGGTCAATTCTGACACCTCACTCGCGTGTGCTTTCTGTGCATTTCCTTGGTTGCGCTCGACCTCCGCCCCTTTGCGGCATGATCCCTTACACGCTTTCTTATCAGTAATGTAGTGTTGCGTTACACTAACCGGCGCGCTCATTATAGTCTGCTGAACCCAACTCCTTACGAAAGGTTCCACTCTTCATCATCCTCACTCGAGTCGATCTCCTCCTCTCGGTTGAGACTTGGCTAAGGCAGCAGCTGCCTGTGCTCGTTCGAGCTCTGAGCGTTCGAATTTAACCCGCGCCTCTAATTCGGCTTTCAGCCTCGCCGATCGCGATGACCTACTACCTCTCTGTGACCCTTTGTCACTAGTGTGCCCGATTACTGTTCTTAACGATGCCGCTTCTTCGGTCCTTTGACCTACTTTTCGACTATCGTTTCATTTCTGGATATAACGGATTTCTATGCGGTTCTGGTCTGCGTACCACCGGTGTCCGTCCTGTTGCTTGTCGTTGCCACGGACGTCCCTGAGTCCCACGTGCATGTGGACGTATCGGTGATGGCTCCACTTGAAGGAGTTGCCCCACCCGAAGCAATAGCTGTGGTCGCTCCAGATGACTCCACCTCTTTTGCCTTTCTTGAGAGCCCTGTTCTTGTCCTGCTTCCTTCGCTCCTCTCTGTCTGGTCTTGTGTCTTCTTCATCTTGCAGGAAGATGATTGTTGGCCTACAGTCCCTAACTGTCCCTACGGTCCCTACAATCCCTTACCTATAACCCTTCTACACCCCAACCTAACCCCACTATCCTCCCCCCCTTTATCTCCCAACCCTACAACCCTACTACCACCCTAACAGCCCTATCGGCCTTATCAATCCTGGACGGGGGCCTACCTTGGTGAGCCGTCCAGGGATGGAGTCGTGCAGGAACGGAATGGAGGAAAGGTTTAGGAACTGTCCCGCCAAGGAATATGACGAAACAGTCGAGCTAGTAGTGCAAGCGCAGTCTCGCTCGAGAGAACTGCTCCACCCAAAGGTGTTGTGCCAGAGCCCGACCGGTTTGGCACCGTTAGGGGGTCGGGATGTACGCTGTGCTCGCCGCCCAGTCGTCGGTGATGCCTCGTCCAGGCGCTCTCCTCCGGCCGCGATGCAGTCAGGTGCCCCCACGAGCACCCTCGCCTGGCAGCAGCAGCGGTGGATGCTTCTTCTTCTTTCTTGCACATGAAGAGATGCTTCTTCTTCTTTCTTGCACCTGAAGAGATGCTCCTTCTTCTTTCTTGCACCTGAAGACAGTGAGTGCGTCCTCTTGAATGGTATCCAGCAGTTCACTTCTGATTCTTCGATCCTGGCTGCGAAGGACAAATTGAAAAGGAACGGGTTCGGGGTTACAACTGGTTCCTTAAATCCTCGAAGGACTACTAAAAGGAACCAGAGTCGAGACAGAGGGAGGTCCTTTCTTCCAGCTGGTTCAGTAGCGGATTTCCTAACCTCCTATGACACCTACGTTGGGTTCGGGAACAGCGTATGTGAACCCCGTAACGGAGTAACACACAAGGGCGTCGACCTCTTCCTTTTCTTCAGAATAGGTTCTGGCGGGGATTACGGGTCTTCCGAAGTCGTCCCGGTCCCAACGCCTTAATTCTTTGATATGTGTCGCAACAGCGACACAGTGGACTGTATTTCACTTTTTAAGGTTTCCTTGGGAATAAAACAGCAATTATCTTCAAACCGTTCCGTGAGAGAGTAATTACTTTCCCTATCACTTTTTTCCTTCTTGATTATACTGCTGGTGTTGAGCTATCCCGAACTTTCCCGAAGTTTCTCCGAACTTACCCGAAGTTTCTCCGAACTTCCCCGAAGTTTCTCCGAACTTCCCCGAAGTTTCTCCGAACTTCCCCGAACGAATTGCAAGAAAACTCGTTTACTGAGATACCCCAGAACTATACGCGAAAGAGAACCGCGCCCTCTGTGCGATTACACCACTTAATTACATCAATTTGTACTATCACTCTCTCACGGTTTTCCCGATATCTCTATTTGTATAAAACATACATTTATACATTTTACTTATAAAGATAGCACAAAAAATATCTATACTATGATATACATTGCATTTTTATATCACAAAAAACCTTTTATTTATTCAACAAAATGTGCCTATTTTACAACATATGCACCAAGTTAGAATTCTTAAATATCTAACATATAAGGTTGAAACAATGTTCTTCACTCGAAAATATAAATATCTTAACTAATACAATAGTTTAATTTACATTTTTCCTATACATTTTACCATTTAAAACACTTTTAAATTTCTTACACAAAACTATCAATATTTCACTAATCCAAAGAAATTTTCACATGAAAATAACACAGAATTCACCTATTTTGCTCATACAGTCAATCTGAAATATTTTACAAGTCAATTTTACATAAATTGCTGAAATTTGCAAATATTCAAATTTTTACTTGTTTTGACCTCCTAAGTTAACGTGCGGCTATGAACTCATGCTATTTGAACAACTAATTCTCGCACGACTTTCACTTGTCGGCAAAAATGGAAAATTTAGCACACACTACTATCAACCAATACTAGGTGAACAACTGATTCTACACGACTCCCAAATTGTAGGAAATTATTTCCAACTAGAATCTTATCAGTTATCATGTCTCTTATCAGATAACATAGACAAAATATTTCACGAATCAATACATTGAAAATAGACATTTTGTTTTCATACAAAACGTATCAAACTCATATAAGATAATACTTATGCAATCAATTTCCATTAATTCTATTTATTCACAAAGTGATCATTTCGACCGGGGAACAAATCCTGGTCTCTAACTTTACTTTAATATTCCTTTAAATCAACATTATTGGGAAGGTGATTTCAACCGGGGAACTGAACCCGGAAACATAATTTATATCTTAAAAATTCCCTATATGAATTTATTAAGAAAATATTACTAAGAAAACGACAAACTAGTCTGGCCTGGGAATCGAACCCAAGACCTTCCCATCATTAATTCGATATTTCTTTAAGATTCAACTAAGTGTTTTCTTATTAGAATATTATTGCTCGATAATTTGTTTTTAGAAGCTGTTCGTAATCGGTCAACTAATAAATTGAAATATTCTTATAGACGCGTCGCCAACAATCGTTAATCAGTACGTAAGCAGTCTTCCAAGTGGAACAAATTATTATAATAACTGAATAGTTCGATGTAAGTCAATTCAAGTTTAATAGAACATACATATTACATAGAACCATTACTAAAACTTTTAAATATCCAATTTTTGCTACAAACGATAATATTATCAAAGAATAACTATTTTCCACCAGTTACATTTTGAACACTTTTCTAAAATGTTTCAGTCAAATATAAGAAAAATACTTAGGAGCCCTTTTACATTTCGGCGTTACGCAAATTTAGGTATTTTACGCTTAGAGCGGGTGACGACCTACGCGAGAGATACTTTATTTCCTATTTCTAAACGATCTTGATCTTCCATTATACAAGTTTTCTTTAGATGGAGTTCAGTGAATGGAAATTTTTTTGTGTCATTTTTATGTTATCTAATTAATTTATTATAATCTGTTTGATATATTTTTTATAATTTATGAACCTTAGTGTTGAAATAAGTACAAATAAATATTTTAATTGTTTCGCAGTAATCGATTAATAAACGATGTTGTTTAATAACCGATTATATCTTCTCACGGTAGCATAGTGGTATAAATAATAAAAAGTACGACTGCAATCTGTTTTATAAATAAATTAACCAACTGTAACCAATATTATTTTAATCGGTAAGTATATTTTCATATTTTTTTATTACAAAAATATTTGCCACAACGTCATTGACCGAGCTTATCTCGAGTCAATAATTTCAGTGGCAGTACACACTTTTTATACGTTTTATAGTAAACGCTTGTAACTTGGCTAACATATCCAAAATCCAAAATTTGTCGTCTTGGTAGATTTTTAGTACTTTTACTGTATAATCTGGGCCAGTCCATATGGCAAGCATACAGACTTTTTTTCTCCATTAATATTTCTCCAGAGATAGGATATTTCTTTTTTTACGTTTAGTGACACATTGATACTTGTATTTATTTTTCTCCATTCCGACTGGTAAAAAAGGTTAGCTACAATCAAAATAACTATAATGAGTTAACTATATGGTATAGCAATAATGAGCGAAATTTATACTAATTGAAAATACTGTACAAATGTAAATAATTACAACGATTAAAAACTGCGGGCGTATTTGAAGATGATCTAGAACGCACAAAATAGCAACGCTACGGCAATCGACGCATATAACGATAATATCGAAACGAAATGGAGCGCGCGAAATAAGTAGAAACAGGCTCAACATCGAGAACCGCTCGTACGGTATTGAATTCAGATGGTCGGTGGAGTGAAATATGTGGCACTTTTGTTTAATTAATTAAAAAATAATGTCTAGAACAGGTAAATGAAATTGTATACTTGGGGAGTGCTTTCAGCCGGGATGGAAGATGTGATTTAGATGTGGATAGGCGTGTCGCTGCCGGAAACAAAGTCAATGGTGCCCTGAATGCATTAATAAAAAGGCAAGGCGTGGTGAAGAGTGCACGCCTTGCAATACATAACGCAGTGTTGGTACCGACTTTGTTATATGGCAGCGAAACCTGGGTATGCCAGAAGAAGCATAAAAGCAAGTTGAATGCAGTGGAGATGCGATCTCTTCGTAAAATGTGTGGCGTTACCATAGCCGACCGAAAGCGAAACGAAGAGATTCGCAATATGGCAGGATTGAAAGATGACCTTATCACAAAAATTGATAGGGGCGTACTCCAATGGTTTGGACACGTTGAACGAATGAGTGAAGACCGAATGGTGAAGAAAATATATAGCGCGAAAGTAAATATTAAAAGGTGTCGAGGTAGACCGAGACTAACTTTCGAAGACCATGTGAGCAAATTGCTCGAAGAGGGGAGGGTCAAGAGTACTCGGATACCTAGACGTGCATGTATGAAGAAGTTAATGAACCTGAAAGAAGCGAAAGAGGTATGTAAGGATCGTGACACTTGGCGATCTGTTCTCTCTGGCTACCCTGTTAGGGATTGTGCGTGACGATAAGTAAGTAAGTAAGTAAGTAAGTAAAAAATAATACTAAGGATTTAAAAAGTCAAAATAATAGTATAGTTTAAGCAAATGTTGGTAATTATTTTGATACAAATTTTACGTCAAAATGATGTAGAACTTTGGAGATATTGGGGCTTGAGCTTGTATCGAAGCTTTTTCGGTCGTTAATTGCATAATGTCTATTTTTTTCTTACGTGAAGGGCATATAACGAAAATGTATTATATCGGTCATTCTCAGACGGCTCAAAAAGGCGTGTCCGGGTCGAAATCCAGTACGAAATGGATTACTAACAACTTGATATTTTTTTCTATAACAGGTACGATCAAAATATTAGGAGGGGCATATGTTCTTTTTTGAATAAATTAAATATAAGTTAGTTAAAAAAATTAAAAACCTCGAAAATATTGACCTCGGTGCCGCGTCCGGCCCCATATTGCGGCGGCAATTATTTTTTATCTTTTTTTCTCCAATATTGGGCACTATTTGACATGTGTTCACAAACAACCAGATAGTTATTAATTCCATTTATAATATTACTAAAGCACAATAGGCCTTAGTAGTCAAGTTACATCTGATTGTCTTCACGTCCAACGTTTAGGTTTGATGTCAGTGGCGCGCACCAATCCGTTCATATATCCCATACTCTAGTGACTTTGAGAATAGTTGTTCGAGTAATACAAACTGTCAGTCGCGCCGCATTGGTGGTAAGATCAACGCGTCTGTGCGTTACCGCATCACTCTTTTATTGAGGTACGTAATCGTTTTCGGTGGCTTGGTATACCCCTAAAATTGATTTCGGTGAATCCATTGTATCCACAACTATTTGAATTAATATTTATTATAATAAAATTATGTCTTTTATGTATTAGATTTCAAATAAAGAGGTTAATATTAAAAAATCAGTTTATTTTTGAAAACATTTAGGATTTTGTTAATTATTTTGATTTCAGTGGCATTGATTTCGGTGTTTTCGGTGGAAATAGGTGCACCGAAATTAATTTTGAAATCACCGAAATCAATCAATCGTTATTTATTTACATTTTATGATCGTAAATTTAACTTTCTTACCACCCCTTATCTTGTTTCAGTATTGAGATTATGTCAGATTCAAAAGAAGATCGGTTGGCTAAAAAGAGATTGTCTGAACGACGTCGGAAAGCTCGCATTAAGAGTGATCCAGAGCTTTACGCAGTGCACAAAGAGAAAGATAGACAACGGTATTATAAAAGGAAGAATGAAGGAAAGATAAAGTCTGTAAGTGAATTAGATCCTCGTCAACAACGAATTTTTAGAGAGAGAAGTAGAATATCTTCCAACAAACACAATTTGAAAAGAAGGCGTAAAGAGATAAGGTGTCTTGAAGAGGATTTAATAATCGTACCAGAAGTAACCGACAAAACTGACGATCCTTTGGTGACTTCACAATCACAAACAATACGATCAGAATTGCTTCAAACTGAAGCAAGTTCCTATGTTGATTTGCTACCATCAAGTTCATCCGTCGTTTCATTTCCTTTACCTCAGCGTATTAAGGCTTATCGAGGCTCGTCAGCACCATTGAGTCCGTCTAGTGACGTAAGTAAAATTTCAAAGCCATGTACAAGATCATCAGTTCGTGTGACTGAAAAGGAGTTTCCTCCAAAAGCTAACAAGAAACTGAATACCAAAGTTATCATACGTAGACTTAAATACCGCATGAACAAAATATATCAGTTACAGAAAGAGAAGATTGATCAATTGAAGACTGTCAACGAACGACAGCGAAAACAGATATATAGATTAAAATACCAAAGTGCTAAGTTAAGAGAATATGAACATTTAAGTAAAAATAATACTGAAGATATTAAACAAAGTGAATCAGACACTATAAAAATCAAAAATAATGTGGAAGAGGACATCAAAACTTTTCTTGAAGAAGATGAAAACAGTCGTATGTGTTCTGGGAAGAAAGAGTTCATTACCCAAAAAAAGAATAAACAACAAAGACGCTATTTAAATGATTCTTTAAAAGACTTATATACTAAGTTTAAGCAAACAAATCCACAAAATAAAATTAGTTACTCCAGTTTTTGCAAAAAACGACCGTTTTGGATACTGAAACCTAATGTAAATAAACGAGAAACCTGTCTTTGTATCGAACATGAAAATATGGACTTGATGGTGACTGCTTTAAAGAAAAACAACTTAATTCAAGAAAAATCTACCAAAGATATTTTGTCATCACTGTGCTGTGACTCTTCGAATGTGTCATGTTTAACTAGAAAATGCGATGACTGCAAAGATAAAAGTTTAATTTATAATGAATTCAATAACACTGAAGTATAGTTTTACTGGATTTGGCAAAAAAGTAGAAAAACTTATTACAAGAATGGAGTTACAAAAACAACCATTCACACAACGAAAGATAAAGTGACTACTTTCCCCAGGGACACCATTTTAAAATTTGAAAAAATGTTATCTTCATACATGACTCACTGTGGAGTTATGATTGCACAAAACAAGTTTATTAAAAAAATTAAAAGCGGCCTCACTGAGGAAGAGTGTATAATTCACTGCGACTTTAGTGAAAATTACAGCACAAAATACGGTAATGAAATTCAAGCCGTTCATTTCGGGGGTAACCGACAACAAATAACCCTGCACACCGTGGTCATTTATTATCGTAAAAATGGACTTCTGAAAGTTCAGTCGATGTGTACATTATCAGAGTCTTTACGCCATGATGCACCAGCCATTTGGGAACATTTACTTCCGATTTTAAAATTCATAGAAGATGAAAATCTCAATATTCGTATACTACATTTCATTTCTGATAGTCCGTCGGCTCAGTACCGAAACCGTAAAATGTTTTATATCATCAGTAAACTCCATTGGTACTTTCCCAGTTTGACTAGTATTACATGGAATTATACAGAAAGTGGCCATGGAAAAGGAGCCCCAGATGGTGTCGGTGCAACACTCAAAAGAACAGCTGATCGATTAGTTGCTCAAGGCAATGATATCACAAGCTTATCATCATTGATGACTCATCTGAAATCAGTTCAAGGTATTATAACGAAAACTATTGACGATTCCGGTATTTATGAAAAAGAATTGCTAATTCCATCCAATCTCAAGCAATTTGCAGGGACTATGAAAGTACATCAGGCAGTATGGAACGCCAATAAGCCCAACCAACTATCGATGAGAAAAATGAGTTGCGCCGAAGGTGAATGTAAAAATAATTCTGTGTCATGTGAACATGGGTATCATGTAGGATTATACATCATAGGCGAGCAAGCTGATAGACTGTTGACTGATAGAACGAACAAGAACAAGAGTGACAAGATCAATCTGATTAAAAAGTCAAGTCAAGCCAAAAAAGGGAGTGGAGTCAGTGCAACTGAATCTAATAAGCCTCAAATTTTATCGAATATTCTAATTCAACCTGGTTGTAGCTATTCTGTTGATCTTGCTGATACGTTCTATGAAACCAAACAGCGCCTGTCCCATACCTTACCTTCAGACATTGGATTACATGAAAGTGACAGCTTCTGGACACGTGTTTCGACAGATTGTGAAAATATTGCTCCGACATTAATGAATGAAGTAGTCTCCAAAATTGTAAATTGTAAAGAAAGTAGTGACGAGGAATATAACATTTTTTGATTAAAGGATTGAAAACTGTAATACAAAGTTTTATAAGAAGTTTATTACATTGTTAATTTAATGCTGGGTGATTATTATACCTAAAGCTTATTTTATTGTCTTAAAATCAAAATAAAAAGTAATATTTTTATTAAAAATACAAATACTATTAGTTATGTAAGTGCCTTCTACAATCGTTGATGTTGTTTAAAGGATTGATTTTTAAGTGATTTTGTAGTAATTTTTTTCAATAAGTAAATTGCCTGTGATTAAGCTAGATATCGACCAAGAATGCTGATTTTTTTAAAGTTCCTATAATGTTAGTTTAAGACTACTATCTTTAATGACATTTAATATAATAATTTAAAGCTTTCTACCAAAGTTGTTTTTTGTAAGTTTTCACAAAAATTAATAAAAATGGTTACACATAAGTCTTGATAACATAATTTTTTTTTGTTTTCGAATTAACCTGCAATTCTTTACAGATCATAAGTTCATAGTAGTTATCAAGTGGGCAGTAAATTTACCTTAAGAAAATTATCTTTGAAATATAAATTATTTTATATTTATTTGATTTCGGTGATTAAAATATTGATTTCGGTGGACACCATTTTTTTAAAATTAAATACCTTCTTAACCATTCGGTCTATACGATTCCCTCTTCTACTTATATATATTAAATTAACTCTAGAATAGATATTTCATGTTAGTAAGGCCTAAATTTAAAAACAAAAAATGCCACCGAAATCAACCAAATAATGAGTCGCCTGATAATGACCCATATCATTATTAAGGTGTAAGATATTTGTGAGATAAAACTATTTTGATGGTCGATATTAAATCGAAACCACAAATTAGGGCTCCCAAATCATGTCTCTCAAAGTTTAGGCCTAAACATATATCGGGAGAACGATTATTAATAAATAAATAAGTTATCTTAAATTTACTCTGAGCTTATTTTAGTGGTGAAAACTAACAATTTTACTAAGTAATTGTTATTTTAAGGTACGAACGGAAAGCCTATAATTTCCAGGAGGAAACCTTGTAATTTCGCGTTTTTTTTTTGTAATACTCCTCTAAGTAATTAGTTTGTATTGAAATAATATAAAACTACCTATATTATCATACATCCGTTTTAATTAAGTTTATGTGACTGTAATTTGCCACTGTTACTTGTGGAAAAATGATTTAACTTTTGATTAATGCAACGATTAACATTTTAATCTTATAAATAAATAGCCGTAGCTATTACGTGTTTAATAAAAATGTCCCATTTGTGACGGAAATTTCTGAACAGTGTTGTTTTTCCGTTGTCGTCCAACGCGCTATACCTTATAGAATTAATTGCTAGCTGCTTAAGTAAACGAAGGTCGGCACGTTTGCTCGCAATACCAACAAAGGCAACGTAAAAGTCGTGAGACAATGGGTCCGCACCCCAAGCACCTGGGTCATCACTCGACAACACAACTGGCAAACCAAGAGTTAGGTATGTAGCCAATGGATGGTTCCTCACATCATGTACCAAAACTAGCACGATATTTGATACCACATTCACTTCTAACGCAATATCCTTCTGCTTTACAAGGAACATTAAAGAGGGATGTTTGACGAGTGCATACGCATCACCGATCCGCTTCGATCCTAAGAGAACAGCATCGAAAAGGTTTTCGTCGGTAGCCGTCCCGTACCAGTTACTTTCTCCTCCGTGGAAGTAGTATTGTAAGTCACTTTTCGCCTCAGCTGACACTGGAAGCATGTCAGCTAAAGGTCTTCCCAAGTCCTCTTGCCCTACTAAGTCGAAACCAGCGAAAAAATCTGGCATTTCGCGCTTGATCTGACGCGCCATATTAATAGTCTTTCGCAGTTCTTCATCCGTTTGTTTCCGGTTCCTCGTCACAATTAACTTAACACCAACAAAATCCGGATGTGTCTTCTTAAACCGCTTTGCCACTTTCCGATATAATTTTGGCATGTACAATTCGTCGTGAACTGTACCATTTAACTCGTATAAACTATGCAAGCCGCTTCTTATTTCTATGTACAGTATATTATCATTGTAAAACTCATATAACGCTTCATAGAAGAACTTCTCTCTCACTGGTCTATATGCAATTAGTTCTACGATGGTTCTTGCGACCTTTTGAAACTTTTTCCAAATCAAGTTAATATCATTTGAATTATCGCATCCATGTTGAGAATGGAGGGTGAAATGGTTTTTTAATGTAGAGTCTTAAATTCTGTTATATTACTGGATGTATTTCTGAGCTCACTGAGAAGCGTCCAGTTGACGGGACAAGGCCGTTGGGGGGTGATGTCCGAGAATTGTAATTTTAAATCTCCGTCCGTGTAACAAGCATACAAGTGGTCCTCGTATGTCAGATCCAAAATGCGTTCTGCACTAAGCATCAACGAGCTATGTAGATGTAGTACTGCGCCTTTAGGCATTCGTTTTATAATTCGATAAACTTTAGATTTCTCAATTTCATTTCTAAACGTCAAATAGTTTTTCGAGAAATTGAAATATTGTGGATTGCGAAATGAATCTTCAACTTCCTTATGTTTCCAGTACATTAGAATTTCACTTGCCTGTGTTTCTTCTTCAGATAAAAGTATTCCACTTCCTAGTTGCATCTTGAGTTCACTTTCAAACAAGTTCATTCGGTCTTCGTTATAGCTGTTTAAAATCGTTTTTGCTGATAACATAACGAATGTCATATAAAAAGACCTTTTTTTAAAAATAAACTCATTGTGATTTATTCGGCCACTATGATACGTGTCAACCAGTTACATTCGGACAAGCCACGGCTATACTGATCGTTATGTAGCTTGCTTTAATAGAGTAATTACTAAATTCATCAGTTAATAGCTTATTCTTATTTTTAAATTATTTTATTCCGATCATTAAAAAAGCTAAATTGACTACTGTCCTTATCTATCACCTGCTAATAATGTAGTACATACGTTAATATGTTATTTTGTTATAAAACGTTGTCAACGCATGATTTCAAGAATAATAGAAATGTTTACAAGTAAATAAATTTAATATTCTGTTTTCCTCAAACTAAACGATTACTGACGTATATAGCGAGCACAAATTTCTTACATATTTTTCTCAGTCATATAAGAATCACGATTTATAAACATCTGTTTTCTTTGGGTATAAGCTAATTATAGCAGCATCATAATGCTACTGTGTTTCGTTTAGTGAACGATCAGATTCGGAGACCCATTCTACTGGTAACGAGGCATTCCACTTTAGTTCTCAAGGGTGACGATGCATCTGGATTCTGGTTCATAATCGAATATAGATGTAGGTGTCTCTAGGCTACAGCATCCACTTTTGACAATAAAGTATTAAAAAACATAAATTTCCTCCCATGATATTTTTAAAACTGATATCGATAAAACGCGGTGAAACCAGTAACCGACATAGCCCAACGGATCCATACACTGAATTTGTAATGGGCCGGCTATATAGCTTGAAGAACCAACAATAAAAAAGCCTTTTACCAGCAAGTAAAGTATAAATTCCATTCGATGGAGTGATGGCTTGGTAAGCAAAAAGACGATGGATGGTGGTTGCTCAGGAACTGGAACTCATTATCATGATGATGATGATGATACTAGATACTGAAATGATTACTGTAATGAGAATATAAATCGACAGCAATTGAAGTATACTGAATAAATCAAGATCTTGATACTATGACTGTGTCTTTGTGTGTGACTGTGACTGTGACACACAGTTACTAAACTAAAATAATACAGATTCGAATAGAAAAATTAAGAAACAGGAAATCTAAATGTTCAGATGAGATAATATCTGTGTGATGCTGTGTGCTCTAATGATATTTTAGCCATTGAAGGAATAAGGGAAGATATTCCGTTGCCAAGGAGTTAATTCTGGGGGCAATCAATTCCCCGTATCTGTTCGGAGTTTCTATATTTATAGTAAAGTTTTTCGGAAACTTCGATAGCGTGATGTAGACTTTAGTTGTTTTTCGGCCACGTTCATTAATGTGGGTGCGACGCAGTGACAACACTGCCACAACTGCAAGCTGTTGATTAGACTTTCTTAGATGGTAAGGCTGTCCTGTTCTATCTAGAATAATTGTAACTTTTTCTGCCGCAAAAAATTAATGAGTTCATTTGTTTCATTCGTTTGTTGGTGGCTGTGAGGCATTATTTGTAAGTTATCAAAAATAAAATAGCACTAGTGGCCATTTTTGTTTGATGTTGGAAGTAAGTGTCTACGGGCTGAATTTTTGACGCTGGTCTCCGTTGCCGGTTTGGGTATTTTACATCAGTCGAAAATCAGATGGTTAGGCCGCAAACTATCGGAAGCCGTCACAATATTAAAGGAAGATCTTTCTTTCGGTAGTAGCATATCCTTTCGTCCAAATTGACTGCCTCGTTGGTGTAGTGGTTGTAGTAGTGCGACAGCTGATCATGAGGTCCTGGGTTTGAATCCCGGGTCGGGCCAAAAAATCAATTATTTTTTTTTCCGTCAAGAAATTCTCAGTAGCTGCCCGGATTCAGGAAGTTGGCGGTGTCTTACACCCGTGCCTAGGAAAGCACGTAAAGCAGCTGGTCCTACGCCTGATCTCTCTCCGGTCGTTTCGGGCTACCGTCTTATCGGATTATGAGAGTGAGGGAAGAGGGGTGCACCTGTGGTTGCGCATACATTTGGGCACTATAATCCTATCCTGCGCCGATGGCCGGCTGGATGGCCAGTCTCCTTTGAGGCTTGCCACCGTAACCGAAATTCGATATGGAAGTCATTATTATATTAAATACGTTTTTTTTACTCTAGCATTTATTGCTAATCCGCATAATCCAGATTTTCTACAAAAAATCAATAAATTGTTCTCATTTACTCGTTGTTTGCTTGTTACCCGACTGCCACAGAAGGTGCGCAGGTAATGTATGTACGCATAATAATAACATATGTTACGGCTTGATGGATTTACACTGTTTAATTTGCGGACATAATAAGTAAGACAATAGCAATGACCCGAACGTGGGTCACCACACAGGGAAAGGGTTAAGAGGTGTCTTAAATTGTCTTTGTTGTGGAAATAAATAGTAAAGTAATAATAATAATTACAGTATATCTTATTAGAGCCGTGGTAGCTCAGTGGTTGACGCTCGCTGTAAATATAACAGAACGCGAGTAACCCGGGTTCGAACCCCTCCGGCACCAATGAAATTGTCAATTGCAATTTTAAGTGCTTATTTACCACGTGCTCGGCGGTGAAGGAAAACATCGTGAGGAAACCTGCATGTCTGAGGAATAAGAAAAAAAAAATATTTCGAAGACATGTGAAGTTCGTCAACACGCATTGGGGCAGCGCGGCGGACACTTCCTTGCCCTAAACCCTCTCAGAAATGAGGGGAGGCCTGAGCCCAGCAGTGGGACGTATATAGGCTGTAACTTTACTTTACTTTACAGTATATCTTATTTAAGTATCCGGGGTTTCTTTTTATTACAGTTTGATCCATTGGCTTTGTTTTCCAATTTTATTATTATTTTTTAGATAGTAAACTAAAAACCTACCAACCTACTACCTACTTAATACTAATACTTAATATGAAAGGCTATCAGCATTAAAAGGTAATAATTTGAATTCCAGAGGTTGATAAGTAATTTGATTTTAATCACACTTTTATCAAGCAATTAGTTTTTAAAATAGCACTGGTAGTTATTTTAAATAATAATAACTGTTTGTAGTTGAAACTTTCCATTGATAAAAACTGATTTGACTGTGCGTGCGGGCGCGTGTGTATATGTTAAATAATTATACTTATATATAATATACTTTTATAAATAAAGTAAGGGGTCTTTAAGTGTTTTCAGTACTAGAGATCACAGCTCTAACAAACTATTTAATCGTATCGTTGCTTCGAATTGGACATTCGACGTATGTCGTGAACAACTTACTTCGAGTGGATAACGGGAGTAGTAATATTAGCAGAGGCGGCGTAAGGCGTGGGCGGCGTGGGCCACCGCCTACGGCCGCGTGATCCAGGGGCCTCGCGCCCTGGAGGTTTATGCATTACTTAAAACCGTAAACGTATTTCTCTTGGCATTTTCTTTCGCATATATCATGGAGAGTGCTCTGAGGAATTGTTCGGATTAATCCCAGCCGCCTGCCTAAATTTCGTTAACGCACTACGCGGCAAACGTCCCTATACCGTCCACACCATCTGGATGCTTGGCGGCCCACCACTGTACGTTTCACAAGGAGTTTTCTTCCGCGTACGACCTTTCTGTGGAATAGTTTACCACCAGCGATTTTTCAGGACCGATTCGACCTGGAGACCTTCAAGAAAACAGCTTACTCCGTTCTAAAGGGCCGGCAACGCATCTGCAATTCCCCTGGTGTTGCGGTTGATCATGGGCGGCGGTAGTCACTTAACATCAGGTGAGTCGCATGCTCGTTTGCCCCTCTTCTATGAAAAAACGCGCCGAAAAAATTTCATTCTTATGAATCGATATTATTGACAACAGTCTAGTAACATTAGTTTGCGTTGCTATTGCGGGGATCCCCGCTGCGGGGCAACCAGTATATATACAGTAATCTATGGGGGCGACAAAGGCTAAGGATTCCCCGTTCTGTGTGTTGACATAGAATACTGACTTTATTTAATCGTGGGCTTGTGGCAATCGAGTAAAGAGTGTAGAGTTGAGTGTATATTTTCGCCCTGTACGCACATGAGTAGATAAACGGAACAAACACAAAGCTCCTTAAGAACTTGCAAAATTGTTACCTATTTTGGTAGGGTTGTCACTATAGGTGAAGACAAATTAAAGCTCTAGAACGTTTACGTACATTTTGTGACTGGATTAAAGAATATCGACAAACTTGTTTCGAAAAATGCCTGTGTGGTATTTAACAGTTTATTGAAAAAAACTATTACGATCTGCCAAAAGATTTTAAAAATAAAAGAGTAGCCAAAAAGAAAAAGATGTTGGATTACGAAGGCAAGGATTAACCTTTACGGCGTAGATGCTCAGATCGCGGCCCGCGAGCCGCATGCGGCCTGCCGGTCGAATACTGGTGGCCCGCCGACAGCAAAAATAATACTCTCGTACATTCGAATAATATTGAATTATATTACAGAATAAAACCAAAAAAAAAAATATGCTTGAAAAGTAATATGAATCTCGCGCGCGCGCTCTTAAGTGCGCTTATCGGTGCGCCGTGCATGCGCCGGTAACAGCGGTCGGTAATATTCGTGCTGATCTCGGTTAAATTCGTTTTCTTGAGGAACCGCCGCAGCCGGCGGCGCGGCGACGACGGCAGCGCAGTGGCGGCTTATCCACGGGTTATATTGTTAGAGCAAGCGAGATAGCAATAGTCCCGAATTCCCGATTTCTCGCGTAGGTAGATACATGAAGTTTCCAGAGTCGGTTTCGTGATTTCTCCTGACAGTTTTCGACTCTATACGCGCGGTATAAAAGCCACGCTAACCGCAGCGACCGACAGTTCGGTTTTAATTTGGGTGAAGTGTCAATAATTCTAGTGTAGATTTTAACTCGACTAGCCGGTGTCATATATTTTGATCCACATTCAACGTCGATTTCCCGTCAAGTGCCGTGTATAATTGTGTTGTGAAATCGTAAGTAAAACTCTGGTATTAATATATGTTTCCCTACCTATTTAATCAATTATTTTTGGTAATTTAGAAAAGGATGGGTAATTTAAGTAGGTACTGTAATTGTTTTTAGGTGCTGTGTTAATCCTAGCCAGGATTAGAACGCAACATGGACAAGCCAGGACCTACTAAAAACGTAAGGTTAAAGATGAAAATCGGCAGTTTCAAGAAATTTGGACTTAGAAATACTTTTTTTGTATGGTCGCAAACAAAGTCGTTTGTTTAATTTGCAAGAATTCTGTTGCAATTGCAAAGGAATATATTTTTAAAAGGCACTATGAAACGCAGCATCCTACTTTTACCAAGTTTACAGGCGAATTAAGAAAGCAAAAAAATGTTGTCTTTAAAACGGGAGCTTATTGGTCAGCAAGCTATGTTTACAAAATCCATTCAAGATTCAGAAACAGCTACAGAAGTTAGTTATGAAATTTCTCAAATGATAGCAAAGCGAAGTCGCCCCTTCAATGATGGGAATTTTTTAAAAGAATGCATAGAAATTGCCGCTAAGAAAATGTGTCCAGAAGCAGCAAAAAAGTTTGAGAAAATTCAACTGAATAGTATGACTATCCAAAGACGAATTATGTCTTTGTCAGGTAATGTTGCGGAACAATTAAATGAAAAAACTAAGATCATTGAATTTTTTTCATTAGCACTCGATGAATCCACTGATATTAGTTCCACAGCTTATCTTCTGATATTCATACGAGGTGTAACTCAAGATTTTGAAGTCTTAGAAGGAATGTGTTTATTGAAAGGTCAAACCAGAGGAGTTGATATACTCAATGTACTTTTGAATGAGTGTTCAAAAACCGATTTGAACTTATCAAAATTATCGGGAGTTGCGACTGACGGTGCTCCTTCGATGATTGGTGTCAATTCTGGGCTAGTTACTTTGCTGAAAAAGCATCTGCAAGAAAAAAACATAAACGCTGAAGATCTCATGCAGTTTCACTGCATTATACACCAAGAAGCCCTGTGTTCTAAAAAAATTGAATTTCAAAATGTCATGAAAGTGGTAGTTTCGACTATAAATTTCATAAAATCACAAGGACTCAATCACAGGCAATTCAAACAATTCCCAGATGATATCGAAAGCGAATATGGAGATTTACTGTATTATATAGAAGTAAGGTGACTAAGTCGTGGATTGACACTGGAACGATTTCTAAATTTAATAGAAGAAATTGGAATATTTCTGGCGGAAAAGCAAAGGGATGTCCTGGAACTTAAAAATCCTGATTGGTTATGTGATTTGGCTTTTTAGTTGATATTACAATTCATTTGAATGTCTTGAACACACGGCTTCAAGTCAAAAATCAACTGATATCCCAGCTCTACGCTCATGTATCATCCTTTCAATGCAAGCTGACACTTTTCAGATCGCAATTGAATTCTGGAAATTACAATCATTTTCCGAATTATAAGAAAATGGTTGAAAAATTCAAAAAAACTGTGATTAATTTCAGTTATGTAGAAAAGCTAGATATTTTGATTCAATCTTTTCAAGACAGATTTTCGGAGTTTAAAAAAGTGAAACCTCTGTTGGATATATTCAGCAATCCTTTCACGATTTCAGTTGAAAATGAGCCAGAGTCAATGCAGTTATAAATTATCGACATTCAAAACGACCAAGATTTACGCAACAAATTCAACGAAGGAGACTTGTTGAACTTTTACCGCTGCATTGATAAAAATACGTACAAAGAGTTGCGCATAAACGCTCTGAAATGTGCCAGCTTATTTGGTTCTACCTATATATGTGAAAAAACCTTTTCAATACTAAATAATAATAAAAAAAAATCGAAACCGCCTTGCAAATGAAAGTTTGGAAGCAGTTTTACGTGTTGCTACAAGTAAATTTGAGTCAAATATAAAGAAGATTTTAAGCACTATGCAGTGCCACGCTTCAAATTAATAAATTCTTTTTCAATTTGAATACATTATTATCAATTCGTTATTGTCTTTAATTACCTATTGAGGGTCCATCGCATGCGGCGTACTCCACCAGTGGCGGGTGCCGATTGCTGGGTCTGCGAAGACCCTGCCGACACCAAGCAAGCTGGTGGGGATGATGGATGCGAGGGGCTGCTGGGTGGTCGTGCAGCACCTCGCGCTCGGCTGGCGGTTCGCATGTTGTCGTGTCCAGCGCCAGCTCCAGACGCGCCCTGGTGACCTCCAGGCAGCGGCCCTTTGCGCAATCTTCTGTGTTCCATCATCCATACAGGGCGCCATTTAACGGGAGACGCCCAGACCCGGCGCCGTTTCATGGTGAGGCCATATGCACAAGCGGGCCCTTGCACCATCAATTTTTGCCGAGGCACGGCGCTCACACCTCTTGGCAAGGTACTGACTGACTGCGCGGACGTAGCGGTTTTGTCACATAACCGTCACGTCAGCGGGCGATGGGGTCGTCACTTCCCTACGCCAAATTATTATTATTATTATTCTGTCCTGCGCATGTTGGCTAGTCTCCGTTGAGACTGGCCGTCGTGACCGAAATTGTGTCGTCGAGGTTGGGTTTCATCACGGAACAGAAAAAAGTATTTGAGACCAAAAAAAGAAAATAATAAACAAATATCGTTTATTTGTGATTAATTAAAATGTATTTATATATGAAATTATTTATCAATATTAATTTTATGTATGAAAATATTTTAATATTGGCCAAACAAACTATAATACAAAAAACTATATATAAAAACATTAAAGTACAAAATTCTCAAAATCATTTTACAATCCTATTTTTACTCAATGTTTTTCTTAACACTAAACAGTAGTACTTAATTGCTAAACAGTATATAAGCAGTCTTCCAAGTAGAACAAGTTATTATAATAATATAATAGTTCGATGTAAGTCAATTCAAGTTTAATAGTAAACACATATTACATAGAACCATTACTAAAACTTTTAAAGCTCCTATTCTTGCCAAGGCAGGGCCTATTAAAAATTTGAATTTTGAACGAAGGAACACATTCGGTCATGACGGTTGAGGCTACAAAATACAATATTATATTCGTTACACTATGTATGCAGTTCTTTTGCATTCTATTTTCAATGAATAAATTTTATTGCTTCTTTAAATATCTTGAATTTTATGCAAACACTATTCAAAGACAAGATTTTCATTTTTGGAATTCGATTAAACCAATATATTTTAAATCATCCAAGAGCTCCATATAATCCATCCAGGATAAGGATCTAGAGCAAACACTGTTGGTACTTAGTGTTGCTTCAATTAACTGATTGGAACACTCGTCAGTACTATTTATGGTCAGTGTCAAATATGAGTCTAATACTTAAGCATAAATATAAGTAATTTATATTGAAATTATATAAAATTACCTGTATTATTATACATCCGTTGTGATTAATTTCGTTTGACTCTAATTTGCCACTGTTTCCCTGGAACGCTACGCAAAATAAGGAAAAATAATTTAACTTTAATTGATTAATGGAACGTCTAACAAATTAATCTTATAAATGTATACCCGTAGCTACTACGTGTTTAATAAAAATGTCCCATTTGTGACGGAAATTTCTGAACAGGGTTGCTTTTCCGTTGTCGTCCAACGCGCTATACCTTATAGAATTAATTGCTAGCTGCTTAAGTAAACGAAGGTCGGCACGTTTGCTCGCAATACCAACAAAGGCAACGTAAAAGTCGTGAGACAATGGGTCCGCACCCCAAGCGCCTGGGTCATCACTCGACAACACAACTGGCAAACCAAGAGCTAGGTATGTAGCCAATGGATGGTTTCTCACATCATGTACCAAAGCTAGCACGATATTTGATACCACATTCACTTCTAACGCAATATTCTTCTGCTTTACCAGGAACATTAAAGAGGGATGTTTGACGAGTGCATACGCATGACCGATCCGCTTCGATCCTAAGAGAACAGCATCGAAAAGGTTCTCGTCGGTAGCCGTCCCATACCAGTTACTCTCTCCTCCGTGGAAGTAGTATTGTAAGTCACTTTTCGCCTCTGCTAACACTGGAAGCATGTCAGCTAAAGGTCTTCCCAAGTCCTCTTGCCCTATTAAGTCGAAACCAGCGAAAAAATCTGGCATTTCACGCTTGATCTGACGCGCCATATTAATAGTCTTTCGCACTTCCTCATCCGTTTGCACCCGATGCCTCGTCACAATTAACTTAACACCAACAAAATCCGGATGTGTCTCCTTAAAACTCTTTGCCACTCGCCGATATAACTTTGGCATGAACAATTTCTCGTGAACTGTACCATTTAACTCGTATAAACCCTGCAAGCCGCTTCTAATTTCTATGTACAATATATTATCATTGTAAAATTCATCTAACGCTTCATAGAAGAACTTCTCTCTCACTGGTCTATATGCAATTAGTTCTGCGATGGTTCTTGTGACCTTTTCAAACTTTGTCCAAATCGAGTTAATATCATTTGATTTATCGCATCCGTGTTGAGAATGGAGGGTGAAATGGTTTTTTAATGTAGAGTCAAATTCTGTTATATTACTGGATGTATTTCTGAGCTCACTGAGAAGCGTCCAGTTGACGGGACAAGGCCGTTGGGGAGTGACGTCCGAGAATTGTAATTTTAAATCTCCGTCCGTGTAACAAGCGTACAAGTGATCCTCGTATGTCAGATTCAAAATGCGTTCTGCACTAAGCATCAACGAGCTATGTAGATGTAGTACTGCGCCTTTAGGCATTCGTTTTATAATTCGATAAACATTAGATTTCTCAATTTCATTTCTAAACGCGAAATAGTTTTTCGAGAAATTGAAATATTGTGGATTGCGAAATGACTCGTCAACTTCCTTGTGTTTCCAGTACATTAGAATTTCGTTTGCCTGTGTTTCTTCTTCAGTCAAACGTATTCCACTTCCTAGATGCATCTCGAGTTCACTTTCAATCAAGTTCATTCGGTCTTCATTATAACTGTTTAAGATCGTTTTTGCTGATAAAATAACGAATGTCATATAAAAAACACTGATTTTAAAAAACAAACTCATTGTGATTTATTCGGCCACTATCGTGATACGTGTCAACCTGTTGCATTCGGACAAGCCTCGGCTAAACTGATCTTTATATACGTTATCCATGAATATATATAGTAGCTTGCTTTTATAGAGTTATAAATTTCATCATTGGATGGCTTATTCTTATTAAATTTTTATTTTATGTTATTCCGATCATTAAAAAGGTAAATTAACTACTTTCCTTATACATCACATGCTTATAATGTAATACATACGTTAACATGTTATTTTTGTTATAAACCATTTATGGAAGAATAAGATAATGTCATACCATCGTAAATTATAAATTTACTATTTGCATTATCGACGCATTATTTCAAGAATTGCGGAAATGTTTACATTTCCGCAATTCTTTAAGTATATAAATTTATTTTTTTAAGTAAGTATTTTTTTAATATATTTGTTTAAGTATATAAATTTAATATTCTGTTTTCCACAAACGAAATGATTACGGACGTATGTAGCGGGCACACATTTCTTACACATTTTTCTTAGTTCTATCAGAATCATGATTTAAAAACACAGTTTTATTTGGGCATAGCCTAATTATAGCAGCATCATAATGATGTGTTTCGTTTAGTGAGCGATTAGATTAGGAGACCCATTATAGTGGTAACGAGTCATTCCATTTTAGTTCTCAAGGGTGACGACGCATCAATCAAAACATAAACAATACAATTCTAATCTAAATGTGACAAAGATAAATAAAATACAACAATTGACATTATTAGGTATGCTATTGACGAGGACTTGAACTGGAACTGAAAAATTAACCAGTTCGTATACTATGCTCTTTATTAACGTGTTAGGAATGTGATCGACAAAAAGACCGCTGTTAGGTCCTATCGCGCCTACATAGAATCGATATTGCATTACGGGATCCTGCTATGGGGCAACAGTATGGATAAAAAGGGCATTTATAGCCTAAAAAATGCATCAGGGCCATATGTGGAGTTTTACCTGTCGTGTCTTGTGAACCACTGTATAAGAGAATAGGATTATTGACTCTACCTTCACTTTACATTAATGAAGTTGCAGTTTTTGTACGCAAAGATACAGAATTATTTAATAAAGTGAATAATTTTTATTGAGAGATCCTCACAGAATGATATATAATGACACTCCAAGGTTGAATAAGTATGCAAAAAGTTGCCTCTGTGTGTGTGTGTGTGTGTGTGTGTGTGTGTGTGTGTCAGCATATATAACAAGATTCCTAGAGATATTAAAATTCTCAATATCAATATGTTTAAACACAGGTTGTACAAAAAAGTCAGAACAACTTTTACAGCATAGATTCGTTTCTCTATACCAAAACCTTAACATAAATTTATATAGTTACAAATTATTATTTTATTAAGTTTTTGCTCGTTGACATATTTGTTAATTATTATTATAATAATAGTATGGATTGACATGCCATTATATCAGTCTTAAATTCAATATAATATTTGCATGCTATTTTCATTATGGCGAAACATATGCGCTCCGTCAAACTTGTACACCACCTTAAAATACTTACGTTGTTTCTAAGCAACTAAAGAATATTGTATTAATATATTACTATTATTATATTTTATTGTTTATTATCTTCCGTTTTGAGAGGTAAAAAAAGATATATTCAGCGGGCTTAACACCAAGCTAGAATGATATACCTTTAGCGTATATTATAATCTATAAATAAATAAAAATGTGTTCTTACAAAAATTTACGCAGAATCCTACAGGTATTTAAAAATAATAGCTTTCTACAATTCGATATATTGAACAGTGCAACTGAAGTAATTTTAGACTATTGTGTGACGATTTTGGTACAACTCCATTAGCCCAAAAATGACAATAGGCGCCAGTAGTTAGTTAGTACCAGTTCTGGCTCACTGAGTCAGAAGTGGTACAAGTACGACGTTCGTCGAGACTCACGATCCTAAAAAGAAGAAAAAAAAAAGGATTTGGCATGCTCTGATCACGAATCTGCGGTCCATTTTTGCGTAGGATGCACGGTTCCGGAGATGTGCAGATCAATTAATTCTTATCTAATTGATATCCTGTGAGGGCATCCACCGTCATTAGCGCTCCATTGTTCTTATCTATTTATCTATTGTTCATTGAATACCGTCAATACCTATTCAACCTCAACGTGGTGCTATTGTATTATATTCCTTTGTTCCTATCTACACTAATCTGACTCATCAACAAAACACATTACCTAATTTTGTTAAAATTTTTATTTACAAAATACAAAATCTTATTACTTATTATCTATAAAATAGGAGCGAAACATCTCATCTACTAAAATATCGTTGTACAATGTGTTCCCCGTAAATATACTCGTAAAACTATGCATTGAACATCCCTGAAACTTATATAGCAAATACATTAAGCAATATTCGCCACAAACTGAAGTCCACTCATTCTGAATCCTATCAACATTCCAGTTCCATCTTTTACAATTCCTTTTTAAAAACTCTAGATGATATCGTACAGGTGCTCGTCCGTATGAATCAAAATATTGACCGACGTCATTCGTATCGATATATAAAGCTACCCAATGTGACCCTGGTTTATCATCTGTACCCAAATTGCATATTACCTAGTCAGGTCATAAATTCTATCACATGTTTCAGGTCATAAATCGGTACGGCAATCTGAGAAAATAATTTGCACCCGCAGTAACTGCGCTAAGACCGCCAGTGCGGATACTCCTATAAGATTCAATGTGTTACAGAACTGCGAGAATAAAAACGTGCGGTGAAATATGGCAGTGCGGACAGGGCGTTATGCCGCTTGATGTCCAACAGCGACACCACAGTTAACACACGCTTGTAAAAGGTCCATTTTCCTTATTAAACTTATGTATGACACCGTTTATAATTAGTGGAATGGAGTACTTATTAAATAAAAGTAAAATACCATAAAACACAAATGCGAAGGAAAATTGAACAGACGCTGACGGCCAGACGCCAGCCAGACGGTCAAGTTTGACATTAACACTTTGTTTTGATATTGATATTTTTGATACTTGACGGACGGATACAATGTTGCAAGTACTAAAGTATAATAATCCTTTCCTATAATGTAACGTTACATGTTACATGCAATTGCTGTATTAAAAAATTAAATTAAATCCCATCCATCAGTATATTTTGATTATTTTAATGTAGTAATTAATTAATCGAAGGCTTGTTTTTATACATAACATATCATAAATAAAGCATTTTTATGAGTTTCGCAGTTGTTTTTTCCCTACTCTGATCCTGTTAAGTATTATATGGCCACATTAAAGGTACTTTAATGCTAAAGAGTGACTTCAAAGAGAAGAAATCATACATATACATACATAAACACTCACGCCTGTCACCCAGAGGGGTAGGCAGAGACTACGGACTTCCATTTGGCACGATCCTGACATACCTCTTTCGCCTCCTTTACATCCATATATCTACGCATACATGCTCGTCGGTTAAGGGTACTTCTAACGTGGTCCATTTTCAAAATATCGCTAATTTGGTCGATAAACTTTTTCCTAGGGCGTCCCTTCCCGACTCGGCCGTTCACATCTGCCATATAAATTTGCTTTGTCACTCTTTCCTCATTCATTCTTTCCACATGACCAAATAAGAAGAAATCACTTTAGATACATACTTTACTTGATTAATTTCAACAGCTGCTATGAAATGTATTAACATTTTCAGTTAACGTTTCAGTTCAAAATTATATATTTTTTTAAATAATAGCAATAGTTTCATTTTTGTACAGCTGGGGGCACATTTTGGCCATCTCCTTTATCTGATTTGACTGTGCGTGTGTGTATATATAGTAATAAATAATTTTTATTTCATTTCCTTTTTTATTATTTAATTTTTATTACACTAATTGTTACTTTATTCAATTGAATAAAGTAACAATTATTTTTTTTATTATTTAATTTTTATTACACTAATTGTTACTTTATTCAATTGAATAAAGTAACAATTAGTGTAATAAAAATAACATACACTAATAAAAATTAAAACTATGTGTAGCTTAATAATGTAGAATCAACAAAAGAAAAATTGAAAAGTCAAGTTTATACGTTTAGTCAAGTGTTAGCTACCTCCCTGAACCAGGTTAAGTACCTGTGTTTCAGACCATCACTTACACTATGAGTTTAATAATAATAATATTATTAAACTCATAGTATATTAGTATAGTGAATAGCCGTGTGGAAGTGACAACCCCATCGCTCGCTTATGTTACGGTTATGCGACAAAACTGCTACGTCTGCGCAGTCAGTCAACACCTTGCCAAGAGGTGTTAGTACCGTAGTGAAAAAATTGAAGGTGGAAGGCCCTTTTGTGTACATGGCCTCACCATGAAACGGCACCGGATCTGGCGCCCGTTACCCGTTAAATGGCGCCCATTCAAAAGGATGACGCCTGGAGGTCGCCAGGGCGTGTCTGGATCTGGCACCGGACGCGAAAGCATGCGAACCGCCATCCAAGTGCGAGGTGCTGCACGATCACCCAGCAGCCCTCGCAGCTGTCATCCTCACAAGCTTGCTTGGTGTCGGCAGGGTCTTTGCAGGCCCAGTAATAGGTACCCGTCACTGGTGGAGTACGCCGCATGCGATGGATAGTCAAAATTAATACCAACGCATTGCGGGCGTATTTTAGGGCGAAAGAGAAGAAGTTGTCGGTTTTGCGTATCGAGCTAGGATGTAGGGGCGGTGGCCGTGGAACCAAGGAACCACTCCTTTCCATTGACGCGGTCATTGGCAAAGTGGTGATACGCGACCGTCGGAATTTCTCCGCCGCCTGGATAGACTACAGAAAGGCATTGACTCGATACCCCATAGATGGCTAAAGAGGGTCCTCGAGCTGTACAAGATTAACTGTACAGTTAGAAACTTCCTCGAGCAATGTATGGGGCAGTGGAGTACGATCCTCTGTCATCTGAATATTCACTGCCGATCATCAAAATATTCACTGCCGTGGGTAACCGATGGCTGTAAAATGATGATCGATGAGCGTCGATGCGATGTCTATAGAAAATTCGGATCAGACGAACATAAATAATATTACAAGGAGCTCAAAAGTCTAGTGTTAACAAGTATTGCAGGAGAAAAGCGGGCCTACTTCAATGTGTTTTCTTCCTTCAAAAATTTGAAGGAAAAAATTTTGGTTGACCCCTCGAAAGACAATTCCTTGCCTCCCTATTTCAATGCCCCAAACAAAATTAATGATCATTTCTTGAATATTCCGGGAGACAATGTAGTTTCCAATGCAGATGTAATATTTTTTGAACATAACAAATTCCATACAGAGATATTTAAATTAGTTCCCGTAGAATTAACAGATATTTCTAAATATATAATGTCCATAAAATCGAATGCTGTTGGACACGATGGAATTAGCAGAGATATGATATTGTTACGCGCTCCAGTCGACGACACAACTAGCGCCATCTAGTGTCAGGAACGAGAGCGAGGGGAGCGTTGCAGTTTATGACATCACAGATCTCTCAACCGACAGCGCCACCCGAAGAACTAAGTTTCTAGAAAATCTATACTCGAACTCTCGGTACCTTGCGCGTGTTTACTTGAACATTCCGGATATTTTGCTAATTTAAATACATAGGTGGCGCAAGATGCGATCGAGACACAGTGAACTCGGCGACACAAGCGAAGCTTCGGAGCGGAATTAAGTGAATTAGTGTGTTTAATTATTAGTGTTTTTAACTTTAATTTGTATAAAGTAAATTAAAGTGTTAATTTAGGTAATTCTATCGGCAATTTTTATTGTCACGAACCTCAAGCTCGTAACAATTGGTGTCAGAAGTGGGATAAATAATGCCGATTTTACCTAAGGAGGAAACGGAGGGTGTCCGTACCCGAAGTCAACGCCAGCAGGAGACGGACTGTCTGAGGGCCAGCCGCCGGCCACGGAAGCCGGTCCGTCAGCAGCTTCTACGTCTGTGGCACCTGACTTAGGTGCTCTGATGGTGATGCTGCAGGAGCAGGCTCGTCGACAGGAGGAGCAGGCTCGTCGACAGGAGGAGCAGGCTCGTCGACAGGAGGAGCAGGCTCGCCGACAGGAGGAACAGGTCCGTCGGTTGGAAGAGCAGCTGCGGGGCGGACAGGATGAACAGAGCCGCCGACAGGAGGAACAGGCCCGTCGGTCGGAAGAGCAGATGCTCCTCATTAAGGACCTTCATGCTACCTTCAGGAAAGAGATAAAGGAGGTGAAGGATAGGGTTGCTCAACATGACAACCGCCTGTCGTAAGCTGAAACCCAAATCAAGGAAGCTAAAACCCAAATCGACCAAGTGAACAATCGGGTTGATTACGTGGTGGCTGACGTGAAGAAAACGCTGGACGACCTCAAACTGGGTGATGGAACTACAGCTCCCGTAGTAGCTACTACACCTTCGCTACGTGGGTTCAAAGTGCCACAGTTCGACGGAACTTCTTCCTGGTCAGCCTACAAAATCCAGTTCGAGGCTGTTATGAAGGCGAACGGCTGGAATAAAAATCAGGCCATGACTGCTCTCACACTAGGCCTGCGTGACCAGGCCTTAACAGTTCTGGAAGCTCTCGGTGAGGAAGTGACTTAAGAGCAACTCCTTGAGGCATTGGAGGCGAGATATGGCGACGCTCACCTGGAACACGTCTTTCGTGCGCAGCTTAAAGATCGTGAGCAGCGCATCAACGAAAACCTGCAGCAGTGGGCTCTAGAAGTGGAGAAGCTGGTGCGAAAAGCATACCGGTCTGTACCTGCGCTCATTGAAGGGAACCTGGTGCAGACATTCATCGACGGCATCCGCGACCTGGAAGTCAGAGCTGCTGTGAGGCTCGGGCACCACGAGACGCTTAAGGACGCCTTGGCCCATGCACTGGAAGTGGAAGCCGTGCGGCAGGATCATCGTTCCCATCGCGTCAGGGAGGTTGCAGCAGCTACAGTTCGCGACCGCAACAAAGGATACAGCCCAAGGTGCTATGGCTGTGGGGAAAAGGGCCATCTTCGATCCAGCTGCCCTAAGCGAACCCTAGAAAGGGAAGGTGAACGATCTCAGAAGGGTAGTGCGGCCAACCGCACCGCCCTGCAGCAGCAGGGAAACGAGTAAAAGCCAGAACTGCGGGGCGGGTGCTGGCTGATGTTAAAAGAGCCCCAAGGATCTCGATCTCACAAACCCATGATGGGAACAGTCTAATCATCAAGGGTGAGGTCAACGGAATGCCGTGTAAACTGACCATAGACACTGGAGCCTCTCGTACGGTTGTTAGTTCCCAACTTATAAGTCAGTTCCTTGGGGACTCCGCATACAACCGAGAACGCAATAATTTGGTAACAGCCACGGTCAGCGTATACCCGTCCGTGGAGAGAAGGAGATGGAGTTGAAGCTAGGCAACGTGATCTACCTGCATAATGTCATCGTGGCTGATATAATGGACGACTGCATCCTAGGCCTAGACTTTATGAGGAATAATTGTTGTGAGATCGACGTTAAGCAAGGTGTTTTGAAATGTGGACAGGAGGAACTTTTTATGGAAGGTGCGTTACCAGGGAACGTGTAAAGCATTAAGAAGATTGTTCTTCCGCCGAGATCGGAAAAGATTGTTCCGGTTAGTCTTCCCCGAAACGCTGGGCAAGCTCACCGTTGTGTACTTGTGGAAAGGGTAAACAATGACCTTCCATGGAAAGTAGCTCGAACCTTGGTCAGGACCACTGACATCTCAGGAGTATGTGTGCTGAACCTTTGCGACCGGGACCAGATTATAGAAAAAGGCACATTAATTGGTACTTGTGAGGAAGTGGATTGGTTACGTCGGTGCCAATATATATCGAGTGGGACCCCCAGCAAGGATGCAGAAACGAGAGTGACCACACTTTTGGAAGACTGTCACAGTGTTCTGTCCCCGAACGAATTGGTCAAGGCGAAGAAGTTGTTACTCGAGTACGCCGATGTATTCTCATCAAACGATGCTGACATAGGAAAGACTGGTTTAGCTCAACACAAAATAAACACAGGTGAAGAGTTGCCTATACGTCAGCGGCCAAGACGATTGCCGGTAGCACGTGAAAAGGAAGTGGAAACCATGATTGAAGGAATGGTGAAGGATGGTGTTATTGAACCTTCCTCTAGTCCATGGTGTTCGCCAGTGGTGCTGGTGAAAAAGAAGGATGACAGCATGCGGTTCTGTGTTGATTACCGCCGTCTGAACGACGTTACAACGAAGGACAGCTATCCCTTGCCAAGAATTGATGACACGCTGGACATGCTTACAGGAGTAAAATGGTTTAGCACGCTGGATCTAAAAAGTGGCTACTGGCAAGTTGAAATTGACCCTAAGGACAAGGAGAAAACTGCGTTCTCGACGGGAAAGGGTCTGTGGCAATTCAAAGTAATGCCGTTTGGGTTGTGCAATGCTCCAGCAACGTTTGAAAGGCTGATGGAACTTGTACTTACCGGGCTAATTGGCGATGCCTGTCTGGTCTACTTGGATGACATCATCATCGTGGGCCGTACGTTTGAGGAACACCTTCAAAACCTGGAACGCGTGCTCATGAAGATTCAGAGTGCCAACCTCAAGTTGAGCCCGAAGAAATGTTCACTATTCCAACGGCAAGTTAACTTTTTGGGGTTTGTAGTATCGGAAAAAGGTATCCGCACAGATCCAGAGAAAATCGCCATCGTCAAGGATTGGCCGGTTCCAAAAGACAAGACGCAGGTTAGAGCATTTTTGGGTTTGTGCTCCTATTATCAGCGATTTGTGAAGAACTTTGCAGATATAGCCAAACCTCTGCACAAGCTAACCGAGGAGAAGCGACATTTCTGCTGGGATGAAAGTTGCAATATCGCATTCCAGGAGCTCAAGGACCGTCTGTGCAAAACACCTATTTTGGGATACCCTGATGCAAGCAAAGAATTTATAGTTGACACAGACGCAAGTGATATAGGACTTGGCGGTGTGCTGTCTCAACGGAGTGGTGACCAAGAGGTCGTGATAGCGTACTTCAGCAAGTCGTTGTCAAAACCGGAAAGGAACTATTGTGTCACAAGACGCGAATTGCTCGCTGTGGTAAAGTCGTTGCAGCATTTTAGCAAATATCTTCTGGGACGAAAGTTTCACTTACGAACTGACCATGCTGCACTAAAATGGCTATTGCAGTTTAAAAACCCAGAAGGACAAGTTGCGAGGTGGATCGAACTACTGCAGGAATACGACTTTGAGATCGAACATCGCAGCGGGAAATCTCATGGCAACGCAGATGCATTGTCAAGAAGACCTTGTCCTGAGGATTGCAAACATTGTACTAGGCAAGAGAGTAAGTAAGTGGTATCCGTGAGGATGCTCAGGGCAGACCACCTCAGCAACGAGTGGAAGGACAGCTTACTACATGCACAGCAGGAAGATCCGGACATCAAGCCGATTCTGGAATGGATAAAGGCCAGTGCTCCCAAGCCCAAGTGGAGTGACGTCTCAGCGATGAGTTAGACCACTTAAAGCTATTGGGCCCAGTGGGACAGCTTGCTGCTTCAGGATGGAGTTCTGTGTCGTAAATGGGAAAACGTTCGGGGAGACAGCTGTCATTTGCAAATGGTTGTCCCTAAAGCTAAAGTACCGGATGTTCTACAGCTGTACCATAATGATTGTTCAGGAGGCCATCTGGGAGTTAAACGAACTCTACTGAAGATCCGAGAACGGTTTTACTGGGTCCACTGTCGAAACGATGTCGAGGACTGGTGTCGCAAATGTACAAGTTGTGCGGCTGTAAAGGGACCTCAGACTCGTAGTTGAGGTGCATTGAAGTTGTACAATGTGGGTGCACCATGGGAGAGAATAGCCATTGACGTGGCGGGCAGTTTCCGGAGAGTGAAAGCGGTAACAAGTATTTCATGGTTGTGATGGATTACTTCACTAAGTGGCCAGAAGTCTTCGCCATTCCAAATCAAGAAGATTCAACAGTTGCAGATAAACTAGTTCATGAAGTCTTCTGTCGTTTTGGAGTACCTTTAGAGATTCACAGCGATCAAGGAAGGAATTTTGAGTCTCAAATATTCCAGGAAACTTGCCGAGTTATGGGTACTCATAAAACAAGAACGACTTCTTATCACCCGCAATCTGATGGAATGGTGGAACGATTTAATCAGACATTGGAGAGGTACCTAGCAAAAGTTGTAGTTAATCGGCAACGAGATTGGGACAAGCACATACAACCGTTTTTGTTGTCATATCGAAGTTCTGTTCACGAAAGTACAGCAGTGACACCAGCTTTCGCAAACTTTGGAAGAGAATTACGGCTGCCTGCGGACCTGATCACCGGGATACCACCTGATGCCCCACGCAGTATAACCGATTATGGAAATGACTTGCGGAACAAAATGAATGACATTTATGAGCACGTCAGACAATCGGGCCAGCAAATGTGTGAGAAAATGAAAACCCGGTACGACCGCAAAATGAACAATAAAGGGTTCAACGAAGGTTCATTAGTGTGGTTGCACAATCCAGTCCGCAGCAAAGGGAAATCTCCTAAGCTTCAAGCTAAATGGGACGGCCCGTACCGGATTGTAACCAGGATCAACGATGTGACCTACCGGATACAGAAAGGCGCAAGAGGGACTCCTAAGATCGTCCATGTGGATCGCTTGGCGCGTTATTATGGGGCCGATAATGCTCGGGACGAGCATGTCTTAGGAGGGGGCAGTGTTACGCGCTCCAGTCGACGACACAACTAGCGCCACCTCGTGTCAGGAACGAGAGCGAGGGGAGCGTTGCAGTTTATGACATCACAGATCTCTCAACCGACAGCGCCACCCGAAGAACTAAGTTTCTAGAAAATCTATACTCGAACTCTTGGTACCTTGCGCGTGTTTACTTGAACATTCCGGATATTTTGCTAATTTAAATAAATAGGTGGCGCAAGATGCGATCGAGACAGAGTGAACTCGGCGACACAAGCGAAGCTTCAGAATCAGAATCAGAATCAGAATCAGAATTTTTATTTGCGTAAGAACATGGTATATAAAGGTGGTACATGTTAAAAAGGTGCACATGTCTCGCTATTACAAATAGCATGCAAAATTAATATTATTATCTTGTATAATCATAAAAATAATATCACAAAGTTTCATTACAATAAATTACATTGAATTAAAGATAAATTAAAATATATAGTATAACATGAATAGTATTAGGGATTGATGTCAATAAAGTCTTTAATGTCATATATTTTCCTGTCAATGAGCCACTTAAATAATTTTGATTTAAATTGATTAATATTTAAATTTTTGATGTCATTAGGAATTATATTATATATCGTTAAACACATTTTTAGGCAACTTTTATGGTATTTAGCTGACCTTGGGATAACATCTAACACAAGTCTATTAGGATTTCGCTTTAATCTTGTGTTCATGTCACTTGCTTTCATAAACAAATTGATATTTCTCTTCACGAAACAGCTTATTTCAAAAATATATAGTGCCGGCAGCGGAAGTATGTTGAGATTTGCAAAAGCTGTTCTGCAGGATATGCCAGGCGGTATTCCAGAGATAGCTCTAATACACTTTTTTTGAGCTATAAACGCCTTTTGTATATTTGTGCTATTTCCCCACATTATTATCCCGTAGCGCAAAATGGAAGCTATATACGCGTGGTATGTAGTAAGGGCCGTTTGTAAGTTTGTCACTTTTCTCATTTTGTTAAGGGCATATACAAAACTATTAATACGATTACACAAAGACTCTATATGTAATTTCCAGTTTAGGTCCTGGTCTATGACTACTCCCAGAAACTTGGTAGACCTTATTTCCTTTAATTTATTAATATTTAGCTTAAAATTTAATTGTTTATGTTTGGATTGATTAAATTGGATAAAATGTGATTTATTTAGATTTAGTTTTAAATTGTTTACGTTTAGCCATTTAATAACGTTGTCAATTGTTTTATTTATATCAGTTTCGTGATCGTGTATAGAGTTTTTTTCAGATGTCACAATAATAGATAGATCATCGGCGAACAAAACACATTTATGATTTGTCACTACCGTTATATCGTTGATATATAAAATAAACATTAGAGGCCCTAGCACACTTCCTTGGGGGATACCACACTCAACAATTTTTGATTCAGAAGCGTAAGATAAAACTTCGTCGCCTACTAACTTGCTGACTACTACGCGTTGTCTTCGATTGTTTAAGTAGGATTTTAGCCACTGATAAGTGGGTCCTCTTATTCCTATTGATTCTAATTTATTTAATAAAAGTTTGTGATCAACAAAATCAAAAGCCTTTGACATGTCAAAAAATAGTCCTGTGGTCAAATATCCGCCATTTAAATTATTTAATATTGTTTTAACTAGAGTGAAGATTGCTAATGTTGTGGACTTTTCCTTTTGAAATCCAAACTGTTCTTTATTAATAATATTATACGTGTTACAGTATTTCATTATTCTTTGATGCATGCATTTCTCAAATATCTTAGATAGAATTGGAATTAAAGTAATGGGACGATAGTTGCTGACCTCATTTTTTGCACCTTTTTTGTGCAGAGGCTTTTTTTTTTCATTGCTTCAGCAACTCAGGAAAAATACCCATTGAGAATGAGAGGTTTATAAGGTGTGTTAAGATGGGCACAAGCTCTTTAGTACATTCTTTAATAATTCTCGTACAGATTCCGTCAAAACCCTCAGAGTTAGTATTGTTTAGGCTAATAATTTCTTTTTTAACTTCATTTTCATTTATTGGAAGAAGAAACATTGAATTTGGCATAGTCTTGGTATTTTGATTTCGTTGTGTATTAATCATTGTAGTATCTTTAAATTTAGTCAATTCTATGAAATAATTATTGAAAGCCGCAGCTATGTCAGAAGGATTGGTCAATATCTTATGGTCAAAATTTATTTCGGAAATGTTATTATCTACTTTGGAATAACAGGTTTCATTTTTTATTATTGTCCATGTCGCTTTACATTTATTTTTACTATTAGTAATAAATTTCATATTAGAATTCTTTTTTGAATTGTCAATGCATTTTCTTAAAATTTTGGAGTACGTTAAATATTCATTTTTATTTTTTTCCGTTTTACTTTTATAGTATCTGAAACGTAATAACCGCTTTGTTTTACAGCTAGTTTTCAGCCCGTTGCTTATCCATTTTGGTTTATGTGTAATAGAATTATTGATCCGAATTTTTTTTACTGGGAAACATAGATTATAGAATAGACAAAGTTCAAAATGAAACTCTGCGAATGCCGTGTTGAGATCAGTGTTCGAGTAAATTTTGCTCCAAGTCATACTGTCTAGACACTCCCTGAATTTGCGGATGTTTTCACAACTGTAGTCCTTTCTCAATATAGTAAATGACCTTGGTTTAAATGATTGGCGAACTGGAAAACTTATAAACTGTGCGGTGTGCATGATCCGATAGATATAGGGGAATCACTTTGGCAGTAGCGTCTTTGATATTGCTAAGGACATGGTCAATACATGAATCTTTGCGAGTTGGTACATTAATGTGTATATTCAAATTATAATTACGACATAAATCACTAAAAAAGTTTGCAATATTACCTTTTTTTAAAGTGTTGATGTTAAAGTCACCAGTCAAGACAATTTTGGTATCATGTTTATGCTTTCTTAATAGGTCAAATAATAGTTGGTCTAGTTTATGTAGGAAGACTTTAGGGTCTGATTTGGGTGTACGATAGATACATATAACTGTTAATTTATGCAGAGGTATTTCAATTCCACAAACCTCGAAAGTGTTTTGGGTGGCATACGCTTTTAGTTTTGTAATTTCCCGGTAAGTACTGTTCTTTTTTTTTGCTAAGATACATGTGCCACCCCTCTGCTTATCTCTATAAAAGGCTGTTGCCAACTTATAATTATTAAGGTTTATATATTTTTCGTTGCCTGTTTTCAAGATCAGCCAGTCATTCTTCGGAGCGGAATTAAGTGAATTAGTGTGTTTAATTATTAGTGTTTTTAACTTTAATTTGTATAAAGTAAATTAAAGTGTTAATTTAGGTAATTCTATCGGCAATTTTTATTGTCACGAACCTCAAGCTCGTAACAATATTACTCTCTCTTCCTTGCACTCTGGATACAATCACGGCTATAATTAATAAGTCAATTATGACGGGTATAGTTCCTGATAAGTGGAGGGAGGCACTAGTGACCCCAATACCCAAAAGTGAAAACCCGATCGAATTAAAAGATCTTAGGCCCATCAGCGTTTTGTCATTCCTTGCGAAACTGCTGGAGAAAGCTATTTGCGAACGGTTGACAAAATTTGTTGAAACGACCAACATCTTGCCTCATTTACAATCTGGGTTTCGCAAAGGACGTGGCACATCGACGCACATCGACGACTGCTTTACTCGATGTCACAGACAATATATTAGCTGAACAAGATTCCGGACACAGTACGATTCTAACGCTATTAGACTATTCCCGCGCTTTCGACTGCCTAAATATTCACCTACTGCTTGTTAAACTGTCATATTATGGTTTAGACAAAAATTCGGTCAAGTGATTCAGTAGTTACTTGAATAATCGGTACCAATCAGTAAAATTGGTAATAAGTGATGGGTCTATGGTAAGTTCTCACCCAAGGCTTATTAATCGTGGTGTTCCTCAGGGTTCAATACTTGGTCCACTTCTTTTTATAATTTACTGCGCTGATCTTGTCAAAGTTATAAAGTATTCTACGTACCACTGCTACGCTGATGATGTGCAAATATACGTGTCGGAATCACCAGATAAGTTACCACAAGCTGTCACACGGCTTAATGAGGACTTGGACAGAATTGCTGACTGGTCAATAAGAAATGCCCTTGTTTTAAACCCTTCAAAGTCCAAATATATGGTCATGGGCACAAAGACGCAAATAAATAGAATTCGTGGTGACCTAGACGTTAAGATTCATGGTAAACATATAATGCGCGTGGATGAAGCCAAAAACCTTGGCATTACCTTCGACACTAATCTCAGATTTAAAAATAATGTCCTTAATATGGTAAAAACTGTTTTTATCGCCTAAAGGTTTTATACCAAATCCGTGACCAACTTTCTGTACCATCACGCATTACTCTTTGCGAGTCATTGGTTTTGTTTAGGCTCAACTACGGGGATGTTGTTTATGGCCCCGGATTTTCAGCAAAACAAAGCGACTAATACAACGCGTGCAAAATGCATGTTGTCGGTTCCGTTTTGATGTACCTCCCAGAAATCACATTACACCCTTTCTGAACAATGCTTCCATGCTCAATATGGACTCACGTAGAGAGCTACATTTAGGGGGACTAGTCTTTAGTGTTATTAAGTTTAAGAAACCAGAGTACCTGCATGCAAAGATAAAGTTTGCTGAGCAAGCAAATTCTGGAAAACAATTGAGATCCATTAGATCAGCACTCCTATATTACAGCCATAAAACAGCGGCATTTACTGGCAGTTTCCAATATATGGCAACGAAGTGTTGGAATAACATCCCACCACCAATAAGAAATCTTAATACCAACTACAAGTTTAAAACTAAATTTAAAACATATCTTCTAGATAAACAAAAACAAGGTATTCCCAAACACTTCGTTTGCCAGCTATAAACCATGGCATGTTATTTTCTTTTTTTTTTCTTTTTTCTTTTACTAACTCATCATGGTTTATAAGTCATTTAGGTACTAGCCTTAATTGCGTACGCAGTCTTATACATCTTTTCCGTAATTTTTTACTAAATTAAACCCAAGATATAAATCATAGAGCTGAAAGGACACATCTTTCAGACATAATTATACTACAATAATATTAACGTGCAAAAAAAGTAGATTTTTCCTTATTTTTTTCTGATTGTACTATTGTGCTCATTTTCTTCTCGCCACCTCGAGGGTAATAGCTGAAAATCAGTGTTTGCTCTCTGAGCAATATTAATCGCTGAGCTATAACCCATTTGTTTAACTGCAACACACAACATGTTCTGAGGAATTGTTCGGATTAATCCCAGCCGCCAAATTTCGTGAACGCACTACACGGCAAACGTCCCGATACCATCCACACCATCTGGATGCTTGGCGGTCCACCACTGTACGTTTCACAAGGAGTTTTCTTCCACGTACAACCTCTCTGTGGAATAGTTTACCACCGGCGATTTTTCCGGACCGATACGACCTGGGGACCTTCAAGAAAAGAGCTTACTCCTTTCTAAAGGGCCGGCAACGCACCCGCAATTCTCCTGGTGTTGCGGTTGATCATGGGCGGCGGTAGTCACTTAACATCAGGTGAGCCGCATGCTCGTTTGCCCCCTCTTCTATAAAAAAAAAAAAACATGTATATTTAGATCATAAGTTTATGTATATTTTCTTTTTTCCATAATACTTTGATTGTATATCTAGTTTAATCACTGAATTTACGTGTGTGATTGGAGATATTACAAATAAACGTTTTATCTATCTATCTATCTATCTATCTATCTGGGTAATTGGATGAGGACTATAAGAAGGGGTATCTTTCACGGCAATCGTCTGAGTCCAATCTTGTTCTGCCTCTCTTTGAACCCTCTCAGTACTTTACTGCGGGGCTCCGCGGGGATTTCCGCTTGGGAAAGGAGGTACAAAAGTGACCCACCTTTTATGGAAATGCGTTCATCCATATAGATGGATGACCCCAAGTTATTCGCCTCAAGTCGCTCCCATCTTGTGGAATTGCTAAACATCACTTGTGATTTTAGCAATTCTATTAGAATGGAGCTGGGAACGGACAAGTGTGCGCTCCTCCATGTTGAGAGAGGAAGGGTTGCTAACTCTGAGGGCAGAGATTTATCTGTGCCCGTCAAATAAAAGACTTTTCCGAGGGTGAAACGTATCGATACCTGTATTTTTTTATGTCATAGAACATCGGTATCGATTAGGCTGGTACGAAACAGTCAGTTTGCGACGTGTTTCATGCACGGTTGACCAAAGTGCTTAACAGCCTTTTGTCCGGTGTGAATAAGACACACGCATGTAACGGTTGGGTCATGCCAGTCCTCATGTATACCTTCGTCATACTGAGGTGGTCTTAAACTGAACTTAATGCCCTGGATAGAAAAGTCCGCACTAACATGACCTCCCATAGAGTGCATCATCCGAGATCGTCGGTAATGACAGCCTCATTATTACTTTATATTATTACGTAAAGTAAGCATGGTGGGCGTGGCTTTTTAAGCGCGCTCACCATGCATAATCGCGAAGTGTGCAGCCTCCGTAATCCATGTAGCATCCATACTTTCTGGCGAGATTGATAGATTCTGTAGGTTGATCGATGATCCATTCTATAGGGACGTCATTTCTTGTGATAAAGGACTGACCCCCAATCCTTAGCCAACGAGCAATGGCAGAACCCGGCAGGACATAGCATTGCCAACCGAGACTGTATGGAAGGAGAAGGAGCTCCACAAGAGGTTCTACAAAGCTCTTTATGGGCCTTTCTTAGTCACTGTAGCCTCCCTCTACTGGCTACCATTTGGTGACCTGACCGAAGAGGTCAGTAGATATCTAATAACTGTAAAACATAATCACAGTTATATTGTTGCAAAAACACTCCCATGTTATTTGTTAACTGGAGTCTCTTTACATGCCGCGAAAAATTAGATGATTTTAAGCATTAAGCATTAAGAGTTTAGTTCGTCAGCAATAGTTGATCGGGGAATAATTGGAAAAGTCTGACAAAAATCACGTAACAATGGAATAATAGCTCCACCAAAAATGTTTTGGTTGTCACGAAGATCTTTTAACGTTCTGTCCAGTGCCTACAGTGATCTCTTATGGGCGATTGTACATTCATCCCAAACGATTAATTTGCATGTCCATAAAATCTTCGCCATTGCGTTGTTTTTAGCGATGTTGCAAATTGGTGCTTCGTTGATTTGCATGTTTAGTGGTAATGCAGTGATTACGAAGAGTTCTCGCGATATAGAGCTATAGTTAAAACTGAAACTGAGAGAGCGCGTAACCAGTGTACAGACCGTGTGCAGGGACATTTAGCACTGAAGCCTAAAGCCTTTTGGGAGTATATAAGATTGAGGAAAGGTGCATTAGGAAGTAGAAAACTTTTTTAGGACGGAAAGGTTTTGTCAGACAATGAGTTAGCTGGAGAATTCGCTAACTTTAACCAGTCCGTATACAGCCGTGACCCACCTTTGTTAAGCACGACTGCTCGGCGGCAGATGCTGCGGCGGCGGGCACATCGGCCGGCGCGTAGCTTTAGCTCGGGCGTTTGCGACCAGCTGATGTTCAGCGTGCGCTGGCGCACCTCCCCTCGAAGCGTTCGGTCGGACAAGATGACATTCCAGCCTTCGTATTTAGAGAAGGTCGGACTGTACTAGTGAAACCACTGTTACACATTTTCAATGTATGTATTGAAAGTACTACGTTTCCTGAACAATGGAAACTCACTAGAGTTGTGCCTGTACCAAAAGGTAGTGGGGGATCGACGCATAGTAACTACAGACCTATGGCAGTCTTAAGTACTCCAGCGAAAGTGTTCGAGACGACCATACATAACTGCCTGTACCCACAGATTAGTGCACAATTGCCCGACGTACAGCACGGCTTCCGTCCTGGGCGGGAGACAACTGGGAACTTATTGGAACCGATGACTCATCTAGTACCCGCGGTACCGCGGTTATGATGCCGGCTTGCAAGTGGACGTAGCCTACTACGATTTCAGAAAGGCTTTCGATGCGGTTGACAACGATGTTCTACTTTGTAAGTTGGCTAGTGTGGGCTGCACACCTCGCTCGCTTTCATTTTTCACCAGTTATCTGCGAGACCGGCATCAGTTTGTCGATTACAATGTGCACTTTTCTCGACCGTACCCTACTAGATCTCGTGTTAGTCGGGGCAGCAATCTAGGACCTTTGCTGTTCATTTTAATGATAAATAATTTGCCAAATGTAGTAAATAGGAATAGGATATATATGAATGTTGTTTAGTAGTTTTAGTTATAACTTCTTGGTTCGGAGTGTACTTTAAAGTTATCTTAAAGTTATTTAAAAAACAGTAACTCATTAAAACTTATCTTAATTTATTAAAGATGTATGTAAGTAAAGTATGTATATCATTTTCATTTAATTTTTAATTTTAGGTGACTAGTTTTACTGTGAATGAAATAAATATGGTTATTAATACCTAAAAATATGTTAAAGAAACTTGGACCTATAAAACATATTTGCTGGGCCTAATGATAAATAGCTATTAGCTGTACAGAAAAGAGATGGCGCGGAAACCATTTATTTAATTTAAATCTGTATTATAAAATAATTTAAATTAGGTACAACAAAATTTATAAAAAGTCTATTTTTTGGTTTGTTAGACATTTTTTAAATCTATATTGTCCACCTAAATATATAATCTAACTATCAAAAAGTTATGCACACCTGCTATTCCTAATAACCTTGCATAGGTTTTATTTACATTTGGTATCGCTTCTCTTTGGCCGTAGTATAGATACCTAAGTGTCGTTTTTAAAATGATGAATTCATCAAACAACTCTGAGTAATTACAATTTAAAACGGAAGCCAACTCTGAGATAGTTGTTGTTTCTGAACGCCATAGTTTTTTCTTTAAGGGGATAGAGTAAGTCAGCTCAAATTCTAATTTCGTCCCCACTTGCCCGCGCGTCGTATGCTATGTACCGACATGTTTGTAATCACTAATACTGTAAGTAGAAAGGTCGTTAGACACTTATTTCATTAGGTTTATCATATTTATACCTGTTTCTTAACGCCAAGCCAGTCGCTTCTTATTTTTATTACGGTTATTTCCCATTTTAATTTTACGTCGTCCTGTTGCGTAACGTATATTCTGATCGTAAGCGACACAACCTCCCCGTTCAAAGGCCGAGGCGAAGTGACCGTGCGGCGGGAATCACGTTTCAATAGGCCGATAGTTTAGGTAATTTCTTTTTACAGTGAAAATAATGGTATTTTAAAAAAAGTAAATAACATAAGCACTGCTTTATAGTTAGTTCAGTTAGTATGCAAAGTTTCATGATCTTATTTAAAGTATTTTATGAATAACGGCGGTTTCTTGTTTATTTTGGAGGTAACTTTGGATTTTTTTTCTATCGAGAAAATTTTACGAAATCGTGTTTTCGTCTAACATAATCCTTAACATTAATCCTCAACTTTACCATATATTTATTTCAAAATTAATGCTGCAATATTTTCGGCATAACGAGGATCTTGCTAAGCCATTTGAGATTATAATTCCCCTTAAGTAACAAACTTTTTTGACGTGACAACGTCTTATAAATTGGTTTGCCGGGTGACACTTCAAGAAACTGCGTTACGCTCCGCTCACGTTATGCGCTCACAATGAGAGCGAGTGAGAGGCACGCGTCCCTTCCACTCGGGCATGGTTAGCCCGCCTAAGAGCGAGAGAGACAGACATAAAAAGTGTTATTTCATCCTTCTTCATACTATACGAATGAATATTCACATTAAAATTATTTTACCACTCAAAGTCGTTGTCACGTAAAACTTTCGCCCGTATACCGACTTTACAGGCAACCAATTTTTTTTATTTTTCTTAGATATTGGAACCTTTTTCGAAATTCGTTTAAAGGTGCAGTTATATAATTTGGACTTATGGAGTAGTTTTCTTCCGAAATGTTGGTACCGTCCCCTGTAGTTTTTATAATAGTTTGAAAAGTTTGTTCTGTACTTCTTCATAATAAATGCTTAGCTTTTCCTCAAATGCAAACACTATTTCCCATATTGGAGACCATTTTATTTCACCTTGTAAGTCCATTGAGATTATTGAGTTTTTCCATAATATTACATAGAAAGGCAAAAATACGCCACCATTCATCATTTTAAAATTCAGATTACACTTTATTATATGATATACAGTCATTGAAATTCTTGAAAATACGTCTACTTTTATTTGAAATCATCAAAAAAATTGAATGTGATTTATGGGCAACAACTTTTGCCTACCGATCGACTCTTACGAATGTATGTGTGCATGCACAGTAAAATCACTTAAAATAATGCATTACCACGCATTTTGAATTAAAAAGATAAAACGGACAGAATATTTGAGATTTTTTAAATTAATTTTTCTTTACCATTCGCCTATATTATTTTTTCTGAACCTTATCTGCCAATTTGGCCGGTTTGCATAAAAAAATTAAAAATTTTTGGGGAGCTAACTTGGGTGAGCCGCATGAAGCACATATTTTACGCTGGTATTCTGTCAGAGCCTGTTTCTTCCCCGGTTGAGCCGACCCATTCTTGTTACAAACATTATAGATAGAGCGTGGCTCCCCTGAAATACGTATAAATGATGGGGTGACTTTCTTATTTAGCCATCACACTGCAATATCTTTATAATTGTACGGGTTCATACTCTATCCAACTTAAGTAATGAAGGAATTTATAATTAAACATAGTTTTTAAATGTGTTTTTCATTTATTCCATTATACCTGACATAAAATGTATTTAGAAACGTCTATAATCTAAATGCTTTATAGAAAGGGTTATATTTACTTAATATAAAAGTAGCTCTTTAAGCTGTGATAAGGGATAGAAAATAAATATGAAAAAGTGCCATCTATTGTGCACTGCTTGAATTAGATACAATTACAATGTTCATATTTATACATGTATCGACTTACATTGACGTATGCGCAATGAAAAACCTTTTAAGTTAACATGTGTATATACAGATGCCGCTACAAGAAACACTATGATGGGAAACAATATATTTAACAGCTATTTTACATAGCTTGGACGCACTAATTATTGTGTGGCAATTATTTAAGTAAATGTAGGTATATCAAGTCGTTACAGTATATAAATGATGGTAAGTTTGTTTGGCTTTTAAAATTAATACATTAGGAAAAATTCGTTCAGTAAACATATAGTATTAAAACTTTTGTTAATGAAATACAGCTATCCTCCTATAGATGGCGCCAAAACAATAACATTCATAATTTCAAATATGTTTTGCCATCTATAAATCAATAGTAATAACTACAGTCAAACCAAAGATGACACGTAAAACACATGGTTCGTAAGTTTGTAATAGATTAAAAATATGTAATTTAAATTTACTAAGAGGTAGAGTTCAGCTCACCTTGATAGGAGTTCGACTAGTAGGTAGCTGTTATAATACTGTAACAATTCTCTTACCTGTTTATGCCGCCAAACAAAAATATTATTGTTTGTGTTCTGCATTGGACGTTTGGAGGTTTAGAGTCAGCGAACTGCACTATCTGAGTCTTCGCGTGTGATAACGTTCGTTTTAGGTCTGTCCCATGTTAAGTGGCGTATTTTCCAGTAGGCATGTGCTTAGGAGCATAAGGTTGCAAAGGGGCGCACGTGGAAGTTCTAAAAAAAAATGAGTAAGTAACCTACATAAAATAAAATAAAAAATAAAAAAATAAATAAAAGGTTGACTTTTTATATAGATGTAAAACTTTCGAAGCGCGCCCCGTTTAGGTACTTGATTACGTCTACATCGCCCTCACTCTTTCATCAAATTTTTCATTCGTGCCCACCTGCCTTCTGTACTAATTATTTTGCACCTAAACTATACTTTAAATTATATTAAGTATAGTTTATTTGCATGGCCGCCGGCGGGGCGCCGATAAGCCGCTAGCTTAGCCTAAGGTACTATCGGATGTTTACCCATTAATAGTCAAATGTAAATTAAACACATTAATTTCTCAAATTAATTAATTTTCAATTATAGGAGGAGTATAAAACACAAAAAGGAAAAATACTATAAAACAGTTGTATCATAAAGCTTTTTAGGGGGTCTACTTGTTTGAGTACCTACACTGGTAATCTAGAGGTGAAAGTTTTCGAAGCATGACTTTTTGAGGCAAAGTATCTTTAGAGACTTTTTGCATTCCCAGCATACTCTAAAGTGTCAAATTACTCAAATATTTTCTTAAATATTTTCTGATTATCTCCCCAGCCATCTTTTTTTTATAGACGATAGAGGGCAAACGCGCATATGGCTCAACTGATGGTAAGTGGCTACCGCCGCCCATGAACAACTGCAATACCAGGGGGATTGCAGATGCGTTGCCGGCTTTTTAGATAGGATTAAGATCTTTTCTTGAAGGTCCCTAAGTTTTATCGGTCCGGAAAAATCTCCGGTGGCAAAATATTTCACAGCGATGTCGTACGCGAAAGAAAACTCCTGGTGAAACGTGAAGTGGAGGACCACCAAGCATCCAGATGGTGTGGATCATAAAATTGCATTAATCCGAACAATTCCTCAGAGCATTGCCCGTGGTAGATGCGAAAGAAAATGTAAAGGGGTGCAACGTTTCTTCGCAGCGTCAGTGAATCGAGCCGGTCGGAAAGGACTCGGTAGTCGACGATTAGAGCCGCTTTGCGCTGGATGCGATCAAGTGGAAGGAGCTGGCACTGAGGAACCCCAGCCCAGAGACAGGAACAGTATTCCATGTGAGGACGAATCTGCGCCTTGTAAAGTTGCAGGCGGTGTGCCGGCATGAAATACTGTCCCGCTCTGCTGAGCGCACGCCAAGCTTTTTAATCATATTTTAGATATATTGGCACTGCCGGTATAGAGTAGCAATGAATTTTACCGGTTTGCAACATATCATTGATATTCCGAAGAATCAGCGTTGGTGATAGCACGCAACATTGTGGAACACCAGCATTAATAGGCTTGTAATCAGAGCATGCATCGTTTACAACGAACTTGATGATCCGATCTGGTGATCCAAATGCACAATTTCTCGGGAAGTCCATAGAGAGAGAGAGAGAAGGAAGCTTTGAAAGAAACGCTTTGTGCTAAACCCGATCGAAAGCCCTCACAATGTCCAAACTAACGGCTGGTGCCTCCCCCTTAGACTCTACTGCTTCCGCCCATCTATGAGTCAGGTAGACTAAAAGATCACCAGCTGGTTGACCCCGACGAAAACAGTATTTTCGGTCACTAATCAGCTGGTAATCCTCAAGGTACCGCATGAGCTAGCTGTTAATAAGACAGGCCTGTAGTTAGACGGATCGGAGCGGTTTTTTTAGGAATTGGGTGGACACAATCCGTTTTTCATGATTTCAGGACTACGCCTAGGGAGTAGGAGTACCGGAAAAGACGTGTTAGAACCGGTGCTAATTCTGGAGCACACGTCCTCAACACTATTGGGGGCACTCCGTCAGGCCCACTTGACTTGTGAATGTCCAGAGAGGAGTGCTTTATGAACCAAGCGCTGTGTGAACCGCGCATCCGGCATGGAGCACTAACATCGTGGGATGGTCTGAGCCGTGCTCCCCCCTTCATTGAGAGTCGTGTTGGCAATGACTCTTTTGAAGAACCTGGAGGCGGAATTATACTTCTCTTTAAGGGCACTGGTGTTTACATCCCGGAACTTTGATGCGTCAACCCAGAACCGGTAGCACTCCTACTTATAGCATGATGCTATTTTACAGTGACTAAACTATGGCTGAGATCTGCCTTCAATCCAGTGCTCCAATGGGGGCACAGAGAAAAAATAAAAAGTACCACATTATCGACAGAAATAGCAACAATGTTGAGATCGTCCGGCGAGAAGCAAACCCGCCGCCAAGGGTAGGATGATGAAAGATCGCATCCTATCCCAAGACGGCGGCAGTCTACAGAATGCAACCGCGATTTCTACGTGAGTGGCATCACACTCGAGAATAGACAATGGTCCGAAGAGCTAAGAGGGGAATCGATTGAGACCTGATATCTGTCTGGATGTGATGGTCAGCCGAAGGTCCAATAAGGGAGGTGCATGATCCTTCACATCTGGAATCCGCGTAGGCGAAGTAACCAGTTGAGTCAGACCATATGCCAAGGAAAAATCATGAAAAACTCTCCCCACAGGATTGGTTAAACGTGAACCGATCAATTCGGCGTGGTAGACGTTAAAATCGCCGAGTATCACGATCTCTGCGGATGGGATCTGATGCTAGAAATCTGTAGCCATTTGGACGTGGTCGATGAGTCGGTCTGTTTCGGCATTACCACTATGGGACTTATAGAGGCAACTGTAGTCGTGCGGATGGTCGTCGGTCGTCGCTGTCTACTCGTAGCCGAAGGATGGACAGGTCCGAACCTTCAAGACTGCCGAGGCGTCGAGAACATATCCGTATTTGTACCTCGGATAGGTGAGATACGAAGTATCAGTCGGAGAGGACACCTGCGTCTCAGTCAGAAAGAGCAGGGCCGGCTTCGCCGTCTCGAGATGGTAGTGGACGGCGTTTAGTTTTGAGTGAAGTCCACTGATATTGCAGAAATTCACGGATAGCGTGGCAGTGGTTGTTTTGTTGCTCAGCTTGTGGTCTTACATTTAATTCCGTAACCATGTTGATGGGGGGAGAGGGGGGGGGGATTGGAACTCCGGCCACCTACACTCACTATACCAAAACGCAGAAGCAGAGCTTCCACTTCACGCCGGCATTCGTGGCACCATCCCGGCTCGAGCCGGCCCGTACGCGCAACAGCAAAAGGTGCCGCTTAGCTCTAACGAACTTAAAAATCCATCTTGGGGAAACCCTTGACTAACGACTAAGAGGGGCATTTTTCGCATTTCCTGTCGTAAATAACATCGAACAAAACTACGCTGAAGCAAAAGTCGATTTGTAGGACTTTACTGAGTACATGCAGGCACCAGGCATTATGTAACAGTCATATCAATCATGTACGTAAATACGTAAATAACACCAACCATTATTTTTTGCTATGAATCGAAATTGTGCATAGCGATATATATATAAGTCCAAACTATTTGCCACGTCAAGTCGTTTTGCGTGGTCAACCAACTCAAACGGGGTGTTTCCCCTCATCGAGAGTTGAGTCGGATGCAAAAAGGAAACCTAAAAGATCGAAAAGGGAACCTCTTTTGCGGCGTGGGCCAGTGAGTCGTCCTCCCTGTGCAGAGATGCTAGTGATAGCTTACAGAAATTCCCTTGAACAGCCTTGGCGAGAGACCAGAACGCACGGGTTCTCGAATGAAGGCGAACTAGTTTCTCGACAATTCTGCCGATGTGTTCTGACCTTGCCTCGATGGTTATTTAATGATTCTTTTCGAGGACCTGATAGCGGAGTTATACTTCTTTTTAAGAGCGATGGTGTTTATATCCCGGGACGTTGATACATCAGCCCAAGCAGATTATTGTTATTATGTTATATATTCGTTTCAAATGTCACAATGCATTTCTAATACATACATATAAGAACAAATGAATATATTTTCGGATTCAAAACTAAATATTCAAGCTTTATCTTCAACGAATAAGACGTAAGTATCAAAAGGGAACATCTATAAGTCAAAGTCGTCTCCCAACAGCATGTCACGAGTTTACCACGATATCTCAAAAATTATCTTACCACCACCTTAATGCTTTGTAATATGGACTAAAATTAAGATAACGCAAACGGTAACCTTAGGGCAAATCGTGATGATGACGTGCGATTGCGCAGCGGATTGTGTCACATAGCAAAGGTTTTACAGCGTTAATTTACGCGAAAAAAAGCTTTAAGTCCTCAGTTTTAAGGTCATAATCAAATGAATGTTTGACTGGTGTAATTATAATGATCGTGCCGATGATGGGGTGCCGTTATGGTGATACCAAAACGCACGATGCGACAGTAGATTTTATTGTAAAATCAGATATCATCGGTACTTGGTAGGCAACGTGAGACTACTTTCCATCCGATAGCCTAAGAGGGCTCATTGAAATTAATATTTTTGTTTTGTTTGAAAAATTGATCGCATCAGTGTACGCGAATTCTCAGACTGGATGGCCGGGTCCACCTTAGACATTAGAATGAGAAATGGTTGGCCTCTTTATACGATATGCATGAAACAAATGTGTTTTAATTGTATTTAATACAGGCATGAACGGCATGATGTTTCAGCTTTTCAGGGCAACGGTGCACGGAGTTCAAGTTCGTACCTCGGCTTTGGGTGAAGAAGGTACTGCCCCAAAGTCAATAATAGTGCGTACTGCGGATGACATTCACAAAACACATCTTAAGTTTATATTCTCATACCCATGTCACTGAATACTAGGGTATTACATATTAAAACGCGTTAAAGTCCACTACTTAATATAGATCCCGCCCATAGATAGTCTCGAAACTAGAAAACTAGAGTTTAAAACCAGTGCGTGTTGCAAGTGATGACATATGGATCTGCGGTAAGGTCCTTCACCGCTGGCAATATGATGAAGCTTGTAAGCTTAGCTTACCCGATATAGATTTTAATTTGTATATATATTGTTATTTGTATGTATTATATTGTTAGTACTATGGAATCAGTTTTATTGTTTTCATTTTTGATAGTAAAATTTCTTAATCAATTCATCCATAAACTCTATAAAAGTTCTCATCTGAACATAGGTCTTCCCCAAACATTTCCTCTCAGGAAGGACTTTGTCATGCTTATCAGGCAGGTGGCCAACCGCAGTTTCTTATAATGTTTACAAGGAAGATGCTACTGCCCATCTCCTGACTCAGTTTCCTTCTGTCACGTCTTACAACACCCACAACATGATATAGAATAATAGAATATCCACTATCCCATGTAGCGGATATTCTATCACCGCCACTTCACGGTAAAATTTTTACGAATATCTTCAAAGTAAACGAAGTTACTGCTTATGGACGTTTGACGTGTAAGTCCGCCAAGTTGCTTTAGTGGATGACTCACTTCCAAAAAATAAGATATACTTTCTACTATACTATATCTATTAGGACTACTTCGTTACTGGTAATAAAGGGTGCTGGCTTCTGTCACTGACTATAATACGAAACATAGTAGCAAATGTTACAATTCTACGCTGGTATTTTGTGAGAGCGTGGTCATTCCTCGCTCGAGCTGACCTCTTCAGCCATATTATAGCTGAAGCATGGCTCTGCTATGTAAAAGTTGTAAATTTTTAAAGAAAGTTATTAAATTTATTTTGCTCTGTGCCCATTACCTTTTTTCTCTAAATATTCGGATGTTTGAAAGGCAAGGCGCTTCTCGTTGAGGTATTCGTTCCCCTCACAATCATTCGGTCAATTTGACAATCGCCGGCGAGTGGCCCCCTGTTTTGAAAATATTTGTTTGCCCCAGACCAAACAATTCCATCTAAGTGGACCTTGAGTCCCCCGAAAATAATATCAATTGAATAATGGATCCTGTTACCGGGCTATTATTTTTAACGTTTATGTTTCATCCGCTTTATTGTCGTTTCGTTAAATATAACCGTAGTTAAAAATCCAATGCAATTACTTTTTGTTTCGTAGTAATTAAATTCTTATTTTTTAATTTTATGCCAGTTGTAATTATTTATTCTTCGATAAATTTTCATTTCATTTGGACCTATTCCAGGAACGACTAGTTTGTTAATAACTTTAAATATTCTCACGATAAAAATATTGAAACTTGATCACCACCGGATTACTGCTCTTCTTTATTGTATATATTCTTTATTAGGTTTGAAGTGAATTTTAATGCCTAAAAGTGGTGCAATTTTATGTGTTAAAGGTCTGCGCATATGAACTATTAATAGAAACGATAAAACAAGTGATGTGAACCTCAAATTACGAATTGTGTCTGCTACGGCGCGGCGCTTTGTGATATTATCACTGTCCACTATCTGTTAGCTTAAGCTTCCGCCAAAATCTCCCGAAAACTCATAGTGACGCATCAGCTTATTGCGAAAAGTTTATTAACAAATTATTATTTATGATATTTAATACTGGCTGGATTATTTTAATACTGCATTAATACTGGCAAATGTGCAACCATGCGAGTCATTACCAAATTAAAAATATCTTATTTTTGTATACTTATTCGTGAATATAGACAGTTTACAGTTTTTTTTTACCGGTAGCCGTGACCCATTGAGTTGCTTCGCCGAGGGCCGCGGGTTCGAATCCCACAGTAACATGTGTTTGTACGGCTTACAGGTAATTTCTACCGGCTCTGGAAGGTTTTACTTGAGAAATTTATGTAGTATCCTATACCTTTAAACGAGCAATTCTTGTATATATATATATATATATATATATATATATATATATATATATATATATATATATATATATATATATATATATATATATAATAGGGATCTCGGAAACGGCACCAACGATTTTCATAAAATTTTGTGTGTAGGGAGTTTCGGGGGCAATAAATCGATCTAGCTAGGATTTATTTTCAGAAAATGTCTTTTTGTCCGTGTTTTTAGGCAATGAAAAACTGCTACAATATCGTTAGAATAAGAAGGTAAATTTTGACAGTTTACTAATAGTTACAAATAGCTAAATTGGTATATTGGGCGGTCACAAAACCGTAATACCACGGTTCGAGCCCAGACCGACCGACGTTTTATAATTTTTTTTCAAGTTCCTTTATTTTTTGAGAAAATCTATTTTTTCAGTATTTTTTAAAAACACGAAAATTTAAATTAAATTAATTGCACTCATGATTTTTTTATTCAAATAACCAGTTCAGTTTTTTCTATTATGTCGCTAAGATCAAAAACTATTATTTGTATCTAAATATAATTTTCAAAACACACGACTTAAAAAAAAACCGAGCGAAAAATACCGAGCAAAGCTCGGTCAACCGGGTACTACATATAAACTGCCTCCAGAACACAGGAAAAAGTCCTAGTATAATTAAAAAGTTAGTAAAGTACCCGTACAGTCTGTTTGTCTATAGATTACTGACCGCCAGTACGATTTCTATGTGATCACTCAGCTGATAATTATCAACAACATCGAAACAACAAATAACATGTGTTCTTAGTGTTGCTAGCTGCAGACATTTTATCTTTATAATGGTGTCTTTTTACCTGAAAGCAAGAAAATACAATATTACACTGTTATCTGGACTAAGTACGACTATAGTAATGAAATATAAATACAAAATACACTCATCACAGTTAGCCCCTCCCAGCAGGGCTTGTGCACCACGGTGGTATGATGCCTTGAGACAATACTTGGCAGTTCGATCCCCGGCCGTAAATCTATCGCGGGCACAGGTGGCGGTGTCACGAGGAGATCAAACGTTGCCGCGGCTTGTGCGGACCCCTCCCGTACCCCTAAAGTAGACTGTCTGCCCTCGCCTGATAATATTTGCATACTGAAGAGCGAACGGCCCTAAATGGATTCAAATAGTGATTGAGTTGTAGAAACGGGTTTTAACGGTCATATAGAAATACGGATTTTTATGTTTTTATGTCATGTTTATGCAATACGAGTACACAAGGAGTGGATTTGTAATAGCTAGGGGTAGAGCGCTCGTTTAAACGCACGAAATTTTACCACATTCAATAACGATTTTGTGAAGGGATGAATTTCTGTGGCCAACTTTAACACGTAAAATTTTATTTATAAGATAATATTTTTTAACCCTTTGAGTAAATATTTCTTACCCTTTCGACTGGAGAAGGACCACGTTTTAAAAAATATAGGCGTGAAATAGCAGCTTTCGTATGATGAGTGTCACACATCTGCATTATGAATCTTAAAAGAGGTTAGATGTAGATACGTATGGGCACAGCATCCACTTATATCAGAAGGACTGTGTGATCGTTTGTCACCCATATACTATTAAAAAAAAGTTTACGTGTGCCAGACTGGTCGAAACTTCGAAATACGTTTAAAAGAGGATAAATTTAAAACAATTCATCGTAAAATTTCATCAAATAAATATAAACGCACCCTTAGAAAGTATATGAAAACCCTGATCTAAATTAACTTGACAGTTACATATAAAATATCGTAGTATATAAATGGACTAATGAATATTACAACCTCAATGTCTTGTAAGTAGTTCCACTATATACTTCATCACCATTTTACTACCATTAGGGGTGGAATGTTTTTTCAAAATGTTTATGGGACTGCCCCCAAAGTATGGATAAGCTATTAATTGAAAAAATTGTCTTCAAAATCGGTTCACAATTGACAGAGATATGGCGTAGTTTCCGGTTAGGATATTTGTGCTTGCGAAATTTATTTATGTAAACTACCCACGATACAGGAGCAAGTCGTATGTGGATGTAACGTTTAAAAAAGAAAGAAAAAAGAATATGAAATATCTTAATAAATTTAGGGTAACGGCTACGAATTTGTTTTAAAAAGATCAAAGTACGAGTAAATCTACTGCAATCATGTTCTCGCAATTACTCAAGCAACAAAACCAAGAGTAAACATTTTATAACATAAATTCTAACGATTTGTAATTTATGTTACAAAATTTTCACTCTTCTTATGAAGCATGTTGTAGCTGTCTTAAATAGCTTTTACATTTAAAAAAGAAGCTTATATTTTATTTTTGTAAATATTTACTATTGTAATTACCTCTAAATAAATAAATTAAATAAATAATCTAATGTATAATTATAATATTCGTTTGTACGTACCTACTTTATGCGCTTTCATAACGTTCGTCAGATTGTGGTAAAAATTTGTCAACATATTGTTGCTTTCAATTCCTGGAAGGTTATAGGCATTGTTGGACCCGGTAGGTGGCGCTGTTGTAGGATCTAAATATCAACCGTGCGAGGTCGGGGCAGATCGCTAGTGAATAAATGAAAAGTCCGTTAGACGGCATATGGCCACTTCACTAATGACAGTCAAAAACCGCAATTTGTATGGGATCGCGCCCGACGAGCAAGCTTGACCGCATCCGATGCGCCAATTAATAATTATACCCCATTATCTTTAAAAAACATCTCACACAAAGGAACCGGCTTCTTTTTTGGAGATATTTATTGTTATAATTTGACGTCGCGTGACGCACACACGACATATACATAATATTTTACACGTGGTAGAGTCACGCTGCAGCTATATTGGTTGTATCACGAATGGGTCGGCTCGATCGGTTAACTGTATACAACACCAAAAAATATATGGTGGATTTACCGTTTGGCCTTCAACCACCAAACTGCTGGTTCAAATGTATTAAATAATGTCATGCGGTGCGGCTATTAATTTAAATAGAATAGTGGACTGTATATGAGCGCGGTGCGAGCGATGAATGGAATTTAGTTTATTCGTGATACTGCAAATCCCCCAAATTCGGGATATAGGAAGGACGTGAAGGAATGCATGTGCACCCACCTGGACTTCCGCTGATCTGCCTCGTGTCTCGATGGCTGCCCGCTTTCTTCACACTTATCAACTTCACAGATAATCTTCGCAGATAATCACGAAATATAGCGTTATTGCAAATGTCTATACTTTTCACTATAATATGCTTGTATAATTCAATATCCAAATTACACAAGGGCGGGAGCGATGATGCGAGATATAAGCGGTGCGGTTGATTGCGTGTCTTCTCAACTTGTGTGAGCCCGTTAACACACAGTTAGGTACACACCGTATAGGTAACACACGAAGGACCACGCTCTCACAGAATGCCAGCGTAAAATAGCATTTTAATACTGCTGTGTTTCGTATGGTGAGTGTAGAGATCCGGAGACCCTTATTTACTATAAACGGGGCATTCCATCTTAGTCCTCAGTGGTGACAACGCATCTGCGTTTTGATTTTTAATCGAGGATAAATGTAAATGTCTATGGGTCACAGCATCCTCTCACCATCAGATGGACAGTGTGCTCGTTTGTCAACCTTATTCTATTAAAATAAAATAAAATAAATATTCTCCAATGGAGAGGTCAATATTCAGCCGTGGATCTCTACGGGCTGATCAGAAGGATAATAATAATGTTCTCCAGATCCAGTTTCGATCGCGAAAGCTAATCTTAACGGACTAGCCATCTGCGCGCACACGAGTGTGTGCGCTTGTACAGGTCCACTATAGAATAATATAATACACAATAGAATGGCCGTCTACCTTATTTTGTACGAGGATCGGTGTCGCCGGGAGCACATATGCAAGCAATTACGTCGTATTATCAATAATACAAACCCGATTCGCTGTGCTGTCCGAGCGAATTGACGCATTTTAGATTTTTGATTAATGTTTTTGACACATCTATATTTCTATATTTTAGTTTCTAATATTCACAAAATTTTAGTAGTTTCGACTTACTGATTGTAGGATATATCTCCTTTATTTAAATTCCATTTCATGCTATTCTTCGACACGTAATTAGGGCATAACTTGCTATTTTTTAAATAATTTGCATGCAGCGACGCTTGGCACGAAAACGATTTATTTTGTTGACATTTATAAGCGTGACATGTTAGTGACATAATAGTGGCTACACGAGCTCCGCCCACTCCTCTGTTCTATTATGTATGTATTATTGTATTCTATGATATTCTCTCACTCCGTTGGAATGGCAATCCGACTCGAACGAGGGATATCAGGCGCAGAAACAACGGCTTTATTAGCAATACGCGGTGTTTGACATGACTTCCTGACTCCAGGCTGCCGACGAGAATTTCTTGTCGCAAAAACACAATAACTTATTAAGTGCCGATCCGGGCTTGGCTGATGGATTCACCATCGCAGTAGCGCACCTTTAATGCTGCCCTCCTTAACCGGACTGGGTATTTTTCATTTTCACATGACTTCCTGACTCCAGGCTGCTAACGAGAATTTCTTGTCGCAAAAACACAATAACTTATTAAGTGCCGATCCGGGCTTGGCTGACGGATTCACCATCGCAGTAGCGCACCTTTAATGCTGCCCTCCTTCACCGGACTGGGTATTTTTCATTTTCACATGACTTCCTGACTCCAGGCTGCCAACGAGAATTTCTTGTCGCAAAAACACAATAACTTATTAAGTGCCGATCCGGGCTTGGCTGACGGATTCACCATCGCAGTAGCGCACCTATGCTGCCCTACTTCACCGGACTGGGTATTTTTCATTTTCACATGACTTCCTGACTCCAGGCTGCCAACGAGAATTTCTTGTCGCAAAAACACAATAACTTATTAAGTGCCGATCCGGGCTTGGCTGACGGATTCACCATCGCAGTAGCGCACCTTTAATGCTGCCCTCCTTCACCGGACTGGGTATTTTTCATTTTCACATGACTTCCTGACTCCAGGCTGCCAACGAGAATTTCTTGTCGCAAAAACACAATAACTTATTAAGTGCCGATCCGGGCTTAGCTGACAGATTCACCATCGCAGTACCGCACCTTTAATGCTGTCCTCCTTCACCGGACTGGGTATTTTTAATTTGTCGTAATCGCGATGGATATATCGCCATCTATCGAAAGCTATTATTTTTTATTTTACAATCATAAATATATAGAGTATATAGATACTATATCTCTATATATATCCTATTAAAAAAAAACGATATAGATATTTAGGATATTTCTTTATTATAAAATGAAGTGATGGTTTCTTTGGGTAAGTCACGACGAGTGTAATGGTTTGTGCGCACATAAGATGTAGCATCTCAAAATGACCTGCGCTGATCAACCAACAGTGTTCGAAGTTGTTTAATACCAAAAATCGATAAATGTTTAAATAAAATCTTATGTAAAGTGCCTCATAGGCGGGATTTTGCCGTAGTAGTCATGCTAAGCAAGCAGGTTTGCAACCGTTTTACAAAATTTTAAGTTTGTTATCAGGATTTGAGTTTCAGTAGTTACGATGTACCAGTTCTGGCGCACTTGTAGAGAGGTTGTACCAGTTCTGGCGCACTGAGTCAGAAGTTGCACAAGTACGACGTTCGTCGATTGACGATCCTAAAAAAAAAAAAAAAAAAAAAAAAAAAAAAAAAAAAAAAAAAAAAAAGTTTTGGCATGCTCTGATCACGAATCTGCGGTCCATTTTTGCGTAGGATGCACGGTTCCGGAGATGTGCAGATCAATTAACTCTTATCTAATTGATATCCGCTTCGAGCCTCAACCGTCATTAGCGCTCCATTGTCCTTATCTACTTATCTATTGTTGATTGACTACCGTCATTATCTATTATTCGTCGGCGTGTGGGTCGGCTTATGCTATTGTATTATACTCCTTTGTTCCTATCTACACTAATCTGACTCATTAATAAAACACATTACACAATTTTGTTAAAATTTTTATTTATAAAATACAAAATCTTATTACATATTATCTATAAAATAGGAGCGAAACATCTCACCCACTAAAATATCGTTGTACAATGTGTTCCCTGTAAATATACTCGTAAAACTATGCATTGAACATCCCTGAAACTTATATAGCAAATACATTAAGCAATATTCGCCACAAACTGAAGTCCACTCATTCTGAATCCTATCAACATTCCAGTTCCATCTTTTACAATTTCTTTTAAAAAACTCTAGATGATATCGTACAGGTGCCCGTCCGAATGAATCAAAATATTGACCGACGTCATTCGTATCGATATATAAAGCTACCCAATGTGACCCTGGTTTATCATCTGTATCCAAATTGCATATTACCTAGTCAGGTCATAAATTCTATCACATGTTTAATATAAAATAATTGAAACAAGTTTATTCATTATGTAACCATTTATATACCAAAATGAACTTAACAAAACATAGATTCTTATGACACTATAGTTTATTCAAAACGACCTCCGTAATTTTGAATACAGCCTTCAATCTGCGCAGCCAGTCGTCTATCTCACCACGAACGAGGTCCATGTCATATCGGCGGCTGCCTTAATTAAAGATGTCTTGAGTGACTCGAAATTGGGATGAGGCTTTGAGCACGCCTTTTCCTCCAAGCGTTACCATATCTTGTAATCTAACGAATTCAAATCTGGACTGGTCTTTGTGTCGGATGAAGTCGATTTCACGCGCCGCCAGCCAGTCTTTTTTTTTGTTTTTAAAGAACGTTCCCTCCACACTAGGTTTTTCTTCTGTATCGTGGGGGCAGTTTACAAACACAAATTTCACAAGGACAAACATCCAAACTCGGAACAATTACTTGTAGGTCGTACAAATACTTGTTCCGTGCGGGATTCGAACCCGCAACCCCCAAGCGCAGCCACTCATTGCTAAGCCACTACGCCACGGAGCTGTCAAAAGTCTTGTGTGCTCTTCGCTCTATGAGCTGACGCCGAATCTTGTTGGAATACCCAGTGCCTGTAATAACAGGAACATGGTATGAGAAACAGGTTACACAAGGTTCGTCAGGACTGTATTTTGATACACAACTGCATTCGTTTTTAACCTTTCTCACAAAAATGTACCTCTGTTAAGCCCCAATAAGAAACTCCCAACCACACCATGAGCGAGGATGGAAAATGACCCCGTTGGACACGCGGAATACGGTTGCTCGCTTCTTCACTACTGTGTGCGTACACCTTATCATTTTGTTTGTTGTAGCTCTCTTCTACGGTAAAAAATTTTTCATCCGAAAAAAGAATTTCCCGATATTTTTTTCCCGCGTACCGCTTCAACAAAGCGCGGCATCTCTTCAGTCTCAGATCCATTAGACGAGCATTCAAACGATGTCCTGTTTTTCTTCGATATGCCCGAAGCCCTAAGTCTTCATTTAACGCCGTGGTTCTGCTTAACCCCATCTGAAGGGCCAACAGTTTCTGCTTATGTTTGGGATTTCTTTGAATTCGCACCTTTACAGCTTTTATCACTGCTGGAGTCCTAACAAATCGAGGGCGACCACTTCTTGACCTGTCATCTACACTAGAGTCTTCATTGTATCGTTTGATGATACGATAAACGAATCTTTTGGTTATATTCAAATTTTCAGTATATCAAAAAATTTAATTGGCGCGTAATCGCAACTGCAACACGGTCTTTTTTAAGCGCCCACTCCATATGTAAAAATGAGTAAAATTCTAAAAAGTATACAGTTTTATTTTCATGAACAATTCGAATTCAATAAACTTTTTTGTGGCCAGCATTCTAAAAGAAAAGTTTTTACTGTGTGACAATACTTATGACCTGACTAGGTATATACGTTGGTACGTGGGTGTACATGGGCAGTCAGTGAGTAGCACATTATTTTCTAGACTGGGGTGAATCTTTTTCAGATGTTGTTGTACATCTAGTGTATCCATGATATTACTGCTATTAGTAGATTACTACAGTACAATCTACTCAATGGGTAACATAGGAATGATCAATTATGTGATTTCTAAATATTAAATTGCATTTTTTCTGTTATACGAGTCATCAATACACTGAATAAGACGCAACACGAAGAATGTGAGATAAGGTTGTTGACGCATAAAGTTGTTATCAATTCTACTGTAGAAATTCTTTAGATTAGAATTATTACTTACTGGTACTATATAAGACCAAGCAACTGCAGTCATGGAGTTAGTGTATGGTCGTTTGACCGCAGTGTATCTATCAATAATACATTTGTGTTACTTCAACGCATCAAAGGCCATAGATGTAAGTGTTTAATCTATTGACAAACTTACTTTTCTTTCTGTTATTTTTTTACGTGTGTATGATTTTGAACGACAGGCCTGTTGGTCTAGTGGTTAGTGACCCTGACTGTTATGCCGGAGATCGTGGGTTCCATTCCCACCCAGGACAAATGTTTGTGTGATGAGCACGATCATTTGTTCTGTGTCTGAGTGTAATTTATCTATAATATTTATGTATTTAGAAATATATAAGTATGTTTATCAGTTGTCTAGTACCCATAACACAAGCTCTGCTTAGCTTGGGACTAGATGGCGTTGTGTGATAGTTGTGGAATATTATGGAATATTATTATTATTATTATTATTATTATTTAGTGTTAACAAATTATATTTAAATATTTTGTGTGTGTATATGATTAAGCCGTGGTAGCTCAGATGGTTAGCGCAAGCTGTAAATTTTACAGTACGTAACGCGGGTTCGATCCCCGCCAACACCAATTAAATTGTTAATTGCAATTTTAAGTGTTTATTCTATTGACACACTTACTTTTCTTTCTGTTATTTTCTTACGTGTGTATGATTTAGTGTTAACAAATTATATTTAAATATTTTGTGTGTGTATATGAATAAGCCGTGGTAGCTCAGATGGTTAGCGCAAGCTGTAAATTTTACAGTACGTAACGCGGGTTCGATCCCCGCCAACACCAATTAAATTTTTAATTGCAATTTTAAGTGTTTATTCTATTGACACACTTACTTTTCTTTCTGTTATTTTCTTACGTGTGTATGATTTAGTGTTAAAAAATTATATTTAAATATTGTGTGTGTGTATATGATTAAGCCGTGGTAGCTCAGATGGTTAGCGCAAGATGTAAATTTTACAGTACGTAACGCGGGTTCGATCCCCGCCGACACCACTTAAATTGTTAATTGCAATTTTAAGTGCTGATTTACCACGTGCTCGGCGGTGAAGGAAAACATCGTGAGGAAACCTACACGTCTGAGAAAATTTCGAAGGCATGTGAAGTTCGCCAACACGCATTGAGACCGCGCCGCGGACATTTCCTAGCCATAAATACAAAGACAATAGCAGAAAGTAAAAATTTAAAAAATACTTTTTTAACAATGACAGTCATTAGTTGATCATTAGTGAATGTGATTCTGTTTTCTTAAATTACAGGAAGAAAAGAGCAGAAGGAAGAAATGGGATGATGGGAAGTAATGAAGAATGAATTGTTATGTGAAGTTTGTTGGAACAAACATATTTTAGTCACGTGTAAATACTTTTAACATTTGGGTTCAAAATGACACAAAATCTAAAAAATATTAGATACATCATCGACATGGACGGATTTTACATTACATATCCTCATAAACATTTTCAATGTAGAGAAATGGCTATTCTAGACGTAAAACTATCTAATAAAAATGATTCGTTTATCGATCATTATTTGTTTCGGCCAAGTTGTCCTTTCAATTATTTGTCGCAAAAAGACAAAAAAACTGTTCGCTATTGTGAAATACACGTGCACGGCATTCCATATTTTGATGTGACCGAAGAATTAAAATGTGCCTACAAACAAGAGAACATCATTCCCATATTAAATTGGTATATTAGAAATTTGTGCAAAGACGAAGTGATCGCATACAAAGGTGGTTCAACAGAAAAACAATTTTTAAAAATGTTGACGACGAATGATAGAATTTTTAATATTGAAGAATACAAATGTCCAAAATACAATGATTTGGTAAATGTCATAAATTTAAACAAACGTTATGTGTGTAATAATCATATATTTGCAAAAAATAATCACAAAATTTTACACTGTTCTTGTGACGAAGTGTGGGTTTTTTACGAGTGGTTATTGCTTGAAAATAAAATTTTAAATTAATCATAAATTTTGTTTGATTTCCCAAAAACATTAGTTATAGTATACTATATAATACAAAATTGGTTCAACAGAAAAACAATTTTTAAAAATGTTGACGACGAATGATAGAATTTTTAATATTGAAGAATACAAATGTCCAAAATACAATGATTTGGTAAATGTCATAAATTTAAACAAACTTTATGTGTGTAATAATCATATATTTGCAAAAAATAATCACAAAATTTTACATTGTTCTTGTGACGAAGTGTGGGTTTTTACAAGTGGTTATTGCTTGAAAATAAAATTTTAAATTAATCATAAATTTTGTTTGATTTCCCAAAAACATTAGTTAAAGTATACTTTTTTACGTGGTATTGTTTTTACGTGGTAGAGCCATGCTGCAGTTATATTAGTAGTATAGTTGTAGCACGAATGGGTCGGCTCGACCGGGGAAGGACAATGCTCTCACAGAATACCAGCGTGAAATAGTAGCTTAATGCTGCAATGCAATATTAAATGCAATATTAAAAATGCAATATTAAAAATTCTATCATTCGTCGTCAACATTTTTAAAAATTGTTTTTCTGTTGAACCAATTTTGTATTATATAGTATACTATAACTAATGTTTTTGGGAAATCAAACAAAATTTATGATTAATTTAAAATTTTATTTTCAAGCAATAACCACTTGTAAAAAACCCACACTTCGTCACAAGAACAATGTAAAATTTTGTGATTATTTTTTGCAAATATATGATTATTACACACATAACGTTTGTTTAAATTTATGACATTTACCAAATCATTGTATTTTGGACATTTGTATTCTTCAATATTAAAAATTCTATCATTCGTCGTCAACATTTTTAAAAATTGTTTTTCTGTTGAACCAATTTTGTATTATATAGTATTTTTTTTATATAATAGGCTGACAAACAAGCACACAGTCCACCTGATGGTAAGTGGGTGCTGCGGCTCATAGACATCTACATCTATCTTCCATTACAAATCAAAATGCAGATGCGTTGTCACCCGTGAGGACTGAGATGGAATGCCTCATTTCCAGTAAAAAGGGTCTCCGGTTCTCTACACTCACCATACGAAATACAGCAGCATTAAGCTACTATTTCACGCTGGTATTCTGTGAGAGCATTGTCCTTCCCCGGTCGAGCCGACCCATTCGTACTACAACTATACTACTAATATAACTGCAGCATGGCTCTACCACGTAAAAACAATACCACGTAAAAAAGTATACTTTAACTAATGTTTTTGGGAAATCAAACAAAATTTATGATTAATTTAAAATTTTATTTTCAAGCAATAACCACTTGTAAAAAACCCACACTTCGTCACAAGAACAATGTAAAATTTTGTGATTATTTTTTGCAAATATATGATTATTACACACATAACGTTTGTTTAAATTTATGACATTTACCAAATCATTGTATTTTGGACATTTGTATTCTTCAATATTAAAAATTCTATAGTATAGTTGTAGCACGAATGGGTCGGCTCGACCGGGGAAGGACAATGCTCTCACAGAATACCAGCGTGAAATAGTAGCTTAATGCTGCTGTATTTCGTATGGTGAGTGTAGAGAACCGGAGACCCTTTTTACTGGAAATGAGGCATTCCATCTCAGTCCTCACGGGTGACAACGCATCTGCATTTTGATTTGTAATAGAAGATAGATGTAGATGATTAAAACTTGTTTTTCTGTTGAACCACCTTTGTATGCGATCACTTCGTCTTTGCACAAATTTCTAATATACCAATTTAATATGGGAATGATGTTCTCTTGTTTGTAGGCACATTTTAATTCTTCGGTCACATCAAAATATGGAATGCCGTGCACGTGTATTTCACAATAACGAACAGTTTTTTTGTCTTTTTGCGACAAATAATTGAAAGGACAACTTGGCCGAAACAAATAATGATCGATAAACGAATCATTTTTATTAGATAGTTTTACGTCTAGAATAGCCATTTCTCTACATTGAAAATGTTTATGAGGATATGTAATGTAAAATCCGTCCATGTCGATGATGTATCTAATATTTTTTAGATTTTGTGTCATTTTGAACCCAAATGTTAAAAGTATTTACACGTGACTAAAATATATTTGTTCCAACAAACTTCACATAACAATTCATTCTTCATTACTTCCCATCATCCCATTTCTTCCTTCTGCTCTTTTCTTCCTGTAATTTAAGAAAACAGAATCACATTCACTAATGATCAACTAATGACTGTCATTGTTAAAAAAGTATTTTTTAAATTTTTACTTTCTGCTATTGTCTTTGTATTTATGGCTAGGAAATGTCCGCGGCGCGGTCTCAATGCGTGTTGGCGAACTTCACATGCCTTCGAAATTTTCTCAGACGTGTAGGTTTCCTCACGATGTTTTCCTTCACCGTCGAGCACGTGGTAAATCAGCACTTAAAATTGCAATTAACAATTTAAGTGGTGTCGGCGGGGATCGAACCCGCGTTACGTACTGTAAAATTTACATCTTGCGCTAACCATCTGAGCTACCACGGCTTAATCATATACACACACACAATATTTAAATATAATTTTTTAACACTAAATCATACACACGTAAGAAAATAACAGAAAGAAAAGTAAGTGTGTCAATAGAATAAACACTTAAAATTGCAATTAACAATTTAATTGGTGTTTGCGGGGATCGAACCCGCGTTACGTACTGTAAAATTTACAGCTTGCGCTAACCATCTGAGCTACCACGGCTTAATCATATACACACACAAAATATTTAAATATAATTTGTTAACACTAAATAATAATAATAATAATAATATTCCATAATATTCCACAACTATCACACAACGCCATCTAGTCCCAAGCTAAGCAGAGCTTGTGTTATGGGTACTAGACAACTGATAAACATACTTATATATTTCTAAATACATAAATATTATAGATAAATTACACTCAGACACAGAACAAATGATCGTGCTCATCACACAAACATTTGTCCTGGGTGGGAATGGAACCCACGATCTCCGGCATAACAGTCAGGGTCACTAACCACTAGACCAACAGGCCTGTCGTTCAAAATCATACACACGTAAAAAAATAACAGAAAGAAAAGTAAGTTTGTCAATAGATTAAACACTTACATCTATGGCCTTTGATGCGTTGAAGTAACACAAATGTATTATTGATAGATACACTGCGGTCAAACGACCATACACTAACTCCATGACTGCAGTTGCTTGGTCTTATATAGTACCAGTAAGTAATAATTCTAATCTAAAGAATTTCTACAGTAGAATTGATAACAACTTTATGCGTCAACAACCTTATCTCACATTCTTCGTGTTGCGTCTTATTCAGTGTATTGATGACTCGTATAACAGAAAAAATGCAATTTAATATTTAGAAATCACATAATTGATCATTCCTATGCTACCCATTGAGTAGATTGTACTGTAGTAATCTACTAATAGCAGTAATATCATGGATACACTAGATGTACAACAACATCTGAAAAAGATTCACCCCAGTCTAGAAAATAATGTGCTACTCACTGACTGCCCATGTACACCCACGTACCAACGTATATACCTAGTCAGGTCATAAGTATTGTCACACAGTAAAAACTTTTCTTTTAGAATGCTGGCCACAAAAAAGTTTATTGAATTCGAATTGTTCATGAAAATAAAACTGTATACTTTTTAGAATTTTACTCATTTTTACATATGGAGTGGGCGCTTAAAAAAGACCGTGTTGCAGTTGCGATTACGCGCCAATTAAATTTTTTGATATACTGAAAATTTGAATATAACCAAAAGATTCGTTTATCGTATCATCAAACGATACAATGAAGACTCTAGTGTAGATGACAGGTCAAAAAGTGGTCACCCTCGATTTGTTAGGACTCCAGCAGTGATAAAAGCTGTAAAGGTGCGAATTCAAAGAAATCCCAAACGTAAGCAGAAACTGTTGGCCCTTCAGATGGGGTTAAGCAGAACCACGGCGTTAAATGAAGACTTAGGGCTTCGGGCATATCGAAGAAAAACAGGACATCGTTTGAATGCTCGTCTAATGGATCTGAGACTGAAGAGATGCCGCGCTTTGTTGAAGCGGTACGCGGGGAAAAAATATCGGGAAATTCTTTTTTCGGATGAAAAATTTTTTACCGTAGAAGAGAGCTACAACAAACAAAATGATAAGGTGTACGCACACAGTAGTGAAGAAGCGAGCAACCGTATTCCGCGTGTCCAACGGGGTCATTTTCCATCCTCGCTCATGGTGTGGTTGGGAGTTTCTTATTGGGGCTTAACAGAGGTACATTTTTGTGAGAAAGGTTAAAAACGAATGCAGTTGTGTATCAAAATACAGTCCTGACGAACCTTGTGTAACCTGTTTCTCATACCGTGTTCCTGTTATTACAGGCATTGGGTATTCCAACAAGATTCGGCGTCAGCTCATAGAGCGAAGAGCACACAAGACTTTTGACAGCTCCGTGGCGTAGTGGCTTAGCAATGAGTGGCTGCGCTTGGGGGTTGCGGGTTCGAATCCCGCACGGAACAAGTATTTGTACGACCTACAAGTAATTGTTCCGAGTTTGGATGTTTGTCCTTGTGAAATTTGTGTTTGTAAACTGCCCCCCACGATACAGGAGAAAAACCTAGTGTGGAGGGAACGTTCTTTAAAAACAAAAAAAAAAGACTGGCTGGCGGCGCGTGAAATCAACTTCATCCGACACAAAGACCAGTCCAGATTTGAATCCGTTAGATTACAAGATATGGTAACGCTTGGAGGAAAAGGCGTGCTCAAAGCCTCATCCCAATTTCGAGTCACTCAAGACATCTTTAATTAAGGCAGCCGCCGATATGACATGGACCTCGTTCGTGGTGAGATAGACGACTTGTTAAGTTCATTTTGGTGTATAAATGGTTACATAATGAATAAACTTGTTTCAATTATTTTATATTAAACATGTGATAGAATTTATGACCTGACTAGGTAATATGCAATTTGGATACAGATGATAAACCAGGGTCACATTGGGTAGCTTTATATATCGATACGAATGACGTCGGTCAATATTTTGATTCATTCGGACGGGCACCTGTACGATATCATCTAGAGTTTTTTAAAAGAAATTGTAAAAGATGGAACTGGAATGTTGATAGGATTCAGAATGAGTGGACTTCAGTTTGTGGCGAATATTGCTTAATGTATTTGCTATATAAGTTTCAGGGATGTTCAATGCATAGTTTTACGAGTATATTTACAGGGAACACATTGTACGACGATATGTTAGTGGATGAGATGTTTCGCTCCTATATTATAGATAATAAGTAATAAGATTTTGTATTATAAATAAAAATTTTAAAAAAATTGGGTAATGTGTTTTATTAATGAGTCAGATTAGTGTAGATAGGAACAACGGAGTATAATACAATAGCATAAGCCGACCCACACGCTGAGGAAGAATAGATAATGACGGTAGTCAATCAACAATAGATAAGTAGATAAGGACAATGGAGTGCTAATGACGGTGGAGGCTCGCAGCGGATATCAATTAGATAAGAGTTAATTGATCTGCACATCTCCGGAACCGTGCATCCTACGCAAAAATGGACCGCAGATTCGTGATCAGAGCATGCCAAAACCTTATTTTTTTTTTTTTTTTTTTTTTTTTTTTTTAGGATCGTGAATCGACGAACGTCGTACTTGTACAACTTCTGACTCAGTGCGCCAGAACTGGTAGTACAACCTCTCTACAAGTGAGCCAGAACTGGTACATCGTAACTACTAGTTTCTCTCTATCATCGCTTACGAAACCCACGGTACGATATGGGATAGTGTGGGTATATACCTACTGGATGATTTTTTTATCGTCTGGAAAAATAGGGTGTCAGAAAAAATTCAGGTGAACTGAATATTTTTCTTTTTTTTTTCTTTTACATTAACATATTGTGAAATTGATCAATCAATAAATAGTACTAATTGTGTGCGTATTTTTTTATTTTCTATAGTTTTTAATTCATATTTTTATTTAGTTCAAAATTTTTGCTTTTCTAATTTTTTTAGTACCGAATATTTATTTCAAATTAGTGGTATTTATTGATAGATCAATTTCATAATATGTTAATATAAAAAAAAAAATAAAAAAAAATGTAAAATCTGATGCCATAGGCTTCTACTCCGTTCACCGGTTACGTCCTATTTTTTCCGACGGTTAAAAAATCATTCAGTATGTACACCGCTACTACGTTATATATTTGATAATTATTAGACATATATTATATTTGTAAAAAAGGCGAGAGTTTAATTCTGTAAGTGATATTAGGTGTTAAACGTTAAACTAAACATATGTGTGACAACTATCTCCACATATAAACAAACCGTTTTGTTAAAGTCTTAGGGAAGGAGAAATATAAGTTAGTCAATTTATCAGATTTTATCTATGTTCCATGTCTGTTGATATACGTAAAAGTTGAGTCAGGTTTAAATTAAGCATAATTACAGCTTACAATAATTACCAAAAATCGAAATAATAACTAAATTGCATATTCACAATAAAGTTTTTAATTGTAAAATTGAATACTTATTACACTACAATACAATAACTCCTTATTCAGGTGTTAAAAAGCTTTATTAATGAATAATTTTATAATTAAATAAAATGACTAGTAATAACACTCACTATTGTCTTTACGACATGTGATCGGGAACAGTTGCGAGAACAATTATCATTGTTATCCAGAAAAAAAGAACGTCGCAATTTGTGGGAGAATTAATAGCAGTAATAGTGAATTGTAGCGTACGACGTTAAACAAATGTCGCTACGGAATTGATATTGAACTTAGAAAAAACAACAACGTCTGAGTATGAAGCTAATAAGCAGTCCAGAGATCAAACACTAGCCAAGGGTCATTACTAGAAAGAAAAGAAAGTTTCTATAAACATTACGTATAGGTTATCTTATAGCTGGACTTAATTATGTACTTTCAATGAAAAGTAAATCATTTTGATAAAAAAAGCAGTACAAAATAAATAAAAAAATCGAATAGCTAATCTTAAAGCTTAATTTAGGAGAAATGGTGCAAATTGGACTGCCTCTGAGAATGTGTCATCCTAGCCGTGATTTTCAGTGGCAACCCTAAGGTTAACCTTATATATGTATATAAACAGACACATAGGTAAATATTTTTATATATATGAGGCACATATATATACTTAAGCATTTAAATTAATAATATAATCATATACACAATTATATACGTTTTCAATATTCTTTTATAAATAATTTTGGGCCACAACTGTCTTATATCTATATGGTGGTGTACCGGATGTTTATGAGTGCTCATTATATATAGAGAAAATATTTTTTTTATTTGGTTAAAAACATTATAAAAACAATATCGCCGCGACCAAATTCGGCCGCATGGTAGCTGAGAGATTAATAAACAATAGCAACCAGAGAGATATTTTCAACATATCGTGCTGCCACATCCACCTAGCATGTTTTAGCACAGAAGCTGGTAGGTTATCCACACTACGTGCCGAATGGAAACAGATTTATGTAAACTCATTGGTTATTGGGTTTTATTGTCCTCCATCTCGTACTTACGCTGCATCCTAGCTCGCCTATCTCCGATCTCATCGCTGAACATTGCGTCGGGCTTGGGTAACATCGGGAAAAGGACAATTAGCTTTTTGTGTCCAAATTCGCTTTTAATCATCACCACAGCCTATCAAACGGCCACTACCGAATAAGCCTCCCCCATTGATGACGTTGCAGGTGGATAATTGACACAGTTGTCAAATGGCCGGTGACTAAACAAAAAAACAGTGGTTGTAAACCTGTTGACAAACGTGGCAATGGCTATGGCAAATATCTCCTCTGTGAGGCAGTATAGGAGGAGGCCTATGTTCAGCAATGGACTTTAATAGGCTCTAATGGTAACCTACCGAATTTATCGTTTTATTGCCGTTCGAAAAGTATGGATATGATTTGAATTTCGATAGATTTAATTAAGTTATTTATTTAATTCAAAATTATTGTTTTTATTTTTTCTAAAATTTCAATGCGATAGGCTTCTACTCCGTCACATGTTGCACCCTATTTTGTTTCAGACGGTAAAAAAGATCATCCAGTATATTTCTGCTGGAAAGGAATTTTGCACCCAGAACGATTAGGCAGAGGCCAGTATAAATACGTAGTTGTCTGTGAGGATTTTAATCTTTTGTGGCAAAAATTGTTCGCTTTTTCCAATGAAGTGATTTTTTTTTTAATTTAAACCTAGCGATCTGCCCTGACTTGGCGTCGGCTATTTCTATAACAGCGCCACCTACCGGGTCCAACAATGCCTATAACCTTCACGCAAGTGCAAGCAGTAAGTTGACAAAGTTTTACCGCATTCTAACGAACGGTATGGCAGCGCATAAAATACGAACTAACAAATATTATTTTTTATATATTTCGATTGTTCAAATTATGCATAATTATTTAATTATAAAAACTATCATTACAATCTTCATCTTTACAGCTCATCACAAGCATCACTGCTCCGGCGCCTGCTTCAAACAATACCACAAATTACGGTCTAGAAATCACTGCATCAATCGAGTATCTACATCTCTCACCAGGTCGTCACTATACTTCACTTACCGACAGCTGCCACTCGAAAACGGGTCGCCCCGGTGTCGGCTGGCCCATTGCCAATTCAGCTTACTGATTCGTTGGGCACGTTAGTTACTTTGGTTCTACAGCGGATATCTTCATTACGAAGTCTATTACAGAGAAACTCCGAGCATAGCTCTCTCCATAGCTTCACTAGTTTGAGAATAAAACAATTCCTATACAAACTTTTTATTTTGACATGTTATAAAAAGTATTTTAGTTAATATAATTGTCAAATCATTCGCTATTAAAATAAATGTACCTACCTACACACTAAATCTTTTAATATATTAAAATTAATGTTTGTTTGTACGTATTTTATGCGCTGCCATACCGTTCATCTGATTGCGGTAAAACTTTGTCAACTTATTGCTTGCACTTACTTATCATCATCATCATCATCATTACAGCCCTTCACAAGTCCACTGCTGAACATATGCCTCCCCCTAAGTAATTCCACAAAGCACGGTCCTGAGCCACCTGTTTCCATCGACTTCCTGCATATGTTACCGGGTCGTCACTCCATCTAGTGTGGGATCATCCTCCACTACGCTTACTGGTGCGAAGCTGCCACTCGAGAACATTTTTCCCCATCGGTTAGCGGTTCTTCGAGCTATATGGCCGGCTCATTGCCACTTCGTCGGTTACTCTGGTTCTACTGCGGATATTTTCATTTCTAAGTTTATCACACAGAGAAACCCCGAGTAAGCCATCACTGATAACACGCACTGGTTGTACAATCTAGTTTTCAGGTTTTGAGGTATATCTGACGAGAAGATGTGTCATAGTTTCCTGAACGCTGCCCAGCCGAGTTGATTCCGTCTATTGAAGTCTCGGTTGAAGTTGACGACGTTGAGAAAAAGAGTAAAGTTTATTTATTTATTTTACCACTTACAACTAACATCACAGGTGTATTATCTAATACAATAGTGCAGTTACAGACTAAGAAACTAGAACAAACATAATATAGGTATATTATGCACAACTTAAAGATATTTTACAATAAGCGAATTTTGTGAATTCGTTCAGAGTACAGCTGAACAAATCAGTCTGTTGTGAGACCACGTTAAGTGCACGCAGCACGAGTTGAAACGTTTACCTGGGAGGACAAATAGTTCTAGTCGGACTATTACTATTATTAGTCGGGAAATTATCGGAATAGGATAAGACTTGCTCTTGGATCGTAACTCACACTTGCGTGTGGCTTCAATGATGATGTGTACAGCTCGTCATAGAACCTCTCAATCTCACTCAAAATCTTAGGTGTCCCGGAAACGATGCTGCCACACTCATTCTACAGCTTTAACAGTTTCCTCTTTCTGGCAGACAGATCTCTGGCAAAGACCTTAGAGCTGTGGTTCCGCTCGATCGCTTCTTCAATACGAGCAGTATAAAGTTGCGTAAGTCCCGCTGCATGCATTTGGAGATCTGTCTTTTCAGTTGCCTGTATGCTGTCAAATATTTTGAAGACTTCAGATTAATTTCCCGTCTTACAGCCATGAGATTAATGGACGCCACACACGGTCAGTTCAACTGATCATTCCAACTGATCATCGCCCACTACGTTGCAGTCTTCTAGGCATTGTAAACGCTTTTGTAACTCGATCTGAAAGGTTTCGGGACTTTGGATTAGGGCACGAGGGGGATGGAGCATTGACTTTATTAGACGATATCTCTCCAACTTACTTTACTTTACCCTTACAATCACTGAGAAATCACTAAACAGTTGCCGCCTAGTCCTCATATTTTTTTAAACTTACCCCCACACTAGGATTTCCTCCTGTATCGTGGAGGTAGTTTACAACCATTAATTGCACAAGGACAAACATCCAGACCCAGAACAATTATTTGTAGGCTATAAAAATACCTCCGTGCAGGATTCGAATCCGTGGTACCCAGCGCAGCCACTCATTGCTGAGCCAGTGAACCACGGAGCTAATCATAATGAAGTCCATCTCATTTATTGTCGAACCGTCGGGGTTCGACCAGGTCCCCTTTCTGTGTTGCTGCTTCTGGAAGAAAGAGTTCATCATGAAGAGTCACTCTTTCTCCATGAAGTCAGTCAGCCGCTGGCCCCTTGGGTTCTTTTGTCTTATCCTAAATTTTCCTACCTTCAGCTCACCATGCTTTCTTGTGCCTAGTGTTGCGTTGAAGTCTCCAATTAACACCGTATAGTGAGTTTTGGAGAAATTCATGGCTCTAGAAATATCCTCATACATTTCCTCCACCTCCTCAACGGGATGTTCCGATGTTGGCGCGTAAACCTGTATGACCTTCAGCGATTACCATTTGGGGATTCTGAGTATAAGTTACGCAACCCTCGTCGATACACTCCCAATCTTTAAAACGTTGTTAACGAGAGACTTGTGGACGATAAATCCAACACCTCCTTGGGACAGATGGTCGCCCTCCCGGACATAGAACAAGTTGCCGGATTTGAAAATCACCGTATCCTCTTCTTCTCTTCGGTCCTCGGATAATCGTATAATATTCCAGCGCAACTTGTCTATCTCTTCTTCCAGCTCCAGGATCTTCTTGTCAGTCCTCAGGGTGCGTGCGTTGTATGTTGCCAGGTCGAGCCATCATAGGTGGCAACCGAACCTCCACCGGAAGATTCTTAGCACACCCTACCCCTGCCTCACCGTTACCATGGTTGCCACCGTAGCCAGGAAAAGCGGGGCCGCCGCGGACTGGAGGTCGTTTACTTGTGTTGTTGCTCATAGGGGGTATTTGCCACGCTTGGCCAGCGGGTTGGCAACCGCACTTTTTTTTGCTGTACAATTGATGTTATCAGGAAGATCTCCTGCATGTTTCCCTCTGTCTCCTCTTACGACACCCACGGGAAGATATGGGCTAGTGGATATTCTTAACCGCCACTACACGTCTGCGAAGCGGCAGCGAAGGTTATAGGCATAGTAAAATTAACTTACACTAGATGATGCGCGTATCGTACTAACAATTTATTTTAGAGTTATAGATCATTCAACTTTAATGATTGTATTATCATTCCTATAACTCTTCCAAATTTAATACGATATTTTTACTGCTACTATTATTTCTTTTTTTACTTCTATGGCAGCAATAATAATAATAATAATAATAACCCCCCCGGGGACCACCTTGACGTGGTGGGGGGGCTTAAGGGGAGGCATGAACCTAACAGCGGTCACTACGAACTTGACCGTACCCTGTATAATTACCGATACAGGAGGTACATTTTATTAACCACTAACATCTTTGCTAACCCTCCCCAACTAACGGTCCCACACCCAAACCCAAATGGAGAATAATTATGGTATTAACAAGAAGTAAACGGCCCCAAGTGCTCGGCGGACCCAGTAGCAGCACTGGTTATGACGGAAGCCAGCCTGAGACTGGGCCTAGGGGTGCGAAGAATCCCCGAGTGACGAAAGCAACCCGTCGAACGACCCAAGTGACACATATGGACTCCGACATGCTAAGCGATATAATCTCATCGACACCCTCACCTTTTCATTCATTCGAGTCATCTATTTCATCTCCACGTTCATACCAGACTTCAACAAGATCAGACTCTGTATCACCCACGTCTGAGGACGTTATGCAGGAGGCTGTCGCCACTGAACCTGCACCCGCCCCAGACAGAAATCGTGCGCGCAAAAGATGGACAGAAGAAATGAATAAATTTATCTGGCGCACGTACCTTATAGCCACTAAATTAAATACTAACAAAATATACCTCGATCATCTACATAAAGAATTCACTAATAAATATCCGCAGATGCAGGCATCAAGACAAAGGTTGGGAGATCAATGCAGAGCTATATTCAGAAATAAATTAATTCCCCAAAAAATATTAGATCATATAAGGAACGAAGTTGCAGTATACTTACAACAAACACACAGTAATACCAATCATATACAAACCGACTCGATCACGCAATCACACACGCAACCACATTTTAGCAATCAGCAAGGCTTGACACAAAGAAGACGATGGACAGCTGACCAAAACTAATCTATTGTGAGAAATTACAATAAAATCACCAAACTTGGAGAAAATAAATCAGCTTACCGTAGACCCCTCCATCAAGCAGTCATAGAAGAACACCCTGAGTTAACAGGTGTAAGTGAACAACGAATATCAGATCAGCTCAGAGTAATATTGAACAATAAAATTATTAATGACCAAAGACTTCAGAAGATACGTGAAAATATAGCAAGCAACCTGAATTCCCGACGAGACAATAATATGGAAAATAATTCATCACATTCATCACCCGAAACAGAAAACTCACAAGAAGTCGACGTTCATCCATTCATTATAGAAAGTAACACTCCCGTGCATACACTTAACTTAACCTTACAACCTCAACCTGACGAATCAGTGAAATCCACTCAAGCCCCTGAACCTCAAAAAAACCAAGCAAAAGAAAATAATGACGCGAAAAAAATCCAGGAACTGTTTAGAATAGCAATAGACAAATTTCGGAATGCCAACCCAACTAAACGACCTTATATACCAAAACAAAAAACTTCTAAAAGGCTGGCACAAATTGTAGATTTTATAAACACTAAAATATTACCAAATCACATATCAAGAGAGCAGGATTTTGAGACCACTCAGACCATAATTTACTGCGTGGCGTACACAGTAGCTATAATTAACGGAACCAAAATCAGGGACATAAACACAACACCTACCCAAAGTCGAAATAAAGAACCTGCTTGGCAGAAAAGGTTAAAAAGAAAGATATTGGATTTCAGAAGAGACATTGGAAGGCTAACAGAATATACCAAAGGCAATAGAAGCAATAGACTCACCACTTCAGTGGAAGCAATAAAAAATAAATACCGAATACATTCCCAGCACGAAGAACCCAATTTAAGCGATGAACAATTCCTTGACACACTTAAACAAAAACTGAATGCGGCATCCAGCAGATTAAAAAGATACCTTAATTGCACACTTAGGAAGTCACAAAATAGCCAGTTTATCAATAATGAAAAACAATTTTATAGGAGCCTGACTTCAGACACACAACACGACACACATAGAAATAGGCAAGTTGCACCATTACCACCCACCAATGAATTACATAGCTTCTGGTCTGGTATTTGGTCTATACCGGTTCACCACAACACCGAGGCAGAATGGCTGAAATCAGATTCCGAAGTAACTGATTCTATCACACCAATGACATTTGAACAAATACCTCTGGAAGTATTTGTGCATATATTAAAAAAAACCCATAGCTGGAAAGCACCCGGAAGTGACCGTATACATAACTACTGGTATAAGAAACTTTCAACAATTCACCCTCTACTTCATAACCATATCAATGATTTTATACAAAAGCCAGACATAATGCCCCGATACATTACACAAGGCCTCACATACATGATTCCGAAAGACGCAGATCATCAAAATCCTGCCAAATTCAGACCTATCACATGTCTCCAAACCATTTATAAACTACTTACAGCATGTATAGCCGAACTCTTACATCAACATATAGCCACAAACAACATCCTGACTGAAGAACAAAAAGGATGTCGAAAAAGTAGTCAGGGGTGTAAAGAGCAACTCATAATAGACTCCGTAGCAATGAAACATGCTATTTCTAAAAGGAAGAACATCAATACAATGTATATTGACTACCGAAAAGCATTCGACTCCGTACCGCACAGCTGGCTCCTACATGTACTTCAACACTATAAAATTCACCCACAACTTATTCATTTTCTTGAAAAATCAATGCAGCACTGGACAACTACATTAAAAACCATAGGAACGTCTTGTATAGAAACTCCAGAAATTCCAATACGTCGAGGAATCTTCCAAGGGGATGCGCTTAGCCCTGTATGGTTCTGTCTCGCATTAAACCCTCTCTCGCAAATGCTGAACAAAACCAATTATGGTTACTCTATCATCACACCACACAAACACACCACTCTAACACACCTGATGTACATGGATGACATAAAACTATACAGTAACACTACACAATCATTGCATCGCCTCGTAGACATCACCCAATCTTTCTCAAACGACATTCATATGGAGTTTGGGATTGACAAGTGCAAAACTTTCTCGGTTAAAAATGGAAAAATTAACCCCAACAGCTATAGCCTAGTAACAGGAGACACGATTGAACCTCTAGAACCCCACGCCTCATATAAATACTTAGGTTTCCAACAAGCGCGACAGATCCATCAAAAGGAAACGAAAGAAGGTCTCAAAAAGAAATTTAAACACCGGCTCAATAGTATATTCCGGTCTCAACTCAACTCCCGCAACATGTCAAAAGCAATCAATAGTTACGCAATCCCCATACTGACATACTCGTTTGGTATAATAAACTGGACTCAAGGTGACCTTATCAATCTGCAACGTATTATAAATACCACTCTAACGACTCACCGCAAGCACCACCCTAGATCATGCGTGCAAAGGATGACTCTTTCAAGATCCGAGGGAGGACGAGGTATAATAGATGTCCTCAACTTGCACAATAAACAAATCAAATCACTTCGTCAATATTTCCACCAACGCTCAGAACACTCACTTCTCCACGAAATAGTAACCTTAGCCGACAAACGCCTCACACCACTTAACCTCGCGGACCGAAACACACAACGCAGTGAACGGATCACTGACGTAAAAGAGAAGATGGCCTCATGGCAACAGAAGTCCCTACACGGGAGGCACTACCACGACCTGCAGCTGTCACATGTCGACAAAAAAGCGTCGAACGCCTGGCTGAGGCGCGGTGAACTCTTCCCAGAGACGGAGGCATTCATGTTAGCGATCCAGGACCAGGTTATCGATACCCGAAACTTCCAGAGACACATAATACGTGCACCTAACCTCCCCACTGATACTTGCAGACATTGCCACTCTAGCCCCGAAAACATACAACACATAACATCCGCCTGTAGAGCCCTTGCACAAACCGACTATAAGCATCGGCATGACCAGGTTGCCTCCATAATACACCAATATCTTGCCCTTAAATTTAAATTCACACAAAAAATGACACCATATTACAAATATAAGCCGGACGTCATATTAGAAAACAATAATCATAGAATCTACTGGGACAGGACCATTATCACGGATAAAACTATTCACTTCAATAGGCCCGATATCACAGTGTATGACAAAAATAACAAAACTACTTACCTTATTGACATTGCTATACCAAACACCCATAACATTCAATCCACCATAGCTGAAAAACTTACAAAATATCAAGATTTAGCTATAAAACTCAAGCGTCAATGGAGAGCAGAAACCATCCATATAGTCCCAATAGTTATCTCATCTACAGGAGTTATACCTAAAAGCCTACAACGCAGTTTGGATATTTTGCAAGTACCCCAACACACACTTCACACCCTGCAGAAAGCTGTCATTCTCAACACCTGCCGACTCACACGCAAATTCCTCACCACGTCATCCGTCACCTCCGCTTACACCATCACCTAGCACCTGCTCACGCTTGGCTTCGGCCCGTGTGATTAGGTTTTAAGTTACCTCTTTAATAGGGAGAATATAGATATGTACAAAATATAATAATAATAATAATCCACAACTATCACACAACGCCATCTAGTCCCAAGCTAAGCAGAGCTTGTGTTATGGGTACTAGACAACTGATGAAACATACTTATATATTTCTAAATACATAAATATTATAGGTAAATTACACCCAGACACAGAACAAATGATCATGCTCATCACACAAACATTTGTCCTGGGTGGGAATCGAACCCACGACCTCCGGCTTAGCAGTCAGGGTCACTAACCACTAGACCAACAGGCCAGTCGATGCAATGCCCCTGGTACAGATATTAATATAATATTATATGACTATTATTATATGCAATGTAACAATAGTCATATGTACAAAACATTGTAAACTATGGATTAAGTATTAGTGACAATATTATATGTATCCTCTCAATTTGTTTTTTTTTTAAGATTTAAAAACCGCAGATCATTGTAGTTGCCGACAGTCAAAGCGACAGATTGCAAACGGGAGCAGGTACAGTTTAATTTCTTGTTACACAACAAATGAAAAAAAGAGAAAAGAAAAATAATAATTTCATATTTTGAAATTTATATTATATACCTTAGCACCGACTTTAAGAAATGAAATTATTTAATTATTTAGTTGTTTGAACTAAGCATTACATTGTATTAATAGTTGGTTGTGAGTAAGTAAGATGAGGTTACCAATCGTCGGATGAAGCCAGATGAAGCTTTATAAGCGGCTTTTTCGTTACTTACAAATTACGTTTTTTACTTATGGCGTGTCATTAGAGGGCAATTTGTGAGGAAGTGGTGGCGTTTCGTGATCATTGTATCGTCACATTTGGGACGGGCGAGGCGGCACGTTTGATGAGTCGTGTTGTACTCGGTTACGTTCTGCGTCTCCGCACGCGATGCTCATTAGGTGTCGATTTTCTAGTTTTTCCTTTTATCCGAACATATTCTCCAATGTTTGATTTTTTTGAAGTAAGCATATGCACCCTACACTACCAGGTGTTTAACGCAGGCTTTGCAAAACTTTTTATCCAAGTATGAACCTCACCTGCTTAAGGTTGAGATTCTAATGTTTTTTTTATTGAATAAGGGTAAAAAACGAGTACATAATCCACTTGGTGGTAAGTGAATGCTGTAGCTCATAGACATCTATCTTCGATCAAAATGCAGGTGCCTGGGGACTAACATAGAATACCGCGTTTCTAGTAAAAAGGCTCTCCGGTTCTCTACACTTACCAGACGAAACACAGCAGCATTAACGCCGGTATTTCGTTAGAGTGTGGTCTTCCCTGATCGAGCCGACCCATTCATGTCGTACTTATAATATTGCTACCACGTAAACTTCGGCAAAACCCGTCCTATGAGGTAATGTATGCGTGGATTGTTATACTCTGTAATGAATGAGTGATGATGAAGGAGTGCTTCTATGCTATGTTTATTGTCTTTATAATATGGTAACTCTTAGTTCCTCCTTCTCCTAACACAAATGGAAGTGTAACACAAATTCAATTCAAGCACTATTACCTTAATGGTGAAGTTAACGGTGGACGAAAGCAAAAAATCCTGGATTCGAATTCCTATTTTTTTATAGGATAGGGTGACAAAGGAGCACACAGTCCACCTGATGGTAAGTGGTTGCTGTGGCCCAAAGACATCTACACCTATCCCCGATTACGAATCAAAATGCAGATGCGTTGTCACCCGTGAGGACTTAGGTGGAATGCCTCGTTTCCAGTAAAAAAGTCTCCGGTTCTCTACACTCACTGTACGAAACACAGCAGCATTATGCTGCTATTTTACGCTGGTGTTCAGTAAGAGCGTGGTCCTTTCCCGTTCGAGGCGAGCCATTCGTGCTACAACTATAACATAGCTGCAACATGGCTGTACCACGTATAAAACTGCGGCGATATCTAAACTTCGTATATATATTTGTGACTAGTTTTTGTATGTATATAGTACTATGGTATTACAATATTCTTTTATAGAATAAGGATGGTAAGTGGGTACACCATCCATCTGATTTTAAGTGAATGCTGTGATTCACAGACACCTACATCCATCCACGACGCTCGAAATGGAGATACGTTGTCACCCCTGAGAGTTTACTTGTGTAATGCCTCGTTATTATAAAACAGAGTCGATATTGGTTTGTCATGTATGCTGTTAGGTTTTTAACTTTGAACATAGAGGTGGTTCTCAGTTTGTCTGTATAAATTTTTATGTATACTCCGGGTGTTACTTGTTCATCGAAGAACTGAATTTAATAATTTATTTTTGTTAAATAGGTTTTACTTCTAGGGTAGAAAAACAATGGATGGATTTTTTTCAATGTGACTATATAGAAAACACTTTAGTTGTTACATTTAAGTTTTGGTATGCCTTTGTCTACCACAAATAAAAAATTAAACTTAAAATACTTTATACTTTTTTTTTAATTCAGACTTTGTCCATAAGGATGTTAATAGAACAATAATATATACTTAAAACTAATGTTAGTATTTAATTTTTTTAACTTAACAAATTAAACATCGCTCCTACATTACAACTATCTTATTTATTTCATTTTATATGTAGGCTCAACGAGTGCTTTATAATAGCAGAACCCCACCTATCAGCAAGTGTATTCAGGACGCTGTTGATAGAGGTACGTAGTCGATTCAGTAATGATGTGGACCTTTTACGTATAGTGGCATGAAATCCATCCGTGTATGCCTCAGCGAACATGGCAGAGGCACTATAATAACGCGACAATCCTAACAGCACCCTGAACAAAATATACCGACTTTAAATGCTAAAAAAGAATTAAATAATTTATACGTAATAGCTTCTGAAGTCGGTGCTTTAGCTTCTTAATACGCTATGTCTTAACACTGACTTTAGAAGCTATTATATTTATATGTAAACTATTTCAATATTTTAAGTTATTTAACGCGGTTTTTATTTATTTTTAAGTTTAAATTTATATCCGTCCGTTCGTAGGATTTTGATAAATGATATAGGTAATATAATTAGTAATTATAATATAGTAATTATGGGTAGCATAATTCATTGATTTTTCGTAACTGCAAGAATAACTTCGCCTTAAGGTTATGAAAATATTAAAAAATATATCAAAAAATAAAAATTAATATAAAGTTATAGTTCCAGCCTATATACGTTCCACAGCTGGGCGGGCAGGCCTCCCCTCATTTCTGAGAGGGTTTTAGAGCAAGGAAGGGTCCGCCGCGCTGTCCCAATGCGTGTTGGCGAACTTCACATGTCTTCGAAATAATTTTTTTCCTATTTCTCAAACATGCAAGTTTCCTCAAGATGTTTTCCTTCACCGCCGAGTACGTAGTAAATAAATATAAGGTGCGTGAGGGTAATATCCCTATACAACCAATAGGAGAAGGGTAGAGACAAAAACACGAAGTCATATACTATAACTTATATATTTAGAAAAAATATCAATAAAAATAAAAATAAAAATAATTTAAGAAAAATATATTAAGAAAAAATATCAAGCTTTGGCAATAATTAGGAACACTTTGAAAAATCAACTTAAAAAAAACTTACTACACTACACCATACTAAAATCAACTATAATATTTACTATAATATCAACTGTCAAAATAACGTCGATAAAGCAGCGTCCTTTTGACCCTTATTTATTTGATCGTTTAAACAAGGCTGTAGTTTTTGAGTTATAAGAAAGTGACTATACGAGTATTAACCGGACGACATATTACCCTAACGTAAAGTCATATATAAATTCATCACACCCGTATTCAAATGCCTTAAATATTGAGGCCACAAATATTATAAATGAACAGAAACCGATAAACACAACTAACAAATATAAATGAAAGAATAATGGTAATATATCAGTAAATATAGTCCTTAATGAACCAACGGAGGATAACATCACATTCGCAAATCTCGTTTTTTCCGGTAATGAAGGCGAATCAAGTTGTTGAATCGAACGGTGGTCGAATGCCGAAAACCGAAAATGCCTGCATATTCTAATTAATACGGATAATGACAGCTTTACCTTAATGGACAGAAAGCTCAAAATTGTGTGCTATAACTTTGGATTCCGTTGCCGGGGTCATCAAATAAGCACTGATTTGTGCAAACACATTTATACTCCTACCATATACGTCAATAATAGAATTAAAAGCATTTGTGCTCGTACTTTATGAATGTTGACGTGTTAAAATGTATATTAGACTTATTTTATTTTTTTATTGTATATTTTTTTCTATTTGTTAAGAATCTAACCATCATTACAGCCCTTCACAAGCCTACTGTTGAATATGGTCCCCATCACGGTATGCTACAAAGCTTAGTCCCGAACCACTGCATATCTCAGTCCTTCCATCTAGTGGGGGTCGCCCTACACTTGGCTTAGAGTTACGAGAACGAAGAACCGACAACTGATGGGGAAGAAAGGTTCTCAAGTGGCCCCCAGTCTTGTATCGTTATTAACTAAATAATTTTGTGCAAAATATGTCAACCTCATTTTACTAGTACATATAAGGTTATATTACTAGAATAAAAATACTAATATTATTGTTCCGGGTTCGAATCTAGGGTGCGGCTAAGATAGAAGTTCCTGACTCCAGGCTACTACTTAGAATTTTCAATTACTTACTTTATCATTAAATTCTGTGCCCATAGATAAAAAATAATTTCGCTTGCATCGCAACCGCACTCTACCAAAAGTTTCACGTTTATGTTGTGGTAGAAAATTACACCTACATAAATTTATATTTAGTAACTTACAATATAATCTTTCTATCGACTGAGTTTTTCCAAAGGCGTAACTTCCGCTTACACTTTTCTTACGAAGTTTTTTTTTTTGTAGAAATAGGTGATCAACGAACACATAGTCATAGTAATAAGACATAGTAAGAAGATGCTGTGGTTCATAAACATCTTAATTTATCCATGCTGCGTTGTGACTCTCGAATACTATGATGGAATGCCTCGTTTCCAGTAAAAAGGGTCTCCGGTTCTCTACACTCACCATAAGAAACACAGCAGCATTTAGGTGCCATTTTACGCTGTTATTGTATGAGAGCGTGTTCCTTCCCCGCTCGAGCCGACGTATTCGTGCTACAACAATAATATAGCAGCAGCATGCCTCTACCACGTATAAAATATTTCGTTTCTTAATTTAACGGTATTACTTGTGTATTGTTCTGCGTACAAGACGCACCTCACTAAAAATATGTCACGAGCTATGTTAAAATTATGGAATGTTGGTGGATGTCCCGTATATTCTCTTTAAATAATTCATGTCTTTAAAACCTTTGCCAGTGCCACGAATTTTTTTTGTTGAAAACCAAGTACACTTGAATTATAGATTATTCCTAATTTATGAACACAACGTCAAATGCCTTTTGTACGCCGATGATCAAGTTATTCTTGCGTCATCGGCGGCTGAGTTGCAAATGGTGGTTATATTAATGAACAGATCATTAAAAGAAAGGGGTATGAAAGTGAACGCAAGTAAGACGAAAGTTATGGTTTTTGAAAGAGATGAAAGTAAAACGATATGTGAAATAAGAATAGAAGGGGAGTTGATCGAGCAAGTAGATGAGTTTGTATATTTGGGTTGCGTATTTAGCAGGGATGGGAGATATGATAAGGATATAGAACGACGAGTGAACGCAGGAAAAAGAGTAAATGGGGCCCTACACTCCATTGTGAAGAGTCAAAATGTGTCAAAAAGGCACGTATGGCAATTCACAATGCTGTGTTGGTCCCTACTTTAACGTATGGTAGTGAAAGTTGGGTGTGGCAGAAGAAGCACGAGAGTAGAATAAATGCAGTAGAAATGCGGTCGTTAAAGAGTATGTTAGGGCTGAATCTGAATGACAGGGTGAAAAATTGTGTGATAAGAGAAGAGTGTGGTTTGCAAGATGATGTTGTGACCAGGATTAAGAAAGGAATGCTTCGTGGTTTGGTCATGTGGAAAGAATGAATGAGGAAAGTGTGACAAAGAAAATTTATGTTGCAGAAGTGAACGGCAGAGTCGGAAAGGGACGCCCAAGGCAAAAATGTATCGACCAAATTAGCGATTTATTAAAAACGGGCCAAATTAGGAGTACTTAACCGACGAGCATGTATGCGTAGGTGTATGGATGTGAAGGAGGCGAGAGAGGTGTGTCAGGATCGTGCCAAATGGAAGTCTGTAGTCTCTGTCTACCCCTCTGGGTGACAGGCGTGAGTGTTTATGTATTTATGTATGTATTATGAACACCTATTATTAGAACCTTTTATAAGAACTACTATACCGTATTATTTCAATGCGACCTTTGAATCTTTTAAAGTTGAACTGTAGTTTTTAAGTTAATTATTTTTTATTTTATTTATTGAGGAATCCAACAGCTTGTATGATGACGAGTGAATAATAATTATTCTTCAACGGTTATAACGGCCAATTATAGATTTCCCTGTTGGTATCTTTTACATTAAATTTATATAAATAAATACAAGGTTAACAAAGTAAAGCAGAGTAAGACCAACTAAAATATAATGTTAATACATTACTTCAATCAGAATAAAGTAAGGTTGTTTTCCTGGAATTATGATTATTGCGAGCGTTTATATGTCGAACGGAAGGCTTTAGCGGTTAAGAGATGATATTTCCTTTCTATGATACAAACAATTGTATTAATTCTGGAAGCCACAACAGAATTAATGATAGATAAACAAAATATAGGAATATTAGGACATATGGTTAATAAAAGTGTCTACTTATACGAGTTCTTATAACAATCGCGTAACAAATTGCGTATCATACAAAATGTTACACTGGCTGAAGACGATTCCGAGTATATAAAAATTGATAAATCGCCTGATAAAGATAATATAGATCCCCGCAACGCATATATGAGAACGATAACCGATGACATAGCATAAACTGGAAGTGGCTAGTTTTCATTTATTGTAAAGTAGACATTTACAGAGTAACTGTGTTTCAATGTTAGAGAGATGTGTAATAGATGATCTTAATACACGCGCCATTTTCAAATGAGTACAAATTTTTGGTGCGTCTAATTTGCTCTAAAACATTTTGCATATTTTCATTTTAATACAGTACTCTCGAAAAATAGTGAAAATATGTTTGAAAATTTAAATTTAACATTTATAATTAAATTTAATTGTTATAACAGTATATCTAACGTTGTTATAATTTAACATTTTTTTTGAACGGGTTTAACAATCGAGCACACAGTCCACCTGATGGTAAGTAGATGCTGTGTCTCATAGACATCTACGTTTATCTTCAATTATGAATCAAAATACAGATGCGTTGTCAGCCCCGAGAAATACGATGGAATGCCTCGTTTCCAGTAAAAAGTGTCCCCGGTTCGCTACACTCACCTTACAAAACACAGCAAGTATTAAGCTGCTATTTCACGCTGGTATCTTGTGAGAGCGTGGTTGAGAAAACCCATTCGTGCTACAACCATATTATTGCTGCAACGTGGCTCTACCACGTACAAAGCCATAATGTTTATTATGTAATTCGAACATAGTATATTATTTACCTTAATTTTTTTTAATCAATTTTTGTGTAAATTTTCACTGACCGATTATGCCGCAAATGAAGCAATGACGCAAATGAAGAACGAAGATTTGTGACACAAAATCGATCTTATAATAGATTACAAAGCTGTAATAATCAGTTTTGTGACAGTGATGGTGACTTACATGTTTATTTCTGCAAGATAAGTTTGATAAGATAGATCTTTTTAATAGAAGGGGTAAACAAGATTGCATCTTACCTGATGATAAGGATCGACCGCCGCCCATGAACAACGGCAACACCAGAGGAATCGTAGATGTGTTGCCGGCCTTTTAAGAGAGAGTAGGTTATTTTCTTGAAAGTCCCTAAGTCGTATCGGTTCGAAAAAATCGCTGGTGGTTGTCGATTCCACAAGGAAGTTGTGTGAGGAAGAAAACCTTTTGTAAATCGCACAGGTGGTCATTTCGCTTTAAGCGATTTGTACCTGACAAATAGAATTTAAAAGGAAATTGTAATTTTATATTTGACTTATTTCCTGTCTTGGAATTGATCTGACTTGGTTGAAAAGAGCTTGTAAAAACTTTTACTTAAAATAAGATTTGTGTTAAAAGGTGACAACGCATCTGTAGCCTCCATTTTAAAAGTTGGTTAAAGGTGTCCATGGCCTGTAGAGACTTACCCTCAGATGGACTATTAGCTCATTTGTGTAAAATTATATCAAGTTTTCGAAATAAGTTTTCGTTTGGAGTCCTTCTATTTGCGTGTCAAAGGTCGTAAAAGTTGCTGGTCCAGCATAACGCAGAAAGACAATTATATGGACAAAGCCGTCGTAGTCAAGAGGACAAGCGTTGCCTTTGTGGTGATAAAAATATATTCACTGTTCACTGTTACAATGTTTATTTCCCTTGAATACAGCTGCACAATTCACAATATACACAAATAAGAGTTTATTTATTATAATAATAAATGTTCATAAATTGAGAATTACAAGAGAAAGAATACACAAACTTCGGTCAGAATACAAACGCTTTTAAAGTTCAGACTAACAGTACATTTACTACCACAATACAGTTTATAACAACACACAATTTTTAAGCAGAAGGCTAACACAATTTTTGTAGGAATTCAGGCTTTAATACTCATTTAGCAACTGCTTTTTATATTTTAGGAAACGAAGTGAATAGCGCTTATGACAGTTGTCAGAACTATCTTTTGAATTTTTGAGACATATTTATGTGGCTACGCCACACCCTTGAATGAAACTAGTTTCTTATATGGATTTTATCGCGTTTAATTGGATTAATTTAGCATCAGAGCAATTAACAGGGCCCATGGTCACGGATGAACGAGATGAAATCTGTAAAAAAAAAACTAGCTTCATTTTATGTGTGCTGTGCACGTAAATATAAAAAATGATTTGATAAAGCAGGAAGATTGGGTGCGTTTGGCAGAAAAAAGCGCTAGCAAGCGCTTATAAGCGTTAAAATAGTTTTCGGCCAGGACACGATTGCTACTTCAGTAGCACTGACACAATCGGCCATTTTGCTTATTTAATTTGTTTGTTTTTAAGTAGAGCTTATAATTTGTTTTGTCCAATATTAGTTTTAAGTAATATAATGACATGAATAAACATATACATGCTATTAAAAATTCATGATTGGTAAGTTTTTAATATGAATACTTTATAAACATATGTTTAAATTAGGTTAGATTCCCCGGCTAAAACTAACATCGTGTTCTGGAGGAAAATAGCTACTTACGATTTGACAGCGCTTACCGCTTACGATCGCCATTTTGCTTACAAGCGCTTGCTAGCGCTTTTTTCTGCCAAACGCACCCATTTTGTTGCCCATCCCCTGGTTTGTCAATCTGTCACCTTTTGCGACACCCACGAGACGATACAGGGTAAAAGATGTTCTAACATTGTCACTACACAGAAAAAATATTACGCGAGTACAACAAGTTCGATTCCTCAGGCACAAATTAAGTTATAAGTGCTCATTTACCTTGTGTCTAATGGTCAAGAAAAACATCGTCAGGAAAACTTGTATATCTAAGAAATAAAAAATGTAAAGCCCAACATAGTTGCCGTGTGGTGGTTTCGTAAAAATATCCACCACTAGATTTCATCACGTGGGTGTCGTAAGAAGCGATTATTGGAACTGGTAGATAAATCTCACGGTTTTCAAAGGATGGCGGTATAGCCGTCTCGCTTACGCCAGACGTAAAATATTTAAACTGACGACGTGAAACAGCGACGAAGCTACGAGAACTACGATGTCGTATCTAGTAAAAACTACGCTTAGCCTTTTACATCTGTGTTAGTCAGAGATAATAGTCCGAGCAAACAGTTCGGTTAGGGCACAAACAAATACAATGTGTGCGGCCCGGATTCGTTCGCAAACTCAATAAGGGTTGATTCGGTTGATTGCAATCAGTGCTCCGGCGTCCTCCGATGTACCGAGAGATACGAACGTGATGCGAAAGTATGAATTGAATTTGCGCTCGATGCTGAGGTGGAGGATCAATTTTAAATATGCGAATATTTGAGTCTCGTTTTCAAATTGAAGTAGTGAATCGGTTCGCACGTATGAATTGACTGCACGGTCGGAATTTTGTTCATTCGTGGTTATACTCAGTTTATTATGTTTTACATTGATTTGCCTACACTAGCAGACATTTTTGGGTATTGAAATTATTTGCTTAAATTTTTTCTACATTTTTTTTGTTTCATTTCGTTCCCTATTTTTCGTTAATTCAGTTGAAACGACAAATTAAACAAACCTTTATGTTTTACAATAAATCTTTAGAGTTTCGCCTCATGGTGCACTTGATTACAATTAACAATAAGCTAGTCGGCATTTGGTTGACATTCATTACTTAAAAGACTCACTCTCCACACTGAGCAGGCGGTAAGAGTTAACGAACGCTAGTAACGCTAATACCGCCAGTAACCGCCATTATAAACTGTCATTATTCTCAAACACTAGTCTGACCCTAGTTCAATGTTTTTGGACAGTGTTACTTTATCAGTCTATCACCAAAAACGTGTGGATAAGACAGTAAGGGGACACCTGCAAAGCTAACATTTGTAGGAAATATTCCTCCCTTCAACCTATTGGTGCAATAATTTTATCAAAATATTTGAATGAAAACACGTATATTAACTGAAGTTACAGTGAAGGAAAATTTTAATACATTATTAAAATTATGAGTCTAAGTGTCAATAGAATTAGGTGGTCTGTGTGGTCATTTGAGTCTCTCTACTGCTACGTTAAGTAAAAGGAACACATGGGCAATACAATTACGGTCGATGTTAGAAGAATTTATTCGTTTGGGATTAAACCTATCAAAATAAACTTACGAAAATAAAATATCATCTACATACAACCCTACCCCTAGACATGGAGGACCGCATACTTATCCGTCCCCAGCTTCAATATGATAAAATTCCTGAACTCACAAGTGATGTGCAGCAGCTCAGCTCCATATGATGGGAGCGACTGGTAGCTTGAACTTGGAACTTGAAACCAAAATCTAGAAATTCAATTCAAATCATTTAAAGCCATTGGCTTGACTGCTGAGCCGTATGATATACTAAAGGTATATATATATATATATATATATATATATATATATATATATATATATATATATATATATATATATATATATATATATATTATAATATTATATTATATAATATTACAAGCTAATTTTAATATACCTATGATTATATAAAATATAAATTACTTTGGTTGCTTTAAGTTACAGTCTATGTTTAGTTGTAAATAAATTCATTTAAATAGCTATTTGGTTACATAAAAATGTTAAGCTTAGTTAGTTAATTAATTAAATATTAATAGTTACTTAATTAATACTGTTATCACAACACTGGGATGCCAATGCAACACATGCCAATGCCACTGATCCCTAACATACAGCCTCGTCTAGTTTGGGGATCAGAGTCTTCACTTTATTATTGTACTTTTATTTAAATGAAAGATTATTATAATTATTATTTAAAAAATCCAGTGCATGACGGATTCAACATTAAAAGGAAGTGAGTTAACTCGTAGTTTATAATAATAATAATAAAGTTTATTTGACATAAAATATTACAATAAATATTTCAGTGAATCCATAGGCTCCTAAACTAGTGTAAAACTGTCAGGAGCCAGTGGCTTCTCCCATAACATTGCATTATTAATTTATGCCATAAGATAAGGTACATTATAAGTTATTCAGCAGAACTACTTAAATCAAGAAAACAAAAATTAGTAAAGAACTTATATAATGAGAGAATACTTGAGAGAACTTATATAATATAAGAATTTATATAATGAAATGGCTTAACTCAATTTATGTGAACTGCATATTGTTACCATCCAGTGGCGGTGTAAGGATATACCACCCCATACCGTCTCCTGGTGTCGTTTGTGGCAACAGAGAGGAACAAATCAGAAGATGGGCGGTAGCATCTTCCTAACAAATACCAAAAATAAAAAACTGTGGTTTCCAAACCGCGTGCCAAGCGTGGCAACTATGGCTGATATCCCCCTATGAATCAATCTATGGGGGGGGGGGGCTGTGTTCAGCAGTGGACTTTAATAAGCTGTAGCGGTAAGGGTAACGGCTTATTTTTTTAAAGTATAAAAATAAGTAACATCGTTTTCTAATGCCTTGCCCATAGTTTGTATGTGAGTGGCCGAAATTCGAACGTAATTGGAATAATACCAGTTTTTACGGAATTTATCGCGTATATTTAACTTTTTAAATACCCGACGTTTCGAACGCTTTACAGCACTCGTGGTCACGGGCGGGACTGAGATGTTCAACGTCCATATGTCATAGTTAACCGCGGTTACCATAGATTAAAATTTAACTTTTGTTCCGATCTATGTATGTATGTATTATGAACACCTATTATTAGAACCTTTTATAAGAACTACTATACCGTATTATTTCAATGCGACCTTTGAATCTTTTAAAGTTGAACTGTAGTTTTTAAGTTAATTATTTTTTATTTTATTTATTGAGGAATCCAACAGCTTGTATGATGACGAGTGAATAATAATTATTCTTCAACGGTTATAACGGCCAATTATAGATTTCCCTGTTGGTATCTTTTACATTAAATTTATATAAATAAATACAAGGTTAACAAAGTAAAGCAGAGTAAGACCAACTAAAATATAATGTTAATACATTACTTCAATCAGAATAAAGTAAGGTTGTTTTCCTGGAATTATGATTATTGCGAGCGTTTATATGTCGAACGGAAGGCTTTAGCGGTTAAGAGATGATATTTCCTTTCTATGATACAAACAATTGTATTAATTCTGGAAGCCACAACAGAATTAATGATAGATAAACAAAATATAGGAATATTAGGACATATGGTTAATAAAAGTGTCTACTTATACGAGTTCTTATAACAATCGCGTAACAAATTGCGTATCATACAAAATGTTACACTGGCTGAAGACGATTCCGAGTATATAAAAATTGATAAATCGCCTGATAAAGATAATATAGATCCCCGCAACGCATATATGAGAACGATAACCGATGACATAGCATAAACTGGAAGTGGCTAGTTTTCATTTATTGTAAAGTAGACATTTACAGAGTAACTGTGTTTCAATGTTAGAGAGATGTGTAATAGATGATCTTAATACACGCGCCATTTTCAAATGAGTACAAATTTTTGGTGCGTCTAATTTGCTCTAAAACATTTTGCATATTTTCATTTTAATACAGTACTCTCGAAAAATAGTGAAAATATGTTTGAAAATTTAAATTTAACATTTATAATTAAATTTAATTGTTATAACAGTATATCTAACGTTGTTATAATTTAACATTTTTTTTGAACGGGTTTAACAATCGAGCACACAGTCCACCTGATGGTAAGTAGATGCTGTGTCTCATAGACATCTACGTTTATCTTCAATTATGAATCAAAATACAGATGCGTTGTCAGCCCCGAGAAATACGATGGAATGCCTCGTTTCCAGTAAAAAGTGTCCCCGGTTCGCTACACTCACCTTACAAAACACAGCAAGTATTAAGCTGCTATTTCACGCTGGTATCTTGTGAGAGCGTGGTTGAGAAAACCCATTCGTGCTACAACCATATTATTGCTGCAACGTGGCTCTACCACGTACAAAGCCATAATGTTTATTATGTAATTCGAACATAGTATATTATTTACCTTAATTTTTTTTAATCAATTTTTGTGTAAATTTTCACTGACCGATTATGCCGCAAATGAAGCAATGACGCAAATGAAGAACGAAGATTTGTGACACAAAATCGATCTTATAATAGATTACAAAGCTGTAATAATCAGTTTTGTGACAGTGATGGTGACTTACATGTTTATTTCTGCAAGATAAGTTTGATAAGATAGATCTTTTTAATAGAAGGGGTAAACAAGATTGCATCTTACCTGATGATAAGGATCGACCGCCGCCCATGAACAACGGCAACACCAGAGGAATCGTAGATGTGTTGCCGGCCTTTTAAGAGAGAGTAGGTTATTTTCTTGAAAGTCCCTAAGTCGTATCGGTTCGAAAAAATCGCTGGTGGTTGTCGATTCCACAAGGAAGTTGTGTGAGGAAGAAAACCTTTTGTAAATCGCACAGGTGGTCATTTCGCTTTAAGCGATTTGTACCTGACAAATAGAATTTAAAAGGAAATTGTAATTTTATATTTGACTTATTTCCTGTCTTGGAATTGATCTGACTTGGTTGAAAAGAGCTTGTAAAAACTTTTACTTAAAATAAGATTTGTGTTAAAAGGTGACAACGCATCTGTAGCCTCCATTTTAAAAGTTGGTTAAAGGTGTCCATGGCCTGTAGAGACTTACCCTCAGATGGACTATTAGCTCATTTGTGTAAAATTATATCAAGTTTTCGAAATAAGTTTTCGTTTGGAGTCCTTCTATATTAACTGAAAACACGTATATTAACTGAAGTTACAGTGAAGGAAAATTTTAATACATTATTAAAATTATGAGTCTAAGTGTCAATAGAATTAGGTGGTCTGTGTGGTCATTTGAGTCTCTCTACTGCTACGTTAAGTAAAAGGAACACATGGGCAATACAATTACGGTCGATGTTAGAAGAATTTATTCGTTTGGGATTAAACCTATCAAAATAAACTTACGAAAATAAAATATCATCTACATACAACCCTACCCCTAGACATGGAGGACCGCATACTTATCCGTCCCCAGCTTCAATATGATAAAATTCCTGAACTCACAAGTGATGTGCAGCAGCTCAGCTCCATATGATGGGAGCGACTGGTAGCTTGAACTTGGAACTTGAAACCAAAATCTAGAAATTCAATTCAAATCATTTAAAGCCATTGGCTTGACTGCTGAGCCGTATGATATACTAAAGGTATATATATATATATATATATATATATATATATATATATATATATATATATATATATATATATATATATATATATATATATATATATATATATTATAATATTATATTATATAATATTACAAGCTAATTTTAATATACCTATGATTATATAAAATATAAATTACTTTGGTTGCTTTAAGTTACAGTCTATGTTTAGTTGTAAATAAATTCATTTAAATAGCTATTTGGTTACATAAAAATGTTAAGCTTAGTTAGTTAATTAATTAAATATTAATAGTTACTTAATTAATACTGTTATCACAACACTGGGATGCCAATGCAACACATGCCAATGCCACTGATCCCTAACATACAGCCTCGTCTAGTTTGGGGATCAGAGTCTTCACTTTATTATTGTACTTTTATTTAAATGAAAGATTATTATAATTATTATTTAAAAAATCCAGTGCATGACGGATTCAACATTAAAAGGAAGTGAGTTAACTCGTAGTTTATAATAATAATAATAAAGTTTATTTGACATAAAATATTACAATAAATATTTCAGTGAATCCATAGGCTCCTAAACTAGTGTAAAACTGTCAGGAGCCAGTGGCTTCTCCCATAACATTGCATTATTAATTTATGCCATAAGATAAGGTACATTATAAGTTATTCAGCAGAACTACTTAAATCAAGAAAACAAAAATTAGTAAAGAACTTATATAATGAGAGAATACTTGAGAGAACTTATATAATATAAGAATTTATATAATGAAATGGCTTAACTCAATTTATGTGAACTGCATATTGTTACCATCCAGTGGCGGTGTAAGGATATACCACCCCATACCGTCTCCTGGTGTCGTTTGTGGCAACAGAGAGGAACAAATCAGAAGATGGGCGGTAGCATCTTCCTAACAAATACCAAAAATAAAAAACTGTGGTTTCCAAACCGCGTGCCAAGCGTGGCAACTATGGCTGATATCCCCCTATGAATCAATCTATGGGGGGGGGGGGCTGTGTTCAGCAGTGGACTTTAATAAGCTGTAGCGGTAAGGGTAACGGCTTATTTTTTTAAAGTATAAAAATAAGTAACATCGTTTTCTAATGCCTTGCCCATAGTTTGTATGTGAGTGGCCGAAATTCGAACGTAATTGGAATAATACCAGTTTTTACGGAATTTATCGCGTATATTTAACTTTTTAAATACCCGACGTTTCGAACGCTTTACAGCACTCGTGGTCACGGGCGGGACTGAGATGTTCAACGTCCATATGTCATAGTTAACCGCGGTTACCATAGATTAAAATTTAACTTTTGTTCCGATCTATGCAGTATGAACTTATGGTTTCTTGAAGTCTTGCAGTTGTATGTTTGGGTTGGGATTTAATTTTATTTATTATAGGATCCCAAGCAGATGGTATAACCCAGCCATCTTCTTATGTAACAAAAACCCTGTGGTGCCCGGTTAGTGCGTTATCAGAACGAGTATTCAAACGTATAAAAATAACTTTACTTTAGAAAACTCGGCTATAAACATATTGAAAAAAATTGTTTTATTACCTTTAATTGACATTGGTCAAGCGGAGCCTTTGACAAAATTATTACTCTCCGGCCAATGCAGAGGTAATAAAACCACATACAATTTGCACTTAACTTAATGCACTTAACAGGAACACACAGGGTTTTTGTTACATGTTGTATAATATTATTGAGTAAGGATCAAAACGGAGATACGTTGTCATACTCAGGACTATGATTGGCGTTACCAGTGAAGTCAAACCAGTGTCTTCTTTTCAGTTACCATACGAACCACGGCAGTGTTATGCTGCTATTTGAGGATGGTGTTCTATTAGAGCATGTGTCCATCCCCGAGCTGACTTATTTGTGCTGAGGCCATTTTACAGCTGTAGCTTGGCCCTACTACGTCCGAAAACATAGTTCTTTAGGGTATGTTTTTAGCGATGTTGATGTATTCCTTTCCTGCAGGCAAACAGATTAATGTAATTTTTTTGCTAACGTATCCTATGTAATGCAAGTCCTTAAGTCACCTCTTTTAGCGATCCCTCTCTGTATTAAAAAAATTAAATATCACGTTTACATTATACAATATACAGTATAAATAAAAATTACTCAAACCTACTCAAAATTAAGTTGGTATTATCTTAATGTGTAAAACTATCCAACCGTCCATATGATATGCATTTTCGCCGTGGATATCTTTAATGAACTTCAAGGTTTTAAGTGCAAAATGGAATACATCACATTGTAGAACTAGCAAGATGGTAATGAATAAATTTGTTTACGAAGTTGTTATGAAGACAAAATTTTGTTTTTATAGTGTTAAAATAGATATTGATTACCTATGATGATTTCTTATTCGATTCTATGTGGAACGATAACTTCTTCTTACATCTACGAGTACTAGTTCACTACCGATCAAATGGCTATTTTTTTAAAACTTTGTTGTAATTAATTTTTTTCTCAAATTTTTTGATTTGTTGGTTTTTCGATTTTAAAGATTTGTCGTCTGCTTCAGAAAAGTTTTAAGACAAATTAAAAAATAATATCCTGATACTATTAGAATTCGAAATCGCATGATATGATATTTATTATTAGACCTCAAATCATCATTATTAGGCTCTTATGTAAATATTAACTTAACATTTTTTTTTAAATTAAGTATGTAATTCGTTGTAATATTTGCAAATTCCTTATATGTATTTTTCACTTGCACACGCCCATGCAATGACCCATATTGCAGCAACTACTTATCAGGCAATAGTACTGTAATTGTACAGATTTATGACCACTGTTTTCTTTATCGATGTAAATTCATAACGCAATCACCGCTCGACACGGGGTGGCGGCCTCAAACCCCACCCATTAAAAACCACCACCAACGCCACCAGTAGAACCACGTTCCACTTTCATGCAGCGAGCGGAAAGTCACAAAAACAGACATGCCCGTTCGCGGAACCACTCGCCCAAGGTGGGCGGGAGTGGCGTTTGGATATCCCACCATCCGGCAAATGCAATATCGTCATTATACACATGTCGTTAAGAGTCAGATTCGTGTCCAATTCCAGGCTATTAAAACATTATATAAGGTGCTATCTACTCATTAACGCGACTGTTAAAGTTAACGTATGTACGCGCGTAATGTCTTTAAATTAATCTTAAGAGGCAGTTATCACGTCGGAGCATAAAAAATCTCTTATTTAATTATCGCCGGCATTCATCTTTGTTTCTTTGGCAGATCCCGACGCGGTCAAACGATTCGTTGATCCAGTTGGCAACGTTATTTACGTGGATATTTTTTTAAGGATTCCTCTTTTATATAGTCATAAATTTGCGTATAAAATTAAAAAAATAAATACTGCTCAAGGTAATTTTAAAATTTTATTTTCACACGTGGCAGAGCCATGGTGCATTTATATTATGTTTGTAGAATGAACGTGTTGCAACGTTGCGTTCAGAATGCCAGCGTGACATAAAGCTGAGTGCTGCTGTTTCTTGTATGGTGAGAGTAGAGAACCGGAGACCCTTTTTACTAGAAACGAGGCATTTTGTCTTAGTTTTCTGACTAAGGTGAATACGCATTCCGTAGTTAATCGAGGATAGATGTAGATATCTTTGGGCTAAAGCGTCATAACAGCGTGATATGGCACCATAATGCTACTGTTACCAGCATAATGTAGCGTTGAAAAGCAGAATTCCACTATCAACATGTGGGCTGTATGATCACTTGTTACCCTAATTTTACAAAAAAAAAGTAACTTATCTGAATGTTGCGTTTGTAATTTTATGTGCAACGTGAAGTCGAAATTATTTTTATCAACCCATAAAAGTTCACGGGGCTTTCCCTTTGTAACGAGGATTCGCTAAAATTATACATGGCTCCTCTCACATCTATGACGTGGTTTTCTTTCACCGATCTCGATAGGTCGATCGATTTATCGATATCATATATCGATCGATATTATATATTGATCGATCTGTCGATCTAGATCGATCGATATATAATATTTGAAATATCGGTTATATATATATATATATATATATATATATTTAACCCTATATATATTTATATATTTATATTTATAATATTTGAAATAATAATAATATTCGTAACACTTAAAACAACTTCTCGTTCTATATTATTGGTTTACTTTACCAACATATTATCTTATTATAAATTTTTGAAAATATATGTTATAATCATTCTGTATCACGATTAGATAAGTAATAAGTTCACCATGTGATTTTACGCTCATCGCCTAAAACTATTTTATATTTTTGTACCCACAAATAGTTTGTCAATTAGAAACATAACATTTAATGCACCTAATTTAAGTTGATAATAATATTAATGTAACTTTGGTAATTTAATGTATTATAAAGTGTTGATTAGAATAATGTGTCGACAGGAATGGTGTAAGGAAAAACTCTAATGAGTTTATGTTTACACTAAAACTATTCATCTTTGTAATCACAAATTTCTTAACTAAATAAATATATAATATATATATATATATATATATATATATATATATATATATATATATATGAAATTTGGTGAGAATGTTGACTTGTGGAAAGAATCATTGATTCACAAGTCAACATTCTCACCAAATTTGAAGAATCATTGATTCTTTCCACAAGTCGTCATTCTCTTCAAATCCTCTGAAGGCTGACTTAAAACGCCTTGTTAGTAGTAAAAGGGTGCCCGTATTTCGTCATTCACCATATGAAACCCGCTGCCATTACGCTGCTACCTCACGTTGGTATTTTGTACGCTTTCCCCAGTCCAGTAGACTCATTTGTGTTGTAATTATAACACACTACAGCCAGGTTCTATCCATATTTGTAACAAACAACAAATAGTCGACATTTATTGATGATAAGACTTACCGAAACGGTCAATTGTGATTTTTTCAATATAATAAAGGTGACAAAAGGGCACATAGTCCACCTGATGGTAAGTGAATGCTGTGGCCCAGAGACACCTACCCCTAATTGAGGATTTAAATGCAGATGCGTTGTAACTCCCGAGGACTAAGATGAAATGCCTCGTTTCCAGTACAACGGGTCGTCAGTTCACTCACCATACCTACGGTAAACAGCAGCATCAAGTTGCTACTTTACACTGTAATTCTATGTGGTTCTTCTCTGATAACCCGATCCATTCATGCTACAACATCAATATAGCTGCAGCATGGCAAAGCATGGCTGTACCTCGCAAAAATCTTTACATGATTAGATATTTCAGTCATATTGACAATAGCTTCAATTGTATAAGATAAACTTGAGTGAGTTCACGTAGTTATTGACTACCGCAGGTGACTGTTACCACTTGGATAATGGCACTAGTTTAATGGCAGTTAAAGTAAAAATTAAAGACTAAAATGTTTAATGTTTTTAGATTAAATTTGAAAGCAAAAAATTTTTAATTTTAATTTAATAATTACCCTTTTTACAATCAGAAAAACTAACCACTTGAGTAAAAAATAGCTAGCTATTTGGCCATCTGCATTTTATAAGTATGTCAGTTAAAATTATGTATCTGAAATGATCGAAAACCTCTCAGAGAATACACATATTATGCTGTTGTTTATGATATTAAAATATAAACATGGGTATCGTGAATGTTGGTTATAATATGCCCGAGAAATAAAAATATTTGTTTTTTTTTTATAGGATAGTGCGACAAACGAGCACACAGTCCACCTGATGGTAAGTGGTTGCTGCGGCCCATAGACATCTAACAGCATCTATCCTCGATTACAAATCAAAACGCAGATGCGTTGTCACCCATGAGGACTAAGATGGAATGCTTCGTTTCCAGTAAAAAGGGTCTCCGCTTTTCTACACTCACCACACGAAACGCAGCGGCATTAAGCTACTATTTTACGCTGGTATTCTGTGGGAGCGAGGTCCTTCCCCGGTCGAGTCGACCCATTCGTGCTACAACTATACTACTACTAATATAGCTGCAGCATGGCTATATCACGTATAAGTTTCGTGTAAAGTCGTTTACCATCACAGATACTAGATTAGCAGGGCACACTCTTACTGCTTTACAAAGCTCTCAAAAATGCGATAAGTTTTAAATGATCCTAATTCTCCGCCATGTCTTAAATAAAACTCCAACTTTGTATACTCTATTTCCACCCGAAAACCTCGTTCTTCTAACGCTCTTAAGGTTAGTATTCGAGAACATAAAACAAAATGTTTAATTCCTTCTTCAGAGTTCAGGGTATTCTTCTCTGGAATGTCTTACCCGCTGATGTCAAGGAAGTTACGAATAAGCTTTTGCTTAAAATAATTGTTTTTTTTTTTAATTTTTTTTATTGTCCTTAATTTGCATCTACCAACATCTTTATTTATTTCATCTTTCTTATTTATTATTAGATATTGCCATATGGCATTAAGTCAGACCTTTGTAACCCGTAGTTGAAGATGTGTTGAAATAAGGGATAAATACATAAATAAGTTCTGCACCCAGCAGTGAGACCTTTATAATTACTTTTTTATAAATAGTAAATAAACGTTTTGTATTTAATTTTGCTATTAATTAATAGTTATTATAGGCTGAGCCTTTTTTATAATTTAGTCTTAAGTTTTGAACGCAGAATTCTTAATTTAAGTGAAATATATCTTTAACACACATGTTTGGAATACTTTCGCCCTATTAAGGCTTTGATTTTGATTTAAGAATTCCGTTCGGTTAGTGATTATCTGGCCGTAAAAAGAGCCTCTCCAAAGATTGTGTTCTAATGTTTTCCAGGAGACCGTAGCTAGCGTGCTTTTGCAAGGTATTAGAGAGCTGTGTGAATTTTATTGATTTGGTATTGATAAATTAAATTTTTATGTCTTTAATTAAAATATTAGAATATAAAAATATTGTGCAAAATGCTTGTATAGTATTAAGTATGCCGAAATTTATTTTATTAAAAAAATATTGTGTTAACAAATAAAACTCGTACTATACAGTCCTCCCGCAGTATAGTACCTAGAAAAAACGCAGCCAGCGTTTGCTTAGCTTCGAAAAGAAGCCGCCAGCGGCGACTACAAGTCATGGACTCAGTTCCTTTAGATAGACCGATAGTCTACAGCAAATATCACAAATATGTAGTCATCTCCTAGTTCAGTCGCTGCTGATGCCATCGCGGTTCTAAACGAGGTATCCATGAGATGAGAGTTTGCCAGTGTCGACGCTCGTAGCATCCCACACTAGGGCTTCACCTCTCTCCCAAAGGAGATACTTTATTGGTAAGATTTAAGCATCGGATCTTTATTCTTGTGGGAATTAACGTAACGCAAATAAAGAAAGTACTTTTCGTACTTTTAAATTACGGCTCCGCATATGTTATCATGTTGTACCCATATTTTATTGTACCTATATAAAATATGGGTACAACCTAACTGTCGGATGGTTCAAAACTAAAAATAATGTACATATTATTTTTAGTTCAGAATTTTAATATTTTTATATATTCGTTTATAAATATAATAAAATGTTGATATTCGCGTTTAAATCGTAAATAGAATATCTAATGTAATAATATTAAAGTAATGGACTGCAAATATGCTCGTTAACGAACGCATTTGACATCGTGTAATCCAGTTAACTGCATTTGATGTATAAACCGAAGCGGTTTTTATCGGCTTAGCCAGTTTTTATTAGAACGCGGCGTATCTCCTTTCTTTAAGATTTTCCTTTTTAGGTTTCTTAATAGTTATGATCTGTTAACTATAAATTTTGCCTTAAATTATATCTAAGTACCTACCTTAGTGATTTATACCGTGTATCGGCAAGAATATCCACTATCCCATATCATTCCGTTGGTTTCGTAAGAGGCGGCAGAGGGAAGCAAATAATACAGTAAGAACAAGTTCTTTTAAAATATACCAAACCCTACCTATGACTATTTATTTAAATAACACTATAAATAACGTTATTCTCTGTATATTTCATTAGGTCGTTATTTCGTCTAGAGGTAGTGGGCCTACACTGCTCTTACTAGCAAAAGGTTGAACCGCTCTTCCAATGGATCGATTGATAGTCTGAGCTATATGGCCATACATTGCCTATTTCAGCCAACTGATACGTTGGCTTACGACAGTTAGTCTGTGGGTATCCTCGTTACGGATGTAACGTTTTATCATGCAGGAAACTACAACCATTGTTTTATAAAGTATGTTAAATTGGTTATTATACCATTTGATTCTACTATATTATAAAAGGAACTCCTTTTCCCTCCTTACAAAGCTTCGTTTCACTCTCCATACAACATACTCCTTTTAAGAGCTCGGCAACGCATCTGTAATTTGGTGACCCTGGTGTTGCAGTTGTTAATGGGCGGCGGTAATCACTTACCATCAGATGAGCCGTATGCTCGTTGCCCCATATCAAAAAAAACTTATGGCAGTATTATAATACTAGGTTACTGCTAGGTTTCTTTTTTTTTAAAAAGAATACTAGTAATGTTATTAACATAAACGGCATTAACCAATACTAATATGCTTGTGTTGGTTCACAACAGTAGTCAATCCTTATTCTTTAAATTAGTTGACGTCTCCATGAGCACTTTAACGAGTAAAGCGTGAAAGGGCCATGCTCAATGTATTTGCTTAATCGGGGTAGGACCTCTCACAGAATACAAGCTTGAAACAGCAGAGTAAAGCTGCTGATTCGTAAAGTGAGTGTAGAGAACCGGAGACTGTTTTTACTGGTAAGGAGGCATTCCATCTTAGTTCTCACGGGTATCAACGCATCTGCATTTTGATTTTTAATCGAGGGTAGATGTAAATATCTATGAGTCACAGCATCCACTTAACATTAGCTGTACTCGTTTGTCGTCCTTATTTTATAAATAATTGCTTTGGGCGAGAATAGTGCGTATAAATTTAGAATAATTTTTTTGCGTATAGATTATCTTCTTTATATATAAACCTCAATTGCTTTCCATTTAGTCTCGCAAAAGTTCGAATATGGCTCGACGGATATAGATGAAAGTTTTTGTATGTTTAAATGGGTCCCTGGATGGTTTAGATTAACAATTGGACACGGTAGGTGGCGCTGTTGTCGAGATCCAGGAATCACCCGGGTTAAGCCGGGGTGGAACTCTAGTATATAATAAAAAAACGACGGGCTGCCCTCCGGGAGTGACGGCAGAAGTGAAAACTTGAATATTAACGTTGTGCATTTTTGATATTTTTACAATGGTTAGGGAATAATTCTGCATGAATTGCTTTAATTATCAGTATAAAAGTACTATAATTTATGTGGTAGAATACAATATTTATTTATTGCGCTATCTTACACAACTAAAGTGCTTATTACACTATACAATTTTTAGGAAATCTAATTAGGAAATAGGAAGGTGTAATCGTAGTTAGAACAGTTAGGATCCGATTTAGTCAAATTGGCGGTCCCAATCGCTCTACTTCCTAAATTGTTTACAATTTAGGACAGTGTAATCGCAACGTTACGATTTATAACAATCAGTCGGCGCCCGCGCTTTGATACAAGCGGATGTCTTGAAGTTTTGATAGAAGTCTGATATCAGAGAGCAGTACTTTAAATCTTAATATTTATTTCCGGTGGCTATAAAACGTAATGTCACCATCAAACATTCTTTGGTACTCACACTTTATCGACATATCGTGACTTCTTTTTCAATACGTTTGGATACCAAACTTAACAAATATTCAAACTGTTTATAGGTGGTAGAGCCTTTTTTTTGCGCCCTAAGCAAATGTGGGCAACCCTCCGGAAAGCGGGGGAGGGAGGTTGGGAATGCTCATAGCATACCACGCAGCCGGCTGCGTGGTTATTTGGTGACTTTTACCCACTAAACCCAACCTTTTAGGAACTGGCTTAACGATCTAACTAGAGATCTCTAAGCCGTATACGAACGCGACCCTCCTTGTCAGAAAGGAGGGCGCAAATGGTAGAGCCATGCTGCAGTTATATTAGTAATATAGTTGTAGCACGAATGGGTCGGCTCGACCGAGGAAGCACCACGCTCCCACAGAATACCAGCGTAAAATAGTAGCTTAATGTTGCTGTGTTTCGTATGGCGAGTGTAGAGAACCGGAGACCCTTTTTACTAGAAACGAGGCATTCCATCTTAGTCGTCACAGGTGACAACGCATCTGCATTTTGATTTGTAATCGGAGATAGATGTAGATGTCCATGGGCCGCAGCAACCACTTACTATCAGGTGGACTGTGTGCTAGTTTGTCACCCTATCCTATAAAAAAACTGCTCAGAATCTAAAAAATATATAATTATATTCATATTGGACAGTTTTTTCTCAATGAGAAGTACTATTTTCTCTTTTTTTAATATCCATTATTCCCACCATGGCTAAGGCAAGTCCTATTTTCTGCTGTTTTTATAAATACGGCGCCATCGATCAAACGTGCAACCCCGTCGATACTTCTTTACGAATGCGGTTCGTCACGATTTAGAATTCAATTTAGTGTAGTGTGATCACTAGCTTCCAATTTAGGTTCCTAATTAGATTTCCTAAAAATTGTATAGTGTAATAAGCGCTTAAACGACACAACTAGGCGCAGGCATACATTTTCGCCGTGCCGTAGAAAGAGAGGGAGATACTTCCTCTCCTACGCCGCGCCGGTTGTCTCTTTCTCTCCATCCGTCTTGCGCATTTTCGATCAGGGTCAGGTTAACATTTTTTACCCATTACAAAAAAAGTGTACAACGCCGCTAAAGAAGTTTTCACTTCAAAAATAAGTTACATAGCTCAAGTACAAGTTCATAGCTTCGTTGAACCTTGAGATTTCTTCACGATAACTTAATAAATGGTTTCATTACAAAAATCAATAAGTCAACTAATATCTTTGAGAATTATAAAGTGCTAACACCTGTATAAAATGCGACACAACTGATGTCGTTTGCAGATCGTTGCGACTGCGTTGAATTATTCAATAGCAACAAGCGAAGATACTTGGGGTGAAGTGGCCAGGCGCGAGGGCGGGGGCGTCTAGACCGGTGTTTTTATTGGAAACAATACAACGATGCGTATTTCCTTAGGTTTTTGGACAAAAATTGTCAAAACTGCTACTGTTTAATGATTGACTGATCTCGTATTATTATTTATTTTTGTTTATTAAAATTGATCTGACAAACAAACTTACCGTCCACCTGATGGTAAATGACCACTGTAGCCCGTATATACCTGCAGCCTATTTCAAATAAAGAGGGCTATAGATGCGTTGTTTCCTGTGACGACTAAGGATATATAGACCTCCCCCCTCCCCACAACCTGTAATTATACTGGCTCTCAATACCATTTAGACTAGAACACAACGCATGAGCTGCTGTTTGCCAATGGAAATTGGTCAGAGAGTGGTATATACCCAGGTAGGATCCCATAGAAATATACTTCTTACATATACGAGGGTGGATTGAAAAATACTCGGCCTAACCAAGAAAATAAACACATACTAAATCAGTTATATTTTTATTTTTCTACATAATCACCATCAAGTTCAATACACTTTTGCCACCTCCCCTTCCAAGCATTTAGACCGTTGAAAAAAAATGATTCTTCCTTAGAGTCAAAATATGCGTCTACAGCTGCTTTGACCTCGTCGTTTGTCGAAAATCTTTGACCTCCTAAGTGCTTTTTAGGTTAGGGAACAGAAAGAAGTCTGATGGTGCCAGATCAGGTGAATACGGCGGATGCGGTAACAGTTCAAAGCCACAGTTGTGAATTTCAGCCATTGACTGTACTGACGTGTGAACACGGGCGTTATCTTGATGAAACAGGACTTTTCTTCTCAGCATTCCTCGACGTTTTTCTTTTATTTCCTCTCGTAAACGACGTAGTAAGGTGCAGTAGTAATCAGAGTTTATAGTCTGACCCCTTTCAAGATAATCAATCATAATCACACCTTTCGAGTCCCAGAATGCTGAAGCCATCACCTTATTTGCCGACAAGATCGACTTAGCCTTTTTAGGGGGTGGTGAACCAGGTCTTCTCCACTGTTTTGATTGTTGTTTTGTTTCCGGTGTACAGTAATGAACCCATGTTTCGTCCATAGTAACAAAACGATTCAAAAAATCATCTGCATCGGCTTCAAATAACTCCAAACAGTCGCGTGAAATAGTCAATCGCGTCCTTTTTTGTTCAACTGAAAGCAGTCGCGGAACCCACCTCGCAGACACCTTGTGGAAACCCAACTCGTTGACAATGATGTTTTGAGTTCGTTCATAAGAGATGCCTATAATCTCGGCTATCTCTCTAATTTTTAATCTGCGGTCTCCCATTATTAAATCAAGTACTTTTTTAATATTTTCGTCAGTAGTTGACGTCGAAGGCCTTCCAGAGCGGGGTTCATCTTTTACACTCTCTCTACCACGCTTAAATTCTGCTATCCATTTTTTGACGGATGAATATGACAGAGCACAATCGCCTAATGTACTGACCATGTCATCATGGATGACTTTTGATGATAGCCCCTTCTTATGGAGGTACTTAATGACGGCACGCTGCTCGATTTGCTCCATTCGCGGAAATTATGTCCGATTACTTTGTTAATAAATTTATAAAATCACAACTAATTATCGCACACGTTTCGAACTTCACACAATGAACTAGTCTGAACTGAACTAAATAATGTGGGTAGATTTGATTTTTAGAATTGAATGGATCTGTGTTAGGCCGAGTACTTTTCAATCCACCCTCGTATCTATGTGAGCTTCTAAGCAATCTACTTATTACGTCTAATCATGGCTTCCATGAAAGCAGAGAGAAGAGAAACAGGAAGATGTTTTCATAGAGACTTATGAAGTAGACTGGAGCGATCTCCGTTCGTCATCCATGTCTCTTTTCTTCTTCTCTTTATTTTTGTGAAAACCAAACCTAATGATTTCTTATATTTACGCAAACACTACACGTGCAATTGTAATGGTGGAGTCGACCTTGATCATTGTCATTGCATATTCTATTAAATTAGATTTGATAGACTACAAATCCTCGCAAAAGGACACTGATTTCTACTCAGATGATTAGCGAGGCTATTGAAAGTAAAAAACATATTCTATAATTAATAAAATTAATGTCAAACACCTCAGACCCATCGTGACCGTGGGTGCTATAAAGCACCTGAAACGTCAGAAATTAAAAATTTAAATTAAACGCGATAAATTCGGTAAAAATTAGTTTCATTTAATGAAAACCCAACCTCTATCTCTACTTTTTATTATTTTCTTTTAATTAAAACCCGTTCTTATTAACGCATGCCTTATTACAAATATTGATGTAATTACTAAGTAGCTAAATTATAATTACATTTACACGCCTTCGATACTTAAATACTTACGAATTGATTCGAGTCAATAGACGTATAACAAGAATTACGCTATAAATCTACAATTGGAGTATAAACTGCGGATAATGTTGAACGCGTTAAAATGCATTGAATAAATATGAAGCATCCAGACGGCAGTTAATGATGTTTGTTTACTCTGGCACATAGAGTACTCACTGCCCTATGCGTATAAATAATCAAAACTCATAAACACTTGCTACGACTTGGGGCAATTTTAGAATTACGGGGGAAAGGTCGTGTTATTTAAATTTGTAACATTCCCCATACAATAACTAAAGAAATATTTAGATCTGGTTACTGTGAAATGGAGTTTTGGCCGTAGAAGTCAGAAGAAATCTCCAGCCGGGTAAGGTGATCGGTCCGAGGAGTGGCCAACGCTCCATGTGTTAATTCGAAGATGTTCTATGTATACCGAAATGGCTTCGGAATTTTATGAAAGAAAATAGCCAACTACCTGTGGTTTTAGTGACAAAGGTGTTTACACTTACACCTTGTATATAGCGATGTAGCTTCGGAACTTCGATAGCGCATTTTCGGCTTCGGTGCGTTTCTCTTGTGCCACACGCCACAGAGTTAAGTTGAGTTTTTTTACGTGGTAGAGTCATGCTGCAGTTATATTAGTAGTATAGTTATAGCACGAATGGGTCGGCTCGACCGGGGAAGGACCATGCTCTCACAGAATACCAGCGTGAAATAGTAGCTTAATGCTGCTGTGTTTCGTATGGTGAATGTAGAGAACTGGAGATCCTTTTCACTGAAAATGAGGCATTTTATCTAAGTCCTCACGGGTGACAACGCATCTGCATTTTGATTCGTAATCGAGGATATATGTAGATGTCTACGGGCCGCAGCAACCACTTACCATCAGGTGGGCTGTGTGCTCGTTTGTCACCCTATACTATATAGAAAAGTTAAATTTAAGCTTATGTAACATGTAAAATTAATATGTGCCGCATTTAAGAGTTCGTTGTATGAAATCATATGAAACTTCGCACATTACAGCTGCACCGTACGCGCCGCATTTTAAAAACTGCGGTAAGTATCCGAATATTAAAGGATGCATGCTGATGACATCATATATGGCGTGTGCTGATACTCAGTGTTGTCTAATGTTGCCAACTTAGTGGATGTTCCACTAAAACTGGTGGTTTCGAAATATATTCTTACTTCATTTCAAGGGCATTTACCTTTACTGTGTAGGCAACAGTGAGTCATCACACAAAACTTTTTATAACTTTTAATTAATACGTAAATAAATCATCTGAAAAAAAATTTGCATCGATTATTAATATGAACTATAAAGCGAACTGTGAAGGATGATGGTGAAATTCACTGTTTAAATATCGGTCTTAATATAACCATCGACTTTCGCAGTTAGCTAAAGTGGGCAATCCTTTGTTTCAGAGAGTTCTAGGGATCTGTTGCAGCAAACACCTGACCGCCGAGCTTCAGCACGTTAAGCAGGTTCTGCACGACAACAAGTTTCTACGTCACAAAATAGGTACATATAATCCGTAAAATTAGTTTTAATCAATGTTTAGTGTGCGCGTAAATATAAGAAATCGTTATGAAGGTAATTTTAATTAGACAGAGATCGACAAATGGTTCTACACTCGTCGGTTTTTCAACTACTAATAACGATGTGATATTTTATTTGTTATTGTATGAATTGTACTACCAGTAATAAAAAGGTTAATAATAATATATATATATATATATATATATATATATATATATATATATATATATATATATATATATATATATATTACGCTTCTTATGTTTTCTTATTATTATAGTATTCATTTCTGTTAGAAATAGGTTTTGTCTGATGTAACGTATGAAACACACTTCATAAGTGGATTTACTTTGCTAAATAAAGAAAATGACGTCCTTCTGAGCGATTTTCTACTAACTACTAAGTAGGTATTTAATGACGCAAATGTACTCGTTTTATATGATAAGATCGGAGTATAACTGATGTCGTTTCCTGAATTAATAGCTGAAGAATTATTAGATTGAATTTTATAATTTATGGAGTTAAGGTGGTCTCAGTACTGTCGGGCATTCCAAATCAGAATTACACGCGATAAAATCCGTTAAATTAGTTTTATCCTATATGATATAATATCTAACTGGAGGCAATAGGCTGGTGGGCACATCTTGCCTGAAGTGATAGAGGGGGTAGAATCATTTCCATGAAGGCGGCCGGCATTTGTGGACCTGTGAATATTTAGCGAAGGCGTTTTCTTGGCGCTGGCTATATGTGGTGAAAGGTAGAAAATCATGGGGTTTTAGTCTGTGAAAGTCTGACGTGACCCATCCTAGTCCCAAGAGGCGGGTATTCATAGGCATTTCCCCCTTGAAAAAAAAAGGAAACAGTATCAAAGTTGCGAGGACAAACATAACAACTACTTAGAACAGAAAACTAACAAACTGTGAGTGTATGCTGTGCTTCATATATATAAGATAATTGATAGAATCAGACGTTACTTTGCGAAAATCCATTATAATAAAAATATTAATTACTTTAGCGGTCAGCCGCCGTAGAGTCTACATCACTTGAGGATGCCTCGTGCAGAGGCGTAACACGTGTCGTATTATCGTCGGTGGTGTGTCTTACCTGGAGTAGCAGTGTTGGAAGTAGTGGTGCCGGGAGTAGTGGTGTTGGGATAGTGGTGCTGGGACTAGTGGTGACGCAGTTAGTGCATGCAATTGAGGGAGGGCGGGAGGTGCTCTTCAATCCAGGTACGACACATCATTGTATTTAGTTAGCGGAAGGTTGCAAAGTAATTAATATTTTATCATATATATAAATAATTGTTGGGGTTTATGAAGGGGTTGGTACGACCGAGAAAGAACCACGATCTCACTACCTAATACCTAATACGGCGTAAAATTATAAAATGATGATGACTCATATGACCATATTTGAAGACAGTGACAACCATAAATACTTGTCATCTAACGCGAAGGGCATATTATAGTTCCCTGAGTCCAACATATTAACATAGAAACGCTTATTGTTTTGTAACGATTATGCCATCTAAATAAATCGGAGGTAGATTTAAATATAATTTCGGAGACACTAGGACAAATGAAATAGATCCTCTGCTAGACATCAATAGACATCAACAACTTTGGATATTCCAACTCCAAAGTTGTTCGAGAAGATTGTCAAAATTACCATAATGAGACATTTCATATCGCTTCTGCCCTCTAGTGTAGCTACGTGCCTATTGTAACTTGGTTGTGTATTGAGGTCAGATTATTTCTATAAGCCAAAGTATCAAAATCATTTTCTTATATATTATCCTCGCAAAATTTCCTTGTGGTATCGACTACCACCAGAGATTTTTCCGGACCGATACTACTTAGAGACCTTCAAGAAAAGATCTTACTCCTTTTTAAAAGGCCGGTAACATATCTGCAATTCCCCTGGTGTTGCAGTTGCTCGTGGGCGGCGGTAATCACTTACCATCAGGTGAGCGGTATCTATGCTCGTTTGCCCCCTCCCCTATAAAAATATAAAAGAACAAAGAACCATGCGGCTAATCTATGGGTAGAGATCGCATTCAAAGGAGCAACGGAAACTTTTCTTGAGTGTTATCATTGTCATCAATACAGCCTTTCACGAGTATATTAGGTTTAAGGTCAACTATCTCACAGCATCCTGATGGCGTCGTAAGTGGCGATAGAGGAGGAGGACACAAACCAGGAGAAATATAACTATGGTTACTAAGCCTCTTTTCAAACGTGGCAACTATGGCAAATATAAGATTATGAAGCAATTTATGGGAGATAATTTCAGCAGTGGAGTTTTGATAGCTGAAAGCTGGTAACGGTAACAAGCTGTGGGCTGGTTATTGTCCTCCCTGTCCTCCAAAAAATGCCACAAAACACGGCCCTGATTCATATGTATCCATCGACTCCATGCATGTCCTACCAGTTCATCAAATATGGGCCCACACTTCGCTTACCGGTACGAGGCTGTCACTTGAGAACTTTCCTTCTCCATCGGTTGTCAGTTCTTCGAGCTATATGGCCGGCTCAATGTCATTACAGCTTACTGATCCGTTAAGAGGGCAGAGTAAGTCAGCTCAAATTCTAATTTCGCCCCCACTTCCCCGCGCGTCGTATGCTATGTACCGATATGTTTGTAATCACTAATACTGTAAGTAGAAAGGTCGTTAGACACTTATTTCATTAGGTTTATCATATTTATGCCTGTTTCTTAGCGCCAAGCCAGCCGCTTCTTATTTTTATCACGGTTATTTCCCATTTTAATTTTACGTCGTACTGTTGCGTAATGTATATTCTGATCGTAAGCGACACAATTTCTCCCTTCAAAAGCCTAAGTGATACTAACGGGGCGACAGAATTCAAGCTCAAGACGCCGCGCCGATAGTTTAGGTAATTTCTTTTTACAGTGAAAATAATGGTATTTAAAAAAAAGTAAATAATATAAGCACTGCTTTATAGTTCTTCGACGACTCCGTGGCGCAGTGGCTTAGCAATGAGTGGCTGCGCTGGGGGTTGCGGGTTCGAATCCCGCACGGAACAAGTATTTGTATGGCCTACAAAATAATTGTTCCGGGTCTGGATGTTTGTCCTTGTGCAATTTATGTTTGTAAACTGCCCCCACGATACAGGAGAAACTCCTAGTGTAGGGGTAACGTTTTTAAAAAAAAACTAAAAAAAAACTGCTTTATAGTTAGTTCAGTTAGTACGTAAAGTTTCATGATCCTATTTAAGGTATTTTATGAATAACAGCGGTTTATTGTTTATTTTGGAGGTAACTTTGGATTTTTTTCTATCGAGAAAATTTTACGAAATCGTGTTTTCGTCTAACATAATCACTAACATTAATCCTCAACTTTACCATATATTTATTTCAAAATTAATGCTGCAACATTTTCGGCATAACGAAGGATCTTGTTAAGCCATTTGACATTATATTTCCCCTTAAGTTACGTCAGATATTCTGGTTCTAGTGCGGATATCATTACGACATCTATAACGCAGTCTATTCATAAAGCGAGATTGTCATTATGCTACTATTATATGTTAATTTGTATAATTACAGAACTGGCTTCGCTTGCTGTGCACTTGTGACGCTTGAATTGCTTTTAGCTGTAGCTTTTTGTTGTTATTGACGCTTTATAGTCAATACTAAAGATTAGCTATAAGTCGTTAATTTTTACAATTACATTTTCTAATAGCGTATTCAGTTTTATTTTATTGTCTGCTTCTGAAAAATCATTGAGCACAGTTGTAATGAGCTAATTCACTTAATGCTTATATTTGTATGTTAATATTGCGATTTAAAATTGGAAAAACATTTTAAGTATGAACAAGAATGTTTTAACGTTTTCTTTATTACCTCCCTCCTTAAGTAGAAGTCATTACTTGTTGTAATGTTGACTGCAATTACGAAATTAATTAGGGTCATCGCTATAAAATGTAAAGGGCATCGTTTTCGAGCCATCTCTATACACGACAATATTATGTGATGAGATTATACCTTCATGGTATCAATAATATAATTCAAATTGATTTTCTTTAATGTGTTATGAACCATATTCACGTTAATTCCCATTTTATTAGTACGATTTACCTGTGTAAGGTATAGGAAGATAAAAATTAAATTTTTATGTAATTTTTGGAATAATATTCAGTTTGCATAAACTAAGCTAACGCATTAAGTTTTTAATTAAATCAATTGGTTTATTTACACTATCAACGCTAAATTACTATACATTGTCATTTAAATTTAACACTATAAGTACTGTCAAAACTTGGTAGTTTTTCCGTTTTTCTTTTATATAGTATAAGGGTAAGAAATGAGCAAAAAGTTCACGCGATATTTAGTTAATGTCCATTAAAATCTTCATCTCTAATTGATTTAGAATCAAAATGCAGACGTGGTGTCACACCTGAGGACTAAGTTGGAATGCCGCGTTTGCAATAAAAGCTTCTCCATTTCTCTACACTCACGAAAACACAGTAGCATACTGCTATTTTACGTTGGTATTCTGTAAGTTTTGTATTTGAAGGGTGACAAATGAGCACACAATCCACTTGATGATGAGGGGATGCTGTGGCCCATAGACATTTACATTTATCCTCGATTAAGAAACAAAACGCGATGCGTTGTCACCCCCGAAAACTAAGATGGAATGCCTCGTTTCCAGTGAAAAAGAGTCTCCGGATCTCTACACTCACCATACAAAACACGGCAGTATTACGCTGCTATTTTACTCTGATAATTTGTGAGAGGGTAGACCTTCCCCGGTCAAGCTGATCCATTCGTGCTACAACCATATAGCTGTAGCGTGGCTCTCCTACGTATAAAGTGTGTGGTCCGTCTCCGGTCGAGCCGACCCATTAGTGCTACAACCCCAGAAATCGTAATAATATTATTCAATCGTATTAATTTCGATTTCTGTGGCTACAACCATTATGGATAAGGGTACGAGTAGCTACAGTATGGTTCTACCACGTTGAAATATGTTAAATTTTTACAATTATTTAAATCTATTATTTGTGTTATCAATTTTAGCATTTCAATAATAATCATATGTATCATTTTATGTATTAGTACCCGGTTGACCGAGCTTTGCTCGGTATTTTCCGCTCGGTTTTTTTAATTCGTGTGTTTTGGAAATTACATTTAGATACAAAATACATACTGATGAAATACGAAATTTTTGATCTTAGCGACATAATAGAAAAAACTGAACTGATTATTTGAATAAAAAATCATGAGTGCAATTTGTTTTATTTAAATTTTCGTGTTTTTTTTAAAAAATACTAAAAAAGGGCTCGAAAAAATAGATTTTCTCAAAAAAGAAAGGAACATGAAAAAAAAGTTAAAAAAGTCGATCGGTCGGTCTGGGCTCGAACCGGGGTTTTACGATTCTGTGACCGACCATTATACAAATTAAGCTATTTATAATCACTAACAATCCGTCAAAATTTACCTTCTTATTCTAACGATATTGTAGCAGTTTTTTATTGCCCAAAAACACGGACAAAAAGACATTTTCTAAAAATAAATCCTAGCTAGATCGATTTATTATCCCCGAAACTCTCTGGACACTAAACTTTACGAAAATCGTTGGAGCCGTTTCCGAGATCCCGATTATATATATATACATATATATATATATATATATATATATATATATATATATATATATATATATATATATATATATATATATATATATATATATATATATATACAAGAATTGCTCGTTTAATAGTATAGGATTCAAATATGTGTAAATATAATTTTATAAAATATTTTTGATTACTAGAAGTAACTTTGACGGCATTTACTAGTATTTCTATAAAATTTCTATAGAAAAATCATTTTGATATCGCTTTTTGATTACTTTTTTTAACCAATCTCTAAATCCCTTGGTAAATAAATGTAACCTATACGCGACCTTAATATTTATCGCTTCTATAAAGCACGGGTGTTTTTCACCATGAATTCCTCGTCAAGTTTTACAATATACTGAGCGGGTGTCGCTCTATGTTTGCTTCTATACTCAACACTTGCTGTTAGTAAGGATTGTCTACTATGACGGATTAGAAGATTTGTCATAATTGCTACGCTAAGCATGCGGGTTCGCTTACGTACTAACAAATTCTCCAATATTTGACCATCCTTCCCCTCACCGGTCAGGGTCTTATAAGTCGATAATAAACGAGATGTTTAATAGTGTCCTTATACAGGAAGCAGAAGACAAATCTCTACTATGATCAGTCCATATCGTCTCATGCGACGGTATGGACTGATCGTCTTATATCTGTTACGTCGCATTCATTCCATCCGTAACAACCTATTAAGTCTACTATGCAACATAAGCCTCCCCACTGATTACCTATTTGCCATAGTTGCCACGCTTGACAGGGGGGTAACAATGGCATCTTTTATTACTTTGAGTTGTATCAGAGAGATGCTGTCCATCTTCTTTGATTTCCCTCTGCCTCTAATGACATTCGCAAAATGATATCGAGTGCAAGTAGATTTTCTTACGCAGCTCCACGACAACAGTTATCTTACATCGCCACCATAAAACAAATATAAATATTCTAGAAAGCCAATGTTAAATTAAACCGATCATGAACATTTATAAACGACGTTCTTATAAATTTTCTGAACAGACTTCTTAGACTGTTGTTTGCTAGAAGTTTATTTGTTGTACAATTTTACAAGACTGTGCACAGGTATGGTATAAAACTCAAAACACACCTCCCCACGCGTAGCGCGTTTTATCACGATATCTACCAACAAATTGCCACGCTATAGTTGACGGTCTCCTCCGCCGATATAAATCTTCTATTGAAAGACGCGTCGTTTTCATCTATTCACTGAGTTTCTTTCAACGCGAAGACAAATATACAGATGCGGCACTGTGCAAACACTCCTGCGGGACGGAGATCAAAGCGCGATAGGATACAGAACCAAGTTTAAATTGGCGCCAACTGACGGGCGCCATTTTGTAGGTTTTCGCGGCTATGAGTAAAATTTTTTTTTCATGAACCATGCGGGCGATGTGTTAAGTATTGCCTAAAAATTAAGCGCATTAATTTAAAAAAAAAACATTGCGGTTTACCACAATTATAATAACTTTATGAATGGATTAAATAAAGAATAAGTATTATATAATGTGATAATCAGCTATGTTATTTATTAATTAATAAAAATATATATTGTGTATTTTGGATTCTAAAAAAAAGTCATGTCACCGCCACACTAAGATTTTCTCCTGTACCGTGGAGGCAGTTAACATACATAAATTGACATTACATAGTCAGGTGACTGACTGGGAGAGAATGCCAAAAGGTACCTATTTCGTCCACCCTTTGTAATTATTTTTATTAAGGTGTACAATGAAGTATAAACATATAAATTTCACAAGGACAAACATCCGGACCCAGAACAATTATTCGTAGGTCATACAAACACTTGTTCCATGCGGGATTCGAATCCGCGCCTCTCAGCACCACGGAGCCACGGAGCCAACTGATTGAAAAATATACACAGATATCCAACATCATCGTTATCATTACAGCCGCTGCCTTCGCAAGTTCACTACTGAGCACAGGTCCCCCAGGGAAACCTACAAAAACATATAAGTATTATTAATCAATTATACTTAAGTACTTTAAAATAATAATATTTCAACAAAACTATTTTTATGGTCAAGTCTATTTCATAGACTAGTTTTATAAATTACTGACAAGAATTGCTGCCTAGTTTGAATTTAAAAAAAAAGTTATATTTTAAACAATGGGTGCGTTTGGCAGAAAAAAGCGCTAGCAAGCGCTTATAAGCGCTAAAATAGTTTTCGGCCAGGACACGATTGCTACTTCAGTAGCGCTGACAATCCGCCATTTTGCTTATTTAATTTGTTTGTTATAAAGTAGAGTTTATAAGTTGTTTTGTGCAATATTAGTTTTAAGTAATATAATGACATGAATAAACATATGCATGCTATTAAAAATTCATGATTGGTAAGTTTTTAATATGAATACTTTACAAACATATATTTAAATTAGGTTAGATTCCCCGGTTAAAACTAACATCGTGTCCTGGAGGAAAATAGCTACTTACGATTTGACAGCGCTTACCGCTTACGATCGCCATTTTGCTTACAAGCGCTTGCTAGCACTTTTTTCTGCCAAACGCACCCAATGATAAAGCCATTAGGAACGCACTATTGCTAAACCACATTTTATTTTTTATATTCACCTTTGTTGACTAACCAGTCTATTAGTTGTTATGAACATTAATTCGTAGCATAGTCCATAGCAGATACTAGCTCGGTCTATTTAAAATATTTTTTCCTGGAATGAACTCTACTGTTTGGTGTGTCATTAACGTATCCATATACGTGTTAAAATAACTATCCAAATAATTGGGTGCGTTTGGCAGAAAAAAGCGCTAGCAAGCGCTTGTAAGCAAAATGGCGATCGTAAGCGGTAAGCGCTGTCAAATCGTAAGTAGCTATTTTCCTCCAGGACACGATTTTAGTTTTAACCGGAGAACCTAACCTAATTTAAATATATGTTTGTAAAGTATTCATATTAAAAACTTACCAATCATGAATTTTTAATAACATGTATATGTCTATTCATAACATTATATTACTTAAAACTAATATTGCACAAAACAAATTATAAACTCTACTTCAAAACAAATAAATTAAATAAGCAAAATGGCGGATTGTGTCAGCGCTACTGAAGTAGCAATCGTGTCCTGGCCGAAAACTATTTTAGCACTTATAAGCGCTTGCTAGCGCTTTTTTCTCCCAAACGCACCCATTCTGATCTATTCTTCCAACTGATGCGTACAAAAACCAAAAGAATATCTTTAGTACATACTGTAAGCATGTCTTACAACGAATGGGTTTTTTAATATCTCGTAGCAAATGTATGTTGTTTTTGTGCATATTTTACAATTGCTCAAGTTGTCGTTCCTATTAAGAACTTACAATTATCGAGACACAAAGTTGTTAAACAAATTGATACGACCATATTTACATTTAGTTTTTACGCAAGTTATTAACAGTTTCGTCTCAGGACCGAATGATATTCTAGTATGTATCGTAAAGTTTTTATTCAAATATTTCACATATTTACATTCAGTTTTTACACAAGTTATTAACAGTTTCGTCTCAGGACCGAATGATAGATATTCTATTATGTATAGTAAAGTTTTATTCAAATATTTTAAATTAAATACGACGAGTAAGAAATGTAGGATGTGTAGTGATGCGTGGGTGGATGCTGGTGGCTGAGGTCCGTGTTGTTTTTTCTTAAATCGTTACCTCCACACTAGGAATTTCTATTGTATCGTGGGGGCAGTTCACAAACATAAACTTCACAAGGACACTCATCCAGACCCGGAAAAATTATTTAAAGGCCATACAAATACTTGTTCCGTGCCGGACTCAAACCCGCGGCATTAGCACTGGAACTCATTACTAAACCATTGCACCACGGTGCCGTCGATTTTATCGATTTAGGTAGGTAAACCTTTTTCTCCTTCGTCAGGAGCCCGTAAAGTAAACAGTTGGATTTGCCTTAATTGTCAAGCTTGTTACGGGTAGGTGAGCTGACGATGGCAGTACCTAACGTGCCACATTTTTGACGCTGGGTTTCCGTCGCCGGCCTTGGCATTTTACTTATAGCGTAAGAAAGATGGCACATTTCAAAATTGTATATGAACAAAGTACAGATTCGTTCAATGATTTTGTATACGGCCACCTATCGAAAGCTATCAGATATTTCTGGCAGTTTACATAGTCATCTCTAACGACACCCAGTGGCCGATAATTGCTGTGATGGTTTCTCTTATGTGGCGATGCTGTCGTCACAAGTGAAACGCACCGAAGCCTAAATCGCGTTATCAAAATTCCGAAGCTACATCGTTATATATAGAACAGCTCCGAACTAACTCATGGAGCGTTGGCCACTCCCAGAACATAAAACCTTGCCCGGCGGGATATATCTTCCATTTCTTCCACGCCCACAGTGATGAACCCCTCCAGTGAAAAAATGTTTTGAAAGAGAAAGTTCATAATATTTTCCATTAATCCACAACTATCCAAAATATTTTATGTCATTTTATTTATTTCTTACCTAAATAATAAGCATTGTGTGTTTGAAATAAGGTAATAATAAACTGAAGTAAAATAAAAATAAATGATCAAATGAACCTTTTTAGTAGGTACCATACCACATTAATTTTCTAACCAGGTTAGTAAAAGTAATAAATGTCAAAAAAATATTAGTAATTTTTTCAAGACGTCGTGGAGGCAGTTAAATTATTCATAAAATTGTTATATATTTTTTTTAATTTTGAACACGATGTAGATCAATGAACAAATTTAATTAACAGGCATACAAATTTCCTCACGATGCCTTCATCGTCGAGCAAGTGGTAAAGCAGCATTGAAAAGTGCCATTAACAATTTCATTAGTGCCGGCGTGGTTCAAGCCCAAGTCGCTCGTGCTGTAAAATTACGGCTAGCGCTAAGCCTCTGAGCTACCAAGTCTTTAGGTTTCTTTATTAAGAACTGATTTTTGTATACCTCACAACCTTCTATTATGTAAAATGCACACAAAAAAAACATAATCATAAAAATATTTCTAAAAAAAACTTACAGACAATATTAATTTATATTAAATATATAAAGAATCAACAAACGTGAATTAAAATCTAAAATATCAATTTCGTTAAAATCTCTAACATACGATGATACAGAAAAACTCGTCACAAAATAGGCACCACACATGTACATTTAACATACACACATTATTATAATGTATGTCATAATCATTATCTCATAATCAGTCAACTAACACACACACACACACACACACACACACACACACACACACACACACACACACACACTCGCACGCAAACACGCGTGTATTTTTACTTGTGTATTTCATATTTGTAGAATATATATATTTTGTAAACTTGATAGTAAACTGTTATCTTTATCAGTTAAAATTATTGCATAATTGCTCTGTACTTAAATGCTTGTACCTACTATGTTTTGGAGGAAGACCCTGACATTTAAGATACAGGCTCTGCCTAGTTTAGATGTCAGTAGCTTCACATTAATTGTAGAAGTATTTAACTGTAAGCTTAGTTTTGTTATTTGTTGTTATAGAGTGTACTTAATCTTAAAGATGAAGTAAAGATTATTATTAAGAGGTTGGTAATAAAAACTTATTTTAAATGGACTTTATTTACAATACAAGTGCTAAAGTTAAAAACTTCAATATAAATAAAATGAGAACATCAGCAATGTAGTCGAAGTCAATTAAATACGCTTTAATAAGTATAACTCAAAAACTGCTGATCAGATCTTGATCAAGTTTATATGGGACCAGTTGAAAAGCACCAGCTTTCAAATAAAAGAATCATCAAAATCGGTTCACCCAGAAAAAAGTTCGGAGGTAATCAAATTGAAAACCTCTCCCTTTTTTGAAGTCGGTTGAAAGTGGATTGTAACGAAGAAAGAAACGTTTCTTATTACAGGACATGCCCGGCATTAATTATATTATTTTTTAAATTGTTGATGATTGAAACGATTTAATTTATTCGGCATAATTCTTTATATTTCTATTAACAGATTAAGCAAGGAAACTCAATTTGTATAGTAATCGGATACAGCAGCTTCCACGATTATGTCGGCTGACGGACGGACTGAATTGATGGAGCCGCTTCGTTCTACCGACGTCAATCTTCATAATAATATACGAAGTTATCGACTAGGCATAAATCATTAATTGTGGGTTCTAAGCATTATTTGGGCATTGTTCGTTTACTAGAAAGAGATTTTGTTACGTGAATTTGTAAAATGAAATGAAATGAGTATTAACAATTTTTTTTAAATAGTTTTTATGTATTAATTTTATTGATTTCTCGGAAATGGATAAACCAATTTAATTGATTTTTGATTACTAAACAGTCGACATCTAAGTTGAGCTTGCGATCTACTTGACACTCAAAATGGTAAGAAATCAAACCTTTAATAAAAAATGGAAAAACGACTTCTCGTTAGGTTTCCGGCTTCGTCCCAGGGCAGAGCTATTTTCCGAACCAATGAACCATGAGGATAAAAAATATCTACAATAGGCTTTATGTAATGTAATCTATATTCAATAAAAATTATTCTATTCTATCGTTCAAAAACTAAAAATAACTAATATAATAATTTCCACATAATAGCTTTGGTAATCTGATCTTTAAATATTCAATACATTGTGTCTTAGCACCGCGACTTTAGAATCCATCAAATGAAAATTATTTTATGTTTTTGATGTCATTTTTTGCTTTTTATAACAAGTTTAATCTTTTTAAATTATTTGTGCGTTGTTGGATTTTTTATTCTTTAAAAAGGAGTAGCATTATATATTGTTACAATATTTTAAGTACGTGTTTGTAAGAAGTCAAGTAACACATATGCCCTAAAGTGTAGCACGAATGGGTCGATTCGACCGGGGCACACACTCACTCACAGAATACCGGGTAAGGTAGCAGCGTAATGCTGCTGTGTTTCATATCGTGAGTGTAGAGCACCGGAGACCCATTTACTGGAATATAGGCATTCCATTTTAGCCCCCAGGGGTGACAACGCATTTGCATTTTGATTCTTAGTTGAGGATATATGTGGATGTCTGTCCGTCACAGCATCCACTTGCCATCAGGTGGACTGTGTGCTCGTTAATCACCCAATGCTATTAAAAAAATATAATTATACATTAAGCTATCACGACTCTAATTTGCTATTATACTCTACAAAATGTAGAGTATCGTAACTGCTAATAGCTCAATGTGGGGTGTTCCATAGTGATCTTTACCTACCTGCAGGTTTTATGAAAATCAGATGCATTTTTAAATTATTATTCTTGTACATCTATGTTACAGTATAAACGTTTTTCTCATAAAAGATATAAGGTTACACCGATGGGGTTTTGTTAAGGCTGTACTAAATGTATGATAGTCCGCTCCAATCTATCTACATGGTGGTCTTGGACTTAATATAATAACCTTTAAATTATTCACAATTCATATTAACTAGACACAAGAACCATATTATTGCACAAATATTGGCTCTCGCTAAAATATGAAACCAGGATCTGCCAGACTTGCTACTCTAATCACTAAGGCACATGGTCTTTGTTATTATAGAAATAGAGCAATAAATTTAAGTTCCTTCAATTGATTTCTACGAGTACACTGTCGAAATACAATAAATTTACTATTGTAAAACTTCGCAAAATATTTTCTCTAAACTCCCAAAATGACGACAGCAAAGCGGAAGTGACGGCGGCGATGCGCGTGCGCCGAACTTCCTGCCGCGTGCGGACCAAAATGGCGGCTGTCGGCTTCCGTTCGGAAGTTAGAGCTAGAGGATGCCGCTTGACTTTGCACAGATATAAATTATGGGGATGCTGAGCCATTGTTAGCGTTTGCACAATCATTTCTCGTTTAGATAGTTTCTCACATTGCTATTAGTAATGGAGATTTGAATATTTGATAATCTTAATGCTGTTACAGGGTAAAACGATAGAGTAACAAATGTTAAATAAAACTGTACAATCAAAAAATTGTTTAGTAAATGATCATACATACAATATAAGCGAGAATGGGATAATATTAACTTGTGTAGACTCTACTCATCCATAGCATTTACATTACTATTTGCATGACCTTTACATAATAACTAAATACAAAATAGTTATATAGAGAAGACAATAGTCTTCAATACTTGATTGATAAACACGGATTTCAAATAGAAGTAATAGTGTAAAATTATAATTATATATATTATAAAACATAATATAATGTGAGCGTGCGTGTCGCAAGAGGCGACAGGTTAAAACAAGCCCAAAGATGGGCAGCAGCGTCTTCTTAATGATGACCAGAACCCATCGTGCCAAGCGTGGCAACTATGGTATATACATGAGGAATTATATGGGGAGGCTATGTTCAGCAGTGGACTTTGGTAGACTGAAATGATGACAATTTTTTTATAAGATAAGGATGACAAGCGCGTACACAGTCCACTTGACGGTAAGCTGATGCAGTGGCCCATGGACATCTACATTTATTTTCGATTAAGAATCGAAATGCAGATGCGCTGTCAACCCTGAGGAGTACGATTCAAATCCTCGTTTCCAGTAAAAATGGTCTCCGGTTCTCTACATTCACCATACGAAACACAGCAGTATTAACCTGGTATTTTACGTCGGTATTCTGTCAGAGCGTAGTCCTTCCCCGGTTGGGCCGACCCATTCGTGCTACAATCATAATACAACTGCAGCGTGGCTCTACCACGTATAATCAAAATTATATTTTATCCTCTGTTGGCGTTATATATCACCTCATTTTTTCTTCGACGAATATCATTAAATTATGCGAAACTAATAATGGCCTCGAGTACACGAAACAGCCGTGGTAGCTCAGATGGTTAACCCTCGCTGTAAATTTAACAGAACGCGAGTAACCCGGGTTCGATCCCCGCCGGCACCAATGAAATTGTTAATTGCAATTTTAAGTGCTGATTTACCACGTGCTCGGCGGTGAAGGAAAACATCGTGAGGAAACCTGCATATCTGAGGAATAAGGAAAAAAATAATTCTAAGGCATGTGAAGTTCGCCAACACGCATTGGGGCAGCGCGGCGGTCACTTCCTTGCCCCGAAACCCTCTCAGAAATGAGGGGAGGCCTGTGCCCAGCAGTGGGACGTATATAGGCTGTAACTTTACTTTTACACAACAGACGTTTACGTTTGGTAGGTAAGCTACGATCGGCAATCCGTATGCTAAACGTGGCTATTAAGACAAATCTTTCATTTAACTGGGGAGTTTCATGTCCAGCGGTGGCCCTCTACAGGTCGATATAGAAGCAGAGGAATATATAATATATTCATTCCTATTATCTAAGTGTCACAGATGATAGGAAATTCTAAGATGTAAAGGTTGTCATTAAGATCACCAATTAGCTAAAAATAGTGTATTCGGAGAATTTAAAAAAAGAACATCTAATTAGGAGGTGCCTATTCAGCAATGGACAAATAAAAATTGATGTCTCGGTAGGACAGTGGTTAACCGTTTGGTTTCGGTGCTCCACAGTTGCACTTCAAATTCCGCATGAAACAAGTGTTTGCATGACCTAAAATTATTGTCCGGGTCAGGATGTTTGTCCATGTGCAATTCATGTATGTACAACGCCATTACTGCGTGATAAAATATTACTGTGTAAGAAACTTTTTTTAAAGTTCTAGTTAATCAGTTTATTCAGTTTGAGTTTATTAAAAACTCATATCAACGACAACTGCCACCGGTTAACAGTCTCATAACGATAAAAACAAGACGAAGTAGTAAAGAAAACTGGTTGCGCGGAAAACCATTCGTATTTATTTTATATTGGACTCAACAGAATAGAAGAAACCCCGGTGAGTCAATATTCCTAATAATACTGCCTGCCTGATATAATTGTTTTAACCCGCTCCAATTTTGTTTTCTCCTAATCAGGCAGGATTCCTTTTCATCGATTTGGCAAAATAATAGTTTTAGTTTTAGGGAAGAGCGAGTGCATTGTACCGCATGCTATAGTAGTCGCTTTTACGTAAGCGTAGAAGCAATCGCATATACAGTCCACTTTAGTTAATATCTCGCGTAATAGGTTTAAGGTTCGACCGGGGAACTAGACTTCGGCAGCCTTAGACACGTGGCTCCACCAAAAACAATTAACTTTTAATGAATAGTAAAATCCGACTTCAAAAAACCGATGATAATAAAATAATTTCATATTCTGAACTATTCGATTCACTATCTCTTAGTTACCGACTTCAGAATGTGTAGTTATTTCGTTATTCTTGATTATTTCTAGTCGGCTGTAATTTTTTACCCTTTTGAGAGAATTGAGGAATATCACAATTTTTTCGTCTAAATCTTGATATATGAACTTAACTTGTATTCAATTGAGATGGATAACATTAAAAATATTATGAAACTGATGTAGAGTGTCTTAAATGAGAACTTTTATCCCTTGACATCGACCGCCATGACCGAAATTCATTCTGGATGGCATTAGTACATACTTACGTAAATTGCACATCATGAACAATAATTTTTTTGCAGGTTATACAAATATTTGATCGGTGCGTAAAAAACCCGCGGTCTGCGCTACGGAGCCTTCAAATTAAAATAATGCACTTCGCGCAGGTTGGCACTTAGCGGATAAGAGGCAAGCGCAACGGGGAATCCCATGCGCTCGAATACTTTTATTTGATATGAAGTAATATAGAACCCATCACATCATCATCGTTGGTCACTATTACAGTCCATTACAAGTGCTGCTGACAGGCATCCCCCATAGATAGCAACAAAGCATAGTCCTGAGCTATCTGTATCCTTCGATCCCAGCATGTTTCGTCAGGTTATCTCTCCAACTAGTGCCGAGTCGCCTAAAGCTACGCTTATATTTACGAAGCTGCCACATGAGAACCTTAAGCTTGATCCTTCACCGATGGCTGTATGAGGAAATCAAAGTCACTTAACGAGCTATAAAGGGGGCTACGCTCGGAATTTCTCTATGTGATAATATCTCGTAGAAGAAAAGGAGTAACTAAATAACCCAAAAAATTATTACGCAGTGGCCAGGCCTTATAGCGCGAAGAAATTCATCATATAATGTTGATTAAAAGAGTAGTAATGATTTACGTTCCTTTACACGGAACGTTAAATGCGTAAAACATGAGACATGTGCAAAGCGCATACAATTATTGTTTAATATTGTTCGTGAGTCATACTTTCTGGACGATTTCCAACCTCCAACTATAATTTTAACGGGTGCAATTATTCTATGAAATCTGGTAGCACGCTAAAATCGAAGACATTATACTTTATAGTAGCTGGACGACCGAACTTCACATCGTCCTTACAAAAATAAGTTCCCATCATTCATCATCATCATTACAGTATATGATACGAGTCTGCCACTCGAGAACCTTTTACCCTCATCGGTTACCGGTTCTTCGAGCTATATGGCCGGCCCCTTGCCACTTCAGCTTACTTATCCGTTGAGCTATGTCAGTCACTCCGGTTCTACTGCGTATATCCTCATTTCTAAGTTTATCACGCAGAGAAACCCCGACCATAGCCCTCTCCATAGCTAGCTGAGCGCCCCTGAGAGTCCTCATACGGCCGGTAGTGAAGAACCAGGTCTCAGATCCATAAGTCATCACTGGCAACACGCACTAGTTGTACAATTTAGTTTTCAGATTTGGAGGTATACCTGACGAGAAGATGTGTCGTAATTTCCCGAACGCTGCCCAACAGAGTTGAATCCGCCGAGTGACCTCTCGGCTTAAGTTGGACTTACTTAGTCGGACGATTTGTCCCAGTTAAACGTACTCGTTAACAACTTCGAGCGTAGTACTCCCAACAACTACCGGCATAGGTATGACATGGCCATTAAACATGATCTTTCGTCACCCTGTCCTACACCACTGCAGTTAGTGGCTATCCGAGTCTGCACAGTTCAGACTCGGATGGCCATCGTAGCTCTACTGTACACTACAGTGTAACACTTCAGCATTACAGCACTTCGATATACCGACAGTCAACTTGGCACCGCTGAAGGGACTGTAACACCGCCAAAATTTAGACGCAATCAAAGGCTTTCTCATTGTCCACATACGCCAGGCAAAGTGGCAGATTGTACTCTTCCGTCTTCTGTACAATCTGCCGCAGGATATGTATGTAGTCTATGGTACTGAAGCCTTTTCGGAAACCGGTTTGTTCGGGAAGCTGGAAGTCGTCGAGTCTGCGTGCGAGACGATTCGTAATAACTCTCGTAAACAGCACGTAGACGTGGCTCAGAAAGGAAATCAGATTGTAGTTCTTCAAGAGAGCGTTGTCGCCTTTCTTAAAGAACAAGACCACCGCACTTCTTTTCATGTCTCCGGAGTAGTACCACCATGGAGGACGGAATTGAAGAGCTTCTGAAGGACTTAAAGTAAATGTCTCACCCGATTTCAGAAGCTCCGCTGTAATTCCATCCTCATCTGGGGCCCTGCCGTTTTTAAGGTGCTGGAGAGCCATTCTAATCTCACTTAGTTCAGTTGCCTATATGCTGTCAAATCTGCCGACGACTGCAGATTCAGTTCCCGTCTAACAGCCGTGAGATTAGGAGTGTGATCGGAGAGTTTTTGTGTGTCTTATGCGGCGAGTTTTGGAGAACTTATCTCCGAACGCATGGACAGTTTTCAGGAGCTTATCATTTATATCGTCTACTGCATTGCAATATTTTAGGCACTAGAAGCGGTCTTGTGACTCGCGCTGAAAGGTTTCAGGAGTCAGGATTAGAGCACGAGGGGGACGGAGCGTTGACTGTTTCCGTCTGTCGCCTTTTACGAAACCCACGGGAAGCTATGGGGTATAGGATATTCTTGACCGCCACTAAACGGCAGAAATAAGTTCTTACACAATAATAATACTTTCATAATAATAATAATGTCCTCCAGACCGAATTTCGGTCACGGTGGCCTGCCCCAACGGAGATTAGCGTAGGAGAGGATCATAGTGCCCAAGTGTATACGCAGGTACAGGTGCACTCTTTATTCCTTCGCTCCCATAGTCCATTGAGACAGTAAACCGAAACAACCGGAAAGTGATAGACATTGTCAATACGGTGGTTAAACACCGCCAACTTCCTGACTTCGGGCAACTACTAAGAATTTCTTAACGGAAAAACGCAATAACTGATGATTTTTTGGCCCAACCCGCGGTTCGAACCCGGTACCTGATGGTCCGCAGTCGCACTTCTACCCACTAGATGAACGAGGTAGTCTCACAGATTACATTAATCTAGATAAACTTGGGAAGTAAAATAATATCTGAATATAAAATTCAATCCTAACCTTTAGAGCCGTTTCGAAGAAATTCATGACTTAAAATTATATTATGTGTAAAATACGAGATTAAAGATACTTTGTTACTTAGTGGTCAACATGCTGCATGTAAGACTTGTTGGGCCAGAGTTCGATATCCAGATAAAGTTAATGTTAGTGTAATATTTTTTGCCGGTAACAATCATCGGTATATGGTAATAAAAACTATCCGGTCTTGGGACAACATGTCCAAAAGCTCAGTGTTACGGAAACAAAATTGCAGCGTCGGGTTTACGACGTTTATAGCGAGACTGCATACGTAGATAGTACAACCGGGTCTTAAAGTACGTGACGTGGCAGATAAGCTTCGGTTTCTTTAAGACAGTCTGTTAAGGTGGTACGGACACGTCCTATTTAAGCAGGCAGAGTACGTTGGAAGGAGATCCCTTGATAATGTTGTGGACGTCGGAATGGGGGTTCAGTGGACTCACTACCTTGGATGCTTGAGACCGGACAAAGTAACGGACGGAAGAGCAGTAAACCGGACCTCGTCAATAGCCGGGAAAACGCATGGAAGAAGAAGATGAAAAAGAGCAATTATTATCGGTAGAGAATTATTCAGTCATAATCATAAGACTGGGTTTATTACGCGATCCTCATCACGTACAATATGCGCAACTTTCTTTAATTATATTTGTTTTAAAAAAATAGGATACTTACTATTTAGTTTAGGGAATAATAGTTTTACTTTAATTTACATCTACCTATATTTATGATGTTTGGTTGTTATTTGATTGTTATATATTTTGTTAACCGAAGTCCACTTCTCTTAGACATGGCAAAGAAGCAGCCACTTGCGTCAATTTTGTAAACGGTGCTGCTTTCGGGAGGCTAGTTCATATAATACATTTAATACGCTTACAAAATTAAATAATAATTATGTACAATGTTATTTTAGAACATGTTTCAATAAAATCTGTTGCTATATTGTATCTTCGCCCTTTGAAAACTGACTAAAAAAGGATATCTGCAGAGTTTCTTATTCCGTATCTTTTTCGGGCAGATGGACCTCATTTTGAAATTGTAGTAAATAATGGATGTGCTGACGTTTGACAAACGTAATTTAAATTTTTAATGTTAAAAAATTAATAATTTATATTACAAAGTTTATAGATTTCAAATATAAAATTTGCACATGTCAAACGCAAAAAAACGACCCGCAGTCCAAAGATGGTAGACTCAAATGTTAACAATCCATAACACGGGTACTAGCATCTCATACTGCATACTATTAGCAAACAAAATTAGTTCCGTGCGAGAGCGCAACCTGCAAGCGGAACAATTTATCGCAATAAAAAGTGGTTTAAATTATGCTTAATTGTGTTATAATGCCACATCTGATAGATTCCGTACTCGCTAATTTGTACTTAATAATGGGGCACGTCAAATTCTATTGACATTAATAACGTGTAGCACGTCGTTGATACAATTTGTTTGTTTTATATTTATTTTCGAACTGAAAGAAATATTAATCAATTCCTTGTGAATTTGAACGCATTCACGATTTTGAGTGCTGATTTACCATTTTACCACACACACGGTTGAAAAATAATAAATATGAGCACCGTGATTTTGATGAATCGAAATACATTTAGAGCTATGCTATTTCTATCTCAGTTTATGCTTCATTTCTATCTCAGAAAAAAAAACTATACAAATGAAGAAAATTGAATTGTAGAGAAACTAAGACTACCGTAAAACATGCCAACTTTGCCCTAAAAATGAGAATATTCTTGTATTTTTTGAGTTATTTTGAAAACCCGTTATATGTTTCATACCATATTCGTACCACACAGTACTTTAACTTCATGTCTCGATATTTATTTCTTAAATCATCCAGAAAGTTGTATGTATATTTGTAAAAAACACATTCATATGTGGTGGGCATAAATTCATAGATTTTTGGCAACTTTAAATATTTCCGATATTATAAACCGTATCAAAAATCTTAAAATAGCTAAACATAAATGTAGAGCAATGCAGTATTATATTAAAATATCAGTTTAATAGTCATATTCATTGTCCTTTAAAATTGAGTGGGCAAAGTCAAAAACCCACCTAGAACATTTTTCTTACAATAACGATCAACGTCTAAGGGCTGTCAGCATTAAAAAAAATGCTTCATTCCAATAATAAATGAAAACTTTTTATATATAAAATATTTATTGACATAATAGATTCAAAAAGTGCAATCATAATGGATGCAAAATAAAGAACAGCGGTTTTTTACTAGGTCTACTGCTATATCCAACATTTCCTTAGAGTAGTTTTTGTAATTTCTGGATCCTAGTTTCCTTCTATTTCTTTTTCTTTTTGTACATGTATTTGATTTATTATTACTGTTCTTCCTATAAAAACAAAAACATTATATCTGAGAAACTATAAAAACAAATAATAAAAAGGTTACAACAACAATGCGGAATTACGCAGAAGCATAGAATACTATATGTAGAAAATACCTCCAACATCAAATAGCCATCAAAAGTCATCCAAACACGAATTGAACAGAGATCTTTCATTTGTGCTACTAACAAAAATTATAGCAAATGAAAAAGTTACAGATGACAACCCTACGGGTAATAAATTGGTGGGCAATGTTGTCAACAATGCTCAAAAAAGAAGTGTGTGACTTTGCCCACCAACATATTAGGTGAATTTATGAAATATTTTGCGTAAATAGTAGTCTATATTACCTATTTTAAATATATTTACGGTTGTAAAAAAATTACTTACCTGCTGTTACTGCAACTATCACTTTTCGGTAAAGTTTTTGTGCTGGTTTTTGCCCACCAAAAAACACTACCAACTTATACAAGTTCTGACAGGCAACTGAAGTTACGTAGATGACATAACATCAGTGTTGCTAGAAAAATAATGAATTTTATACTACAGACAAAAAAATACTCCTAAGTTATGTCAAATTCGCTGTGTATCAAGTTTACCAAAAAATACCCAACTGGGCAAAGTCAAATCCCAAGGGCAAAGTTGCCAGGTTTTACGGTACTTTTATTTTAGAGAAATAATTAAGGTTACGCGCCGAAAATTTCAAACCCATGAAATACAATCGTGATAAATTCCACCGCACGAAGTCGTGAGGAACGTCTAGATTATAATAAATCTAACTATGAGTGTAACGTGAGGGAAATATGGCCATCCGTTTAATATGGTCACTTTCTTATAACTCAAAAATTACAACCTTGTTTGCATATGTGATACGATAGCTCTTCATCGGTCAATCCAATAACAAAGGGTCAAAAAGGGCGATGCTTTATCGACGCCATTTTGAAAGTTGTTAAAGTTAAAAGTTACAGCCTATATACGTCCCACTGCTGGGCATAGGCCTGCCCTCATTTCTGAGAGGGTTATAGGGCAAGGAAGTGTCCGCTGCGCTGCCCCAATGCGTGTTGGCGAACTTCACATGTCTTCGAAATATTTTTTCTTATTCCTCAGCCATGCAGGTTTTCTCACGATATTTCCTTCACCGCCGAGCACGTGGTAAAACAGCACTTAAAATTGCAATTAACAATTTCATAGGTGCCGGCGGGGACCGAACCCGGGTTACTCGCGTTCTGTTATATTTAAGCGTTAACCATTTGAGCTACTACGGCTCTGACAGTTGACATAATAGTGAATATTTTAGTCAATTTCACGCTAGTATTCTGTGACAGCGTGGTCCTTCTTCGGTCATGCCAACTCAATCGTGCTACAACCATAATATAGCTGAAGCATGGCTCTACCAAGTATAAAAGAAGCATTTAGAAATTTGAAAATACACACGCTTCTAATTTCAAAACAATTATAAAAGATACGGGCTTTCGTAAACTGGTCAATCAAAACTTTTATCAGCACTATCATAATAAACAAACTCATGGCTCTTCACAGAATAGATTTAATTCAAACAATATCAAGAACTCGTACACAAATTACACAACAAAAGATCTAAAGAGACGAAGAAAAAGGACATCCTGATTACCATAATTAAAATCTACTAAACTGATTTATGAGTCCTTGAGACCCCCATCACTTAAGCCTTTCTCTTGCCTTTAATTGGAACGATCTCAAAACTTCAATTTCCCTCTTTTTGTCCAACTTCAATTCAGACAGGATATACATCGTCGACTCAATGGATTGTTTTTAGGCTCGGTTGCAGGCGGAATTAAATGGGGCCATATGATATGACATATTTTATTGCTCGTCCCATGAATATAGGCAAATTAGGCGGATATATCAATCTCCCTTTTGGGATGCTTTTTGCGTTCGCGAATAAACTCTTTTGGTGAGCCGCACCAATGAATAGTTAATAAGAACGCTCCCTTGCTTTTTTTTCTTTAGAATTCGCTTAACTTAATTTTACAATCGGCTATCTACATCACTTTTTACTTCTCGACAGTTTGTCTTGTTTTTTTTTAATGTATAACTTTTGTTATTTTTTTTTTGTAATGCGCGTCTTGCCTTTGCTACTAATGCTGCTCACTTCTGAGTTACGTGTTCAAATAACTACATAGCATAGCAATTATGCAAATTGCTAAATAATTACCTGGTAGAGCCATGCTGCAGCTAAATTATGGTTGTAGCACGAATGGGTCAGCTTGACCAGGGAAGGAGTACGCTCTTACAGAATACCGGCGTAAAATAACAGTACAATGCTGTTGTGTTTCGTATGGTGAGCGTAGAGAACCGGAGACAATTTTTAATAGATACGAAGCATCTCATCTTAGTCCTTAGGGGTAGCAACGCATCTGCATTTTGATTCTTAATAGAGGATAGATGTAGATGTGTATACGCCACAACATCCACCATTATTTATTTAACTATCTGAACCCGCGACCTCGTTCGCGTGGAATCAGTATTTTGCCATTCTAAGTGATGATGATTGATTTGTAAATTAAACTGTCGCGGATACTTAAAAAGACACTAATCTGAATAAAAACATTCAGTTATTCGGTGAATCAGACACACAAACGAACCGAGAAACAAATAGGCAAAACTGTACGCTTGTGTTTTATTTTGTAAATAAGCAACAAATTGTCCGCCATAACGTAATCCCTAATTTACACCCTAATTTATCTTTCCAATTCTTGGTTTCCATACAACAAATAAGGGATTGCCCTAAATAAGCAAGCACCATCAACAATTATTGATATTAAATAAAAAATTGAAATAAGAACTACAATTCACCTCCTACCTAAAACTAAGTGTAGGTAACACTAACAAAATAAATGAAATTGCGTAAGTATCTATATTTTGGGTCATCCTGCAAAGAAATGAAAAATAAAACTAAACTCAACCTAGGTAAGTTAAGTAATAGTTGTGATCGTTAAAATCAGTTGGGTTTTCCATCAAGAAATTCCCAGCAGCAGCCTGGAGTCAATAGTTTAGCAGTGTTTCATCCCAATGCCTCAGAAAGCATGTACCTTTCTGAGCCGTTTTATCTGTATCTGATCTCACTATATTTTTGTCGGATTACTAACTGGGACACAATGATAAATAGACAATTTTTAATATTTTGCATATAATGATCAATAGGGGCAGATTTTCGTAAAGTTCTATAATAGGTAATTAGATTTTCGTAATTATCATAATTTCATTTTACGGACTTCCCCACCACGAAGCAATTAAAAACCTTATTTTCTGCGCAAACAATGTATCCTGGTTTAAACACTTTAAGATTCTAATTCACCCATCTACGTCCAATTTAGAGTTTATGAGGAAAAAAAACTAATTGCATTTTTTAATCCTTAAGTAGGTATTCGTAACAATTTAAGTTTCAAAAGTCATTTAATAATTATGATATCATGCCTAAAGGAAATATTCTCAAAAACCTTATTTTACTCTCTAAGAATTTAAATTTTGGAAAATTTTTTTCTTAGTTATTATAGCTTGTTTAATAAAATGAAGTTATTGTCCCAATTTCAGGCATCTACGTCCAATTTAGAGGAACAAATGCGTCAGAACGTCACTATGGACTCTTCCCCGCTCCAAGAAGTATGAGAATGCCTACTCATTGTAGGCATTCTCATACTTCTTCTTCTTCCTTTTTATATATACAAGCCTATACCAAGCTGTAAACCTTATTATATTGGCTGTATATTATAATATATAACCCGCTTCTTCGGTCCCGTAATCTTGTAAAGCGTGACATTGCGATAAATGCAGCAAGCAAAGTAATTATTTGAATATTATGTCTCTTTGATATCTCGCATATAATTAAACCTTATGGGGCTTGAAAATACTTATAGCGCCAAGTACTTAATTTACTATTACAGTAAAATAAAAAATATATGATATTTAGGAAAGAACGGGTAGGAATAATTTCACGACAATGTAAATTTTAAAACTTAACTGCAAAAGGGAATGCCTACAGCCAAGCTGCTATTATCCTTGCCGAAACCAAAGAAATTGTTTAGATCCCCGCTCTTAGAAGATGTTTGTCAAGGTTCTGAACTGAAAATAGAAGACTATAGATGCTTCGTCGCTTATAAGTTCTAAAATTGAATGCCTTATAACTTATTATTACAGTTCCTTCACCCCTCAAACCAGAACACAGAATTGGGTATACAGACTTCTAAACAGGAAAGGAGATTTACAAGCGTGCACTTTAAGTGCAATTATGGTTGTAATATAAATGGATCGGCTTAACGTAGTAGATCCAGTTACAGCTATATTATCGTTGTAGCATGAATGGGTTGACTCGACCAGAAAAACAGAGTCAAATAACAGCTTAATTCTGCTGTACTCGGTGTGATGAGTGCAGAGAACCGGATACCCTTTAACTGATAACGAGGCTTTCCATCTTAGTCCTCAACAGCGACAACGCATCTGTATTTTGGTCCTTAATCGTGGTTAGATGTAGATGTTTATGGGCCGCAGCATCCACTTACCTACAAATAGACTGTGTGCTTTATTTCCTAGATCAGATGATGCTGTAAAAGCCAAAAAGGCTAATAAGGCATTACAAAAACATTCGTTTTTTTTCTTAAAGAATACGTAGTAAATTTGCTTATTAAACTGCAGTTTAATTTCGAATTAGTTTATACCGACGAAGATTAACCTAGATGCTCTCTAAAACTCTAGGGCGCCTTTGGACCATCAAATTACCTTTCACATATATAATTTTTGAGTTATAAATTATCTAAATGTTCCTGGCTTTGGGGTAAACATAATCATGATGCAATTTAATCTAGTATAAACGCGTTCATGGTCGTAAACGAACCCCAAAGTTAAAAGTTATAAGATTCAGCAAGCTGATACTCCCGCATGAGCACTATTACCCGCAAATATAGAATGGACACACAAACAAAAGTTTCACACAAACAAGTTGTTTACGCGTACGACCAGGGTTGCCCGCAGCGTGTTTACACACGAAATAGATCTGTTAGCACAGTTGATTGCCGATCGAAACTTTAGAGAACTGACCACTCGGAATCGGATTACCGGTTCGTTACCGACCCAAAATTTTTGCCATTCCCCTGACCGCTAACAATGCAAACAAAATACTGTGTCAATTCGTCGGGGGTAGCGTTTAGTTATCCGATGTTTGTTAGCAACCCTGTTGTTGGAGTTTCTGAGTGTTTGCGGACAAATTAAGAGCTTAAGTATTAATTATTTTAACTGTTTCAGATTGTATCCCTTAATTTTGATAGAATTATTCACAGAATATAAAAAAGGAAACAGTTCATTCATTTACTGATTCATTACAGACTTTTACAAATCCCCTGCTGAACATAACTTAGGATTCCTTGGGAATGCCAGAAAGCACGCTCCTAAGTTATCTGCATTCGCCGACTTTCTGCATATTTTCCCAGGTTACTCCATCTCCTTGCCCTAAAACTCTCTCAGAGGTGCGAGGATGCCTGTGCCCAGCAGTGGCATGTATATAGGTTGTATCTTTACTTTTATGCTCTACTCCATCTTTTGGAGGGCGTTGGCCCTACATTTCGCTTTCTGGCGCATGGCCAGAACATTTCTTGCCCATCGATGCAAATGTCATCGTTACGGATTCTATCACGCGGAGAAACTCCGACTATAGTCAACATAACTCTTTAATCTAATTTATGCTCGCACAGTCTGTTCTCCTTTCGATACTCGACTACGCTGACGCAAGCTATGTAGACATAACTAAAGGCCAGCTAACTAAGCTTCAGAGACTTCAAAATACTAGTATCCAATTTCGCCGGAACGTGCATATTCTTTCTATTCTGTACTGTGGCTTATTTCAGTCTTACTCCTCCTTATCTAAAGGAGAAGTTTAGTTTTGTTGGGCTTCCAGGGGAACCTCTACGCTCTTCAAGAAAACTCATTTTGAGGATACCAACTCACAATACATCTTTCTTTAACAAATCTTTTACTGTCCAGTCTATTATGCTCTGGAATGATCCACCTTTGTATATACGCAAAGCACAAACTATTGTAGTCTTTAAGCGACTTCTTAAAGAGCATTACTTGTCTCAATCATCTCATCTCAAGAATAAATTATGATATTATGTAGTTTTTGTGTTTATTTGTTTAATATATATATATATATATATATATATATATATATATATATATATATATATATATATATATATTAAACAAATAACACATTCAACAAATGTGAGTGTGTGTGTGTGTGTGTGTGTGTATATGTTTATGTATATACGTATGTGTAGGTGTATCATATTTTTAATGTTTTGGTTAGGTTAGTATTCACTGTTTTATTCCTTTACACCTTTGGTTTTTTTTTATAGGATAGGGTGACAAACGAGCACACAGTCCACCTGATGGTAAGTGGTTGCTGTGGCCCATAGACATCTACATCTATCCTCGATTACGAATCAAAATGCAGATGCGTTGTCACCCGTGAGGACTAAGATGGAATGTCTCGTTTCCAGTAAAAAGGGTCTCCGGTTCTCTACACTCACCATACGAAATACAGCAGCATTAAGCTACTATTTCACGCTGGTATTCTGTGAGAGCGTGGTCCTTCCCCGGTCGAGCCGACCCATTTGTGCTACAACTATACTACTAATATAACTGCAGCATGGCTCTACCACGTAAAAAACCTTTTGCCTTTTGTTTGGTTGCCTGGAACAGATCGCTATGTAGCGATAAGGCCGCCAAATTGTACATGTAATCTGCTCTCTGTTATGTTCTTTGTAAATTTGTTTGTGGTGTACAATAAAGTATATTCATTCATTCATTCGTAACTCGTTACGCGACCTTAGGCTTAGGAAATGACATTTCGTTATTTATAATAAACGTATATTCAAAATACGAAAGTAATATCCTCAAAATGAGATGTATGATAAATATGATGTAAGGAAAATGTAACAACTTATACTCCAAAAGCCAGTTTGAAGCGATACATCTAGTTACTAACGTACGAAGCTATGGCAACCGATAATCGCCGGTATATCTTTTCGAAAATGCGCAACTCTAAATTTTGAAGACTGAAAAGGCAAGACTGGCGATGGGAAACACAATAATCACACTTTGTAGTTACTTGAGCATTGTGTGAAACAGTAGACGGCTCTAATAAAATGATACAGAAATAAATTGGTTTGGGAATACTCCTGTCAATTGGTAATTAAAAAGTAAGCAACGCTACGGTAACTTTATTTATACGGCGATTTAAACGTCAGTGCCTTTGGGACCGTTATTAACAATTAAGGATTTGTCTCCTTAACCAGTCTCATTACCACTTTTCGATTCAAAGATTCCTCCGCGGCTCCTTCCCGTCGCCCATCAATCTGCGCTTCCAATTACGGCACAGACAGGCCCCAGTCACCAATTATACATTCCGCTAGCATTTTACTAAGTGGTCTCGCCCAGTTTGGACTTTATTGTATTGTAGATTGAAACCTGGTGAGATTACCAGACCGATAACGTAACTCTAATAATTTTTGTAGCTGATTGGAGAGATTATACCCTCGTCTGTACAAACGCTATATTCTGGCGTCTCAAATAATATGCGCGTCTGTCGAACGCCATATTATGGCGTCGGGTGATAGCAAACTATTTTTAACATATATATATATATATATATATATATATATATATATATATATATATATATATATATATATATATATATATATATATATATATATATATATATATATAGTACCCGGTTGACCGAGCTTTGCTCGGTAATTTTCGCTCGGTTTTTTTTTGATTCGTGTCTTTTGGAAATAATATTTAGATACAAATTACATACTGATAAAATACGAATAATATTTTTTTGATCGTAGCGACATAATAGAAAAAACTGAACTGGTTATTTGATTAAAAAATCATGAGTGCTTAAAAAATCATGAGTGCAATTAGTTTAATTTAAATTTTCGTGTGTTTAAAAAATACTAAAAAAAGGGCTCGAAAAAATAGATTTTCTCAAAAAAGAACTTGAAAAAAAATTTTAAAAAAGTCGGTCGGTCGGTCTGGGCTCGAACCATGGTATTACGATTTTGCGACCGCCCAATATACCATTAAGCTATTTGTAATCATTAATAAGCCGTCAAAATTTACCTTCTTATTCTAACGATATTATAGCAGTTTTTCATTGCCTAAAAACACGGACAAAAAGACATTTTCTAAAAATAAATCCTAGCTAGATCGATTTATTGCCCCCGAAACTCCCTGCACACAAAATTTTATGAAAATCGTTGGAGCCGTTTCCGAGATCCCGATTATCCTATACTATTAAACGAGCAATTCTTGTATATATGTATATATATATATAATCGGGATCTCGGAAACGGCTCCAACGATTTTCATAAAATTTAGTGTCCAGGGAGTTTCGGGGATAATAAATCGATCTAGCTAAGATTTATTTTTAGAAAATGTCTTTTTGTCCGTGTTTTTAGGCAATTAAAAACTGCTACAATATAGTTAGAATAAGAAGGTAAATTTTGACAGTTTGGTAATGATTATAAATAGCTTATTGGTATAATGGGCGGTCACAAAATCGTAAAACCCCGGTTCGAGCCCAGACCGACCGACCGACTTTTTTATTTTTTTTTTCAAGTTTCTTTCTTTTTTGAGAAAATATATTTTTTTCGAGCCCTTTTTTTAGTATTTTTTAAAAACACGAAAATTTAAATAAAAATAATTGCACTCATGATTTTTTATTCAAATAACCAGTTCAGTTTTTTCTGTTATGTCGCTAAGATCAAAAAATATTATTTATAATTCATCAGTATGTAATTTGTATCTAAATATAATTTCCAAAACACACGAATTAAAAAAATCGAGCGAAAAATACCGAGCAAAGCTCGGTCAACCGGGTACTATATATATATATATATATATATATATATATATATATATATATATATATATATATATATATATATATATATATATATATATATATATACGACCTAGATTTAACTAAAAACTAGATTGTACAACTAGTGCGTGTTGCCAGTGATGACTTACGGATCTGAGACGTGGTACTTCACTTCTGGCCGTATGAGGACGCTCAAGGTCGCTTAGCGAGCTATGGAGAGTGCTATGCTTGGGGTTTTAGAGTAACCACCATAGCCCAACAGATTAGTAAACTGAAGTGGCAATGGGTCGGCCATATAGCTCGAAGAACCGATAACCAATAGGGAAAAAAGGTTCTTGAGTGGCAGCCTCGTACCGGTAGGCGTAGTGTAGGGCGACCCCCCACTAGATGGAGTGACGACCTGGTAAGACATGCAGGAAGTCGATGGATGCAGGTGGCTCAGGACCGTGCTTTGTGGCATTACTTGGGGGAGGCCTATGTTCAGCAGTGGACTTGTGAAAGGCTGTAATGATATTTATATACAAGAATTGCTCGTTTAATAGTATAGGATATAACATACATATATATAACATATATATCTGTTATGCATAATCTGATAGCTTATTAATTTAATAACGTTTCCTTTGATACATGATTTCAATATACTTACTTAGTATATATGTATTATTATATACTTAGTATACTTGTTATATACTAAGTACTTCGGAAAGTGCTCGACAGATGCGCCATATTGGCCAAAATGACCCCGACATTCAAGTGGTTATCTCGATCTTCTAAGTTTCCACAATCAGATTGTGGAAACTCTGTAGTTTGTGGCTTTATGCCACATGATTTTGCACGAAACAAATAGAAGGCTCTACTTGAGAAATGATAATGGGGTGATAGTAATGGGGAAGAAAGGTTTTCGAGAGGCAGCCTCGTACCGGTAGGCGTAGTGTAGGGCGATCCCCCACTAGATGGAGTGACGACCTGGTAAGACATGCAGGAAGTCGATGGATGCAGGTGACTCAGGACCATGCTTTGTGGCATTACTTGGGGGAGGCCTATGTTCAGCAGTGGACTTGTAAAGGGCTGTAACGATGATGATGATAATGATGATCATGGCTGAGATAAGGGATTTACTTCATTTTTATAGTAGGCTAGTTTTTCAATGTATGCAAGCAGCTATTTAGGTTTTGCAGCTCCAGTATCATTTGACGACTAGGCTTGGTGGTGGGTTCGACTCCCTCACGGATCGAGTGTTTGTATGTCCTACAAATTGCTTCATGTCTGGGTTTTTGCCCCTGTGTAATTTATGTATGTAAACCATCTTTAACTTTACTGTGTGGATAACTTATTTTTATAAATTGAAGAAAATACAAATAAATTGCGATCAATATGATCTATTCGTGATCGCTGCAAGAGTTATAGTTCATCTCTAAGTTCTACACTGTCAAAGAATTGCAGGAGCTCCCTAGCTATTAGGGCTTCACTTCCTCAGTTCAGTAAGTATCCCCTCGTAAACATTAATTTCTTCCATGAAAATTGTGCCGGACGGGCGAAACTCTCCGGAGTAAATGTTGTCGAAGATACTTCGCGAGTCGCTCACGTCCTACACCTATAGGTTCCGGTGGGTACTTTCACCGCCGTCTTTGTGGGTGCCGCTGAAATATTGTGGACTGTGGTTCAAATCAAAATGCACGATTAACAAATACAAATAGCAAGGTAGTGGCCAGCGGTTCGACTGAATGATTAGTCGCGAAATTTTAAACTATTGATTTTAAACTATTATTTATAGAGCACGGTTGTTCAACTACGGTTGTTCACTATCGGTTGGTCACTGTATATTTCGAAAGATTTCTTTAAATTGTACGGTGGTATCAAAGATCTATTGGTAGTAGCTGGTTTTCTAACACTACTGACTAGCAGCTATTATCAACTAAACTAGTTGATTTTATCACTTGGGTAACTGCGGCTATCAGTTACCACTTTCACTATAATATGTAACTGCGAATATCAGTTACGACCTTTTTCGGCTAGCTAACACTTTCACGATATGTAACTGCGAATGTCAGTTACGACCTTTTTCGGCTAGCTAACACTTTCACGATATGTAACTGCGAATGTCAGTTACGACCTTTTTCGGCTAGCTAACACTTTCACTATTCACTATATACTGCTACTAGTCACTTCAGCTACCACCGGATACCACTCACTTCACTTCACTGTCACTGGTAGTTCTTCACACTACTACTGGTACTGGGTCCCGAGCCCCTAAGGTAGACTTGGGCAATACTTTGCAGTGAGCCGCTTGCCATTTTCCGTTTGCCTCTTTATTGCATAAACTTTTCACTATACAAATGGCATAAATTGCAATATTTTCTATACAAAACTAATTGCTACACTAACATGCTATACATCATTAAATCGGTAGTCTGGTACTTTATTAGTAGATCATAAAGGTTACTCAAAATATTAACAATGTAAAAAGTTATTAAACGAAATGTCCAAAATTTTCATAATATTTGGGTACATTGATTCTTTGATTTTTCTATAACTACGAAATGCGTTTAATTATACAAAAATATCCCTATACTTCTTTAATCTATAAGCCATATGCTAATTGAATGTCATATTTATAACTCTTTTAGAACATAAAATTATTTTCCTTATTTTAGTATGAACTATTACGCAGTTAATTAAAAACTTTTCCACGATAAGACGCGCTGTGATTGGTCGATTTTTTGGTATATAATAAAAGTTGTTTATATTACTTGTTATCAAAACGACATTCTATACAAATATACTAAGAGTTATAAACATGCTAAATAACTATATTAATACATGTTTTCATCCAGTTTTGTTGGTAATTTCATTATTAGTACAAAAACAATATTCTTTATAACTTCGTTTCTTAGCGTTGTTAGGCCGTCGCGAACAAAAATAATTTTACAGATTTTATCGCATTTAATTTTGAATTTTATAATTTTTGACATTTAAGGCGCTTTACAGCACCTATAAAATCTGCGGTAATTTAAGAAAACGCTATTTCCCCAGACAATATTTTCATTGTTTGCGCTGTAGAGAACGCTTTCGGTTAAAATGCGCCTAGGTATTTTATTCGCCAACGCATAAAACTACACATCTTTGAAATGCAGAGTCGGAAATAGGCATGCGCCATTTAATGCAACCGTGTCTTATCGGGGCTCTTATCAAAATGCGTGATTTGTTTTTCCTTTAGCGGCTGTAGCTTTATGGTAAACAGCACGGACCGCTAACTCAGAAAGTCAAGAATTTGATTCCACCATTCGACTACTGTTGTGAATCACTTCTAACGCAAGCTTTTGCAGCTGTAGGTATATTAATGACGTTAATATCGTTCCTAGTATTTAAAACTTAACGTTAAGGATTCTGAGGCATATTTTCGAATATACTCGTATACCCGGATTAAAGTTTCGAAATGTTTAAAGTCCAGTATTTTGAACCAATTTATACATGATAGAACCACACCGCAGTTGTATTATGGTTTTAGCACGATTAGGTCGGCTCAATCGAGGAAGTACCATGCTCTTACAGAATACCAGCGTAAAATAGCAGCTTAATACTGCTGTGTTTTTGAGACCCTTTTTTACTGGAAACGAGGCGTTCGATCGTAGTCCTCAGGGGTGACAACGCATCTGCGTTTTGATTCTTAATCGAGGATAAATGTAGATGTTTATGGGTCACAGCATCCACTTACCACAGGTGGACTGTGTGCCCGTTTATCACCCTTATTCTATAAAAAAGCTCGAGGTGATATTTCATGGTACAGAGTTCCACAATATGGTTCTGGTCTATTCTACTCTTTTAATCCATCCCGAGCAAGCTAATTGGTTCGTTCATTGCCTACAATTTCCGCATAATATACTGAAATCCGTTCCAATACTACCCTGTTAATGTGTCCCAACTCTAGCAATGCCAGTCCGTTTGCTGATTTATGACCTGGTATTAAATAAATAGTTGATACCCGCTCACTACCTAGCTAGACCTTACCTAGATGTATAATATTAAGATTGGTTTTTTTAATGGGACTGCCTTAAAATCCGTTCTTAGTGACATTTGTACAGTGCAAAATGAGTACGAGTAACTTTACTAAATTTCAAGTCACTCGGGTGTATAGTGTTAGTGATATCGTGATGAGAGCTATAGTATGTTACCACGAATGGGTCGGCTCGATCGAAAATGGACCACGCTCTCAAGGAATACAATTTTAAACTGGCTATAGACATACCTTTGTATATTTTCTGGTATTTTGTTGTAAAAACATTGCCCTATGAATTGATTATACTGTCTATGTAACATCAAGTAACTTGTATTTTTTTATATTTCATATTTGTAATATTTACAGAATGAACGAGTTTTCATTTTCTGAGAGACCGTTATCCGACGGTCCGTGGGCCCCACTTACGGTGAAACTCTTAAAGAAACTGTATCCATGGCTGGTTGTCGCTTCTGTTGTTAAGTTCCTTTCTAGCCATTGAGTGATGAAACGCAGCGTTCTTGGCACTATATCGCGAGGAGTGCGTGTGTATTGTTATATTAGTTTTATTGGTTTTTTAACGTTTTTTTTGTAATATTGTATTATATAGTTTCAATGTTAATAAATAAATAATATATAGTTTATCACTTATTTTTTTTTATTCCATCAGGACCCCGCATTCATTGCAATTGATCGATTTTGCAGTTATCATGAGGACGCAATTTGCATTGATGGTATTTGTCCGGAACAGCGTTTCTGACGTCTGGTAGTGCTGTGGCGATGACCGCAAATTCTGTGTAATATGAAAGAAACCCGGGTCTTACAGTGAACTGCTAAAGGGCTGATTAGAAAAAATGAAAATTATGTACAGCCTTCAGATGGTTTATAAAATAAACGTCTAAAATATTTTAAAGCAGTTGAAGTCAAACTTATACATACAACGTGTGTCTATGTGATACGTGTATTTGTCACTCAGCTCCTTCCTCCAGCTGGACCGATTTTATTGATTTTTTCTGCTTGTTTGAGTGGATCCCTAGAAGGATTAGATTCATAATTCAACCCGGTAGATGGCGCAGTTGTTAAGATCCAGAAAGTACCTGCGCGGAATCGGGGCGGATCACTAGTATAATATAATATTTTATTACACAGTCACTTTCACATGGCCAGAGTAACCGACTCAGTTCAAGTGGAAGCTGTAGTAACAATGGGCCGGCCATGTCGCTTGAAGAACCGAGATCTCACAACCGATGGCGAAGAAAGGTTCTCCTGTTGTAACCTCTCCTTACTGGTACGCGAAGTAAGGGCGGCCCTTCCACTAGATGGGTGATCTATGACCAGCCGACGGATCATAGAGACGACCTGGTAAAACGTGCAGGATGTCGATGGATACCGTTAGCTTAGAATTTTATTTTGTGGCATTACTCGGAGGCAGTCTATGTTCATCAGCAGATTTTTAAAGGGCTGTAGTAATGATAATGATATAGTCAACGTTGTATTTAATTACCTATATCTACTAAAGGGCTCAGTAGCGCAATGGCTAAGAATTTGGCTGCGATATTACAAGGTCGCGAAATTGAATCACACGCGTAACAAATGTTGTAATAACAATTGTTCTGGTTCCGACTGTGTGCGTGTCTTGTGCAGTCTGTGTATATTAGACGCTTCTACGATGCAGAAAAAATCCAAGTGTGAGTAACATTTTAAAAATAACTTTGATAAAACTTCAAAATTATTTTTCAAATACTAACAAAAGTACTAGTTTTGTAGATACCAATAAAATCGGGTACTAAGGTTGTGGTGTAGTACGCGTTGGCAAGCGACGCGCATGAACCCACCGTGTCCATCCGTGCGCCAGTGGCCGCCATAAATCTGACCAACATACGGACCGCCGGCAAGATAAATTCGTCTCACGAGATATCGAATCAACGTTCGAAGCTGTACGAATGCAAAACGAACGTTATTTGTATATAAAAGGCTAAAAGATAGAAGGAAAAGCTTTAAGCGATTGATATATCTACGGTACAAAATGTACTATTCAAAGCTATGGTTGAATTATGATTAGTCAGGTTTTCTGGCCTTATTTTTTTATTTGTTTTTCGACAACAGATATAGACTCGAGAAAGGCTGTAGTGATAGTGATGATACGTTTTCTGATCTGAAGTTATGGGGTCTAGGTAAACAATTCCTAGAAAAATATATGTAAAAATAAAAATTCTAGATTTTCGGGCCTGGTAGTGCCATGTCCGTCCCGGCATTTAAGCTTTTATTAGAAGTACCTAAGCGTGACAAACGAACACAAAGTCTCACTGATGGCGCGGCCTGTGGAAATCTACATTCATATTATATGATGAATCTAAATTAAAATGCGTCTTCATTCCTAAATACTAAGATGAAAGACGAAATCCTATTTAAAAGTGTATAGAATCTCAGGTACACGACATTCACCACTCGAAACATAGCAACATTACACGCTGGTATTTTGTAAGAGTAAATTCACTCCCCGGTCGGGCCGACTCACGTAAAACTTACTATTGCGCAAAAAACATTTCAACTCAATGTTTTTGTTACTAGTGAAGTAGTTCGACTGAGTTGATATTGCTCTTTTATCTATTTCTAATTAATTAATTCTGTAAAAATGTCAAGACGGATATACTATACGTCAGTGAAGGTACAAAATTTATTATTATTAATCATGTAATTACTATTATTATTGCAGAAATTATTTTAATACTTCTAAGTTATTTCTGTCGCCACGCAATAGTACACTCACTGTCAAGAACATTGACAGTCAAGAAAACATTTTTAATGGCCGTGAGTCTTCGTTTTCGGAGGTGATAACGCTTCAGTGATTCTTTGAGTTAATTACAGGTCTCAGTAGGCTCCAGGAGCCACTCATCATATGTAATGTTAACTGGATTATAACTCTAATATTATTAAAAGTATAGTATAAAAATTGTGTTTCTCGACGGTTTCTACCGTCGAGAAACACAATTTTTTAAATAAAACTGAAGTTATAAACTAATTTAGATTTAGAGCTCTCCGTATGGTAAGTGGCAGTCCATATACGCATGCAGCCATCTTGAAACAAGGATTCAGATGTAATTTACTGGGTATCAGGACACCTTCTAATTTGCCTTGTGATTGTAAACATGATTGTAAGCTATTATTTGAAAAAAAAAAATAGTCCCGCTGGGTTTCTTGCTGGTTCTTCCCAAGACAGAGGTTTTTTTTGCAAACCAGTGGTAAATGAAAAAATTGGCTCTCAATAAGTATTGTTTATAATCTACATTGAAGAAAAAAACTTTCTGTTTCTGTTTCTGTTTCTGTCCCTTTCTACCTCGGAGCCCGCCTGGTTAAATATCCTTATTCCACCGCCAAGCAGTAGTTGGAGATACAGTTGTGTTAAATTCTGAAGGTTATGGAGAACCTGTGAACTGGCTAGAGCGCAATCCATCCGTATCCTCAAAAGTGAGTCAATACATCTTTTCCCTTTTTTATTTTCTGTGACGTTAGTGCTTTTAGCCTTCTGAAATGCTGTAAAGCTTCATCTGATACGGCGCTCAACTTAAAATTATTACAAATATCCATTAAAATAACTTTATTGATACCTACTAACGTTTAATTTTAGTTAGTACCTACTTTATATGGAAAATTAATTCAACGTTTTTTTATAATATTTTTGCATTGTCATTCGAATTTGAACTATATTAAAAATTAATGATTTCTTAAATTTACGCGAACACTACACATTGAATAAAACTATTATTTACGGATTTTATCGCGTTTAATTACTTTAATTTATTTTTATTATTATCCCGACGTTTCGGGTGCTTTACAGCACCCATGGTCACGGGGGGGGGGGGGGGGGACTGAGATGTTTGACGTCCCAATATCATTGTTAGCCCGGCTACCTTCAGTTTTTGAATATTAATTTTTGGTCCGATTTACGCAAAACGAACTTACAGTATCTTGAAGTCTTGCAGTGGTACGTACGTAACATATAGCTGACGTGAAGCACCGACGCTCCGGGAAGTCTGCAGTCTGTGAACATGTTCAGGATCGTCCCCACCATTACATCAGATTTGATAAACCACAAGTCCTCGCAAAAGAACATCGATTCCTACCAAGGATGATACGTGAGGCTATTGAAATTAAAAAACATCCTAATTTCAATAGAGAAGATGGTTGGGTGCTGCCATCTGCTTGGGATCCTATAATTAACAAAATTAAACCCAAACCCAAGCATACCACTGCAAGACTTCAAGATACTGTAAGTTCGTTTTGCGTAAATCGGACCAAAAATTAATATTCAAAAACTGAAGGTAGCCGGACTAACTATGACATTGGGACGTCAAACATCTCAGTCCCCCCCGTGACCATGGGCGCTGTAAAGCACCCGAAACGTCGGGATAATAATAAAAATAAATTAAAGTAATTAAACGCGATAAAATCCGTAAATAATAGTTTTATTCAATATATTAAAAAATTTCAAGTTTCCAGCTCATCGGGCAGTTGGTTTAAAATCAAGGACTAAATTCCACCTGGAGCGACCGACAAACAAGCGACTTAATAAGAACGTGGTAAAATTAATAAAAAAACAATTATAATAGAACATGCCATAATGAAATCTATAGTGTGATGTTGATAAATTAAATTTGGATGACCAAATAAAACTGATACAATTTAAAGTGGCAATAATTTAAAGAAGTAGTAAACCGGTAGGCGCGCCATTAAAGCAGATTGACGTCATATGCGCAACACATTACTGGCTCCGAGTGTAATTAAATGGATAGAGAAATTTAACCAAACAGAGTATAAAAGTAAAAGCTCGCCCCGATATCGACAATAAAACCGAGAGGGTGTGCTAAAGAGGGGAGCGTGGAGAATAGGCTAAAGATACGCAAGAAATTTTGGCTGAACCTCCAGCGTCTATACGTCATTATGACGGCCTGCGGAAGTACCGTCAGGCGCCGCGGCGCGTGCGTTACAAATCACTAGTTTACAACTTCCGGAACGCTCATTTTATCCCCGAATGTTAAGCGATTCGAACGTGTAGAAAAAAAACACCCAAAATTCGCGTCTAATAATTTTTGGTCACGCGCCGCTGACGACTGGTAATGGTTGTGATGATATTATGGAATATAATAATTTGTATCATCTCCCCTATTTCGTTTTATCCGTGGTGGATAAGAGTGCCCCTTAATAGTTTTCACTTTGCATGTTTTTATAGTTTAATGTAGCTTACTTATTTGTTTTAAAACGTATGGATTAAAGATGTTATTGTACATGCTGTTTATTGTTTCGTATTAAAACTGGTGAGATAACCAGTAAGAAAACGGAAAACAAATCAATCCCCTTTATGTTGAGCGAAACCTGAAAGCAAATAGTTACTGCTTTACGCGTCTAAGTCTGCATTTATTTAATAATTATTTTAATTTATTTGCAGCTCTGAGAATAACCTTTCATTATATGGTTGATAGCCACTATGATTTATTTTGATAAATTCTAAAACGGTACAAAATTTTCTAAAGATGTCGTGTCGTATATATAATTTTTACTCGCAAACGTAAGAATTATGTTGGCCTTCACAGTTTTTAAAGCGACTATTTTGAAACCGCAGAAACTGCAGATAAAACTTAGTGATAATTTACTCTTGGATTGCAATATCCATATCGATGATACGGATATAATAATGTTTAGCTGTAAACCGATTGGATGACCTTAATGAAAAGCTTGAATATGTTTATGGTACAGTCATTTTCATAACTTTCTTTTTATAGAATAAGGCTGACAAATAAGCATACAGTCCTTATCTGATGGTAAGTGGATGATGTGACCCATAGATCTACATCTGTTTTCGATTAAGAATTACAAAATGCAGAAGTGTGTCATCCCTGAAAAAATTGTTCTTACCATACGAAACAGCGGCATAAAATGTAATTTCACGCAACCATAATTATAGCTGAAGCATGCCTCAATCACGTATAATTTTTTTTATTTAAATTAAGTTAATTAAAGCATACAATCAAAAATTATAAAATCGCGTAGTTTTAACTTAATTAACAAAAACAATCTGATACAACGGTTGGAAATCAAAGATTTGAGTTGTTTTTGCAAGTTTTTTAGTAACTACATCAATACCAGAGATTATTTAAATTTATGACTATTACAGATATCATAAACTTTATTGGACCGCCGAGATCATAAAATACCACTTCATAATATCCGAAATCAAATTTGATCCACAGACAAACAACCACAGGGTGATAAATTCTAAACGAATTAAATCAAATCTTTTGTTGTGGCTAGTCCAATTTAATTTGACCGATTAAATTTTATTCCAAGCCTTGAATTATTCTTTACTTGTATACTCGGTTGGGGTTTAGAGGGGTCTAAAGAAATTGGGATTTTAATGTTCCGTGCACAGTACGGCACGTGTCCTGCCACCCTTTCTGCTAGCGGCGGGTATCACGGGAATACAATAAATATTTGGACGAGTTATAACGAATTCTCTTTAAATTGTAATTCCCGTCACAATTTACTTGTGATATATCAAGATCATTTAAAAGTTAGAGTAGAGTAAATGGAATTCGGTATGATATATATCACGCTGTTATATTTTTAAATAAAACAACTCGTGTCAATTGTTAATACGAAGGATCTTTTAAGTCACTTGTATTTGCTTTGATCTTTGCCGCCAAAGAACCATCATTTTAAAATTCGTTCAATAGGCGTACTTTTATGTTGTTAATTAAGGATGTCATCGCTCTGTCGATATCAATGATATTCCAGTTTTAGATTAGAAAATTGCTGTAAATAAGGTAGGTCACTCGATACATTTAAAACCTAAAATAGTGTTCAACATCTGACATAGGTAATTTTTAAAAATAATACTGGCCGAAAACTATATTTTTAAAGTTCACCTTCAGAACACATATTTAATTTTATAATGAATTTATAATTTATTATCTCAAGATATGAGACCAATTAATTTTGTTAATCCGAAATCTTATTATAAACCGCAGCTTTAGTAACGATATTCTTTTTTTTTTCGACATCAAGGAGTCTGGCACGCGGGCAGCAGTTTTATTTTTATAAAAACTCCAATCACCTAAGTGGGAGAGGGGGAAGAACTTGGGTCCATTCCTAACAATGTCAAAAGGGATGGAGACATCACGCGAGAACGGCACATATTTCATTGATGCCATCCTTCACTAAACTAATGTAAGTGAAAATAAGCGGTGATTGTTAAGTATGGTCAGAATAAACATTAATAACTAACTCATACAATTTGTGCAAAACATAAATTGGTGGTCTGGTTTTATATTAAAAAATACTTTACTCACACACCAGGATTTTATCCTGTAATGTGAAAGCATTTTATAGATTGCATATGGATACGGAAAAAAAAAACTGATAAAGTATATGTCGTGCACATATATCTACTTGTACCATGTACAAGTATTGTACGATTCGCTATTGCGCTATCGATTTCCGTATGTATTTGAATATAAGACTATCAAGCAGTGTATTGTAAAAGACATGGTTATCTGCTACGACCTGATCTTATGCCAAGTGGGTCTTATGCTTCTGTCTGTACGTACGCTTCTCGCACTATAATATTTGCGTGGTTGATTGGTTCAGGACGACATCATAATAATAATACTTTCTCTGAAGTAGTTCTGATAACCAACGAAGGAAGGGGATGAAAGATTCTCGAGTGGCAGCCTCAGACTGGTAAGCGAAATGTAGGACAGCCCCCCACTAGATGAAGTAACGACCTGTTAGGACCTGTAGAAAGTCGATGGATGCAGATGGCGCAGGACCGTGTAAAACTAATGAAAGAGACGATCCTCAAAATGATTTTAGTTTTTTATGTTCCGTTATATTTATACCGGAAGGAAAGCACTGTTCTTAAACTTTATGTGACACTTAGAAGAATTTGATATTTTGCTTTATATTTTTTTATAATTATTAGATTGTTTGCTTTTACCCTTAGGCTAAATAAAGGGCGGGGCTTTATTTTAGCCTGAGGTTAAAGTAAATTGTTGCATTTGTTTAATATTTTTTTAAAAGTTACGAAATTGTCTGTTACTATCGGAAATTAATATAAAAAAAAAACAAGAAAAGATAGTTGTCAAAACTGTTTATAAATCGTCAAAAAATCACAAATATTATAGACGATAATAAAAGTGTAGCTCTCATACATATATTAAGATATAATTGCTGTACAAAATGTTTTACGTATGATGTATAATTTATCTGCTATCGGTGGCTGAGATAACTAATGGTCCGGTCACGGTGCGTGGCGGGCAAACAAAGCAGCCCACCCCAGCCGCCAACGTCATCACAGCCTCTCTAATATACTGTTTGGCCCTGGCCTCTGCCCTTATGCTATTGCGTGCTTATATGTATCATAGCGCCTGTGAGCTTTCCCAAGGTAGCAAAGGAAAGCTTCCAATTGCTTTATCTTTTACAATAAGAATAAATGTCATTATAAATAGTATCAGAAATATTTTATGGAAGATTACTATCAAATATTCCATCAAAATATATATGAATCTAGCTAGCCCGGCTGACTTTGTTCTTCCATTTCCGGTTTATAGTGAAATGAGTTTTATTTGGATATAAAATTTACTAATAAGTTGACCACAGCGCCGAATTGTTATTTTTTTGGTCGGATCCATGTATATTGTAATTTAAGCAAAGATATAGGTTTATTAATAAATTGATAACAAAGCCATCTGTCAAATAATGGATTGGTGGTAAGTAATAACTAAATCGCAAAATACTGTTAGAGAAAACTTTTAAGAAATACTTGCATGATAAAGAGCAATCCCTCCTTTACATCAGCTTATAACAGTGTACTGTTGGACAAGGAATTCTCGTATTGATAAAATATTTACCAGGCTTACCAGGTGGATTTCAGATGCCGCATATTTTGTTACCTTATGTCCAGTATTTCGATCGGCAATCAATCTGCCACATGTGGCAATTACGAGACTTTTGAGATGCCGCAATCTTACACCCATTAGGATGACATGGAATAATAGATTCTCTAACTCTGAGACCACACGAAAAGTAATAATTACTCATGAGTAATATCTTGAGAATGAATAACTTTAGGAAAAGCAAAATATCTGTGGGCAGCAGCGTCAGAAATACAAGATGTCGTGCAATGTTTGAGTCAATCTTTCTTCAAAGCGGCGATTCCTACGGCAAATCCTACCTTGTCCAAGAAGCCCATGACCAGCCATGGATTTCTACGGTTTGATAAAAAGGACAAAAAAGGGAGAGGCAATTTTTTTGTATGATAGAGTGACAAACGAGCACGCAGTCCACCTGATGGCAAGTGATTGCTGTGGCCCATAGACATCTACATCCATCCTCGATTACGATTACTCCGGTTCTCTACACTCACATATAAAATGACTCATAATATACAGTAATGTAATGATCATGCTCAAAAGTAGGGTTTAGTAGAGTTTATGTGTTGATAAAAACAAGCAGAAGAAGAATTTGATACAGGGTGCGGTGAAAACTTAGCACCCGTTAAGTCAAGTACTCTGACCAACAAATCGTTGCTTCACATAATTGTATTTTTTTATTTTTCTAACCCAGCGCTTAACTACAATTAAATGCACCTGATGGCAAATGATGACGAAGCCAAAGATGGCGAAGAGCACTGATTTGACTAAAGCCTATTCACTCTTGCTTTGAAACTGGCTGAGCGTCTAGTTGTCCGTTGGAAGAGAGAAGGAGAAATTAAGTGTTAAGAGAATTAAGTAATTAAATCAGCTAGGAAAATTTTGTTCGAAATCTAATTTACTATAACTAATATTTGTATTGTACTTTCCTCATAAGGTATTAATTTGCTTTAAATATAAAAATTTGATTACTATTTTTATGCTCGTGTTCTCAACACTAATGATCGGTATCCTTACGTATCCTACTGCCGAAACAGTGTCACGTCATCAGTCTCATCAATGACCGTGTCGATGCCACCACCCATGGTGCTCCCTCAGCGTATAATGTCTATATTTACTCCTAATCAGTGTAATGCTACGATTATACGTCAATTTGTTCGGTCCCGAGAATTATTTATATGTTATTTAAACGTACACCTAACTCGATAATGAGGTAGGTTTGAAGTCACGAAGGCTCAGCTTGTTTTAAATTGGACAAAGTGCTGTGGAGGTGACATTTGATTTAAAATTGTGTTCTGGATTATCACTATATGGAAGGTGTGTGCTTTTTGCGAATGCCAAAACGTAATGTAACGTATTTTAAAATTTTAAAATTAGTTTTTTTATATCATTAGTATATTGTGACTGTTTGGGTGTTATTCCTATACTTAACAGCAGAACGGCAGGACGCACTTTAATGAAATTTGGCATAAAAAAACCAATTATACTTTTGATACTTTTTATGAATAGATTTATAGTTAAGTCTGGCGAAGTGGGCGCATAATAGCTATTTATGTTGGGATTTTTAAAAATGTGTCGAGGATAACGAATGCTATAATGTGGTTAGATACTTGTAAAGTATAGGAAGAGAGCTAAGCTTTTTATAACCGATATAGCCAAAAGGTTAAATATGCTGTAATAGTAATTAGCTGGCCATACTTCTCGGACAAAATGTTTGTCATCAAGACGCTCTTAGAATTGTGACGATATGATAGGATGTAAGAAAAGACGCAATACGTAAGATACATACCTTATAGAAATCAATGTGGGATAGGTCTTTTTTCAACATGGAAGAAAGTGTTCAACTGAGAATTGAAGAGCTTTAACAAAATAATAATGACAAATATCCTATTAATTGTCTAGTGATGTTTCACATCGTAGGTATCGTAAAATTAAAAAGGAAAATATCTTAACTAAATCTTAACTGATTAACGTTTGTGGGCTCATGCATACTGCATCGTATTGTGGTTGCAACACGAATTGTTCAAATCGACCGGGATAGGACCATTTTCGCACAGATTAGCAACATAAACAGTTTCACTATGCTGCTGTTCTGTTTGGTGTTTAATGAGAACTTTTGTGAATGTTTTTTTGAAAAAAGAATGTTTTTAAACTGTACTGGTAGAGGCCATCTTACAATCCACCTGTTGCAGTCGACGGACACTTGCAGCCAACTTCATACAAAGGAGGCTACAGTTGCCTTGTAGCTAGTTTTGCCACCCGTACTATAATATATAGTATCGCAGTGAGTGTAGTTAAAATGATGCTTGGCGGTCCACCACTGTACGTTTCACAAGGAGTTTTCTTCCACGTACAACCTCTCTGTGGAATAGTTTACCACCGGCGATTTTTCCGGACCGATACGACCTGGGGACCTTCAAGAAAAGAGCTTACTCCTTTCTTAAGGGCCGGCAACGCACCCGCAATTCTCCTGGTGTTGCGGTTGATCATGGGCGGCGGTAGTCACTTAACATCAGGTGAGCCGCATGCTCTTTTGCCCCCTCTTCTATAAAAAAAAAATAAAAAAAATATACACTATCAATGTAGTATCGTACTATATTTCAATCGATTTTACCTATTATATATTATAGAAAAATAATATAGTGCGAAAAGTACTATATTTTTATATCTAATTCAACTGTCGCCCTTATTTATATTAACTGTGATTGGAAGCCTGAAGGCTACAGTCTTTTAAAGTTGACTCACATCGAATCATTAGCGCCACTTTGATTTCTTTTTTTACAGCAAATTATTGTTTCAGAGTAAAATATTTTGATAACACATAAATACCCAGATTATAAGTAATGGCAAAATTTTTTTTTGGTTCATCTATGTGGTCTATGTTAGATAAATCAAACGGTAAATAGAGCTCTCTCGCACCCAACGCAATTTCGAGCTTTGTTCGTGTACCATTATAAGGCAATCGATAATAAAAAGGCGAAATCTATTCAGCGCGTTAATAGCTAAACATCTTCATCTCCAAAATGCGCTGTTTCTTTTTTTCTAAATATCTTTCATTGTCTTAAATAAGAGGTCTCAATTTCGTTAAATTTCGCTGTTTTCGCCTCATAAAAAACTATTTGTTTCATAGCAATAGCTGAAAATATTTATGCTATAATTATTTTTTTCTCAAGGGCAGGTGTTTAATTAGACAAATATTAAAAAATAATAATTTAAACCACTTTATTTCAAAATTAATAATTATTTCGATCGACCTATAAAATATTGACTTTATAAACAATAATTGCGGGCAATATTCCTTAGTAGCCGCTGAGCGGCTGTAGCGTTCAGACGTCTTGTCTGTGCCAAATTTTTGCACTTCCTCTCGCTCTAACATTCCTCTTTCTCTCTCTTTCCCTAATCTTGGTTGCGCATTGTTACGAATTGAAAGTTTCTCTACTTTATTATTTTTTGCATATAATTCTTTAAGGGTTTATAAATCATTTTGTATTTGTTTTATAACTTTTAATTTCGATATGGACCATAAACGTAAAAAATATGCTTGTACCAGAAAACGAAAATTGAAATCAAACGTTGAAGCAATGAACAGAAATAGAATTCAAAGGTAAGTTTTTTTGTGTTTCATAGTAAAATAGTTAACAACGTGCATATGTGTGAGCACTTGGTTAAATATTAGGTATATAATTAGGTACCTAACCTACATATTATGTAAGTTCTTCAAGGAAATATAGAAGTATTATACATTTTTGGATTGCACATGATGTTTTGTTTACGAGCGACAGTAGCCTAATGGCAGGGAGCGGACCGCGAACTCAAAAAGGTCGTGGGTTCGAATCCACCATTCGACTACTGGCGTGAACCACTCGTAACACAAGCAATTTAAGCTTACCACGAGTGGTTAATGTCCTTTTTTTTAAAAAAAAAGTACATTATGTTTTTATAGAAATACTTTTTTAATTTAATTTTTAAGTGTCATAAGGAAAATTTCGTCTTTTTGATTTTCAACTAGAGATTTCCTTGTTACCGGTAGCTGCTGATGTCGAGTTAATGACATTTTTAGATACGAAAACTATTCAGTAATACACGTAGACTACAAGTAAACTATTAAGTAATATCCTCAGCATCCCGTAATTTATTGTACGCCCACTATGGCCAATTTTGGATATAATGTGGCGTCAAACTGCTTACGACGTCCAATATACGGACGTCAAATAGGAGACTTAGCGCAATGTTCGCAAATTGTCATGCTGATCACAGAAACGTCAAAATCTAAAAAAAATTGGACGTCATTTTTCTTCCTCTTTAGCTTCCTGAGCTAATTGATTCTTGCATGGAACGCTCGATGCCAATCAAAGACCCTCCATACATCATTCAAGCCATTGCGAATAAATTAAAAAAAAGCGCTAAGTCGTCCGTCGATGCTGCTGTACAAGAATAGTAATTCATGCATATAGGTAAATGCTATACAAAGTTACATTATACTTTAATGAGAAACTATAAATATGTGTGATAGTGGACTGTTTGTACTTATATAGAAATTATTTTGAGTTTTTTTTTAATCTATTTTAGTATTTAGAACTACTTGACGTACTTGACGGATTTTCGATAGTGTCATCGACTTATTACGAAACCCTCAGTGCACGACTCATTCTAGCACTTGCCAGATTCATTTGAATAATCAATAATACGAGTACATGTTATACAGGTTCTAGATTATTATCTTTTAGAAACCTTTTCAACAAAACAACAAAAATTATACAAACTTAAAATATATTTTTTTTGTGTAACAAATTTTGTAATAAAAGCATGGAACAAAAATAGATACGAGGTAGAAAATCTGTATGTGAAAATTTGTTAGCTAATTATCAATAATCCTGTATATTAGATAAATTGATACTGGAAAATCTTAGTAGAGCAACTTTCCACGCTACGGCCAGAAAGATAACTGCGGTGGCGGTACATGAAGTGGCGGGGCAGGGAGGGTGTAGATGTGTCACCAGAACGCAATTTTTCTGTTTTGCTCTGAAAGACTGGGCTCTGAACAAGTAAGTTTTACGAAAAGAATTTTTTCCATCATGAATGTAAAATTGAAAGAAGACAGAAAAAGAGCATGTATTACTTTAATTCAAAATTTATTGTTAATTTATTTTAATATGAATCTAAATTGCTCAGAATCCTATAATTATTTTTTAGGTTCAGTGGTTAGATCATTGACAGCCAAAGCAAAGAGCAATAACGAATATATATGGTAAAATACGTGATTAAAAATAAATGTGTACATTTTTTTCCTCTAAATTTCAAAAAAGTTCTATATTTTTGCATCTTTTTTTGGAAAAGTACTATATTTCAAGTTCAAAAAAGGGTGGTAACCTTACCTAAACCTAGCTTGTGGATTAAAATGTCAAAAATATGGAGATAATTTTTACTGATAACGAAACATTTCATCCTCATACTCGGGCCGACAACGCACTTGCATTTTCATTTTAAATCAAAAATAGGTGTAAATGTCTATTGACCACGACATCCACTTACCATCTCCATATGTGCTATGTATTCACTTGTCACCTTTATTTCAATGAAATCAAAAGGACTTAAGGGGAAACAGTTTAAGCCGGCTGGTGCTGCACTGATGCTGGTAGTTGCAGCGGTTTATGAATTGAGATTCTACGTAAGGTAAGCCCCTTCCGCCGAATCATTTTAACAATTCGCGCGAATTAGCTAAAACGTTTCGTCTATTTTATACAATGACTCAGAGAAAAAACTACAATGATTTAGATTTGAGTAAGATAAGTTTTAGCGCTCGTTTTGCATTAAAACTGCTAAAATATCACGTTTTATAACGGGCTTTTTATGTTTATAAAAAATTTCGCGACTCTATAGTCACACAAGTTCTTATTGCGCAGGTGATAATGTGTCGAGTGTTGTGCCACCGCGGGCGACGTTGGCATAAGACTGTTGGAGTTGCGTTTATTATCTATAAGCTTAAATATATAATTTTTAGCAACTACGAGTAGTAACACTTTACAGCGTAACTGTATATAGAGACGTTTACTTTACAGACCTTTTCTTTTTGAATTTGTCAATTAAAAAATATCTGTTTGTCAGCTTATTTCCTTTGTCTTCCGTCACTAATTTTTATTCTGAAAGCTGAACGATAGCGACATTTTGAAAAAAATATATTTTTTACATTATACAAGTAGAAAAATAGACATATCTGCTTGTGGTATTTGAATGTTAGGAAAGCTAAAGATCATTTTGTCCGACTAGGTTAGGCCAACCAAGAGAAACGAAGAGGTCAATCAACAGATTCAATTCTGCTGGTCAGCGTTCGGAAAATCGCGACACATCTTCACTTCACGTACAAAACTTGAAAACAACAATGTGTGTTGCCAGTGATGACGTGGATCCGAGTCGTAGGATTCACTGCTGGTCGTATGAGAAAACTTGGAGTCACTGATAACCGTTACCAGTTAAGACTTCGAGTGGCAGTCACGTGCCGGTTAGCGATGCCCCCCCCCCCTTCTCTCACTGGCATCTGGTAAGAAATGCAGGAAGTCAATGAATGCAGGTGCGTTTTGTGTCATTTCTTAAGGGAGGTCTATATTCATCAGTAGTCTAGTAGTATCAGTAGTCTATATTCACTTACTCTAGTATAGAAGTAGACTAATGATGATGATAATGAGACAAACTGTAGTGTAAAAATCTATCTTCTCACTACAATAAGTTGTTCAAATAAATATGATCTAAGAATTAGATTGGGTTTTGTCAAGTACTGACTCAAATTTGGTTTATAACCCCAGACTCAAGAATTTTTAGTTAGGCACTTTGAATACACCATCAAACGGCTGTCCTAAAATTGTCTATTTTTATTTGTTTTAATTTAATTACTTCTTGAAATTAATCTTAACTGCCTCATTGGTCTAGTGGTTGTAGTAGTGCGACTGCTGATCATGAGGTCCTGGGTTCGAATCCCGGGTCGGGCCAAAAAATCAATTATTGAGTTTTACTGTCAAGAAATTCCCAATAACTGCCCGGAGTAAGGAAGTTGGCGGTGTCTCACCCCCGTGCCTTGTAAAGCACGTAAAGCCGTTGGTCCTGCGCCTGATCTCTCTCCCGGTCGTGTCGATTTACCGTCCCACCGGATTATGAGAGTGAGGGAATAGAGAGTGCACCTGTGCTTGCGCATACACTTGGGCACTATAATCCTGTCCTGCGCCGATGGCTAGCTTCCATTGAGACAGGTCGCCGTGGCCGGAATTCGGACAGAAGGACATTATTATTAATCTTATCTGTACTGAACGATCGACTGCTGACTTCTAGCGGTAAATCAATTCGAAAATATCAAATCCAAATACCATAAACTTTTCCGCCTATTCGCCTACCCGTTGTGGTGAGTATAGGCTAATCTTTAAGAAAGTTTCCTGCAATGGGCTACTTTTCTACTGGGAGGTAAAACTTGTTTTTTGCACATCTGTATATACACTATACATCTATACAGGGTTATTTTGCAGTATACAGCCAAATTGGCAGAAAAGGTTCAGAATAAGTAATATTAGCGAAAGGCAAAGAAAAATTAATTAAAAAGATCTCAAATATTCTGTCCTTTTTATCTCTTAAATTCAGAATTTGTGGTAATACATTACTGATTGTCATTCATAAATATCTAACGCCTACAATTTTATTACGCACGCACACTATCGTAAGGGTCGATCGGTCGGTAAAAACGTTGTGAACGGAATCGCACACAGAGGAGTGTGTATACGTAGTCGTTGCCCATAAATCATTTTATTCAATTTGAGATAATTTCAAAAAATTTGAAGTCTTATTTACTTGTGTTTTCAAAAACTGCAAGAACGGTATATCATTATTTATACGGATGAACTTAATTATAAAATTTGGATACTTTTTGAAAAATAACCACCAACGCCCCTTTCCTATACATCTCTACTTTCAAGTGGCATTGATTGCTATGTTAGTGCTGCTGTGGTTTGTATGGTGAGTGAGCGTAGAGCACCGGAGACCCGATTTACTAGTAACAAGCTATTCCATCTTAGTCCCCAGGCGCGACAACACATCTGCATTTTGATCCTTAATTGAAGATAGGTTAAGATGTCTATAGACTGCACTTATCATCAATTGGATTGTATGCCCATTTGTGTAACCCTTATTCTATATTAAAAATAAGCCCGGAGTCTGGAAGTTGGCGGTGCTTCATCCCCGTACGTGGGCAAATCGTGCGCCTGATTTCTCTTCTGACGTGTCAGGTTTCTGTCCAAACGGACTGTGACAGTGAGGAAATAGAGATTGCACCTGCGTTCACGCACAAACTCGAGTACTATAACCCAGTCCAAGTATTTCCTGTGTCCAGGCTGTCCAGTTATCTGCACTCACCGCAAGAAACACAGCATTAGGCTGCTATTTTACGCTAGAATTCTGTGACAGCGTGATACTCCCCGGTCTAGCCGACATAATTATGTATTCGTACTATCACCGCGGTAAAACCATAGTGACCGACATAGCCTAACGGATTAGTAAGCTGAAGTGGCAATGGGCCGGCCATATAGCTCGAATAACCGATAACCGACGGGGAAGAAAGGTTTTCGAGTGGCAGCCTCGTACCGGTAGGGGTAGTGTAGGGCGACCCCCCACTAGATAGAGTGACGACCTGGTAAGACATGCAGGAAGTCGATGGATGCATGTGGCTCAGGACCGTGCTTTGTGGCATTACTTGGGGGAGGCCTATGTTCAGCAGTGGACTTGTGAAGGGCTGTAATGATGATGATGATGACTATCACCATAGTTTGGATGCAACGTGACTCTACCATATCATGTAAAAAGTTGTTGAAGATTGTAAAATCAGTTTTTGCAGAAATTATGTGAATATGATTTCAATCGGTCAAATCGTCCAAAAGTTATGCGATCACTAGCAGACGCACCAAGGGTAAATGTACAATTAGATTATTTTGATGAATTGCTTTGATACACTATATACCGTACCGTACCTCTACCTTCAATTTTTAAAAATAAATCCTATTTACAGTTCCATTATCTCAATTTGACAAAATGTAATAAGAATAGAAGTGGAACGCAATATTTCGAACGTGAATTACCTCATCACGAAGCTGATAGCCAGCCAGCTATAGCCGGCGTCAGACACCAATCCCAAGTTACATAAAGAGAGACATTATCCAAACCGTGGCTAAGTCACGAGCGGGCAATTTGATAGCAATCGACATTGCGGCTGTATCGATGACTCTCGATCACGCCACCCACGGACTTATGATCTCCTGGTACGTTAGGTGGAGATCTAAATGCGTAATTATCACCAACGGTGCTCCGTAAATTATGGGAATTGGACGAGTCATGGCGACTGCCAAATTTGTGGCCTCACCTTTTTAGGTAGAATGTTATGGATATGCCAGTGTGTAGAGAACATTTAGAATTTTAGAATTTTATTTATTTCAGACGACTCCGTGGCGCAGTGGCTTAGCAATGAGTGGCTGCGCTGGGGGTCGCGGGTTCGAATCCCGCACGGAACAAGTATTTGTATGGCCTACAAATAGTTGTTTCGGGTCTGGATGTTTGTCCTTGTGCAATTTATGTTTCTAAACTGCCCCCACGATACAAGAGAAAATCTTAGTGTAGGGGTAACGTAACACTAGGATATGGATATAAAATAAAAATAAAATATTTTCAATGTTCTTTTTTTCTGTATTTTAAATCCTTTTTAAAGCATTTTTAAAAGGATTATCCAGCTTTCACTACACTGGTCTATTAGGATACTGCAATGCTAATAAACTAGACCGCTAAAAAAAGGAATGTATTACGAGACTGAGTATGAAATTATTATTGCCTCTAATATCCTTCTAATTTTTATTATTTTTATTTAAATAATAACAGTTTCTTTAAAAATATGTTACAATATTAATAACATGAATTAACACATTTAGTAATGCAAACCATTACGAAGTTATAATTTATATAAATTTATGATTCTGTCCATATCCTCATTAAGAAAGCGAAGTCTACACATCATCTGAATTTGGGCGGAGAAAAAAAAACAAAGGTCGAAAAACCAACAAACTGAATATCACGGCACCTACTGCCCCGAGGAGCCGAAATTTAATCATATACTTTATCCAGTTATGACAGCCAGTCTCAACGGCCAGTTAAAGTATGTTCACAGATTATACGTAAATAATATTCCTTTTCTATAAAATAACCTAGGCTGTCACGAGCAGAGTTACCATTTGGGTGGCTTCCATTATTGTTTTTAAATAATAAATTTATTGTTATTGTAATTTACAAAATAATTATACCTGAAAGCTATGTAATTTATATTCAGTTTAGAATGAATTTGATATTTTACATTTAGATCCAGCCTTAATTAATATTATAAATAATTTTTCTTTGGCTATCACTATAATACAGTAGTTATTTAGAAAAAACTGTTAATAAAGTTAAGTAAATTGAATATTTTGGGAAACTTTTCTGTTTTATCAATATTTCTATATAAAATTTGCACCTGCAAATGTAATAAAATCCATAAAATTACACATAGGGATATATTTAGATATGAAGATTAAGCCTAATCAAAAATATACGAACATATTTCATATTAGGAAATCAAGTTAAACCAGCAAGTAATTCGATTTTTGAGCAATCTGTATCTTTGGTACAAGGTAATTTATAACATAAGCTCGCCCTGTATAATTAGGTCCGGACTGGGCCTCGTTGATTGCTTATTATATTGATGTTTCAATTTTATACTCATTTTTATGGTCATCGACCAACTGTGGGGGGTGGGCCACCCAGCTCGTTGCACCTCCCTTTCGCACCGATCGACGCCTTGTTAAGTCTATCCTCGTCTACTTCTGCGTGAGTGGATACAGATCTTTATGTCTCTTTCCCTCTCACATGTATGAGTATTGCCGTCTTACTTTCATGCAGGTTAACTGATTATGGTGAGTGAGGAAAGTTGCTCTTTGCCCCGATGCGTTATAAAAGGACCAGTGTACCTTAAAGGCAACAGCGCGGCTTCTGACATTGGCGCTGACAGATGTTTCCTTTATTAACCCTGATTATAGTATGATTACGTCAATCCATAAGCACCTGCAAAATATACACTTTCTACACAATTGGGAAATGTTTTAACGTGGAATAAATTATTAAACAGTGAATATGAAAATTAATTATACACGCAAAAAATGTGTCAACACATCCATTAACACTTTTCAATAGTTTTCGTAAAAAAATATTTTCTTAGACGGACGCGTAACTCGTGAAAAGTGTTTTTGTCTCTTCATCATCAACGTCGTCATCATTACATTAAATTACAAAACCACTGCTCATCGTAGTCACCTTCAAAGGAATACCACAAAGCATGGTCCTGAGCACCTCCATCCATTGTCTTTTTTATAGAAGATGGGGCAAGCGAGCATGCGGCTCACCTGATGAATAGTGACTACCGCCGCCCATAAGCAACTGCAACACAGGGGAATTACAGGTGCGTTGCCGGCCTTTTAAAAAGGAGTAAGCTCTTTTGTTGAAGATCCCTAAGTGGTATAAGTCAGAAAAAATCACCGGTGACTCAATTCCACAGAGAAGTTGTACGAGGAAGAAACTTCTAGTAAATCTCACAGCGGTGGACCGCCGGGCATCGAGATGGTGAAGATAATATTGTCAATTTTGATGCGATGGGTGTTCGTGAAACTTGGCGGCTGGGATTAATCCGAACAATTTTTCAGAGCACTCCCCGTGGTAGGTGCTTTAGAAGATGCAAAGCGATGCAACATCTATTCGCAGCGCTAGTGAATCAAGCTGGACGCCCTGCGCTGGATGCGATTATGTGGAAGGAGCTGAGCTGTATCTCAGAAAGTCGTCACTCCATCTAGTGTGGGTACTAAACTTACCGGTACGAGGCTGCCATCGAGAATCTTTCTTCCACATTGGTTATAGGTTTCTACCCGCAGAGACACTAATGCTGGGTTTTAATTACAACATTAATACTAGCTTAATTTTTATTACTTTTTGGGCCATAAATTATTTTAAATTCTTCTATATGATACAGCAGTTGACCGATTATAAATACATTATCATTCTACAAATTTGTATTAAGATTCAATCTTTAACAGGAAGAAAAATAAAAAGGGTTAGTGAATACGAATTAGGATAGAACTTTAAAATTTTATACAGAATCCATTAGCGACAGGTTTAAGGAATTTGGGATGGTTCTTATTCAATAAAAAGTCTCGTGGGCTTCAAAAGGCCACGGTTAATTAATAAGATTAAAATACCACATCACATAAGTCACTAAAAGAAAAATACAAAGCTATTTGTTAAATCGAATTCAAAGTCGAACAACAAATTTGTGTGGGAGATGCAATAAATTAAGAGATTTTTTTTAAAACATAGAGGAGCATTTTAATATATTGTAGGTACTAAAGAAGTTTCATGAATGAGGTTCATTCATGAAACTAATCGCTGTCATTTGGTGGAGTCCAGTGACGTCGTAAGAGTCCACTATAGAAAATATCAGAAGGATTAGAGATCTTTTTTTATAGGTGAGGGGGCAAACCTGATGATAAGTGGTTACCGCCGCCCATGAATAACTGCAACACCAGGGGAATTGCAGATGCGTTGCCAGCCTTTTAAAAAGGAGTAGGCTCTTTTCAAGTCATTTCGGTCTGGAAAAATCTCTGGCGGTAGTCGATTCTACAAGGAAGTTGTGCGAGGAAGAAAACTTCTTTTAAATAGCACAGTGGTGGACCGCCAGTCATCCAGATGGTATGGATGGTATCGAGTTTTGTCGCGATGCGCGATGGTTTAATTGTGCGGCTGAAATTAGTTCGACAATTTCTCAGAGCACTCCCGTGGTAGATGCGATAAAATACGCAGAGAGATGCAACATCTCCTCGCAGTGCCAGTGAGTCAAGCCGATCGGAAAGAGCTCGATCGATCTTTCTTTAAGTGGTTAAGGTCATAAATCAAAGGTGCAAGAAGTTGACAAAAGCTTTTGAGCGTGGCGATTACGGTAAATTATATTATTGGAAAGACCAACACCCGGCAGTGGAATGTGTGGTTAATTTAATAATTGTTGACATGAATTTCGTCACATTTAAAAACATTTTAGTCTTGATTTAATTTCGTCTTTTTTAAAAGCGTATTGGCAAATGAAGCCATAGTCCATCTTGTGGTTAAATGGCTTCTGGAGCTCGTGAATATAGACAGCCGACTTCAAAAGAAGACTTCAGATGCATTGTCACTTCTGAGGATCCAGATGGAATACCACACAGTCTGTAGTTATGTAACCTTCAGAGCGGTACACAACAGTTCAGGCACTGCTATTTGTCAGCAGAATAGGTATTCTGTGTCCCGTTTCAATGCTCAAATACTCAATAGTTCCACATGGCGGGATTGAAGTTTGTCGAACCTAGACCAACGACGAAGCGCAGCGTCGAAGATGCGAAACATCTGGTAAGTGCTATCCGCCTGGAGAGAGTGACTAAAGCAAATCCGCCTTACCCATGTCTAGTACCTAATAGACTAGTACTAGTATTTTAGTCAGTACAGTAATGAAAACAAAATGCTTTGTGGTCTGAATTTCAAGCCGGTTTATGTAACGATATGTTCATGTTACATCATTTTAATTGTAAAAGATTCATTGAGTTTCTCATTAAAATTTCTATCTTGTTAACATTAAATCACGTGGCGGTCAAGTAACATTGACGACAATGTTGACTGCAATCAGATAATCGATGTCGTTTTGTTTCCTGTTCCGATGAAAAGTTCGTGTTATTGGGATTTATAGTGGTGTGAGTGAATCTTTATAATAAAATATTGGTCTCATCGCAAACACACTTTCTTCGGCAATAAATAACTTCTTTAGAAAATATTAATTTTTTTATAAAAAATAATTAAAAATTTCAATGACATTAATTGCATATCACAAATAAATTATTCGGTTAATTTACGTTTCATTAATTGTTAAACATGTGCTGGAGGGTCTTATCTCATATTGATATTTTCGGTAGTCTTTTAACTCTACACAGGCACCGATCCCGCTCCTCACTATTTAACATTGGAACTCGTTAAATTTTATTTCGAAAGTTTGAGAAACAAAAAACGGAAAGAGCACGGTGCGACGGCCGACAAGCGGCGCCTGAGCTTTATTTATAAATCACGACCCGCCATCTTGTAGATTATCCGATTAACAAGTCAACTGTTAACAAACATAGATCCTTTCCCTTCATCCATGTTCTTAGCTACCATTACGTTTACGCTGCATGATTTTTGTAACTAATCGTGACATTTTTTGGTTCATTTTCGTTGTTTGACAATGTGCTCTATCTAAGTGGTATTAGTGTCCAATAACGCTTATTTTAAAGACATGGCGGCGACGTCTTAAGGCTGACATATCATAAACTGTTATGTTCGTTTTCGTCACAGGTACAAAGTGAAATGGTCCCTTTGAAATTGATACATCTGTTTTGTTTATAGAGCCGATAATAATTGGAATCTTGTTGAATTTGGATAGTCAACAGGTATGATTGACTTTTTTCATCTTGTTTTCATCAAATGGATCTCTATCGTCACGACACAAGGTGGGGTTTGATGATTATTTTTTAAAACTACTAATATAGTATTCATCGTTGTAGTTACAGATCATGTTGAATATGCCATTCCAGCTTTATGTGTGTTACAACTATAATCGCAGTTGTAAGTGGCTACTAAATTCAAAAGTTTGGATTGAGAAGCTACCCACTAGCACGAATATTTTCAAAATCGATGTCAGCTATAATGGCTTTCTTAAGTTTCAAATAAATCCGAAACCATAAGACGAAACGAAATCATTTGACTTAATAGAATCGTATTCGTGTTTACGACTCTCATACATCTGGTACAAGTTAGCATTAGTTATTACTTCTCGATTACTATTATCATCATTATTATGCCTATTTAAGCCAACCGAGGAATATAAGCCTACTCCATAGACGGCCTAATTAAGGGAAAATGTATTGTATGTTTGCAATACTTGCCACGCTTGGCATACGCGTTAGCTACCGCCATTTTATTATTCTATGTTGTTATTAGGAAGAAGCTGTTGCTTACCTCTGGTTTCACTTTTAATCTGTCTGTAGTGAGAATCCATTATGTATTTTCCTTTCGCTATTTTTTTAAAAGAATAAGGCAAACGAGCACACAGTACACCTGATAGTAATTGGATACTGTAGCCCATAGAAATCTACATCTATCCCCGATTAAGCATCAAAATGTAGATGCGTTGTCACCCCTGAGGACTAAGATGGAATGCCTCGTACTAAATTAAAAGGGTCTCCGGTTCTCTACACTTACCATACGAAACATTAAACTGCTATTTTACGCTGGTATTCTGTAAGAGTGTCGAAACCCCGGTCGAGACGACCCATTCGTGCTACAACCATAATATAACTGCAGCATGGTTCTACCACGTATAAAATATAACTATACTAAAGCGACATATTGCTCATACTCAGCACGCTGTACGCCAGCGAGCTGGTGACGGTACAACTTATATTCTCGCACTGGAAATGCCATGGGACTGATTTTTTGCCTAGGAATTCATATGGTAAGGCGATGCTCTTACTTACTTCTGCTGCAAACAGCTAAGCGCTGTTATATTCTGGTCTGAAGGGTAGAAAGCCAGTATAATTAGAGGCTGTAAGGCAATCCAACTTATTCCCAAGAGGTGACAACTCTTCTGTAGCATTCTTTGTTTGAAATGTAAGTTCTATTCTCACTGAATTTTCATAAAAAAAAATATTTGAGCAACATTTTTGTAGAGCTGTTTAGCAAAAATTGAAACGGAAACGGAAACAAAAACTTTTTTATTCGATATGGATTATGAATAATACTCATTGAAAGTCACTTTTTTCATTTACCACTGGTTCGCAAAAAAACCTCAGTCCTGGGAAGAACCAGCAAGAAACCCAGCGGGACTATTTTTTTTTACAAATAATATCTTATAATCATGTATACAATTAACAACACAAGACAAATTGGAAATACCTTGGTTGCGATCACCCTTCCCAGGGGTTATTGTCATCCATAAATTCCTTAATATTATAATAACCCTTTTTATACAAACCTAGTTTAATAAAAACTTTGAACTTTGTGTATGACAAATTTTGTATATTTTCTGGGATTTTGTTGTAAAAGCGTAGGTATACATCGCCCCAAGAATGAATTACTGACTCGGTGGAGTCGAGACTGGTACTACTAGCTTGTGTCTGTTCCTAGTATTTACAGAATGAATATCACCTATTTTTTGCAAAACTACTTTTATTTTTGTATACGTACATTACATTTTCATAAATGTATTGAGAGCCCAGAATTAATATATTAATTTCTTTAAATTTTTGTTTCAGTGACTCTTTTCTTTTTAAATTATATATTGCTCTAATGGCCCTCTTCTGTAAAATAAATATAATTTCAGTGCCATTGAATGTGAAAATTCACATATACCCTCATTCAGCTCTCTTGGTTACCACGTTTTATTTTGAAAGGCGTTCATTGCTCTAACCGGGCCGATCCAAGCCACTGATAATCAACACGAAAAAGGATGCGGAGGCCGGTCGCGGGTGGTCCGATAAGTAGGAAGCGATCCGGTCAATTACTAGTTGACAGGGGTAATTAAAAGGTCAAACGGTATCCGACGTTTGTGCGAATTGGCGGCGTATTCAAAACACTGTTTCTATCGTAGTATTTGAGTATATTGTTCTATTATTTCAGCACCACCAGCGGACTAGACTTCTATTTCATGATATCAGTTATTATCCTTCAGTTATCTTTTAGCTCCAATTTTATAAACCCTAGGGCCTAGCCTTACAAAGCCTATAGGTTTCCTGTATGTTGGAGGTATATTGCATTGATAAATTGCACAATCAAATACATCCAGACCGAACAATTATTTGCAATTATATTTATATACAAATACTTGTTCCTTGCGGCAATGGAATCCGTGACCTTGAGCGCTGCCAATCAATGCTAGCAACTCGACAAATCAGGAGCATAGTCTTCCGCTTTCGTCTTCTAGTTTACCGCTATACCGCCCCTTGTTGTATCTCCTTAATTTCAGGGCACTCTTCTCATCGGCATGTCAAATGACGTTCAATTCCGCGGTCACTTGGAAGGGGTAAAATTGTGCTCTAAAAAGCTCAGCGTGCTTTTTTGAGCTGAAACAGTATTTCATTCCGAAAAATCGCTTGCAACTTTATAAGGTGCAAGTTTAGCCTCACATGCCTGGTCACAGTGTCAGCACCTTCCACTTGATCGCATCCTGCGCAGAGTGGCTCAAATCGTCGACGACCGACATCTTTCTGATCAGCTCGACTCGCTGGAACCTTGAAGAGATATTGCATCTCTTTGCGTATTCTATCGCATCTACCACGAAGAGTGCTCAGAGCGATTGTTCAAACTAACTCCAAATTCACCATCACACATCGCAACAAAACTTAAAATTATGGATCCATCCACTATGGGATCTCCAAAAAGCTTTCTTCCTCGCACAACTCCCTTGTAGAATTGACTACCACCAGTGATTTTTCCGGATCTATACGACTCAGGGATCTTCAAGAAAAGCCTACTATTTTTTTAAAGGCCATCAACGCATCTGCAACTTCCCTAAGGTTGCAGTTTATCATGGGCGGTGGTAGTCACTTACCATCAGGTGAGCCGCATATGTCGACTATAAAAAAATATAACGACACACTATCCTGTACCTCACTACTTGGACGGGATTCATACTCTGGTTCTGTTTTCGGCTAGACATCGCAGCCTACCTGTACAAGCAATTTAGCATGTTAATATACTACCCACTACATCGAAGTAAATCCTGAAGGGACTGTAGCAATAAATATTTGAGTAATAAATATTTTAAAAATGGTAGCTTAAGGAATTTCGCTTAAATATTATGTTAACTGAGCAAATTTATTATATTGTATACGTGGTAGTAGAGCCATGCTGCTGTTATATTAGAAGTATAGTTGCAGCAAGAATGGGTCGGCTCGATCGGGGAAGGACCACACTCTCACAGAATACCAGCGTAAAATAGTAGCTTAATATTGCTGTGTTTCGTATGGTGAGTGTAGAGAACCGGAGACCCTTTTTACTGGAAACGAGGCATTTCATCTTAGTACTCACGGGTGACAACGCATCTGCATTTTGATTTGTAATCGAGGATAGATATAGATCTCTATGAGCCACAGCAACCACTTACTATCAGGTGGACTGTGAATTATATTTGTATGTTAATTGCAATTTTAATTGCTGGTTAACCTCGTGCTTGGCGGTGAAGAAATTTCGTAAGAAGATTAGAAATAGTAAAAAAGTATTTCGAATACGTTTGAAATCAAGTAGAAACCATTTTGCAGTAAAATATTTTTTTTTATCATAAACATTATCTAGAATTTTATTTTCTAGATTTTGCTACCATTCCTGGCATTAGAGTGTGAATGTGTATTTTATCGTTGCTCTTTTTATGTTTTCTTTTAAGAGAGTACCTACGAGCGTGTGTTACTGAAATTGGTACGAGTCTCGAAGCATGTCTGAAACATTCTATATACATTTACCAAGTACGATGTATTGATTCATCTAGTGTTTTGGGACCTTAAGCTTACTTTGAAACTGTAACTTATTTAGTGGAGAAAATTCCTAACGCTTGCTATGAAAAAGTGAAAAGTATAACGTTAATAACAAAATGAATGCGATAATTTGCTCGCATGGTCTAAATCTTATTTTCTTATATCCAGCATTTTTATGTGCGTGCATCTCTCAGAGTCTGCAACGCGTTGGCGGCTTGGCAAGGCTCTGTGCTGATATTTTCTAATGTGTAATGTTAGTGTTGCCCGCCCGAATAATCCGTCCGTCATTTCATCATCATTATGATGCATCGCTTGGAGGTAAGGTGTGCCCGTGCGCCTGTTCCTTCTGCACACAATTTTCGAGGGAGAAAGGCATAGTCCCAAGAGCTATTTTGACCACGATTGCGCCCTCCTTTCTGCCAAGGAGGGTCGCGTTCGTATACGGCTTAGAGATCTCTAGTCAGATCGTTAAGCCAATTCCTAAAAGGTTGGGTTTAGTGGGTAAAAGTCACCACATAACCATGCAGCCGGCTGTGTGGTATGCTATGAGCATTCCCAACCTCCCTCCCCCGCTTTCCGGAGGGTTGCCCATTTTGCTTCGGGCGCAAAAAAAGAACACGATTAGCGAAAAGTGGGTTTACATGTAAAATTATGAAAGAAGTGATAGATAGAAAGACTATCACCTATGAAATTCCACGCCACAAACGCAATATCCCAATTGTTGAATTTTACAATATGCTAGGTATTTGATACATCCTTTTTATAGAATAAGAGTGGCAAACGAGCACACAGTCCACCTGATGGTAAGTGGAAGCTGTGGCCCATAAAACTCTATATATATTCTCAATCAAGAATCAAAATGTAGATTCGTTGCAATTCCTGAGGACTTAGATGAAATGCCTCTTTTCCAGTAAAAATCTCCGGTTCTCCACACTCATCATACGAAACACAACAGCATTGAGCTGCTATTTGATGATGGTATTCTATGAAAGGGTGGTCCTTCTCCGGTCGAGCCGACCTATTCGCGTATAATATAGCTGTACCATGGTCTATATATTACACACAATTGTTTAAAAACGCTATCTTAAGATGAATCAAAAACCTTATTGATTTCATCCTTTAGAAAAATAGGTCCTGCTTTTAGTTTAAACTGGTCGGGCAGGTAGAGGTTTTTTATAGCACTAAAAAGTTTTTATAACAAAATAATTAAATCGCAGCACATAAATATATTTAATTTATCCTTACGATTGATTTATTTACCTCTTTTGGGTTAAAGGATTTGAAATAGGAGGATTTTCAAATATCAATTAATTATCGGTATAAAATAATTTAAACTCCTACAATCGCCTAAATAGATTTTTTTTATTCCAATTGGAATGATAAACAAAATCTTACTACGATTTCCTTTTATACCTAGGAATCTCTTTGGGTAGGTGCTACGATCTTACCTATTTCCGCTGATGTCTTCCGCAAAGACTGTGGGGGTCCTGCAGGTCTCGGGCCTCGGGGTATGCCCCCTATACCTGAGTTTTCCTCGCGGTCCACCACTATGGACCGGTCCTGGGAGCCTTATTTAGGCGTTGTAGATCTCAAAATCGGATTAGTCCGTAATCGGTAAATTTTTTCGTAGTCGGTTAAGACTACGAAAAAAAGAGGTTGTCCGGTGAAAAGTCAAGGTTGTTACTCGACTCTCTAATCGATATAGAGAGGAGTTCTCTTGGATAGGGTCGCCCGTCCGGAGGGCGAGTGTGTAGCGGCGCTAGATGGTTGAGATGTATGTGTGGCCCGTTGTCTGCACGGTCGAACAGTCCGTGCGCCAACCGGGCCACAAACTCCTGGATAGTTTCGATCTTCAGGTTGGCCGCTATGACGTCATTCCGGACGTAGCGACCCGCACCGACAATGGTTCTTAACTTCAGATTTTGCTGGGCCTGCAGTCGCCACCTCAGAGGCTCGCTCAGAAGCGCGTACCAGGCCGGAGCAGCGTACGTGATGATGGGTCTGATGTACATCTTATAGATTCTCACTTTGGTTTTAAGTGGTAACTTGGATGCCAGGACCGGACGGAGCATCGCCCGCGCACATCGTGCTCTGCGGGCGACGAAGTCGACGTGCGCAGTCATGCGCAGCGCCCGGTCGATCCGGCACCCAAGGTAAGTCACGGCCTTCTCGTACACAATGTTCTGGCCATTGAGGGTTAGCTGTAGCAAGTATAAGCCGCGTACAGGACTGGAGACAAACAGCTGCCCTGAGGAACGCCGGTTCTGAGGGTTCTGGTTGCGGACACGGCGTCCTCTACGCAGACGTAGAACTTTCTGTCTGCCAGGAAAGACCCCACTAGCCGCAACATAGCAGGAGGGACACTGGTCTGTTCTGCCAATTTATAAAGTAATCCAGAATGCCACACCCTGTCGAACGCCTTCTCGATATCGAGAAGGACGCCCAACGTAGTGCGGCCACGGTTGTATTCGGCCGCAAGCAGGTGCAGCACTCTGTTCAGCTGTGTTGCTGTTGAGTGATCCCTCCTGAATCCGTGCTGCTCCACCCGAAGTTGGATGCACGGACGGAGGCGTCTTAGCAACAATCTTTCTAGCAGTTTAGCTATGTGCGGTAGCAGCGTGATCGGCCTGTAGCTGGCAGCTCTACGCCTGTCCTTCCCGGGTTTCAGCAAGACGAGAACTTTGCCTTTCTTCCAGTCCTCCGGGAAGTGGGATGTTCGCAATATCCCATTGTAGAGTCGACCAAGCTCTACTAGGACTCTATGGGGCAGCAGTGCAGCGTTGGTAATCCCATCGTGCCCCGGCGCCTTCCTCGGTTGCAGGCGGGTTACTGTCCTCCGCAGTTCAGCGGGGGAGATGAACCACTCTCCTACAAGAGGCGGCGCGGGCGACGACAGGAACTCCTGTACGCGACTTTCCTTTCGGGCATGAAGCTCCATGAACTCCGCACTTGCTGGGTTCAGCATAAATTGCTCCTCGAAGTGCTCTCCTAGGATATCCGCTCTACCCTTGGCATCGTAACGACGTTCGCCCGCGTTGTTGGTCAGCGGGCAAACGGGAGGTTTGGCTTTTGTTAACTGTCGGTTCAGTTTGTAGAGCGACGCATCATTCCGCCTTCCATATGCGTCGCTCCCAGGCATCTCCTCTGTGTGCCTGGACTGCAACCGACAGTTCCTCTGATAATGTGTTCAATTGCGTCTTAATTCTTGGGCAGCGAGTACGCGCCCAGAGCCTCCTTAACGGCCTCTTCCTCCTGATCTGCACGCTTATCTGTAGCGGCAGATCGTTTCTCCTTGTTGACATCGGGACGATCGTAGAGGCAGCGTTGAGAGCCTCCTGTATCGCCTTTGTCATGTTGGTAGCAGCGGCCTCTACGTCGTCCGCTGTGTTTAAGGGGTGGTGTGCTGGAGGTCTCTCCTGCAGGTGTCGATGGTAGAGCCTTCAGTTGACACGTGTCTTAACTGTTCTGGGCGGCGTAGTCACCGCCTTTAGGCCAAGGGTAATCAAGATCGGGAGGTGCTGTGAATCCAGGTCGTACAGCACCTCTACCACTATCGGGTAGTTGATGTTCCTAGAGAGCACGATGTCCAATACATCCGGACGACTCCGTGGATCTGTCGGAACGTGTGTGGGTTCGTCGGGACCTAAGACGTCATAGCCGTATCTTTCGGCGTCTTCAAACAGTGCATGACCCGGCGGGTTGATCACTCTAGATCCCCACGCCGGGTGTTTGGCGTTTAGGTATCCGGCGATGACGGTCGATGTTTCGCCTTCCATCACCGTCCGGACATCTGAGGAGCAGAATGGAGTCCCTGGCGGGCGATATGCTGCGTAGATCCTAAGTTCCTCGCCCGCCGCCTCCATTTTTATACCGATAGAGCGCATCCTTTTGGTACTCCGGTAGTTCGAGCTCTTGATGGACGATGTCCCTTCTCACTAGTCCCTCTGTAGGCGGCCCCTTGAGAAGTGACCTCGTCCCTCCTGTAAAGGTGGTAGTTAGGCAGCTTTATGTGCGTACTCGGGTTTAATTTTGACTCTCCCAGCAAGATGACCTGTATGTCTTGTTGTTGGGCGACAGTGCGGAGTTCATATAGCTTCTGCTGGATTCCACCCGGGTTCCAGTAGAGGAGCCGCAGGTTAGATTCCTCCATAGTGCCGAGCCAGGAGGTTTGCCAGCGCCTTCATCACCGCTGTAATGGGATCTGTCCCGGCTCTGATGTCTGCCAGGACCTGACTGCCGACTTCGATTGCTATGCCAACCAAGCGCTGGATGGCGTCAGCAGTCTCGAAGCCGGCTGATGGTGTTCTCGGAGCTTGTGAAGGCGTTGGCACTGGTCCCGGGTGTTGTTGAACTAGTCTTTGTGTATGGGTAGAGCGCTCTCTATATGTAAAGCGGGCTCTATTTTCGGATAGAGCCCTTTCTGGCACTCTACCCATTCTAGTTTTCTTTTCTTTGGTAACCTGCGCCTGGGCTATCGTTACCGTTGGGGTTGGGGTAGAGGTTGCTGCCTGAGGAGGGGGCTACACCTTCTCCTTCTTCTTCCTCCCCCGCTTACTCCTCTGCGAGGTTTGGCGATCAATTGCGTCGTTAGCGGGGGGGGGGGGCGGAAAGTCACCCCGGTGGTTACCTTGGATGTAGTGGTGATCGGCACCACTGTTTCTATGGGTGCAGAGACGGGTGGAGGGAGGGGCTGGTTGCCTTCCCTTTCCTCTAATTGTAGTCCACCCGTCTTCCTGGACCACGGCCCTGGGACGAATCTGGGGGACTCTTCTGGGCTCTTCTGGGGATATTCCCGGTAGAGCAATCCCCTGCTTCCTTGCAATCCTCCTCAGGACTGGGCAGCGGCGATCGTTGGCGGTATGATTTTTGACGCAATTTGCGCATCGCGGTTCTTCGTCTCTATCCCTTGGGCAGTTACTAGCGATGTGGTCTCCGGCGCAGCGAACATATTTCACTGGCCTGAAGCAGTTCGTGGATGCGTGGCCACAGCGGTGGGACTGTAATGGGCCCGCTCTTCCTTGCCAGGTCTCTAGGACGACTCCTCTCATGAATAGAAGTTCGTCGATCTGATATAGCTCATTGAGGCACTCCAGGCTCAGGTGGTCCAGCTGCGCGTAGTAGAGACACCCAGGTCTGCCTCTACGGGGGGGGGGGGATCCCTTTCACGTACTTGATCGGGAACCCCTTTGCCCTGATAACCCCCTCTATCACGGATGGATCCGTGCCCACTGGTAGTCCCCGTATGCCCTTTTATGGGCTTGTCCTCTTCAGGAGTATAACAGTACCAGGACATGGCTGGTACTTTATCGGTCATCTCTATCAGTTACTTCTGTACCGTCCAGAATTCTTCTTCCGGAATATCTCCTTGCCTGGTGCTGGAGGCTTTCGGGTTGGGATCTGCGAGTAGGAGGACACTACTCGAGTCCGTTCCGGGTGGAATATATCCCGGTACGCGATGGGTCTTTCCAATACGCCAGGACGGTCCGGTGGTTTTATAGATTTAGGTGGGGGCTTCCCCTTGTCCTTATCGGACATGATGATATGAACCTACCTAAAGTCAGTCAGGTAATCTAGTTTAAGGCCCTGTCTATAATACCAGCCGATCGGCGGCTGCGCGACGCGGTTGGTAGGGATGGTATACGTTGACTTCGTCACTTTTGGGCACTGCCTACCACTTTTGCAACAAAAGGGTTGGGGGAAGTGCGGTGGTGGCACTTTAATACGCGACTAGGCACAGAATGCACGGAACGCTTAAAGTGCCAAGAATCTGCCTAGGGGCCGGTGACCTCAACGCCTCACGGAATCACGGGACTCAACGATCGACGGAGTATGTCGTACTGGCGGTTGTATGTGTTCCCTGCTAAACACAAACAACGCACACCTAGGAGATCCTTGATAGCCTATTTCCGCCAACGAGCAGTGCTGCGTGCGTGCACTGTTTTCCGGTCTTACCTTAAAGAGAGCCAGCATAATTACAGACTGTGAGGCATTCCATCTTAGTCCCCAGAGGTGACAACACATTTGTAGCCTTCTTTCTTTGAAGTTGGTTGCTGGAGTCCATGTAGGGATGGGCAAGTGAAAGGATATATTTTTTTATTTCTTTTAAAAAGAATATTAACAATGCTACAAACATTACTAATATTCCCCTTAACTTAAAAAACTCGTGGTAAGCTTAAATTGCTTGTATTACGAGTGGTTCACGCCAGTAGTCGAATGGCGGATTCGAACCCACGACCTTTTTTTTGAGTTCGCGGTCCGCGCCCTGCCATTAGGCTACTGTCGCTTTTAAATATATTAAACAGAATTTTTATATATTAAGCAGAATCGATATATATCACGTGATAAATGTCGATATATCGCCATGTTTTACATGATGTGGTAGGACAAGGCCCAAAATGGTATTACTGAACGGTTGAAAGACGCAAAAAAACAACGAGAACAGTACATGAATGTTTTTGAAGCTATTTTTGTTGCTTAATATTTTGTTAATTAATACATTTTAAAATATATCGAAATCGATACGAATACGATACACCAAAATAAATATCGAGAATCGATATATCGAGATTTAAAAATATCGGCGATAACTGTCGATATTTTAACGCAAGCCTAAGTCCATGGGATTCAGTAGCTAGTTACCTTAGGTGTACTGTAAGGTTGTTCGTCACTTCCCCCCCCCCAACAAGCTTTCGGCTGGCCTGAACTGCCTCCTGGCGGCTCAGGCCGAGCCTACATAACACATCCCTTAATCTGCCTTAGTTAGGCACTCTTCTAAGCGGCTTTTCGCCGCTTGCGCCCTCCTTTCTGCCAAGGAGGGTCGCGTTCGTATAAGGCTTAGAGATCTCTAGTCAGATCGTTAAACCAGTTACTTAAAGGTTGGGTTTAGTGGGTAAAAGTCACCACATAACCACGCAGCCGGCTGCGTGGAATGCTATGAGCATTCCCAACCTCCCTCCCCCGCTTTCCGGATAGTTGCCCATATTTGCTTCGGGCGCAAAAAAAATCGTCACTTCAATTTTATAAAGACTAATAGTCTATCGGATGGTAAGTGGCTACCACAGCCTGTCTGTATACAATTCAAACTAAGATGGCTGCAAATGTGTTGTTAGCTCCGAAGACGAGGACGAGAATAAAATGTCTCACATCTGTAATTGTACTGGGTTTTTCTATACTTTTCAGATCAGTACACAGCAGTACTGCCTGAACTGCAGAAATCGTGGACAGAAAAAAAATCCTACCACCTAGTATGGCTTGTAATGAGGCAAAATATGTTTTGTTACAGAAATAAAAACTATATACATATATAAACTTTCCCGCCTCTCACCCAGAGGGTGTAAGCAGAGAGGACGGATTTGCATCTGGCACGATCCTCACACCTCTCTCGTTTCTTTCACATTCGTACATGTGTTAGTGTTTTTTTACGTAATATGATTTACATTGACAATTTTTCTTCACTTCACTGCTTGCTACGTGTCCATGTACTGACATCGTAAGAGAATTCCTATGCCTATGCCGTATAAAGTCCCGTGGGTGTCGTAAGAGGCGACGGAGGGAATGAGGCAGGAGACGGGCAACAGCAGCGTCTTCCTGATCATTTATCAAACTTTTAGTATGCCGTAACGATGTACAACCTATGGGTTGAATCTTCCATATGATTATTTAGTGCTTGTAGGCATAGTTCTATAATGTCACTACATTGTAGCTGTTTCACTGCGTATCATGTATGGTTGGCTTCACTGGAGGAGCATACACATTCACAAAATACTAGCGTAAATAACAGCACAATGCTTCCGCATTTCATACGATGAATAGCGATAACCGCGAACCTCTTTTCTTGCTACTTGTACATAGGTTGTTTTACATTTCTCTACGTAATTTCGTGGCGTAATAGAATAGAATATTTTTTAATCAATATAGATTACAGGTAATTCTTATCGAAAGTCAATTTTTAACTATAACTTTAAATAGAATCCGTTACCTTTGGGTGTCGTAAGGGGCGACAAAGACTGAAACTGAGGTTGGGCAGCTGCATCTTCCTGATGACTACTGAAAGTATTCAAAAACTGTAGTTGCTAACCTCCATTTTGAACGAGGATAATTATGACAAATCAACGAGGGTGAAGATGAATTAGGCATCATTACGAGAGGCTTATGTCCGACGGTGGATAGGAAATTCTTACAGTAAAGGCTTAGAATAATAACGCAAGTAAACCAATGATAATAATAATTTTAATAAAACTAGTTTCGACATTTTAACGTGTATATTAAGTTATTTTATATTCCAGACGTTTCGAGTACTTTACAGCACTCGTGGTCACGGGGGGGGGGGGGGAGGTTGAGGTGTTCGATGACCTCTAGATTATTTTTGTTTCGTTATCTACAAAGTATGAACTTCTAGTATCTTGAAGTCTTGCAGTTGTATGCCTGGGTTGGGATTTAATTTTATTAATTATAGGATCCCAAGCAGATGGTAGCACCCAGCCATCTTCTCTATTGAAATTGGGATGTTCTTTGATTCCAATGGCGTCGCGAATCATCTTTGGAAGGAATCGGTGTTCTTTAGCGAAGACATTTGGTCCATTAAATCTGACCGTCACTACGGTGGCGATCCTGTATGTCCTCACAGACTGCATACTTGTGAACAAGTACAGGATCGCCCCCTTGTGACAATGGGACGTCGAACACATCAGTCCTCCCGTGAACAAGGCTGTTGTGAAGTGCTCGAAACGTCGAGAATATAAAATAAGCTAATATACGCGATAAAATCCGTTAAAACTAGTTTTATTTAAATTTTTAGTGTTCGCGTAAATATAAGAAATCATTACACAATATTCTTCGGCATTATTTAAAGAATACAATACGACATACTTGTGGTATGTTAAAGGGGCGCGTGCGGTTTGTCTTAAGCCGCCACGGCACGTCGACTCACATTGTTGGCTTCAGGCAAATTTCATTGGTGGCAACTAATAAGATAAACTTGTTGGATAACTTTTTTATATTGTCCAGTGTTGGTTGTCTTTTTTGCCATACTTTAAAACCAGTTACCCTCCGATGTTTTGAACAATTTTGTAATAGATGTTCTATTAACGTTACTTAAGGTGTAAATTATTACGAATACGAAAAAAATTGTTTTTTTATTATAACAAAAATTGTTCATTTTTATGATTTGTAAATAAATGCATGTGTGTATATTTTTTATAGAAGTGGATGACAAACGAGCACACAGTTCACTTGATGGTAAGTGGATGTTCTGGCCCATAGACCTCAACTAGGGAACAAAATGCAAGTGCACTGTCACCCCTGACGACTAAGTTGGAATGCCTCGATTCCAATAAAAACGGGTCTCCAGTTCTCTACACTCACCATACGAAACAAGCAGCATTATGCTGCTATTTTACGCTGGTACTCTGTGAGAGCGTGGTTCTGCCCCGGTCGAGCCGACGGATTTCTATTCATTGCAATTAAATTCAATTTATTGCATTTCATTTCGTTTTCATTTTACTTAATGGCTTATTTATGTCTTGCTTTTACTTGTCGAGGTAGGTTAATTCAATAAAATGTTCCTCAATGGAAACTTTTTGACACACAGGCGTTATTGCAGCAAGTTTAAGTTCATATTACAAACTGTAACACACTATTTCACGCTCTCATGGATTTAATTTTCTAGAAGCCTTTCTTATTGGGTGTCTACGTTGAGAAAGTACAATAGTACGAAAAAATACAATCGGGCGTACAGATTAGGAGATCTTGTGATAAGTGAGTGAGGCACTAGATTATACATCATTATTTTTAGTAGTTTCTTTATATTAGATTTCCGATTTTAAGACAGGAATTTAGTCAAAAAAAAATCATAATTTTAAATAAACCTGCGTTGAAGTGTCAATTGAACTTCCTGACCAACTAATGATAAGTAACCTTCCTACAGCACAGCTACTCGTACTTGCAGCCATTTCTATATAAAGGTTTTAGGGTCGATTGTCGTCCCGCAAGACCAAGATGGAATGCTCCACAGGCATTAATCAAAATGCTACATTATATTCTAAAAAAATCAATTTAAATCCAAATAATTCTTAACACCACGCGAAAGGGGTATGATTACGCTAAATAATTATAGTCACTGAACAAATGCTTAGTGTCGTGGTACCGTGTAGTGTTGGCACAAGAGAATCGATTACCTCATATCATCCTGTGGGTGTGGCTGCCAACGGTGGCAACTGGCAACTATGGCAGTATCCCCCCATATATTGCCAATAAGGCAATATATGGGGTATGGAGGCCTATGCTTATGCAGTGGTATTTTGATAGGCTGGAGTGAACGATACAACTTAAGCTATATTATAACGGTTAAATGTGAGGAATTCTCGAAGATTATTCGATATTTATCGAGGCTTGGTAATTCCAATAAAAGAAAATACATTGATCTTACATGATCAAAATATTCTTAGAAAACTTTTCGAGTAATCGAAACTGAAAAACTTAGTTATTAGATAAATTATTAAAAAAAAGATGACTGATTATCTTTTTATGTATTATTTCAGTTCAATTATTTAACTAAAATACATGTACAATCTTAAGTTCTATATTCCTACAAATATTGCCATTCAGTTTTTTGCTACACTTAGCCATCATATTAATCTGGTAGGAAAGATAATCAGATAAATGTAAAATAAATACCTTTATACTTATAATTGTATTCGAAAACAAAGTAAATTAACAAGGAAAGGTCTTCCTCTTACTTTTAAGGCAGTTATAAATTATAATGGGGTTTAATATTTCCTTTCAAATTCCACACAATACTATAGGCACTTTGTTTAAATTGCTTCAGATACATTCCAAATGGGACTAGAAGTCAGAATTCCAAAGTTTTCCACACTACAGCAATGCGGACTGTCAAAAGCCGATGCCGGTGCTCGGCGTTCACCCTCTAGTGTCCGGAGCACTCGCCCCCACCCTGTCCACTCGACACTCACACCATCGCCCACACCCCTTACTGACCCTATCCAAGCCAGTACCCTACTTTTAAAACACGAAACTATCTGAGGTTTAAATCAGAAATGATAAAAATGAAACATTAACTTTTAACTGCAATTCATTTAAGCATTTGGTAGTTTCTTCTCTAATTATATCAGGTTCTGGAAAACCTATGTAAGTTAAATTAATTTTTAACCAAACTTTTTTTTATGAACTGAAAGTTTGGTCTCGTAGTTCAAGTGTATAGTGTCGGCGGAGGACAAAATGCGACCCCAAATCGTCCCGTGTGTAATGTAAGAGGCGCCAGAGCAAAACTGAAGCAGGAGATGAACTGCAACATCTTTCTGATAATAGCTTAATAGCAATAGAAGAATATCTTTTGTCAACCATTCCGCCAAGCAGTGCCAACTTTGGCAAATGAGCCAATCAATACAGGAGGGGAGGAGTCAGGCCGTAATGTATTCAGGGTTATCAACGCACCTTAGTCTTTTTTGGTGGAAGTTCGTTGCCAGTATCTATGACTGCGGCAGCCATTAACTATCAGATAAATTCTTGGCTCGTTCTTCTTTTCTTTGGTTCTACAAATAATAAATTGACCATTTAGTGGCCACGTAAATATATGACCTTATTGATTTCATATATATATATATATATATATATATATATATATATATATATATATATATATATATATATATATATATATATATATAACAAATCCTAATTGAATGAATGAAATATTTTATAATCAGACTCAAGTCACATTAATTAAACTGAAAACCCAAAATTATTTAACACTAGCAACCCGTCAATGCCTCGCTTTGACGGAATCTCTTATATAATTATAAGATAATATTTGTTAAATCAATATTTGTTTTGTACAAAAATACCTATTTCGAGACTTTGGATAAAATATAACATAAAGCCCGGCCGTTACTCTGGTTATACTCTGGTTACAGATGCTACTGATAACTGTATTACGAAATTTAATAAAAAGACAAATATTAGTGTAGTCTTTATCAAGAACAGACTAAGTACACTAAGACTTCTCTGCGTGATAATAGATCGTAAATAATGGTTCATGTTTTGTTTTAATAAATCATAGTAGGGGTTTCCACTGGACACCCAAAGGTGTTACGGGGACGGCTCACTCAAGCGAGCTGGAGGTAGACTCAAGTCTAACGCAGCCTAATATAGCTGTTCTGAAGGGCGGTCGATTGCTCACTAAGTGCCTGCCTCGCTTGAGAGCTCGAAATTAGCACTCGAAAGCGTCTTGAAGCTTGTGTCAATATGAAATCTTTGTTGCTATTGTGGAAGTTACAATCGTTTTTGTTTACATCAAAAATGCTTTCGCGTTGTTTTTTTTTTGTTTACAAATAATGAATATTGGTTTAAAAATATACATTATAGAAAATTCAAAAAATATAAACATAAATGGTAAATGAACTTTATCGAATTTTTAATTTTCTTTATCGATGTGCTGAATTGTTTATAGAGTAGGGCTGCGATGGCCGAGTACGAAATCAAAGTACAAAACCTATCCAACTACAGAATTGTAAGCCGCCATAGAGTCCGTTCTTCCACCAAAACAAATTCCTGCCCACACCATAATTATACCACCTTGGTGTGGAGGAACTTCTTGAGGGTCTCGAAGCCGGCTTGTATGACCAGGAACTCTCCAAACACGTACTCTTCTCGAATCAGGATGAAAATCATTCGGATTAATCAATGAAAAGTACCAACGACCAATGATGAGGTTCCCAGTTCACATGTTCCCTAGCAATGGGCTAGGGAACATGTGAAGCTCCGCTTCTTGGAGTTGGAACCCGTAGTAAGTAGTCTACGAGCGTGACGGTTGGCTTCGAGCAATCTCCTCCTTACAATTTGGTCACTTACAAGCATCTGGTGTTTAGACGCCTTTGGATCAATTGCATCGCCGTAACATTTGGTTGCCTTCTCGCAGCAAATTCAAAAAGCTGGTGTTGTCTGGGTGTAATAGAGCGGCTTGGTCCTGGGTGTCTCCCCGCCACCTCCCGCAGCGACGTCACGTTGAAAAGCACCAGCCTGCAGCATTTCCACTGCTCTTTACATCTCTTCTCCAGTTATATTTCCACGTTGCATTGCAAATAAATGTCATATTATCAAAATCAACCTAAGTTAAATAAAAAAGATGTTTAAATAGCGGTTTTTAACAAAAAAAAACTCTCCACCCCTTTTTAGCGAAAAGAAATTACTGAGTACTAAATTCGTTCCATTTTATTTATTCTTTTATTTAAATTTGGAATCAACCTGGAATAAATGATGAACAATTTAAAATTAAAAACACTTTAAAGTACAGTACATTTTAGTCGGTCAATGTTATAAAAAATACTCCTATACCGTGTTGACATTTAGTTGATTTTACAAGGATTTGTACTTTGTTAAACAAACTACTCACATAAAGTGAAGTTAAGATTGAAGAGCCGATTTTGATTGGAACTTCGTAAGAAGCACAATACCACCATAGAAACGTTATTTTCATTTAACTTTATCATTTACGCGGCGTACATCAGTCACATATTTTATCAACAAAATATCATCATATGTGGTAAGCCATGTTGCAGTTATATTACCTAGTAGTGTAGTGGTAGCACGAATGGGTTGGCTAGACCGGGGAAGGACCACGCTCTCACAGAATTCCAGCGAAAATATTAGCTTAATGCTGCTGTGTTTCGTATGGTGAGTGTTGAGAACGGGAGAACGGGGAAACGAGCCATTCCATCTACTAAGATGGAATGGCTCGTTTCCAGTAAAAAGGTTCTCCGGTTTTCAAAGGCAGACCAATTATCACTCGTGAGAACTATCTCACGAGTGACAATTGGTCTGCCTTTTAGATTCGTAATCAAGGATAGATGTAGATGTGTATAGGCCAAAGCGACTACTTAAACAGCTTACCATCAGGTAGACTGTGTGCTCGTTTGTCACCGTATCCTATAAAAAGAGTTATCATAAAATTTGTAAAATATTGTAAATACATAACCTCCTTATGAATGAGTGTAAAGATAAAAACTGAATTAAAACCCCCACAGTTGTTTGTGATACAAGACCGAACTACGTACATACAGCCGCTGCACAGGTTTTAATTTATATTATTATATGTAGTAGATGTAAAATATCTAGAATGGTGACGTGAAGGAACGCCCAGGTCAACGTCAACGTCCGGTACTGCGAACACCATTTCGCTTGCCAAGCGTGATGATTATTGTAATCTCAATCTTCAATACTACGAAATAGATTTCTACAATGCTAATACTACTAAATAAATATAAATTTAATACTACAGGCGAGAGAGGTGTGTCAGGATCGTGCCAAATGGAAGTCTGTAGTCTCTGCCTACCCCTCTGGGTGACAGGTGTGAGTGTTTATGTTATGTTTTATTTCTACAAGATTAATGTAATAGTCGAAAATATGAGCTTCATTGAATTTATTACCTATTGACATAATCGATCCAAATCTACTAAACAAGTTTCTTTAATAAACCAAACGCTATCGATTTCTCACACGGAAAGTTTCCGTCGTCCGGAGCCAATTAAAATAGTATAAACCTCTTATAAGACACCCCATAGTTTCCCCCACCTCCCCACTGAACCAACATGGCGTCATGATTGTCACCTACGATTTAGCAACATCGTTAATATACCCGAAACATTCAAAAATCAGCTTTATGCTGATACTATTAAGCTATTCTGATATGTAAACTAAAGCACAGTCGTTTGCACCTGAAGACTTATTTTTTAACGAGTGTGTAGTATTACCCCGTTTTATAACAATGTTTTAATTTAGAAAAATGAACTTAAAAAATAACACACATAGGGTTCATTTTAAGGTTTACTGTAAGTAGTTTTAAATATGTATTGAAGGCGTGACATTAACGCCCGCTGGGATTGTAGAATTATAGATGAAGGGTTGCCGCGGTAGGGTTAAGTGGTGTGTTATAAAGAAAACCTAGAATGTTGGGGCGATTAAGTATTGATAGAAAATGGCCGGCTAAGACCGGATCACGCTTGAATATTTTAGAACTCTTAGCTGTTGTTTTTTTTACAGAATACTTGTTTTTTATAGAACAATGGAGACAAACGAGCACACAGTCAATCTGATGGTAAGTGGATGCTGTGGTCCATAGACATTCACATTTATCCTCGATTAAGAATGGAAATGCATATGCGTTGTCACCCATGAACACTAAAATGGAATGCCTTATTTCCGGTAAATAAGGGTCTCCAGATCTCTACAGTCTACACTAAACATACGAAACACAGCAATATTAAGCTGCTATTTTACGCTGGTATTCTGTGAGAGTGTGATCCTTCCACGATCGACCCGACGCATTCGTGCTACAACCATAATCTAGCTGCAGCGTGGTATAATACTAATAAAAATAAATTAATTCGTAATAATATTTTTATTTATGAATTCTTGCATATAGGCCTCCTCCATACAATGCCTCATAGAAATATTTGCCTTACTTCCCATTCTTCGCAAGTGAGTTGGAAATCGCGTTTGTTATTTTTATTTTTATTCAGCTGTTATCAGGAAGATGCTGCTGCCCATCTCCTGGTTTAGTTTCTCTTATTACATCCACGGAACGATATATGGTAGTGGATATTCTTACACCCCCCACTACACGGTTACAATTCAGATTGAGGTCATATCGAAACAATATTGTTTTGTCAGGACAATGGTTAGTAGATAAAGTGGGATTCAATAAAAAAAAAGAATTTTATTCAATAGATTATTGGATTCAAGGGATGTAGGTATAGTCAAGGTATATTACCTATATTTTCCATATATTATAGGTGTCCTATATTTTTGGACTATATTGGTTTAGTGTCAAAAAGTAAACACAAAATCTGAACCTATAAGTGGCGCTGTGAGAAACTTTGTATTTAACTACACTGTAAAAAGTCTGGAGTAAATTTTGAGTAAACAATTCAATGCGCCACCGGCACCGGAAAGTACAGAACAACGGGCATTGCCAGCTATTTTAATTTAAATTGTTATTATTTTCATCGTCCTACCATATTTTGTTGTATTTCCCTTGAATAAATAAATCATAATACGAATTAACGTTTGGAAAGAGAAGAGAGTAACCTAATTCCTTTGCTTTTCCTGCACGCATAGTATATGAGTACTTTACGACATCAGTAACAATACTGCCCAAAAAATGACCAATGCTTGGCAACAAAGTTGAATATGAACAATAAGAAGCTTGCACGTAAGCTGAAATGGACTTTTTGGCCAGTGTGGCGAAGAGTCGGCAAAATAAAGCAAAGCAGCCCCGTCTACACGACTCGCAAGCAATAATAAGGCCATGGTTTTTATACAAATACAATATCGCGTTTATAAATCCGATAAGCCTATAAATGACAGAGAAAAGGAATAGATGTTAAGAGTAGATCAAATCAAGTTTGGTTTTTGAAATTTTAATTTTGAATATCTGACAAAATTTTATTTGTAGTCGTAATGATGTTAATTGTTTTAATTTTGTTAGATTTTAAATATTCTAAATCAAACCTAGGACTTACTGTCCACAGCGTAGGTACTTATTTGTCCGTAAAAATGAATTGAACTATATAATGTGAACACGGAGTTAAAGTAACGTGTACTAAAGTTTTCTGGACGCTTTCAAACTCCGTTGCTTCGCCAGACAATGTCGACAAAAAATAAGCCAAGATTTTCTACAAGGATATGTACATGGTTATTTTTATTATACCCTGTCTTATAAAAAAGTAATTTAATGCATTACCATGCATTTTGAATTTAAAAGATAAAAAGGACAGAATGATTGAGATTTTTTAATTAATTTTCTTTACCATTTGCATATATTATATTTATTACCTCATCTGAACCTTCTCTGCAAATTTAGCTAATTATTGCAAAATAATTCTGTATTTATATGGTTCTGACGATAGAATGTAAGTTGTAGCTCTGTGACGGCCGTGTATGTGATAAATTCAACTCGTACTTTTTACTAAAAAACTTCTCCGAGGAGTCAAAATATTATCGGTAATTCTCAAGTGTACCGTATAGTGGCGGTGTATGAATATCCACTGTCCCCCATATCATCCCGTGGGTGTCATAAGATGTGACAGAGGGAAATAAATCAGGATATGGGTAGCGGAGTCTTCTTAATAACTAGTTATAGTAGATTACTACGCTTAGCAACTAGCGGGTTGGCAACCGCAAATGGGGCAATCTCGGGGGAGGCCTTTGTTCAGCACAGGCTGTAACGGTAACGGTAAAATTGCAAAGTTTACAAAAATTGCCACTAATTTCTTACCATGCCATGGGTTGACTGGCGGAGAATGCTAACTGGCATTAAGTCTGCCCTTTGTAACCTTTATGGTTAATGTAATTGAGTTTTTAAATACATAAATACATAAAAACTTGGTTACTAATGAAATTATAAACAAATGTAAAAAATATTTATCAAGCAAGCCCCTCCACTGCAACCTTTGTCTACGCACGAAACAACAAGAAGAACGCGCGCGGCGGCGAGCGTGGCGCCAGTAGCCTCCATTTGTATTTATTTATTTATACCTTGTCTGTTCTTATTTATGTATTTATTCATCTCTGAACCACCGGACATCACTAGCGTGGTGCCGAGTCGGTTAGAACGTCAATTTTTTTCAAAGCATGGAATTTTTGACATTTTTCCGTTTTAAGAATTTGGATGCATGATAAAGAACCCAATCAATGCTAGAATGTATGTTAGATTTAGGGACCTACTTCTTTTTTAGACAGACATTGTGACAAAATAACTCTTTATAAGTTTGTAATGAATTCAGCCTTTGCTGGTTGTTTCTTAAATAATGTTGTGGTCACAGTACATATCCACGAACGCAAAGACTTTAACGTGCTTGAAATAAAGTTCATTTTCCTTTATTTTTATGAATGACAGAATTAGTAATAATACAAATAAAACTGCACTCTTAAAAGTCTTATTGCCTTAAGTTACGGTCCATTTCAGTTTGTTTTGACTGTACAGATTTAGTGTGACTGTAATTTACGTAGTTTTAATTATTTTTTGGGATAAAAAATTAGGTACCTATATTAAAAATGATAGGAATCGATTCAGTAAACGATTCCGAACAAACTACTTTCTCAAAGTGCGTTAATTATGTTACATGTTGTATTTGTAGAAGATTAACATATACATATGTTAATTTTCTACAAATATTTAAATTTATTATCGGCTTCCTTCCATAATTCGTTATTAATCACCCAAAAATTTACCAAACTTGAACTTTAAAATGAATTTACAATTTTATTCACTTTAAACGTAGAATATTTAATGTATTGAACAAAATATTAATTCGTAAAATTGTTCAAAACGAAATAAAATTACGTAAAACACCTGGATATGAGCTTCATGCTTCTGTTTCGTATTCCTGACTAACCGGAACCCGTTTCTACTAAAAACTCTTTTAAGGCGTTTCATTTTATAGAACAAAAATGTATTTGTCTATGGGCCATAGGATCCCTTGTTGCCCGATACATTCCGCAAACTTAAATACAGTTACAGCATGTGGTTCCCAATTAGATAGATTTCCCTGTAATTATAATACATAGATATTTCCGAAAATTTATTGTATGCAAATTAATTTAATAAACACAAAAGTAATTACAATAAAGAAATGTGGTACTAAGCATTGTGTAAACACAAGTTAGTGATACCGGTTACTCGGCGTCACAGAGTAAGTAATTTATTCATGGGTCAATGTTTCCGGTTTTCAAAAAAAGTCTCAGAAAATATACAAGTTCTATGTATTACCAAGCTTATTTTCTATTAAACAAGCAGTGTATAAAAAGTGTTATTATAAATGCACACTTAGTAGATAATAATAAGAGCTGAGACTGAGGTGATCGCTTCCAAGCTGTTTGATAAATAATTGTACACCTGTGTTTTATTATATAATTTTTCTTTTGATTAAAGTTCCGATGTGTTTCCTGCTGGTTCTTCAACCCAGGAAAGAGGTTTTTCCATACCAGTGATAAAAGTTAAAACAATAAGCCGGCTTTAATGAGAGCGCGCAGCGTGACCTTCTCAAGTCGACAGTATTTACTGTTGCCCCATCCTCTCCGCTTCGCGTTAGATGTGTACAAAAAGACTATCAAACTGAATTACTTGTAATCCATCCCTACATCCATTACAGTTTATAAAAATTCCACTCCTTATTACCTTTATTACCTTTCCTCTTAAGTTACTACCTGTCGTCATTCATTTTTTTTTTCTTTAATCATTTATGTTCTTCTATTTATCTTTCTTTATCATATTCTGTACACCCCTTCCGCTATCTTTAAAATAGTATCCTCTGCCCTAAGGTTGCCTGGAAGAGATCGCTGTTTTAGCGATAAGGCCGCCTGTTGTACCAATGTCCCTTTAAATATATAAATAATGTAATATGTTCTTTGGTGTACAATAAAGTATATTTTACTTTACTTTACTTTTACTTTACTCCTGAACAATGGTCTTTCATAGATTGCCTCATGGGGGATTTTGTCATAGTTGCCACGCCTTGGCACGCGGGTTGGCACCTGCCGTTTTTTTATTATTTAGACATGTTATCAGGAAGATGCTCCTGCCCATCCCCTTTTCTCTTTGTCCCTTCTTACGACACCTACGGGACGATATTGGACAGTGGACATCATCGTAACTACAAGGTCCATATTAAATAAGAATTGTAATCCACATTGAATAAAAAATATTAAGTATTTTCTTTCCTTTTTTATAGAATAAGGGTGACACACGAGCACACAGTCCACCTGATGGTACGTGGATGCTGTGGCCCGTAGACATACACATTTATCCTCGATCAAGAATCAAAACGCAGATGCGTTGTCACCCCTGAGGACTAAGGCAGAATACCTCGTTTCCAGGAAAAAAGGGTCTCCGGATCTCTACACTCACCATACGAAACACGGCAGTATTAAGCTGCTATTTTACGCTGGTATTTTGTGAGAGCGTGGCTCTTAACCGGTCGAGATGACCCATACATGCTACAACCATAATATAGCTATTCTATTATATAGTTTCTAGTCAACTATAGCAAACCTATTCCTCTTCTTCATAAACATCTGCCCGTAAATATCCACGGCTGAACATGAGCCTCTTCAGTTTTTGAGAGGACTGGCTTTAATCGCCACTCTAGTCAGGCGCATTGGTGATCGCAATACCAAACAACTCGTGCTGCTTCCTTTCGGCGATCGGGATAAGGTACCTAGCGTGAAAGAGAATAGCTACACCGCCGTCTATGTACCTTGGAGATGTCTCTTGCATTTTCCAAACTCGTCTCTTATCACATACACTTAGGAAAATGAGGTGCTGGTTCTATTACGCCGTCAACACACGACAAATTATAGCGGCCATTATCGGCCTCATATCGTAGTGAACAAAATCTATGTAACAAAGCATGTAACGTTGCATGTGCGTTCGCTGTCCTGCGTCGATACGATGGCGTCGAGATAGAGACATAGGCATGCGCTACTGGCTAATTGTACGCAGCCCGCCAATGTGCATTACGCCTATTTGTAAAATAGCTGATATATTACCGATATTAGAGGCTTATATTGTAAGCATAATTTCCTTTACACCGCGAAAATGAAGCCGCGGAATAACTTTATTAATTTTTAAGATGTACCGTTTTTGTTTCAACTAGAAGTGTCGGGTGGCCTTTCTAGATGGAGTAACGAACTGATAAGATATGCAGAAAGTCAATAGATGCAGGCGGCTCAGGACCGTGCTAGGAGGCAATCCGAATGTGATTTTTAGGTTAGGAGAAAAATTTTTTGTGAAATTTACGTTTATAAACTGCCCCCACGATGCAGAAGAAAATCCTAGTGTAGCGTTTTTAAAAAATTAAAAAAAAATTAAAAAAAAAATTGACAGAATGGTCTTTGTTGATTATCTAAAATCTATATTATGCCACATTATTAGATAATCCCACCAGAGCGAAGCCGAGGCGAGGCAATAGTACTTAATAGTGCTATAAGTAATATGCCGGTAAAGTTAATCATCTTGGCTAGAATCAGATAAATGAGCATCATTTAATGAAACACCCATTACAAAGTTTATGGAGCATCTAAGTGCAACTTGAAAAGAAAAGTTTTGCACTTGTTACTGCCTAATCTAACAACGCAAATATTTGATGAACATTTGGGTATTCACATGGGCGCTTTGTGAGAGCACAACAAGTGTACGAAGCAAGGAAACGATCTTAACGAGTGTAAAATGTTAGACAGTGTATTCAGAACTATGCAGTCAGTGCATCCAATTTCGCTTGTTTTCTTTGAGCTCTCTGAAAAGCGAGCAAGTACGCAGTGTAGTGGGGCCGTCAACTGGCTATTGTTTCTGAAGAACCCAAGTTTCTTGCCTAGTGTGTTCCTTCGGTAATGACCTGAGACGATAAAAAATGTACGTGGAACGAAGCTCAAGTAAATACTGTGAGCCCCTCGGCGTCTTACGTGGTACACGTTTCACGATTCGTTAAATGTTGAAACAAAAAAAAACTATTCTTTCCAGTGCCCTTGAAGACACTCTACCTAATTTATGACATCACACTTAAATCTCTTTAAAACATAAATATTTATTTTGTTTACGCTTGACTAATATACTTAATTAAAAGGGCGACTTCGATTGGACTTAATGCTTTCTAGCACTGTCCCTGGTCAACTTAAGGCCTTGCCTATATTCAAAACCTTTCCACGAACACATCGTCCCAGATCATTTTTTATCTTTATTAAAATGTTAAACACAATTTACTAATTTGTTCAGACATATGTCAGCTATCAAAGTTAATGTATATAAAACTTTTATAATGTCGTGTCACCAAATAACTTTACTTTTCATTTTTTGATTCGAAAATTAAGTTTGCTACATCTTCCAGTCATTTGTTTAATACTAAAGCAGTACCTACTTAAGATATAAAAACAGGACTTCAATTTTTCTTATATAACAGTCAATTGTTGATCTATAATTTATTCTTTATATTGTATTATTATACAAAGGCCTAACGATTATTAAAAGGATTTATCATAATTTCCACACTTGGTGGGCAAATTGAGCTTCCTTGAACCTTTAACGCCTCTTCACTGGTCTAAATATTTTACATCTGACATATATGAAAAGGTGTACTGTCATTTATTGGAAGCAGATAAGATTTTTTGGTAATTTTACGACGAAAATACATTGGCGTTACTCTGCAAAAATCAATACTATAAAGGATCTTCAAATTAGGTTAGTCATCAATTTTTCGCAATAAGCATTTGGTTACGAAGACGGTCGTGAGTTCCAATCGCTCCGTTACAGCCTGTCAAATTTCACAACTTAATTCAGGTCTCGCCCGTAGATTGACTCATAGGGGGACGCTTGCAATAGCTGCCACGCTTGGAGAGCGGGATGGGAACCGCAGCGGAACATTTATTCGTATGACCGTTATTCGGATGCTAGTGCAGATAAAATTTTCGTATGTAGAACGCCTCCATGATACGGAAGAAAAACCTAGTGAGGGTTAGCGTTTTAACGTTTTAAAGAAAACGATAAAAAAATATTTAAAAACGGTATTTATTTTTTTTTTAAATTGCGTCTCGGACATGATAACAATAATCTTAGAACTTTATACACGCCTAATATAAAAATTAGCTTATTATCGTTTCAATATATTTATTCAATAGCATCCAATACTTGGCCAATAAATTATAATTAATTGTGATATAATTAGATTTTTTCTCACAATAATAGCGGGGTACCGGGAGGCTGAGTCAAAGCTGAATAAAACTAACGCTCACGCACTCGGTACAAATATCACGATGCACGATACAAAATTCATATTCCTTTATAAGTCGGTGTTCCTGTAACTGTAGGAGCGTTGTGGTGTAAGTTATAGTTGTAGAGCGATTGTCTTAAAATTAAAGCTATGTAACACTATACTCTATACGTGGCAGAGCCATGCTGCAGTTATATTAGTAGTATAGTTGTAGCACGAATGGGTCGGCTCGACCGGCGAAGCTCTCACAGAATGTAAACAAGTAGCTTAACGCTGCTGTGTTTCGTATAGTGAGTGTAGAGAAACGGAGACCCTTTTTATTGGAAACGAGGCATTCTATCTTAGTCCTCACGGGTGACAACGCATCTGCATTTTGAATCGCAATCGAGGATAGATGTAAATATTTATGGGCCACAGCAACCACTTACCATCAGGTGGACTATGTGCTCGTCGGTCACCTATCCTATAAAAAACACTCCAATTTTGTTTATAAAACTTATGTGACAATCGAGCTAACAGTCTACTTGATAGTAAGTGGCTACTGCAGTCTACGGACACCTTTTTTTTAGCATGGGGAAATGCCGTATAGGTAGGTATAGGCAGGCCACGAGAACACTTCCAAACACATCTGCGACCCCACCAGCGCCGGCCGCCGTATGGCAGCCCCTTCTCGGAGAAGGATTACTCCTCCGCTTTTGCTTCTCAGATAAGGCGCGCCAGGAACACTAGGCGCAGTTTCTGCGACCTCTAACTCCACCTCCGTAACCAACTCCCTAAGCGAGGAAAAACGAGTATTCCGAAGCTTTAGTTTTACCAATCCCCGCGAGGGATCTGGTCTCTGTACCCGCCGCCAACCAAATTTTGGCCGCGGAGGGTAGGGAGTATAGCGAGTGGCGTGTCGCCATACAAATACTCCTCTTTCCCCGTGACTTCGCCTCGGCTGCAGCAGTAGAGGGAGAGAACACCCCTCTCGCCGCAGCCCACCAACATTTCTGAAGTGGGCTCGCCAAGCCCAGTTGGAGTGGCCTCCTCGGCCCTACACATTGGTCCAGCCAAGTGGTTCTTTGTTCTACACGGGTGACCAAGCCATGGCTCCTAAACCACGATAAGGTGGGAACCCCTTCGGGAAGGAGCTTATGGACAATTGCAGGCAACTTTCTTACAAAGAAGGCTAAAAATGCGTTGTCACTCTGAGTACGTCATACACTTCTGAATATGTCACTGCCTGTAAATTATCTGCATTGCTATATAAAGATTAGTAGAAATAGGCAATTACCCCTTACGGACTCCTGGGCGTATAAGGAATTATAACTCTTGGGAGGGAGGAAGTCCTACCAACTGGATCATTTATTATTTTATTTTATAAAAAACACGATTCGTTGTTAACATTGACACTAAATATAAAAGTAGTAGAGCCGCGAAGTAGCTGTAATGAACGAATTAAACGGGTCGAAAAAAGAAACACCTAGGTCGCTCAGTATACCACCATGAAAATAGCAGCAAAATGTTGCTTTCGTTCGTGATGAAGACGAGAACTGGAGACCATTCCAGGCTTGCCATTATGGTGTTAAAGAGTTTTCATTTTGTTTTTTAATTTAGGATAATGTAGGTGTCTTTGAGCCACAGCGTCTACTTATCGAGAAGTGGACTGGAGTAGTCACGCTGCAGCTAATTATGGTTGTAGCACGAATGGGTAGGTTCGATACGGGAAATGACCACGCTCTCACAGAATACCAGCGTAAAATAGCAGCTTGATACCGCTGTGTTTCGTATGGTGAGTGTAGAGATCCGGAGACCCATTTTTACTGGAAACGAGGCATTCCATCTTAGTCCTCGGGGGTGACAACGCATCTGTGTTTTGATTGTTAATTGTTAATCGAGGATAAATGTAGAAGTCTATGGGCCACAGCAACCACTTACCATCAGGTGGACTGTGTGCTCGTTTGTCATCCTATCCTATAAAAAAACCTTGATTCACGACCATATGTGTGTGAGATGGATTTAAAGAAAGATGTGAAAGAAGCGAGAGAGTTGTGCTAGCAACGTGTACGTATTAAATGGACGTCGGTAATTACTTTCTACCCTCAATACCCCTTCTTACACATTCATACTAAAGTTTATGAATGAATGTATAAGAAACGAAGAGTTTATCGAGACGTTTCAATAATACAAGAAACTTGTTAGGAAGTGTGGGTCCGTAGTCTGAATTCGCCTTGTAATAATTGTTAGCATATAAATATGTATTGATAATTGTACTATTTTGACTACTTTTTTACCCAGATAATTTTTCACCAAATCACTTCGTCATGTTTATTTATCATGACGCTCTTGCCGTATGTATTTTTGAATTTACGCTGTAAAAACTTGTAACGATGTATGCAAAAATAATTACATGAAATGATAATTAAAAGATATAAAATTCAGAGAACAATTTGCAGCATCCGTTGTCGCCATCGATCCGAAAATTCCCGGTACGCATTCGGAGTCAGTAAATCGTTCGATGCTGGATGGCGCGGGCGCATGCGTCGGCGGCGGCGCGTAGTGTTTGATGCGCCGACAAAGTCACGCCGCCGACCGTGGGACCCCACGTGCCGTGCTACAGATTATGCAGGTCAATTAATGATGAGCATATTTAGGAATAATTGAAATAAAGTTAATTCTAAAATATAAGGCGCCTGTAACAGACAAATGTAAAGGCGCGTTGAAATGAAATATGAATGTTTTCGGCTGGACATTTGACTTTATCCATTGTAGGTTGTAGATGGGATTTGCCCTTATCGTCACGCTGGCCGACGGATTAACGAAAGCAGTACCGGATGCTGCTGCCCGTCATCGATCTGGGAATTTTTCGTCCAGCGCAAATGCCCACTATCAATTGGAAACCATTAGAAAAGGCAAATATTTTTCTCGCATTCCTCATAGTCGCCCCTATGTAACTTTTTATTGATTACATGATTACATCGCAGCTCTCAAATAATCTGAAGCTATCAAATTCACAAGAGATATTATACGGCATCAAGTGTACGCACACACGCAGATGCAATTACAATGTCTGCGTACCGGATCACACACAAACTCGTCTTACACCATTCTTTGGTCTTTCGGGGTACAAACCTATCATTTTGGCGTAAAGGTGAGATACTCTGAACAGTAGCTCTCCCGATGTAAGTACCTTACATCGTGTGAGACCTTTCATGTGGAGCGTCTACAATGCTTTCAAGAACGAGTTGAAATTACATTAGATTTTATATAGATTATATTTTAGGGTTAAATACATAGACAGTAGACGGGGAGTAGGTAATGTCAAAGGGGCGAGTCGTCAATCGACATTTAGTATTTTATTGAAAAGGCCTGTATCCAGCCGTCAATCCAAAAGGTTGATAAAGTAATAAAAAAAAGAATCAATATATAATAAAAGAATCTCTTGATTATCCAAATATTGTATCTAATTTCTAAAGTTCTAAATTCGGTGGTGAAAAAGAAACGAGTCAGTATCTTTGCAAACTACATGTAAAAGCTTACCAAGCGAGGAAAATGTATTGATTGATGAATGATCACCCAAATTCATTGCCGCCTTGAATATTTGGAGTGACAAAATTTCCTATAATGGCAAGTGGAAACGGCTCTCTAAATCTAAATTTAATTCAAAATAGTGATGTACATTCTGTATATACTCGGAACAAGCACATGTTAGTCACACCAGTTACTCGACTGCAAAAAGTCAGTAATTCCTTCATAGGGCAATGTATACGCTTTTACAAAAAGTCCCAGAAAATGTGCAGACCTTATATATCAAAATGTTCAAAATATTAATTAAGTAAAAATTGTTCGAAACACATTCAAAGGTCGACCGCGTGCGTTAATTGCAAGAACTATATCAATATAGACGAACTCCTTGGCAGAAAAAAGTCCCTTCCCATTGTACCACCTCGTAAACAACAACGGAATTAGTTATCACTTAGTAGAACAAAGTGACACGTAGGAGTAACAAAACTTTATTGCATAATTCCTTTGTGGAACATTTTTACAATAGAATATTACGTAAAATTTTTGCATTTAAAATTTTAAACTTTATCTTAGATTTTATTAATTATATTTGGATTCATTAAGAAGCAAGTTTAATAAATTCGTTATTTTATTTTTGTTTATTACTATAGTGATATCTCAGGGGCTTAGCGCTCGCAATAAATTTCACAGTACGCGAGCAACCCGGGTTCGATCCCCGTCGGCACCTATGAAATTGTTAATTGTAGTTTTAAGTGCTAATAAACCGCGTGCTCGTTGGTGAAGGAAAACATCGTGAGAACACCTGCATGCCTAAGAAGCAAGAAAAAATATTTTGAAGACATTTCAAGTTCGCCAACACGCATGGGGTATCGCAGCAGACATTTGCTTGCCCTAAACCCTCTCAGAAATGAGAGGACGCCTGTGCCCAACAGTGGGACGTATGTGAGGCTATAACTTCGACTTACACTGTAACTATAGTATATAAAAACAATTTAGTGTTCAGATATTGTTATTTATTTAATGCTCATTTTCATACACAAATTCACGTTACTTGAGATCTAATAATCGATACTAATAGCAGCTATAATAATTTTTTAACATTTAATGACAATCTACTGACACACCTGGGAACCATAGATGAGAAAACATGTTTCCTGATGTAAAAGTAAAAGTTAGACACAATCATTATAACTGTATATATTATTTAAAAGTTCAGACTAATTAATAACAGTTACAGAATTTATGCATATTATTCATATATTCCTCGCGTGTAAAACATTTTAATTGATTAAAACCCATTTCAAGGTGTAGGTAATATGATGCATTTATGTGATAAAAAACTGGAAGTCCTTTTTAAAGAATAAAGGACAAGATGATTTTTAAAGTTACCTACGATGAATTCTTAGTAATTGGAGTCTTTTTATATATGATATAATTAGGTATTTGCTTCTAGAAATGTCTCTTTATCTACTGTAGTCATTGAGAATATCTAGAAAATCTATTTGTCGAGATGATCCTTCCGAGTTTTATTTATCTGTCGGAAATCGCTAGACAGTTTTAAAAGTTGCTATTAATTGAGTTTTACAACACACATGGGTCATTTGGGAAAGATAGATAGAATTTTGTGTGCTTGAACACGAAGACGTATGAAGACAAAGTATTATCCTGTATATAGTAATGTTTTACTGTTGGTCACAGGCCTCTTTTCCTTATAAAATGAGTAATGGGGCGTAAAAAGTCAGCCACGCTTATCCAGAGCATGTTGACAGACTTCTCGTGTCCTGGAATTTGTTTGTTTGACATCTTATTCTCACGGTATTTTTTCAACCACCGAACACGTTGTAATAAACATGTTACGAGTATTTACAATTTACTTTAACGATACCGACGTTGTGGATAGAAATGAGAATTTTTATACAAATAAGAGTGACAAGCGAGTTCACTATTCCATATCATCCTCTGGATGCGTATAAGGTTCAGAGGGAAGCTTGATGTAATCCCAGAGGTCACGATTCCGGTTGGGGAACACCATTATTAAGAGAAGGGCCATGACGAACGCCATGGTGACGTCAACTCCGAGCGGGATCTGTCCTCTCCTGACACCGCTCAGCAGCCTCCTTATCTGGATCATAACAGATTCACAGAAGGCGGGTACGGCTCTTCACGAAAGTTCCTGCTCAGCATCGACGATACGACTGCTGGCACGGTAACGTCCTGACCGAAAATTTAAGCGGGCTACTGGACCGAGAGCTTCTAAGGGTTTTAAGTAAAGTACTTTTATATTAATTAAGCTCGTAGACGTAAGTCATTTCAGCCCTTCACAAGTCCACTGCTGAACACAGGCCTCCCCTAGGAATGCCACAAAGCTCGGTCCTGAGCCACCTGCATCCATCGACTTCCTGGTTGTCTTACCAGGTCGTCATTTCATCTAGTGGGGTGTCGCCCTACACTACGTCTACCTGTACGAGGCTGCCACTCGAGAACCTTCTTTCCCCATCGGTTATCGGTTCTTGGAACTATATGGCGGGCCCATTGCCACTTCTGCTTTCTGATTCATTAGGCTATGTCGGTCGGTTTATCACCCAGAGAAACTTTGAGAATAGCCCTCTCCATAGCTCGCTGAGCGATCTTGAGCGTCCTCATACGGTCAGCAGTGAAGGACCACGTCTCAGATCCACAGTTAATTACTGGCAACACGCGCTGGTTGTATAATCTAGTTTTCAAAATTTGAGGTATACCTGACGAGAAGATGTGACGTAATTTCTCGAACGCTACCCAGCCGAGTTGAATCCGTCGATTGACCTCTCGGTCGAAGTTGGACTTACCTAGTCAGACTAATTATACAAGGTAAACGTACTCGTCAACAACTTCGAGTTTAGTGCTCCCAACAATTACTAGCATAGGTGTGACATGGACATTAAATGTGATCTTTGTTTTGTCCATGTACTAACGCTCACTGTAAATATAATAGAACGCGAGTAACCTGGGTTCGATCCCCGCCGGCACCAATGAAATTGTTAATTGCAATTTTAAGTGCTGATTTACCACATACTGCGCGATGAAGGAAAACATCGCGAGGAAACCTGCATGTCTGAGGAATAAGGAAAAAAATACTTCGAAGACATGTGAAGTTCGCCAACACTTCCTTGTCCTAAAACCCTCACAGAAATGAGGGGAGGCCTGTGCCCAGCAACGGGAGGTATATAGGCTGTAACTATTGTCCATGCTTATCTCAGACGTTGGTGTTTGCAAGCAATGTGCCACCTAGCAAGAATTATTTGAAAGTTTACCCATAATTTGTGAGCCGTAGTGGTTCAGTAGATAAGCGATCGCTGTAAATTTCACAGTGCTGGAGCAATCTGGACTCACTCCCCGCTGGCAATAATCCAAATGTGAATGCAATGTTACGTGCTGATTTAACAAGAATATAAAAGGAAACATCGTAACAAAACCTGCATGTCTAAGTGAAGTCCGCCAACAGATACTGGAGCAGCACAGTAAGTTAATTACTCTTTAAACCTGAGAGGGTCGGTTGGAAATGAGAGGATTCCCTCGCCAAGTAGCGGCTATAGCTTTACTTTACTTCACTTTTACCCATATTTACCATGATAGAGGTGGATTTTTGAGCGCAGAACCAACTATTACTTGTATATCTAATAATTCTCCCCTAACCAAACATAGGGTTTCCAGATCTTATTTGGCGGGTTGCACCGCGTGCAGATAAGGATGGGTTTTTGAGATAAGACGTATTTCACTTACGGGTTATATTAATCATTGCAAACATTAGGTACATTTAGTTTTTTTAATAGACCCTTCACGTGTAATGACAGCGTGTGAGCGAAAAAGCGACTATACGAAATGTACATAAAAATATGAGACTGCCGATAGATGGCAGTATAATTATCTCGTCTACACTTAAAATACTCAGACCAGCGATGGTCAACAACGTCAAAAGTGCAGTCTTCGATTCTCTCCAAGCCCGACGATTAAATTAAATCCTTCTTACAACAGGAAACAGTTTTCTTCCTCGCACAACTTCCTTGTGTAATCGACTACCACCAGACATTTTTCCGGACCGATACGATTCAAGAAAAGAGCTTGTTCCTTTTTAAAAGGCCAGCAACGCATCTGCAATTCCTGTGGTGTTGCTCCGGTGGCGGCGGTAATCACTTGTCATCAGGTGAACCGTATGTTTTTTTGCCCCTTCTCCTATAAAAAAAAATCTCTCATGGTCAGGAATCTAACGGGCTGAAGATACAAAAATAAGTGTTGAAGTATAAAATCGATAAATTAACAAAATAAAACTTTATTTTTAAATCACAAATTTTAAATTACGTAAGAGTTTTGATCTCAGGTTTTGTTGTTAAATTTAATTAAAGGATAAAAACAAGTTGTGCAGACGTCTCCCGCGTCGATAATTTTTGTTAATTACCTTTACGGCTTAAATCAGATCAAAAGCTCGGTCCCTATAGAGATGGGCATGAAACCGTTGACTGCATATTGTAGTCTTTTTCACAGAGACGAAGAGGAAACTTTCAAATTTAGTCATTACATTTTTTAATACTTAAATAAATATTGTAGTTTAGTGTCTTTTATGTAATAAAATCATTTGAGTCTATTATTTTTCCACATTTAATTACATTTATTCTATTTGTGAAAATATTGTCATTATTAATTATGTCGGTTTTATGTTAATGCAAGAAACGTTTAAGATTTCTGATTTAATATGCAAAAAATTACAAATCAAAACTGAAGACTAGTACCACGTTTTCGTAAGAGACACATAACTAAAATTTTAAAAATATGCTTTTCCCATTCGAAATACAGGCCTACGTCGTAGCAAAAGCGGGTGGTCTTCCTGCAAAGCGCTCCCCGCTGCGCCCACCTCACATACCGACCTGTCCCACAATAAAATACAAAGTCATAGCTATGTATAGAAGCACTAAATCTGACGTAAGCAATATTAAAACAGATTTATCGATACGCATAAAGTTTTTAAGTACATTTACTAATTGTCTAATATACGTTAACACTATAATATACGTGCCATTGTTGGGCACAGGCGTTCTTCCATTATTGCGAGGGTATGGAACAGTTATTGCACCGTGTGTGTCGGCGGACTTCTTGAGAACACGTGGCTGTCTGAGAAATCGGAGAATTTCTGAGACAGCCAGGTTTCCTCGCGATGTTTTCCATAACCGATGAGCACGTTCTAAAGCAGCGCTAAAAATTGAATTAATGCTGATAGGGATCGATCTCGGGTTCTTCGCGTTATGGCCAGCGCTTAGCTCTTAAGCAAACAAATTTCTATAACATATCAATATACCACAATACTAGGCTGTACTAAAAGTATCGGGATTGGAATATTTCCACTGTTCCTGTCATATTAAAATCTTTTGTTCTAGAAAACTCCTTGGTTTTAAAAATCGAATACCATTTATTTATTTAAAAAAAAGATTCTCGGTCTTGTCACAAGGTTTTGTCAAACTTGTTTAGTCGTTTAGAAAATGGAACTGACTTAAGAAAATTCGAGAGCGATGATTTATTATGACTTTCGAAGTGGTTTAACACAAAAACAGTGTGTTGACCGGATGATTTCTGCATTTGGTGGTGAAGCCCCATCCAAAACCACAATTTATCGCTGGTTTGCTAAATTTTAACGTGGACGTGTCAAGCTTTTTTTGATCTCCGTCAAGGTCGTCCAAAAACTGCAGTCACCCAAGAAAACGTTGATGCTGTGCGTAAACTGATTGAGGAAGATCGACATGTAACATACCGCGAAATTCAGGCAACTTTAGACATTGGCATGAGTCAAATACAAATAATTTTGCATGAACAATTAAGTGTAAAAAATTGTTTTCTCGATGTATACCGCAATCGCTCTGTGAAGAGCAAAAAGTGGCTCGCGTTACTTGGTGCGTCAGAACTCTCGAAAGATTCCACGCAGGATCCTCAAATGCTGTATACAACATCGTGTCAGGTGACGAATCCTGGATATACGCGTACGAACCCGAAACAAAAAACAGTCACGGGTTTGGGTGTTCGAAAATGAGTTAAAGCCAACAAAAATTGTTCGTTCACGGAGTGTTGCAAAAAAAATGGTGGCCACGTTTGTCTCCAAAACCGGCCATGTTACGACTATTCTTCTTCAGGGACAAAGAACGGTTAATGCAGAATGGTATGCTAGCATTTGTTTGCCACAGGTCGTTTCTGAACTCCGTAAAGAGAACTGCAACCGCCGCATCATCCTCCATCACGACAATGCGAGTTCACACACCGCACACAGAACAAAAGAATTTTTAGAGCAAGAAAACATAGAATTATTGGACCATCCGCCGTACAGCCCCGACCTAAGCCCTAATGATTTCTATACTTTCGCTAAAATAAAGAATAAATTGCGTGGACAGAGATTTTCATCACCTGAAGAAGCTGTGGACGCCTACAAATCGGCAATTTTGGAGACCCCAACGTCCGAATGGAATGGTTGCTTCAATGATTGGTTCCATCGTATGGAAAAATGTGTCAAATTTCGCGGAGAATATTTCGAAAAGCAATAAATACATTTTTAAATAGTAATGTTGTGTCACTTCAATTTTCAGTGCCGCCCTCGTATCTTGATACGTATACATTTTTTGAATTAACTTATACTATTTAGAATTATACAAGTAAGGCTGGTTTCACAGCTGTACAGGAGTCACGTAATACGAGAGACACTTACGGGTAGCGCTCGCAGTACTCTGAAACGAGTGTTTTGTTCAATCGGGAGATAGTCGCATATGAAAATGAATGTGAACGTATTAAAAATTGGTATTTACTTACTTTGTGAGAGATGACGACGACAGAGAAGGAGACTATGGCTACATCCCATCATTGAAGCAAGATGTTTCGAAAGTGTATTTGTAACTGCCGCTCGAGCCCAAGCATCTTTGTTCTTATATGTACCTATATACAATATCTTCGTTCGTATTTGAAGCATCCCATAAACAGGTTTTACTTTGTACTGCGTCTATGACAAAACCCATGCATATATATGTACATATATATATATATATATATATATATATATATATATATATATATATATATATATATATATATATATATCGCTAATGATTGTTGCGTCTGTTAGTAATCGTGTATCTTCTGAACTGATTCATGCAATAGAATATTTGTTTTAGTCAAGAGGATAGGTAGTTCATATGTTATGCTACATAATTTATGATTCGATATTACAGCATACTTGTGTTGTGGCTGGATTTCATTGTTTTCGGAATTTTGGTTTTCCTAAATAATGGACTAAAGCAGTCTTCCATTATTTTGGAAAACACTCTCTTTTACATCAACTGGACTTTATTATACAAATTTGCAAACAAAAGCGAGATAGCTTCAGCATATTTTGTGTTTTCTCTCCGAATTCAAAAATAAATTGCATTGAAGCCATGTTTAACTCAGTTTCATGTTTATTTTTTATTTTTAAGTGTATTAGGTTTATGCTGTATTTACCCGTTATTAGAGTTACATTTATCTAAGTAAATATTTTAGAACATGTAAAATATGTAATCGTTATTGTAAACAAAGAGCCATGGTAGCTCAGAAGTTAAGCGCTCGCTGTACATTTCACAGTCGGTACGCGGACAACCCGGTTTCGATCCCCGCCGGCACCAATGAACTTGTTAATTGCAATTTTAAGAGCTAATTTACTACATGCTCGGCGACGAAGGAAAACATTATGAAGAAATCTAGAAAGAAGACATATGCAAAAAAACGCATTGGGACAGCGTGGCGGACGTTTCCTTGCCCTAAAACGCTCTCAGAAATGACAGGAGGCTTGTACCCAGCAGTGGGACGTATATAGCCTGTAACTTTAACTTACTTTAAATTTATTGTAAGCTTCGTTGGCGATCTTCATTAAAAAGAAGTAAAAATAAAAGAGAGAAAGAATTGAAATTTCATTCTATGTTCAAATGCATGTCTTCGAACCATAGTGGAACATTAAAAAAAGTAAAATGTTGGAATGCAAGCAGGCATTCAAATAAAGAGGCTCGCTGGCGCGTTGGCGCCAACGTTCCAAGTCTACTATTTTTTAAACGAACCACGATTCAATTCGCCGCGGACTAGCCGCTGACGGCCAACCGGGGCTGATGTCAATCCGTGCTAGATGTCTTTGCCTTTTAATTAATTATTCGGAATGCTCTTGCTTGTTTTTTTATCATCGAATATCTATGTACTAGTTTTTATTTTTTGGATTTTTATCTGTGAATGTTGCTAGCAGTCGAATGTGATAGTCGAAAAAGTAGTTTGGAACTTTAATAATGGTAAATGATGTAAACATTATTTATTTCATACCTAGCAAATTTAGCAATACTTAAAAATTAAAGTAATGTTAGTAAAAATCCATCCATTACCGTCTATAAACGTCCAGTGCTGAATATAGGCCTACCCATAGATTTTTTGTTTGACGAAACTTTGCTATAGCTGCCACGCTTGGCGAGCACATTGGCAACCGCATTTTTCTCTTGAGTTGTCATCAGGAAGATGCTGCTGAGCATCTCCCGTATCAGGTACACTCTGTCGTCTCTTACCATACACACGAGGCGATATGTTTTTTTTATAGAAAACAGTTGACAAACGAGCACACATTCCACCTGATGGTAAGTGGATGCTGTAGCCTATAGAGACATCCTAATTTAAGAGTCAAAATGCACATGCGTCTTAACCGCTTAGGTCTGAGATGAAGTACCTTGTTTACAGTTAAAAGTGTCTAAATCGAAATACAGCAGCATTAAGTTGCTATTTTACGCTGGGAATCTGAGAGAGGGTATTCCTACTCTGTTCGAGCCGACTCATTCGTGCTATAACCATAATATAGTACATTCTTACACCACCACTAAAGGGTTTGTAATAAACTTTAGTTTAATACCAAGTAACTTTTTCTAAAATTCTTTTAATCAACTCAGCTACTAAATAGCTATAATAATTTATTAACCTGACTTAGTAAACATTTTTTTAAAACCAACATGTAACGTCTTATTACAAAACGTTGTTTATCAGTGGCTCGGGTTGAAACTATGGTGTCCTTGTCACAAAGAAGTCCCTTAGACACGGTTCCATAGACTTTGCGAAATTTGTTGTCATACTTTACATTTTAGTGGGCATATTTGCCCAGGGCTTCTTATGAAACAGATTCTAACTTAAACTTGAGACTAATTATGAACAACTTTTTTTAATAGTACAGATTATGTCGCTCATGCCCGGACATTTTATTCGGTACCATAAATGTGTAACGACCGTCTAATTTTAATCCTCAGTGCGCCACTGGAAATGGTAAATTTGCTCCTTTCGGAAATTGTCACAGAAACCCTGATTGGATTAGCGAAACCGTGCGGAAGGAACGCAACGTATTGTCGCCGATACGTCGGACCTTTTCTTATGGGATTGGATTGTAATAATCCCTGCAAAAACGAGAATTTTAGACATTTGTTCGGACTGCAATGTGCACTAAACTCTCCCATACTGATTGTTTGATGAACGATACCGAACGGCTTGCGAGTTAAGCAAACACAAGACCCGTGATACACATGGATGCGTTTAAGTTTCTTGTTGAATTACGCGTATAAATTGTCTTTAAACAACCGTAGAAACTATTGTAGTTCTTTTTTCCAGATGTCAAACTAGTTTTTGTGTTTAAAACAGAAAATAATAATTTAACCAATACATCTATTACTAAAAATCTATAAAGGCGACTGTAAAATCATTTGTCAGGCGTTATAATTAGAATAAAAACTAGGTACGAGGGTGGATAGAAAAGTACTCGGCCTAACCAAGAAAATAAACACATACTAAATCAGTTATATTTTTATTTTTCTACATAATCACCATCAAGTTCAATACACTTTTGCCACCTCCCCTTCCAAGCATTTAGACCGTTGAAAAAAAATGACTCTTCCTTAGAGTCAAAATATGCGTCTACAGCTGCTTTGACCTCGTCGTTTGTCGAAAATCTTTGACCCCCCAAGTGCTTTGTTAGGTTAGGGAACAGAAAGAAGTCTGATGGTGCCAGATCAGGTGAATACGGCGGATGCGGTAACAGTTCAAAGCCACAGTTGTGAATTTCAGCCATTGACTGTACTGACGTGTGAACACGGGCGTTATCTTGATGAAACAGGACTTTTCTTCTGAGCATTTATCGACGTTTTTCTTTTATTTCCTCTCGTAAACGACGTAGTAAGGTGCAGTAGTAATTAGAGTTTATAGTCTGACCCCTTTCAAGATAATCAATCATAATCACACCTTTCGAGTCCCAGAATACTGAAGCCATCACCTTATTTGCCGACAAAATCGACTTAGCCTTTTTAGGGGGTGGTAAACCAGGTCTTCTCCACTGTTTTGATTGTTGTTTTGTTTCCGGTGTACAGTAATGAACCCATGTTTTGTCCATAGTAACAAAACGATTAAAAAAATCATCTGCATCGGCTTCAAATAACTCCAAACAGTCGCGTGAAATAGTCAATCGCGTCCTTTTTTGTTCAACTGAAAGCAGTCGCGGAACCCACCTCGCAGACACCTTGTGGAAACCTAACTCGTTGACAATGATGTTTTGAGTTCGTTCATAAGAGATGCCTATAATCTCGGCTATCTCTCTAATTTTTAATCTGCGGTCTCCCATTATTAAATCAAGTACTTTTTTAATATTTTCGTCAGTAGTTGACGTCGAAGGCCTTCCAGAGCGGGGTTCATCTTTCACACTCTCTCTACCACGCTTAAATTCTGCTATCCATTTTTTGACGGATGAATATGATAGAGCACAATCGCCTAATGTACTGACCATGTCATCATGGATGACTTTTGATGATAGCCCCTTCTTATGGAGGTACTTAATGACGGCACGCTGCTCGATTTGCTCCATTCGCGGAAATTATGTCCGATTACTTTATTAATAAATTTAAAAATCACAACTAATTATCGCTCACGTTTCGAACTTCACACAATGAACTAGTCTGAACTGAACTAAATAATGTGGGTAGATTTGATTTTTAGAATTGAATGGATCTGTGTTAGGCCGAGTACTTTTCAATCCACCTAGGTAAGTACCTAGATTTTTTGCAGACTTCTATTTTAAAATTTCCTCTAAAATGATATTCTTATGTTACCGTTACAGTCTATTAAAATCTACTGCTGAACACAGACCTCCCCCATTTATTGCCTCATAAGGGGAGTATTTGCCATAGTCGCCACGCTTGGCAAGCAGGTTGGCAACTGCAGTATTTTTTATTTTTTGGCGTTATAGATCGCGAAGAAAGACGCTGCTGCCCATCTCCTGTATTGTTTCCCTCAATCCCTTCTTACGACACTCACGGGATAATATGGGATGGTGGATATTCTTACACCATCAGCCATCATACACGGTTAAATTGATGTGTTTGCTTATATGACTACATATAACTTCTATAAATATAAATATATGCTATACATAACTTCTACTGACGACGTTTTTTTAAGTTACAGAAATCGTCGTTAACAATGATACTCGTATCATTGTAAAATGGTCAACAATAGACCGTGCTTTTCTTTAAATACAGGCAATTCAAGTTGCATTTGTTATTTTCCAGTGCTCGTCCAGTAAGACTATCCTTATGTTTCTTATTACAAATCGATTTGGATAAGTTAGTTCATTCATTATAGAGTAGATTTTAAAATATTAATATTTTATGCAAAAGTGTTTATACGTGGTAGAGCCATGCTGCAGTTATATTAGTAGTATAGTTGTAGCACGAATGAGTCGGCTCGACCGGGATCCACGCTCTCACAGAATACCAGCGTTAAATAGTAACTTAATGCTGCTGTATTTCGTATGGTGAGTGTGGAGAACCGGATACCCTTTTTACTGGAAACGAGGCATTCCATCTTAGTCCTCAAGGGTTACAACGCATCTGCATTTTGATCGAGGATAGATGTAGATGTCTATGGGCCGCAGCAACCACTTACTATCAAGTAGACTGTGTGCTCGTTTGTCACCTTATCCTATAAAAAAATTACAAAACTGCTGTTTTGTATGACGCCTAACTAGACTGAAACTCGTTCTGAACGCCCTACCCTAAGGCCACAGGGGTGACAATTCATCTGCATGTTGATTTTTAATCAAATATAGATGTAGAAGTCCATAGCATCCCCCTACGACTAGTTGGTTTGCTCATTTGTCACACTTATTTTAGTAAATTATCAGATAACACTTCTTCACTTGGCATCGTACTATACTACCAACGCTGGATGAAAAAATCTTAAGTCAGATGTTACTGAAAGTTTTGTAAAACTGGAAAATAATTATACTAAATTTCATTACCTGCTCTTATTATGGACGCACCTTTACCGACTACCGAAATGTCACTCTAATTCGCCACGGCTCGTTGCAGCCGAAACGATTCCAAAAAAAAAACAAACAACTTTCGAGAGATTAATTTGTCATTTGTAAGGAAACTAGTTTTGCGAGACGGATTTAATGAAAAAATTGAAGTACACTGTACATTTTTTATAATCAAGTTAGTTCCTTTCGAAAATACGTACATAGCTTGACAAATACTAGATAGTTTCTTGTGTGTGTGTTCCACATACAAGTCAGGTTAACAGGAGAAGACACAGTACAAATAATGGTGACTAGAGGATTTAGTCCATTAAAATATTCGTCTACCCGCGACTGATTATCAAAATACTTCCAGGTGCGCTGTAACTTCTGCACCAATCTGCCAGCTGAGCGTGACTCCTATATAATATATATAATATATTATATAGGAGTATATAATCCCCCAGTGAAGGAATGTATGGAGTGGCCTTTGTTTAGCAGTGAACTTTTATAGACTGAAATGGATGACTGACGAACAAAGAAATGGATGACTGATCAACAAAAAAGACGGACGGAGTACTGTCTACATTTCAACTGGTGCCGAAAGCACACTCAACTTTCTGACACGTACTCACTCATACATCTCTTTTCTTCTCTTCTTTCTTCATCAACCCATAAAAGTTCACCGCTGGACGCACACATATGCACTTTAAGACATGTTGTTGTTTGCAAATGATTTCAGATGCGTTATGTGTATGAGAGAACATATTCTTGTACAATTTTGAGAATTGTTTTGGTTTTTCCGACACTTAAAATATTATATGTGGTAGAGTCACGCTGAAGCTATATTATGATTGTATAACGAATGGGTCGACTTGACCGCGGAACGACCACGCTTTCACAGAATATCAGGGTATAATAGCAGCTTAATACCGCTGTGTTTTGATGATGAGTTTAAGTCCGGAGACCCTTTTTAATGGAAATGAGGCATTCCATTTTAGTCCCCAGGAGTAACAACGCATCTGTGTTTTGATTCCAAATCGAGGATAAATAAAGATGTCTATGGGCCACAGCATCCACTTACCATCAGGTAGACTGTGTGCTCTTTTGTTACCCTTATTCTATAAAAAAAACTTGAAAATATGCAGGGTTTATCTCCCTTTGTTAGTCTGAGGTATCATTATCCATAAAAAGTGTTCCTGGTTCTCTTTACTTACCATATGGAACACGGCAACATTATGCTGCTAATGATTTCTTAAATTTACGCGAACACTACACATTGAATAAACCTAAATTTTTACTGATTTTTATCCCGTTTATTTAACTGATTTTACTTATTTTTAATTCCCGTCGTTTCAGGTGCTTTACAGCACCCATGATCTCAGTCCCCTCCGCGACCATGGGTGCTGTAAAGCGCCCGAAACGTCGGGAATTAAAAATAAGTAAAATCAGTTAAATAAACGCGATAAAATCCGTAAATTTAGTTTTATTCAATTATGCTGCTATTTTACGCTTGTATTCAGCTTGGCATGTTTCAGGTTGAGACAACCCATTCGTGCTGCAATCATATTACAGATGCAGCGTAGATGTATCACGTGACAAATTATGTCAAACATGCAATACATTGCAGCCTATCATAAATCTCTGCTAAATGTAAGGGTTCATACAAATACGGTCAAGGTTCTAAACCAGCACTAATAGACTTCCTGCTTATAAGTTCCTCACTTCAGAAAGTGAGGGTAGCTTTACGTTGTTAACTACAAAATCTTTCGAACTGTTATCTGATCTACACTGGTTATCTTCTTGCGTTATCCTCCATTCTTATAGATTTTTTAAGCATCAATAAGTAGCCAAGAAACCTAAAAATGTTGTTCTACTTAGATATAATATCAGAATTTTTTTATAGAGTAAATATTACAAACGTGCACACAGTCCACCGTTAGGTGGACCACAGCAACCACTTACAATCAGGCAAGTGGTTGTTGTGGTCCATAGACATCTACATTTATCCTCGAATAAGAATAAAAATGCAGATGTGTTGTCAACCTTGAAGACAATGATGGAATGCTTTGTTTTCAGTCAAAAGGGTCTCCGGTTCTCTACGCTCATTATACGAAACAGAGTAGCAAGCTGACAACAGCTTAACAACCTAAATATCGTCTGAATAGATATTTTTTATTTACATATAAGACCACCTCTAAATTATAATCTACTATTTAATTTAAAAAAATCTGCTCAACTGTGTCATAAAAATTGGTAAACATACATAAACAAAAGAAGCATAAGCTTTAAGTATAGAACCTTCTCATTGTTTTATAATTTTCCTTCGTATTGCATAAAGTGTACATCAGTTTTTATTCAAATTTATTCAAGATTTTACACACACCTCTGCATCTATGTCATACACACATGTTGCGTAGTTTTTTTCTTGCACAATTATATAAAATTAAACCTTCATTGCCTCGAAAATTAACCGTAATCTTTAAATTAAGCGTACATCTGCTTACAATGTTGCAGTGAGACCATCTATATGGAATTATTATCATGGCTTTTGCAATTTAAGTTGGTTTAATTATCGCCATTGACATGCCTGGTTGCAATACGGCATAATTTAATTATTTCCAGATCAGCTTAACACATAATGAGTCCATAAACAAGGTATCACTTTGGAAGTCAAGTAATGAGCTGAACTTAGAGCTGTTTAATTTTTTCTTTAATGAATATAACAATAATAGAATCGTAATATGTTGTTAATCTATAACAGTTTTAGAATTCCGCAAATACAATTGTATTAAATATTGATAAACTTGAGGTGTCTGTGTGTCATATAGAAATATTGCGTTCAGCGGTGTGTGTGTGTGGGGGGGGGGGGAGAATGGTTGAATTGACGACGACCCACGACAGAAGTTATCTAGGTTTGGCTAAATTGATAAATTAATTAACTTTGAAAAATATTAATGAGTCCATTGCTGAAGCAATGATTTGTTATGGGATGGTTGCAGATGTTCCATTTTCGAATAGGACACCTGCATCCATCAACTACTTGTATGTTTTATCAGGTCGTAACTCTCTCTAGCTGGGAATTGACCAACACTTCTTTTTCAGGTATGAGATACCTGTCTAGAACCATTCTTCCCTACCGGATATCAGTTCATTGGGTTATATAGCAAGCCCATTACAGCAACAACCTACTGATCTATTACAATATATCTATATATACATTTGCTATTATTTTATATTTAGTTACACATTATTTCGTTAGTAATCAACCTTACTTAAATAAGGTACGTGAGGATAATATGATCACCTTAAGCTTTGTCGCCATATACAACCAAAACTAGGAGGAAGACAGTAGCAAAAATTCAGAGTCCTATACTATAACTAATACGAGTATATTAAGAAAAAACGGCAAACAATCTTTAGCAATAATTAGAAACGCTTCGAAAAATCAACTTTAAAAAACTAACAACAATACACAACAATAAAATCGACTAAGATATTTACTATAATATCAACTGTCAAAATGGCTTCATTTTAGACCCCTTAATAAATATTGTGATTGTGATTTACCGTTGAAGAGCTGTCGTATCACAGAGACATCTATGCAAACAAGGCTGTAGTTTTTGTGTTATTAAAATGTGACCACATTAACCCGACGACCATATTACCCTCGCGTATTATAATAAACATACCGAACTCTATTTCGACTTGTCTATAATCCGCTCTTGACGGCCATTGATGTAACTTGTATATTGATAGCAAATCAACTTTTATTGCGTCATCGACCTTTATTGCAGAATACTAAAGAAAACGACATTCATATTTAGCACGTAGTTATTGCACGGGCAAATTATTTAAAAAAATGCATATCGTATAAATATTTAAAGAGTTACTTTATTGTAGAATTCTGTACCATGTCATTATATTAAACTAGTGTTAGTAGGAAGTTACGGATCTTATTCTTGGAATTTATTCCATCAGAACATATTCATTTTTTTTGAAGTTATGTTGTCAAGCGTGCACACACGTCTGCCTAATGGTAGGTCTAAGTGGAATGCCTAGTCTCGCTAAAACTCAAAAACGGATCAATGATTCTCATGAATTTTTTTTGCGTGTGTTCATTGTGTCCCTAGATGATTAAGATTCACACCTGGATCCGTTAGGTGGCGCTGTTGTCGAGATCCAGAAATCACCCATGCGAAACCTCACCTCTTTCACTGGCATTTGCTTGACAAAGTATGACACTAAAATGGTGAACGTACCAAAATAGCGCAGAAATACTGCAAAAAATGCAAGTGCCACAAGATTCAAAAGGTGTCTCAGTACAAAAAGTCCAAAGAAAGGCACGCTGCCCAGGGCAGTAGGCGTTACGATCGTAAACAGCAGGGTTATGGTGGCAAATCCATACCCATTTAACGTATTTCTTATTGCACAGATCGAACGCGAAACGGAGACGTAGTGCTCTATTGTCACCAAATCAAAAAATCGCGATCTACTCTTATTGCTTCCACCAGCTTTATATTGCACTTATATAATAAAAAAGCACACCAATAGCAAGAGGAGATTTCAATTAATACGACTGATGTAGTTTTAAGACAATTTATTTCGATTATTATTAAAAAAGGTTCAATTGAAAATAATTCCACTTAAACGTTATTTGCTTAAACTTCAGAAAAACTGAACTTATCACTTACTTACACTTAGCATCTTCAGGTAATCTAGACTCTACGGCGGCTGACCGCTAAGACTTCACCTATCGGTCAGCCGCCGTAGAGTCTACATTACCTGAAGATGCCTCGTGTAGAGGCGAAACACGTGTCGTATTATCGTCGATGGTGTGTCTTACCTGGAATAGTGGTGTTGGGAGTAGTGGTGCTGGGACTAGTGGTGACGGAGTTAGTGCATGCAATTGAGGGAGGGCGGGAGGTGCTCTTCAATCCAGGTAAGACACATCATTGTATTTATTTAGCGGAAGGTTGCAAAGAAATTTATATTTTTATTTTTTATTATAATGGATTTCTGCAAAGTAACGCCTGATTCTATCAATTAAGTTTTTTTTTTTTTCATTTTATTAATTGTATGACAATTTTTTAAATTCACCGGTATCAAGCAGGCTAAAAAATTCGTATTAATTAAACAGAAACAATCACTTTGTAGCTTTAAACAAAATACGTGTTTCGGTAGTTAATAAAAGTAAATTGGTTAATCAAAACAAAACATGAGCATTCGAGGTGTGCACTTTTCGTTTTTCCAAATCTTTGATTTTCTGGACATCTATCCGGACCGATATAGATTGGTGGCTTCTCTTGTATTACAACTGCACGATATGGTTAAAATTTAAAATGATTGGATTATTTAAAAAAAATATGTAAAAACCCACACAAAAATACATTCGGTATAATTAATAGCTCCCTTTTTGAAACAGTTTAAAAAATTAAAAGCACCTGCAATTCCTCTGATGCTGCAATTGTGCACAGGCGGCGGTAGTCACTTACGATCAGGTAAGTCGACTGTTCGTTTGCCAATCTTATATAAAGCAAAACATAGAAGTTAATTATTAACACGCATCATGACCATCATTATCAGCCCACGGAAGTCCACTGCTACATATAAATCTTCCGAGGAGCGCGCAAGCCCTGATGCAATACTTTAATGATACTCAACACCATGGGCAGTCATGTGGTTCGTGAGCCTAGAGTCGGTAACATAGTAATTATGCTTAGTGATTTTATTTTATATAGTAGACTGCGAAGGAGCTGCTTATTGCTGCTGCGTTTCGTATCGCATCGGAAACCCTTTTTTGCTGGTTACATGACCTTCTATCTTAGTTCCCATGGTTGACAATGCATCTACATTTTGTTTGTGTCATATATGCGTCTTGTTGTCCCTCTATGCCTTTTGCCCTATCAAATAGAATAGTTTTGAATTATATTTCTAGGTTAGGTTGGTAGTTTAAGTTAGATCTTAGTAGTAGCTTTACTTTCAAACGTAGTAGAGCCATGCTGCAGTTATATTAGTAGTATAGTTGTAGCACGAATGGGTCGGCTCGACCGGGGAAGGACCACGCTCTCACAGAATACCAGCATGAAATAGTAGCTTAATGCTGCTGTGCTTCGTATGGTGAATGTAGAGAACCGGAGACCCTTTATACTGGAAACGAGGCATTCCACCTAATTCCTCACGGGTGACAACGCATCTGCGTTCTGATTCGTAATCGAGGATAGATGTCTATGGGCCACAGCAACCACTTACCATCAGGTAGACTTTGTGCTTTGTTACCCTATTGTGTAAAAAAAATCTTAGTTTTGCAGAGAACCCTTAAAAAAAGTTTGTATTTTTTATTATTTATTAAATTGGATTGAAATAGTCCATGGGCCACAGTATCTAATTACTACCTATCAGGTGGAATGTGCTCTCGATTGTCACCATTATTATATAAAAATGGCATATCTTGTCTACTATGTGCGACAGCACATAGAGAACTGAGACTGGCATAACATTGTTGAATTTAAGTAATTTAAGATAAAAGAAAAGAGGAATAAAACTACGAACATAAAATAATTCAATGACAGATTAAAATGATGCCAATAAAAATGAGATGTACTATTTTACAGATTTCGTAGCGGGGAAGTCATACGTGGTTGAGCCACGACGGTCGGCTCGACCGGGGAAGGACCACGCTCTCACAGAATACCAACGTAAAATAGCAGCTTAATACTCCTGTGTTTCGTATGATCAGTGTAGAGAACCGGAGACCCTTTTTTACTGGAAACGAGGCATTCCATCTTAGGCCTGAGTGGTGACAACGCATCTTCGTTTTGATTCTTACTCGAGGACAAATGTAGATATCGATTGGCCACAGCATCCACTTACAATCAGGTGGACTGTGTGCTCATCAGTACAATCTGCCACTTTGCCTGGCATATGTGGACTATGAGAAAGCCTTTGACTCCGTCGAAATTTGGGCGGTGCTACAGTCCCTTCAGCGGTGCCAAGTTGACTGTCGGTATATCGAAGTGCTGAAGTGTTTGTACAGTAGGGCTACGATGGCAATCCGAGTAAGGACCAGAGTTCGAAACCTATCCAACTGCAGAGAGGTGTAAGACAGGGTGATGTTATATCCCCGAAACTCTTCACCGCTGCGTTGGAAGACGTTTTCAAGCTACTGGACTGGAAAGGATACGGTATTAGCATCAATGGCGAGTATATCACTCACCTTCGATTTGCCGACGATATAGTCCTTATGGCAGAATCGCTGCTCGTAAGCACTATGCTCAATGACCTCAATAGTGCCTCCCAACGGATAGGTCTTAAGATGAACATGGACAAAACAAAGATCATGTTTAATGTCCATGTCACACCTATGTCGGTAGTTATTGGGAGCACTATGCTCGAAGTTGTTGACGAGTACGTTTACCTGGGACAAATAATCCGACTAGGTAAGTCCAACTTCGACCGAGAGGTCAATCGACGGATTCAATTCGGCTGGGCAGCGTTCGGGAAATTACGACACATCTTCTCGTCAGGTATACCTCAATCTCTGAAAACTAAAGTGTATAACCAGTGCGTGTTGCCAGTGATGACTTACGGATTTGAGACGTGGTCCTTCACTGCTGGCCGTATGAGGACGCTCAAGGCCGCTCAGCGAGCTATAGAGAGGGCTATGCTCGGAGTTTTTCTGCGTGATAGGCTCAGAAATGAGGATATCCGCAGTAAAACCAGAGTGACCGACATAGCCCAACGGATTAGTAAGCTGAAGTGGCAATGGGCCGGCCATATAGCTCGAAGAACCGATAACCGATGGGGAAGAAAGGTTCTCGAGTGGTAGCCTCGTACCGGTAGGCGTAGTGTAGGGCGACTCCCCACTAGATGGAGTGATGACCTGGTAAGACATGCAGGAAGTCGATGGATGCAGGTGGCTCAGGACCGTGCTTTGTGGCATTACTTGGGGGAGGCCTATGTTCAGCAGTGGACTTGTGAAGGGCTGTAATGATGATGATGATGATGATGATGGTGAGTGTAGAGAACCGGAGAGACTTTTTTACTGGAAACGAGGCATTCCACCTTATTCCTCAGGGATGACAACGCATCTTCGTTTTGATTCTTAATCGAGGATAAGTGTAGATATCGATTGGCCACAGCATCCACTTACCATCAGGTGGACTGTGTGCTCGTTTGTCACCCTTATTCTATGAAAAAAAAATGTTCGAAAAATGTAAAGGCTAATGTTCATTTCTGTAATATTGGTATATAACTAATTTATATTAATTAGATTGAAAATAAGTAAACCAAACCACGGATATTTATGAAAGTAGAAAATTTTAAAGATTTATTAAAAGTGTGCAAAATTTTAAGAGCAAACCACTAAGGCGTTGTTTTGTGTATTCATAATATAATACTCTAGAAACTGATAAACTTTTATTTAAAACTAACTTCTCAATTAAACTACATTGTGTTATAAAAATCTTAACCTCAGTGTCAACTAGCGACATATGTTCCGCGGAAGTATATCGGCCCTCATTTCCATAGCACCAACCGTTCCTTACATATGTCGAAAATGACGTCACAGAAAAAGAGCTGCGAGTAAAAGGGCCTGTCTTTAACACGCTCTCTTGAACTGAAGGAGGCGAAGGGAAATTGTTTGGAAAATGGACGCCATACGTCTCTCATAAAAGGACGCTACTTATGTTTTTTAGGGTTCCGTAGTCAACTAGGAACCCTTATAGTTTCGCCATGTCTGTCTGTCCGTCTGTCCGTCCTCGCTTAATCTCTGTGACCGTTAGCACTAGAAAGATGAAATTTGGTACCAATATGTGTATCAATCACGCCGACAAAGTGGTAAAATAAAAACTGGAAAAAATAATTTATTAGGGTAGCCCCCCTATATGTAAAGTGGGAAGTGATTTTTTTTTAATTTCAACCCTAACGTGTGATATATTTTTGGAAAGGTATTTAAAAATGAATAGGGGTTTACTAAGATCATTTTTTGATAATGTCAATAATTTCGGAAATAATCGCTCCAAAAGTAAAAAACAATGTGTCCCCCCCCCCCCTCTAACTTTTGAACCATAAGTTTAGAAAATATGAAAAAATTCTGAAAAGTAGAACTTTATAAGGACTTTCTAGGAAAATCATTTTGAACTTGGATGGAAGGTCGGAGCGCCTGCCGCGGAGCGTGCAATGTTGCACGCTCCATGTTCACGCACGTACCCACTACCGGGAGCAGTTGCAGGAGCGCGGAGCGTTGCTGGAGCGCGAACATAATGGATACCCACCTTTAAACTCATAAGTGGGAACACTTATTGCGACGGACGGGAAACTACGGAACCCTACACTGAGCGTGGCCCGACACGCTCTTGGCCGGTTTTTTATTCTTACCATTTTTATTTTGAATATAAAAATTATTAAGGAAAATTTAATTACATTTTATTTCATAATTGGGGATCGTTTTTATCCATGCTTTATTAATACATCGTGTAATAAAATAATGTGTTATACAAAATGTGATGTCAAGTGATGTTTACATGTTGTTGTCATCTAAACCTATTATTTATTCTGTGGCTAAACTTTAACATAATGTTTATTATTATATCATAATAAAAGATTTTTTTAAAGTTAGCATTATTAATTAAACTAAATTAAATCTCGCTGTTGTCGTGGTGATGTGAGATACTTCATCAGATTTGTCAACAACCACTTGCCTTGCGGCAATAGTGAATTGGCACTAATGTTTTAAAACTCAGATGGTGCCCGAGTCAACATTTCTACAAAATCATATTAACTTGCTGAATTTCGGATCCACTTTCATTAGCTCTATAATAATACATTCTGCTACATCCTGGCCTACCTCTACTCTTACAGCATTAATGTACACAGTAAGTACACAGTCCACCTGATGGTAAGTGGTTGCTGTGGCAAATAGACATCTTCATCTATCCTCAACTACGAATCAAAATGCAGATGCATTGTCACCCGTGAGGACTAAGATGGAATGCCTCGTTTCCAGTAAAAAGGGTCTCCGGTTCTCTACAGTCAAGATACGAAACAATGCAGCATTAAGCTACTAATTGACGCCGGTATTCTGTGAGAGCGTGGTCCTTCCCCGGTCGAGCCGACACATTTGTGCTACAACTATACTACTAAAATAACTGCAGCATGGCTCTACCACGTGAAAAACATCGGGCATGGTTCGGAATAATCGTGATACTTGCTATGAACCGTGCTATGTTGGAGAGGTCTCGTCAAATGAAGTCACCCCTCCGTCCCCCTCGTGCTCTAATCAAAAGTCCCGAAAACTATCAGCTCGAGTTACGAAATTGTTTTCAGTATCTAGCTGCAATACTGTAGACGGTATGAATGACAAGCTCGTGGAAACTGCCCATGTGGTCAGAGCTGGGTTCTGTAAGACCCGTCACAGAAGAACAAAAGAACTCTCCGATCATCTTCTTAATCTCATGGCTGTTAGACCGGAAATTAAGCTGAAGTCTTTAATAGATTCAACAGCGTACATGCAACTGCACAGACAGATCTCCAAATGCATGTAAGGCAGGACTTACGCAACTTCAATACAGCTTGAATGGAACAAGTGACCGAGGTAACAAGTGATAGGGTTTCAAAATTTTTCCTAGAAATCTGTCTGCCAGAAAGAGCCAATTGTCGAAGTTGAAGACCGAGTGTGGCAGAATCGTTTCCGAACACCTGAGATTTTGATTGATTTGAGATTGATTGTTCCACACGCAAGTGTTAGTAACGATCCAAGAGCAAGTCTTATCCGATACTTCCGATGATAACCCCGACGTCAGTCGATTAGAAGCTCTCCAGCTCCTTAAAAAAGGCACGACTCAGATGAAAATGGAATTACAGCGGAGCTTCTGAAAGCTCCGTGGTAGCTCAGATGGTTAACGCTCGCTGTAAATATAACAGAACGCGAGTAACCCGGGTTCGATCCAATGAAATTGTTAATTGCAATTTTAAGTGCTGATTTACCACGTGGTCGTCGGTGAAGGAAAACATCGTGAGGAAACCTGCATGTCTGAGGAATAAGAAAAAAATATTTCGAAGACATGTGAAGTTCGCCAACACGCATTGGGGCAGCGTGGTGGACACTTCCTTGCCCTAAAACTCTCAAAAATGGGGGGAGGCCTGTGCCGAGCAGTGGGACGTATATAGGCTGTAACTTTACTTTACTTTTACTTTTCTGAAAGCGAGTGGAACACCGGTACTTGAAGTCCTTCAAGTCGTCCGAAGACGTGAAGCAGAAGTGGTCTTGTTTTTCAAGAAAGGCGACAATGCTCGCAACCAAACCGATTTCCCTTCTGAGCCGCGTCTACGTGCTGTTTTCGAGAGTAATTACGAATCGTCTCGCACGCAGACTCGACGACTTCCAGCGTTCCGAACACGCTGGTTTCCGAAAAGGCTTTAGTACCAGAGACCACATACATACCCTTCAGAAAATTGTAAATTCCAAAGAGTCCTTTGCCTGCGTATGTGGACTATGAGCAAGCCTTCGATTACGTAGAAATTTGGGCGGTGTTAGAGTCCCTTCAGTGGCGCCAAGTTGACTGTCAGTATATCGAAGTGCTGAAGCGTTTATGCAGTAGGGCTACTATGACTATCCAAATGCAGAACTAGAGTACGAAACCTATCCAATTGAATACAGTTGTGAGACAGGCTAACGTTATATCCCTGAAACTCTTCACCGCTGCATTGGAAGTCTGGAAAGGATACGGCATTAACATCAATGGCGAGTACATCAATCCCCTTCGATTTGCCGACGATATAGCCCTTATGGCAGAATCGCTGGAGAACCTAAGCACTATGCAAAATGACCTCAATAATATCTTACAACGGATAGGTCTTAAGATGAACATGGACAAAATAAAGATCATGTGTAACATCCATGTCACACCTATGCCGGTAGTTGTTGGGAGCCCTAAGCTCGAAGTTTTTGACGAGAATGTTTAGCTGGGGCAAATAGTCCGACAAGGTAAGCCCCACTTTGACTGAGAGGTCAATCGACGGATTCAACTCGGCTGGACAGCGTTCGGGAAATTACGAGTTATCTTCTCGTGAAGTTTAGCACAAAACCTGAAAGCCAAATACTGAAATGCTACTCAATTTTAGACGCCGTTAATTCTAATGCTGTCCTTATCACTTTAAGTCAAAGTGACTGCGACTTATTGACACGGGACTTGTTGACATCTTAAAATTAAGCAGCGTTTGAGTATTTTGGCATCAGATTTACTTACGTCTTAGTTTCAGATCTTTAGATTTTCACATGATAGAAGATTTTACTCTCTAAAAAATGTTCCCTCTTTTACGATTGTCGTTTTTAAACGTAAATTTTAAGGTTACTCAAATTAAATAAAACTTCATCACTTTCTTATAATTGCAGTAATATACCTACTCAAGCTAATTCTTGAAAAATATGTCGTTGATAAATGTAGTTAAATGAGATATCTATGTGTGGTAGAGGCATGCTGTAGTTATATTATGACGTGTCAGTTATATTATACATGTAGGGGTCGGCTCCACCGGGGTAGAACCACGCTCTCACAAAATAACAGCTTAGAATGGCAGCTCAATACCGCTGTGTTTCGTACGGTGAGTGCAGATGCTAGATACACTTTTTACTGGATATCAAACATCTCAATCCTTAGGAATCACAACGCATCTGAATTTTGATTCTTAATCGAGGATATATGTTGATGGGTATGACTCACACAATTAAGTAGAATTTAAATGCACGTTTACATTTTCACCTGTTTCGGTCGCTCGAGTAATCTTTAATCTATAAGGTAAACGAGACTATTAATCAATTTTAGTACAGACAAAGTAAACAATAACGTTGATTTTACTCACCACGAAAAAGTTACATTTAGAGTAATGGTTAACAAATAAATTGTACGTAACAACTTCGGATTCACAGCCAATGTTGTTATGTACAATTTGCTCAAGTCTCTGGTAATTGTTATACGCGTACAGATCTAACAAATATTTGTTACTTAAGTACTTATTAGTTAAAATCCAAAATATACCACTTACCACGAATACAAGCATTTCTCAAAAATCTCTTGACATCACTACTCTTGCAAGGCCTTATTTTTTAATGCGGACGTAACGAGAGCTTTGAGAGTCCATCATCAGGGCTTTCACGTCTTAATATTACGATGTTTGAGAATCTTTTTATAGATATCAATGATCGATTTACCCATGAGTATAATTTAAAATCTTTATTCACACTATACTTTATTACTTATTTACTTTCTCCCATTTTTCCGTGAAAATACATTTTTTATTTAGCATTACTCTTAGACTTAAAATACCACAAACAATAAGCATCTTAAAGATGGCGGAATAAGCATATCGCTAATTGAAAAACCTAATTTTTTGATGCTTGGGATGGTAAAGTTAATGAAATTGTGTAATGAAATTTCAAAATCTACTACCCGGTGAGGGTCTGAGGCGAAACCTATTTTATGAGTAAAATAATGTGTTATAATGTGTGAAAAGAGGACAAAGGAGCTTTCAATTCACTCAATACCCTTTCTTAACCATCGGTTGTCAGTCCTTCGAACTCAATTACCACTCTTTGCCACTTTAGCCTACTGGTCCTCTGAATTATGACAGTTTCTACCGTTCTTCTGTGAATATGGTTATGGATTTTATCATGCCGAGAAACTCCGAGCATAACTGTCTCCACAGGTCGCTGCGTTTGAGCTTTTCGCATTAAACTAAAGCAATTTGAACAGATTTGAAAATATTGATGACATAAAATATAATTGTATTACATTTTACAAATAAAGTTGAAACGATCTGAATGAAAGCGATTTATTAACGCGCTCGAGTGGGGTTAAAGTGGATAAAGCGATAAGGGTGGTGGGTGGTTAGGGGGAGGGCGTGAAGCCGCGAACGAAGGTGAAGAGATAAAGTAATTCCGCCTAACTGGCGGTAGTTAAGGATAACGCGGGAAAATACGGGCTGTTAGTGTGGACGGCGGACTTTGAATTTCAAATTTTGGAATAAAATGCGGCAGGAACGAGGATGCTCTTCAATTCAATTTGATTCAATTAAAAACTATACCAATAGATAAACTTTATAAGCTGGTACGGTTTTTATTTTGGTGCATAAACTGTTTTAGTATCTGACTTAGTACACTAACGACCTTAATTTTATTTCTGTAATAGTCATGAGGTTTTAGAAAATATCAGAATGACTAATCATTCTCGTAGGTAGAAAGTTTCTTTTCTCGCCCATCGACCAACAGCCGTACAGCGTGGGAACGCAGCAAGCGATTTAGGCACCTACGAGGAGTAGGCCCTTTTGATATTATTTTTCGAGCTTTCAACCGTATTTGAAAAAACTACAGATACACAACAAATACGTACAAGGCAAAGTCAGAGCACATCGGCAGAATTGGCGAGAAACTAGTTCGTCTTCCTTCGGGAACACGTGCATTCTGGTCTCTCGCCAAGGCTGTCCAAGGGAACTTCCGTTAGCCATCTCTCCCATCTCTGCACAAGAAGGATGACTCACCGGCCCATGCCGCAAAGGACAAAGCCGATCTGCTGGGCTCTCTTTTTGCGTCCTACTCTACTCTTGAATGATGGGGGGAACACACCGCCGACCATCCCGCAGAGTGAGTGCTCCATGCAGGATGTAGAGGAGTAAACAGGTACTCAACGCTCAGTGCCTAGAGCACTCCTCTCTCTGGACGTCAACATGTCGAGTGAGTTGGATGGCATCCCTCCTGTTGTGCTGAAGACGTGTGCTCCGGAGTTGGCACCGGTTTTAACGCGTCTTTTCCGGTACACCTACTCCCTCGGTGCAGTCCCGAAATCATGGAAGACAGCCCTCATGCACCCGATCCATAACAAAGGTTACCGCTCTGATCCATCCAACTATAGGCCTATCGCCATCACCTCCTTGTTCTCTAAAATAATGGTATCCATTATTGACAGCCAGCTCATGCGTTACCTTGAAGATCACCAGCTGATTAGTGATCGCCAGTACGGTTTCCGTCGCGGTCGCTCGGCTGGTGATCTTCTGGGTTACCTACCTCATAAATGGGCGGAGGCAGTAGAGTCCAAGGAGGAAGCGTTGGCTGTTAGTTTGGACATAGCGAAGGCCTTCGATTGGGTTTGGCAGACAGCTATTCTTACGAAGCTTCCTTCCTATGGGCTTCCCGAGAAATTTTTCACTGGTGATGCTTTATACACCGGCTGTGCCAATATTTTTCGGAATATTTTTTGGGAAAACGCCGCTGAGTATCGGGACAAACTTGTGTCTGAAGTCGAAACTTTGTTGAACAAATCCTCCAACAGTGGGCGACTCAATCTAGTTCAGTTTAATCCCCAGGAGAAACAAGTTTGCGTGTTTACCGCTAAAAATCCCCTTCGTCGTATCTCCTCAGTTTCAAGGCACTCCCCTTGTTGCCTCAGCCAGTATCAGAATCCTCGGCGTCGCCATATCGAGTGACGTGCAGTTTCGTAGTCACTTGGAAGAGAAGGCTAAATTGGCCTCTAAAAAGCTTGGCGTGCTCAGCAGAGCGGGACAGTATTTCATGCTGGCTCACCGCCTGCAACTTTACGAGGCGCAGGTTAGGCCACACATGGAATACTGTTCCCATCAATGGGCCGGGGCTCCCCAGTGCCAGCTCCTTCCATTTGATCGCACCCAGCGTTGAGCTGTTCGAATCGTCGGCGACCGAGCTATTTCCGATCGACTTGACTCACTGGCACAGCGAAGAGATGTTGCACCTCTTTGCTTATTTTATCACGTCTATCACGAGGAGTGCTCTGAGGAATTGTTCGGACTAATTCCAGTCGCACAATATCACCATCGCACATCGCGACAAATACTTGCGATACCATCTATACCATCGGGATGACTGGTGGTCCACCGCCGTGCGATTTAAAAGAAGTTTTCTTCCTCGCACAACTTCCTTGTGGAAACGACTACCACCAGAGATTTTTCCGGACCGATACGACTTAGGGATCTTCCAGAAAAGAGCCTATTCATTTTAAAAGGCCGGCAATTCATCTGCAATACCCCTCGTGTTGCAGCTGTTCATGGGCGGCGGTAATCGCTTACCATCAGGTGAGCCGTATGCTCGTTTGCCCCCTCTTCTATAAAAAAAGATTAGAGCAGTAAGATAGAAATAAAAAAAAATTGTTTTATAATTTGTATTAACAAACTATAGGTCTCCATGTTTTGAGAACTAGGAACTTTTGTAATGTGTGTTGTCCATTCTTTACGTGTAGTATAGGGATCATCATACTTTATGAAAATTGCAATTATGACTTCGAAAATAATCTCAAAACTAGCTTTTACTTAATACTTTTGATTAAAATTATTAAGAAAAAGGTAGCGTTTGAACTGAACAAAATAACCTTTTAATAACCGTTCAATTTCTTACGTGGCAGAGCCATGCTGCAGCTATATTGTGGTTGCAGCACGAATGGGTCGGCTCGACAGGGGTAGGACCACGCTCTCACTGAATACCAGCGTAAAACAGCACCTTAATGCTGATGTGTTTTGTATGGTGAGTGTTGAGAACCTGAGCCTTTTTACGGGAAATGAGGCATTCAATCTCGGACCTCAGGGCTGGCAACGCATCTGCATTTTGATTCGTAATTGAAGATAAATGTAGATGTCTATGGGCCATAGTATCCACTTACTATCAGGTGGGCCGTGTGCTCGTTTGTCACCCTTATTGTATAAAAAAACCTTGTGCGTGTTCTAACAGGTAATTGGCCAACTTATTTATTGTAGTTAATATAAATTATATACGCACTAGGTGGTAGGGCTTTTCTCTTTCTATGAGTCCGTCTAGGTAGGTACCATTCACTCACGTATTTCTTCCGGTTTCCGGTCTGAACGGTATAGAGATCAGTACACTTACAAGCTGTGGGGCATTCCATCTTAGTCCTCATAGGTGACATCGCAACAGCAGCCATCTTTGGTTGAGGTTGGCTGCAGATGCATATTTTGTAGGCCATACAAATATTTGTTCCGTGCGAAATTCGATTCATTACATACAGGATTAATTGAAGATTAGCCATCTAGAATACTGATGTAAATAAATAAAAAATACAGGCAAATAAATATAATAAAAACTTTAAATTCTGGTTTAAAGAAAAAACGTATGGGCCATTCGAACATGCATATTAACAGGCCTTAAAATTTTGTTCTAAAACATGAAATGGAACACTAATATAGGTAGGTACGTAACTATCGTATTGATTTTAAATCTTTGGAATGCGCTAAGAATAAAATATCTATTCAGAATATACATATAAACAAAAAACTACTGGCCTCGCAGAAAGTTTTGCGAAAAAAAGTATTTTTGTATGAGGCACTGTTATTTTGAAAAACCGATTAATTAAAAAGTAAAATATGAATATTCCAATTTCATTTAACTAAATTGATATAACGTTCGTTGTTTGACATTGAAATTTTCGAACGATGTTTTTTACGATTTAAATCGAACCGAACAAATCGTTTAGAATATAGACTTCTTATGGCATTTATAAATAAAGGACCTTCTGAAATAAACCATGCATAGCTGATACGATAAATATCAGCCGGGTTGACTAGCATTGGACTATGAAGAAAGTAGTCGTCTTTTGACGGCTGCTACGTGCCAACGAAATACTTCTATGGAGGCAGTGAAACATTTAATAGAAGAGAATAGGTGAGTAACGTCAGAAGAGATTCAATTCATCATATTGCAAATTGGATCGGGCGGCGTTTATGTGATTTCACACCTTCGCAGTTAAAGAAGATAGTTTCGCGTTCGGTGCCGCACAACCACAGCGATGTTTAGAATCAGCAATAATGCCGTGGATAATATGAAATAGTTTGAAAATCCAAAAATGCACGCACTATGAGAGTTTTTATTTTATTTCATAATAATTTATTATACGTCATACGTACAATTACACGTATACGTCAAGAGTCTGACTATAACCAACAATAGGAATAATTCTGAGGATAAATGGAAACTTTTCGGAAAAATTATTTTTCGTTCCGTATATTTTTCTGAAACTTGAGGATAAACAAGTGCACAGACTAACTGATAGCCGTACTAATAATTTAAACTACATTTTTTTGTAAATATAAAAAACAAATAAATAAAAAAATACGCTGACTATAATTTAATATATTATCAAATTTTTAAGACACCCCTTTTTTATTTATCTAGTGTCTAAATTGCGTCATACTAACAATTTATAATGTAAAATCGTCACATATCGGCATGACGAGAGAAGAGAGAATTTGGAGCGGGCTCCTCTAGAAGTGTTTACAACATAATTTCATGTGATGATTCTCGTAAACACGTCTAGAAGGACCCGAGAAATTCGTTTTTTGATCATGTCGATAAATAAGATATGATCTAAAAAGGAAGTGCCGGTTGTCGGTTTGGCTATGTTAAATTGAATCAATGCCTACCAACGTGTATCGATCGAAGAGTACGGCAATGATTTTGATCACTAGTTTTTCCAGTTTGATGGGGTATCTGATGTCATTTCATTTACGAAATCAAAGTAGTATTGCTAAATGACACTACCAAAAGTGACGGAAGAGTTAATGCTTCATAACAGTGCGCCCAGCGCTCTCAGCGCTCAAAACGAAGGTCTTCCTGGACAGTACACCAGTTAAGCTTTTGCGTCTCCCTCCTTACGGAGCTTGAAATCAGCGCACTGTGTGACTTCTTTTTATTTTCTAAAATAAAAGTATGCTGCAAGGAATACCGTTTTTATCGGCTGAAGTTATGCTAACAGCGTTCGAGCAAACCGTATTTAAGTTGCCTTAGGCGCACTAGAAAAAGTGTTTTAAAAATTGGTTCAAACTCATGAAACTTTTTGTGAAAAGGGCTTTGAAATTATTTAGTACTGAAAACTTTAACAATAGAACTTTTTTTAGTACCACAAAACTTTATAAGTAATACGGGGTATATAAAATTATTGTCTTGTGAAACTATAGCATTTAATAATCAATCTTGAATTAATGACTTCAAAAAATTTGATGGTGGTAGAGTAATATTAATAAATGGTGGAGCCACGTGGCAGCTTTTGCTGTCGCACGGATGGGCCGGCTCTAACCGGGGTGGTGTCACGACGTTGGTAAGTGCAGGTGGCTGGAGGCCTGATTCCTCCCTCCCCCCAGGCTGCCACGCGTATTCTCGGGGGTGGGGGGTGGGGGTCCGTTATCTAGGCAAGCAGAGCAATAAAACCAAGGCGTATCACGAATAGGTCGTACCAAGACCTCTCCGTGAATTTTTGCAACATCAGGGGACTTCATTCAAACCCTAACGCTGTCAACAACCATCTGGAGACGGTGACGCCAGCCTTGCTCTTTTTAATCGAGACTCAGGTATCCTCTCCGGCTGATACTTAATATCTCTCCTACCCGGGTACAAATTAGAACACTCCTTTGTGTATACGTCAGAGAGGACATCTGTTTTTGACATCAGTGTTGAAGGTACGGACCTATCCATCCAATAGATTTGCGTTAATCATCCCTTCGTCTACGGTCTCTATGGGTCCCATAACGGTAATGCCAACACAGACCGGCTCATCGACCACCTTCAAATGTATGCAGGCTCTGTGCTACAACAGGCCTCATCCGCGGAGATCGTGATCCTCTATGATTTTTGCCGGCGTGTATGGCACAATAGGTCGCTATTTCGTCTGCATATTGTGACGGCCCAATATTATTATTAATAATTAAATTCAATATAAAGGGGCGTCAAAAATAGTCTTAAAAGATATATATTAAGCATTTAAGTCAAATTAATAAACATAAAGTTAATATATTTCAGACATTATCCCAATAACATAGTAAATTAAAGGCAAAATTATTGTTTTTTTTGTAATAAATAAATTTATTTAAAAACTTGAAAAAATATTTAAAATAAGATAAATAATAGAAATACAAGTCAAAAAATATTATAAAATTAAGTTAAATAACGTTTATAAGATAATTAGGAAATTTGTTAAAAATTGTTTAAGTCATGGGAGGTGTTCGTGTATAAAAGAAAATTTTTCTAAGTTGTAGAAGGAGTTCACGTATACAAAAAAATTTTCCTAAGTTATTGAAGGTGTTCACGTATAGATGTCTTGTATGGATGAGCTGCCGGAGATACATTCCTGCAGTTCTACATATATATGGGGTGGTCGGGAGCCTGACTGCCTGAAGTACTGTAGCACAATGACTAGTCCTATATTAGGGACTTATGATATTAAACTCAATGATACAAAAGCAATACTATAGAAGGTCTCCATGATGAATTTGCATTACAATAGTAGGGTCGTGGGTTCGAACCCTATATATGAATGACTTATGAAAGTAAGGTCTATGATTCAAAAGCAATACTATAGAAGGTCTCTGTGATTAATATGCATTACAATAGTAGGGTCGTGGGTTCGAACCCTATATATGAATGACTTATGAAAGTAAGGTCTATGATTCGAAAGCAATACTATAGAAGGTCTCTATGATTAATATGCATTACAATAGTAGGGTCGTGGGTTCGAATCCTATATATGAATGACTTATGAAAGTAAGGTCTATGATACAAAAGCAATATTATAGGAGGTCTCCTTGATGCATAAGCATTGTATGGGGTGGTCGGGTGACTGACTGCTCCTAGTACTGTAGCAAAATGACTAGTCCTTATTAGGGACTTGAAAAGGAATATTATGGTGGCGTGTGTGCTGCTTCACGAGCAATTGGTCCGAGGTAAACTTGGACTCGCTAACCGATGTTTCCTAGACATATCATCTTAGTGCCGGTGGTAAGCGGGTTTGTTGTAGCAATACGGCTTTCCTGTGGACATCGCACACCCATACCGTTTGTGGGCGGCGTCGTAGCGCATAGCGATGCGTCGTCTATATTTCGGATGGGGATGATGAGTGTGTTTGGTAGCACTTTTAAGTGTAACAGGCATACTCAGCTTCATGTCTTAGTGCATTAGCGCTATGATACGTGGAGTTTTGTTCATTGGCGTCTTAGTGGCGTGCTACTATGATACGTTGGTGACATTTTTTTATATAACAACAATAATAACTTTGTTGCCAAAGTCGATAGGAGTCATGTGGGTGTGTTGTGAGGGTGCGCCGCCCGTATGATAGTTGCATTGATGCATACTGCTACTTGCGGTATTTCGTCTTGTGATGGATCTGCGGGTGTGCTGCGCCTGATTCGACGCATTCCTGTTGTTCTGGTCGATGGAGGTATACAATTAACATCTTAGTGTAGGTGGTAAGCGGGTTTGTTGTATCAATACGGCTTTCCCGTGGACATCGCACACCCATACCGTTTGTGGGCGGCGTCGTAGCGCATAGCGATGCGTCGTCTATCTTTCGGATGGGGATGATGAGTGTGTTTGGTAGCACTTTTAAGTGTAACAGGCATACTCAGCTTCATGTCTTAGTGCATTAGCACTATGATACGTGGAGTTTTGTTCATTGGCGTCTTAGTAGCGTCCTACTATGATACGTTGGTGACATTTTTTATATAACAACAATACTAACTTTGTTGCCAAAGTCGATAGGAGTCATGTGGGTGTGTTGTGAGGGTGCGCCGCCCGTATGATAGTTGCATTGATGCATACTGCTACTTGCGGTATTGCGTCTTGTGATGGATCTGCGGGTGTGCTGCGCCTGATTCGACGCATTCCTGTTGTTCTGGTCGATGGAGGTATACAATTAACATCTTAGTGTCGGTGGTAAGCGGGTTTGTTGTAGCAATACGGCTTTCCCGTGGACATCGCATACCCATACCATTTGTGGGCGGCGTCGTAGCGCATAGCGATGCGTCGTCTATCTTTCGGATGGGGATGATGAGTGTGTTTGGTAGCACTTTTAAGTGTAACAGGCATACTCAGCTTCATGTCTTAGTGCATTAGCGCTATGATACGTGGAGTTTTGTTCATTGGCGTCTTAGTGGCGTGCTACTATGATACGTTGGTGACATTTTTTTATATAACAACAATACCAACTTTGTTACCAAAGTCGATAGGGATCATGTGGATGTGTTGTGAGGGGGCGCCATCCGTATGATAATTGCATTGATGCTTACTGCTACTTGCGGTATTGCGTCTTGTGATGGATCTGCGGGTGTGCTGCGCCTGATTCGACGCTCTCTTGTGGTTCTGGTCGATGGAGGTATGCGGGTGGTGATGTCTGCTGAGATGTATGGGGGACCTTGGAATAGTGTAAGCCCGACGATAGTCGTATTGATGCTTGTTGCGTTCTGCAGCATTGCGTCTCTGCAATGGTTGTCTGGTGGGACGCTATTCTCAGTGGCGCTCTCTGCATCTTGGTTTGACTCACGCCTAAGTAGCTTTGCTCAAGTCGGGTCCCTTCATTGCGGGGCTGCAGACTGTGTGCCCTCCACGATGTTTTATATAACAACATAATATTATATCTCTGTAACTTTCCCACCTTTGAATGATTGAAGGCAACTTGTTGGTGGGTGAGACAAACATGATCGAAAATGCATTTACTCAACGTCAGTGACACAAACCCTTTCTGATGGCGAATTATTACTCTTATCTTATAACTGCCTTTTGGCTATATCTGCCGTTGTATTGGTTGGTGGAGCATACGTGTCGACCTCATGCGGGTGGTAGCTGGCGGGAGGATCTGAGGAGACTCTCAAGGCTGCGGCCGAAAGCCGCACAACGTGGGACCCCATTCCCTTGAGGTGAGCGGTAGACTCATGACACGCTCTGCGGCTAGTAGCCGTGCTGATCATGCAATTGGTGGTGATGTCATACACTTACATCACGTCTGCAGGAGCGGCGGTCTGGCAGGTGGTGGCGCTCACGGAGGGTTTACGGCCAGTGTGCCTATTTGCCTAAACCGTGTGACGTACATTCACTGTGGCTGGATTCGTTCGTATTCTGTATGGCGTCGGCCGAAGTCGCGCATGTCAATGCGTGTAACGCATTGACATGCGCGACTTCGGCCGATGTTTGTGCTTACGCACTAACAAGGGGCCAAGCCTCTTTTACTGGTTCGCCAGTTATTTTGCTGTGGACTACGGTCCAGTTCCCGAATTAGCGTTCCCTTCGGGGGGAGTGCATCAAAATGGTTGGCACTCACCGTGCACGGCGTGCACGGGGCCGTGTACCTCCCCTACATTTTTTTAAATAAATGTAGGAGAGCGAAGCCCTTGTATCGGGTATTTTGTATAAATATATTGTGAGCCTTTTCCAAGCGGGAAGGGATAAATAATAATAAATTAATAATGTAAACCTGACACAAGTGGAATAGGAACGTTTTATGTTCTTAACCTTTTTCGAGCCCTGTCTTCGTGAACGGGGTTCACTTAGCTTATAAGGCACTACCAACAGCTTTCAATTGCTCTAGTGAATATTCATTCTTCCAAACGACACCTAAAAGAACTAAGTTACTAAACAAACACAACGTAAATAAGGGTCCTAACTAAGACGATCACGCCAAAATATTAAAACGGCCTATTAATAAACCTTTTGAAAGATCATTTAGAAAGATCAAAACATATTTTATTAATCCTGGTCTCATATATATAATGTTATTGAAAAGGGGATATTTTTAATATTATAATATTTTTATACATAGAGGGGGGGGGGGGATCGTTACAATATCAATGATATGTTGCAAACCGGTAACATTATTTGCTACGTGGACGACAGCACTGGTCATGCTTTTACACTGTTCGTGTCAATATTTCTCAGGAAAACGTCGCCGAGCACCTTAACAAAGAGTGTGTCTGAGGTCAGGACTTTGTTAAACAAAGACTTGAATTAGGGGCGACTAAATTTGGTCAAGTTCAATCTCCAGAAGACACAATTTTGCGCGTTGAACGCTTAAAAGAACTTCTTTATCGTATCTCCTCAGTTCAAGGGCACTCCCGTTTTTGCTTCAGCCAGTTTTGGAATCCTCAGCGTTGACATATCGAATGACGTGCAGTTTCATGGTCACTTGGAAGAAACCGCCAAAATGGCTTCAAAAATCTTGGTGTGCTCAGCAGAGCGGGATGCTGTCATAGAACCTACAACTTTAAAACAGGTTACGAGCACAGGTTCTGCCTCAAATGAGATACTATTCCCATCTCCGGGCCGGGGTTCCAAAGTGCCAGTATTTGATCGTATCCAGCGCAGAGCGGTTAGCATTGTCGGCGACCGAGTTCTTTCTGATCGGCTTGACTCACTGGCACTGCGAAGTAATAGCTTTTACAGATGTTATCGTAAGTGGTAGAGCCATGCTGAATCTATATTAATAGTACAGTTATGGTACGAATCGATCGGCTCGACTGGAGAAGGACCACGCTCTCACAGAATCCCAGCGTAAAATAGCAGCTTGACGCTGCTGTATTACGTATTTCACCTTAGTCCTCAGTGGTGAAAAAGCATCTCCGTTTTGATTCGTAATTGAGGATAGATGTAGATGTGTATAGGCCACCGCGTCCACTTACCATGAGGTGGACTGAGTGCCCATTTGTCACACTTTTTCTATAAAAAAAATTACACATCTAAGACTTTTAATACGCGCGTTAAAACCAAAATTAAAGAAATACGACCGAGATACGAGAAATACGAATTATAATTAAAAAGTAATAAATTATAGTTGAATATAAATTTTCTCATTCTTAGTCACATTTGTATAAAAATATAAGTAATATTTTTGGTTCATATAAAAATCTTATGCCATATTTACTTAACTGATTGTTCTAGTTCAATGTACGATTAAGAGAGAATAGAGAAAACTAAGGACCTCCACGTCGCTATTGAAGCTACTTATGTTTGTATAGGTACTGTATTTATCTGTATTGATTATTTTTAATAGATACTTTTATTATCATAGAAATGAAGTTCTGTGGTTCCCACGCAAACGGAACCGAGTTCGATCACTCCAACACTACTGAACTACTATAAGTTATAATTTCAATTATAAGTGATTTTAATTTTAATTCTTGATTTCTTAGCGCATTTGTGTAAACGCCAAATGTATAATAGCCCCGGATTTATTATATATTTTTTAAAGAATCAAGGTGGTTATGGATGTGTGGACGTCGACGTCATTCCTCGATTAAGAATTTAAATGCAGATGCATTGCCATCCCTGAGGAATAACATGGAACGCCTTGTCTCCAGTCCAAAAGGATCTAAGGTTCTTTACAATCACTATACAAAACACACCAGCAATAAGCTACTATTTTACGTTTATATTCTGTGAGAGAGTGGGCCTACACCTGTCGGGGCAACCCGTTCGTGATACAACCATATTATAGACGCAGCGTGGCTCCAGATATCAAATAATTAGTAATAAATAAACATGTAAAACGAATAAAAAATATTGAAATTATCTAAACACCAACCACAGATTTAGAATAAAGGCGTCATAAGCCCTAATTTATTTTTACAAATTATTAACCAATTTCATCACCAGAAGTAAAAAGAAAATATTCCTTGGATTTCACAACAGTTAAGTTAGAATTCCCTCCGACGTCTCAATGTCAAAAATTTCACTTTTAACTTTCCACTTGAGAGAATTTCCTAACTTCCCTCCGCTAACATTTCAATAGCCAGGGGCCGAAAAACTTTTCAAGTATCCCTCCCTCAAACATTATTTGAAACAGTTAAAGCTGTTATTCGGGAGTGCCAACCCTCTTAATTACCCGTTTCCTTCTTAGCGAGTTAACATTTTGGCACTTTCGGTGTTTTCCGGTGGATTTTCTCTTTACCCTTCACTAACAGTTACCTTTTAAAGTTAGAAAAGTTACTAATGGATTATTCCTTAAGGTAAATTTGTACAAATTTAGATAAATCTTGAATATTTGTAGTTTAAAGACTTCAACTTTGCATCAATACTGAGCTTTGAATCAGAGTGGAAATATTAGGTGAGGTATCTATAAGGGCGAACAAATATTAAATCGGACTCAAATAAATAATATCACTATCAATATTAAAACACACGCTATTTATTTATTTATTTCACAATTTATTTACACACAAGTAAGGGAGAGGACACATCATGATAAAAAGTGTCTATAAAGGCTCTACTTATCTCACAATGAAATATCTTCCAGTAGCCAGTTTCAAACACATATGATTAACAAATGATTATAAGGTGTACACTTTGTTATTATACAACACATATGGGGATAAAATAAATAGGTATATTATACGTCAGCTCAAATACTTTTATATATACAAATACATGAATATATTCATATTTGAACAAACATTAATACGTACATAAATACTTAATATAATATAAAGTCATAATTAAATATATAAACATATACACGCACACATATATACATATATGTACATGCGTATATTTGTAACAGTATAGTAAATATCAGAGATTTGAGACTTACTTAGAAGACAGCGATAAATAATGTTCTTTCACTCGTTTTTTGAACAATGTCACTGTTTTGATTTCTCGAATGTGAGTAGGAAGCGAATTCCAGAGTCTTACTGCTGCACGGAGAATGAACGGGAATATAAATGAGTATTAAAGAATGGGAATTTTAAGAGAGTTGTAAGGTGAGATCTACTTAGGGGATTTAAGAAAGGTCAATCGATTTCGGAGGTATGTTGGGAAATGTGGGTTGCGTAGGATGTTAAAAAGGAGACAAAGGATACGAGTGTTCCTGCGAAATCGGATCGGGAGCCACTTGAGTTGCTTTCTATATTTAGAGACGTGGTCAAACTTCTTGAGTCCGAAGATATACCGAATGCAAAGGTTTTGCAATCGCTCAAGTTTGTTTAATTGCTCCTCTGTGGTATCCAAAAAACAGATATCAGCGTAATCTAAGATAGGCAAAATAAGAGTTCGAACATGAGAGATTTTCGTTGGTAAGGGTAAAAAACTTTGAAGACGTTTTAATGAGTGGAAAGCATAATAAACTTTTCTACCTAAGCCCGTTACGTGAGGACCCCATGACAACCTATTGTCAATAATTAAGCCCAAGTTCTTCACAGATTCAGTATAAGTAATTGATGTGCCATTGATAATCACATCTGGCAGGGTGCATTTATCAATTAAGCTACTAGTATATCTGCTACTTACTATTATTGCTTGAGACCTACTTGGATTTATAGTTATACCACGTGACCACGCTACATATAACACGTTGCCACTGTATGGGTTAAGTATTTAAAATTCATTTCAATTCAAGATTTTAATGCTATTTTTCTGCCTAGAAGTCTATCTAGGTTGATAGTAAATACACCTGTTACTTTCGTCAAGCGTGCACCTTCTACTGTTGGGTATGATAACAGTCTGCAAGGTATTTCATATTAATACTCAGCGGTGACAATGCATCTCTGGCTTTCTTTGTTTACAGTAATAATTAAAATCAGAACATTCAGCTCAACTGTCAATTTAATTTTTTTTACAGGATAGGGTGACAAACGAGCACGCAGTCCACCTGATGGTAAGTGGTTGCTGCGGCCCATAGACATCTACATCTATCCTCGATTACGAATCAAAATGCAGATGCGTTGTCACCCATGAGGACTAAGATGGAATGCCTAGTTTCCAGTAAAAAAGGTCTCCGGTTTTTTACACTCACCATACGAAACACAGCAGCATTAAGCTGCTATTTTACGCTGGTATTCTGTGAGAGCGTGATCCTTCCCCGGTCGAGCCGACCCATTCGTGCTGCAACCATAATATAGCTGCAGTGTGGCTTTACCACGTAAAGAACTCTGTCTCTCTCCACCACGTATATCATTTCATATGATTTAAGAATTTACGGATTTTATAACATTTAATTTTTAATTATGTTCACTTTATTTCCACAATTTAGTAGAGACCGACAATACTTCAAAGCGCTTCTAAGAGTCGCCGTTTAAAAAGAGTTACGGCTAAACGAAAAAATTAGTTAAATCATTTTTATTCAATACCAATCTGCTCCGGCTTCGCACGGATATCTTGATTCTACAACAGCGCCACCTACCGGGTCCAACTATGCCTATAACCTTCGTGGAACTGCAAGCAATATGTTGACAAAGTTTCACTGCAATCTGATGAACGGTAAAGCAGCGCATAAAATACGAACAAACAAATATTAATTTTTATATATTAGATGTAACATTTAAGTACATACAACCATAATGTAGATCACTATACATTGTTTATTTTCATTAACTAAAGTAGATATCGGAATAGCATGGATTGATTTCTGTTCTTTGGTAGTTACTTTTTACGGTTATTATATACGCGCACGAATTTGTGGTTACATTCTGTTTATTGCGAACACGCCTGTAGTTTTTATACGATGGTAAGTCTATAAGGTTAATCAAAAAATGTAACCAAGTTCATCATCGTTTGTAATACTGTTTTATATCTTATATACATATATTTTCATATGATTTGTATTAAAATATTCCGAAGTTATTGTGAAGTCCGCCAACACGTACAGATTACACATTAATCCCAAATCCTTTCAGAAATAAGAGAAGGATATATACCCATCTCACTTACGCCAGACGTAAAATACTAAGACCGGTATGGGGTAGCAATGTCAAAGGTTCCACATGTCTGATATTGCAATCGCCAAATCGCTTGTCAAGTGTGATGGTGAACGAAAATACTCCTTACAACGGAAGAGATCCATTTTCATCAAAACTTAAATTCGTATAATACTTCATTGTTTTCATAAAATTCAGTTTATTTTTCTATATCTTAGTAGTGCATGTCAAAAAGAAACAACGCCGAAATCAGGTCCAGACTGTTATTAGGTATAGCCACGATGGAGCTATATTATGGTTGTGGCACGAAAGGGTCGACTCGACCCGGGGAAGAACCACGCTCTCACAGAATACCAGTATAATAGCAGCTTAATGTTGCTGTGTTTTATATTGGTGAGAGTGCAGAGAAGCGGTAACCTTTTTTACGAGATATGAGACATTACACCTTAGTCCTCGGGGGTGACAACGCATCTGCATTTTGATTCTTAATCAAGGATAAATATAGATCCCTATGGGCCGCCATCAGGTGAACTCTGTGCTTGTTTGTCACCATTACTCTATAAAAATCAATCTCTATAATGGACATGCAAATCCAAAAAAAACTTCGCGTAAAGCTAGTAGTTACATGGTTCATACAATCACAAAGCGCTGATGCAATGGCGAGCGGCAAATGGGTACCTCCATAAAAACCGCTCTAGTCTACGTTATGAAAATACGTCATCGGATAAATAAAAATATAAAATAAAATATGAAATGAAAGTGGCGCGGGACGCAAGAAACTCGCGATCCTTTTGAATGTGTCTGTACGGGAACAGCGATGTAGCGGAGTTGCTTCAATTATTAGAAATCTATTTTTTTACGCAACTATTTTTGAGAGATTTAATTTGCTTTTTGTTAACGACTTCATTAGAATTAAATTAACAATGACATAAAAGTTATAATCAAAATTAAAACAAATGTAGTTGGTATTGAATTTTATTTTCAAGCACTTTGAATAAGAAATCATTATTCAAGCACTTTATGTATCATGTCGAATAAAAGTGCGAAATATTTTCTGGCTGTTATTGGAAAGTCTTTAAAGACATTAAATGTAAAAAAATATTCATTGCTTAAATAATAATAAAAAGTCTAGCTAATTATGTAAAATAAATAAGGACCTAGGCTTACGATATTTTACCGTGAAGCCGAAATTTTGAAAATGAATGATATCTTACGAATCCTCTCGACAGATTTTTCTGTCTGATCGGAGTGTTTCTTTGGCCGTAACAATCTGAAGGCGGCGCCACGGGTCAGCAGAGATCCCCCTCCCCCACTCGAAGACACGACACATGCACGTAAAGGTACGCGCGTGTGTGCGAGCAATGAAAATATTCTGCAGAGAGAGCTAGGGTAGAAAATTTCAATATTATGTCCAGCCGGTTTTGTTGTATTTCACCACAGTTGTATCTAATTGGAAAACAGTTCGAAAGATAATTTTAAATTAGCTAACTTTTTCTGCATCAGCACAGAGTAAATAATTGATAGCGTCAGTGCTTTTCTTTGTGTTTCAAATAACTGTCGTATTTAAGCATTCATATCTAATTTTTGTTAAATCATCACGTTGGTTTTATGATTGCTATTTGTTGATTGAAATACAATGAATATTGAGTTCATATATTTTTATGTCGTACAATTTCTTAGATTCGTATGGTATCTAGAACAAAAATCATATTACAACAGGTTACCACGGCCTGACATTGACCATGACGACAACTCCTAAATAAATATTAACCACGCGCTGTAAATATCAGTAAATATTATAATGTCATAATTGTATGAATGTATTTTCTTTGTCGTTCATGTCTTTCCCTTGCCTTTACAATAAAGTCGACAGTAGGCTAGAATAAAGAGTTTTAGACACAAAGAACATCAAACATATTCGAACCCGAAAATTCCATAATATTTGTTATTGAATAAAAATCGGCTTTACAATTCGAATACAGGACTCGTGAGCAAACGACGTAGTAGCTTAGTACTCAGGCCACTATGTCATGTAAATTTTAACATATGCAAAAGCGCTTACGTCACAATTAAACTAAATTTCGTATAATTGGTAAAAATTATAATAATTTTAGTTGGGTCACTGGAGGACATTTTGTATTAAACTGTTCGTTATTATTTATTACTAATTATCATTTCATATTTATAGGTAGTTTGAAGACAGTGAAATAGAATTAAATAAACATATATTTATTATCATCATTTTCATGGTTATAGCCTTCCACAAGCTCACTGTTTAACAATGGTCTCTGCCAAAACTTGCAACTGACACGACAAAGTAGCTAACGACTAATAACAGCGATAACAAGTCAGCTGTCTATGTGATGGTAAGTTACCTGAAGCATCTGGACACCTTTCACCAACTTTCAACAAGGAAGGCAACGATGCGCTATTAGCTATGAGGACTAGACGAAATGCCTAACAAACTGCCTCTATTGTTTGTGGTGGTGTCTTCTTAATTCAAAAATCTGAAAAACGGTTGACCCTGCAGGCCGTCCCTGGAACTTACCGCTTATTATTTCAGCGCAACGCTCAAAAATCTACCTCATTTTATTAATTTTTGAGGTTGAAACGATTATTTGAGATGTTTAAAGTGCTGTAATTTTTTAATGCGTCGTTCGATTTTCACTTGCTTGACAGTATTTGACACATTTAAGTACAAAAAAGTGTTTGTAATGTCTGGAGTTGATTAATCAAATATTTTGAAAGTTATTTAGAAAATACTCAAAATGGTTTTTTTAAATATTTGAAACGGCTCGACTGATTGACTTGAAAATGTAATCAGCTTGAAGTCTCTATTAACACTTTCTAAAGCCGTATCGCCTATCTACATAGATCACACGCACACACGCTTTCGGAAATTCAGCCGGTAATAGTCGAAACGGCTTCTATTCTTAAAATTGGACCAAAATCTATAATATTTGAACTTCCTACTTTTGAAAAGTAATAATAAATTCCTCCAGACCGAATTTCGGTCGCAGCGGCCTACCTCCATGGGAACTAGCCATCGGCGCAGGACGGGATTATAGTTACCAAGTGTATGCGCAACCACAGGTGCACTCTCTGGATAAATTGACAACACCGGAGAAAGATCAGCCGCAAGACCAACGACTTCAAGTGCTTTCCAAGGCACGGGGGTGAGACTACCGAAACTTCCTGACTCCAGGCAGCTACTGAGCATTTCTTGACGAAAAAATTCAATAATTGATTTTTTGGTCCGACGCGGGATTTGAACCCTTTAGATTCTGAGTTAGACCAACGAGACTGTCACAGTATTGTTTAAAAACGGAAAGTTAAAAAACATATCGTGTTTTGTTTAGGAGTGTGATATACGTGGTAGAGCCATACTGCAGCTATGTTATGGTTGTAGCACGAATGGGTCGGCTCGACCGGAAAAGGACCACGCTCTCACAGAATACCAGCGTAAAATAGCAGCTTAATTTTTTATAGGATAGGGTGATAAACGAGCACGCAGTCCACCTGATGGTAAGTGGTTGCTGTGGCCCACAGACATCTACATCTATCCTTGATTACGAATTAAAATGCAGATGCGTTGTCACCCGTGAGGTCTTACGTGGAATGCCTGATTTCCAGTAAAAAATATCTACGGTTCTCTAACACACCATACGAAACAGCAACATTAAGCTATTATTTTACGCTGGTATTCTGTAAGAGCGTGGTCCTTCTCCGGTCGAGCCGACCCATTCGTGCTACAACTATTCTGCTACTGTAACTGCGGCATGGCTTAATATGGTATAAATATTTCGTATGGTGAGTGTAAAGAACCAGAGACCCTTCTATATAGAAACGAGGCATTTAACCTTAGTCCTCGGGGATAACAACACGTATGCATTTTGATTCTTAATATGATTAATATTTATGATTATTAAAATAGAATATTATCTTATCTTATTCTAAAATTCTAAATATTCTTAATTAATAAATAAAACACAGGAATGTATCATCCTCGTGAAAGAGGGCCAATAAGTTATTTTAAATACAGATACATTCGTGTCTGTTTTATACTCTGTGACATGTAGAATAATGCAGACATTGTTGAGCGTCGCTTCGGCATCGTATCACGAGGGTGGTCAGCTTATTGAGGCGACGGCATCGTACCTTTCCTGATCCTAGGGCCTTTACTGTTACACATTTAGTGCGAGATTTATGACCAACGTCCAATACTAAGTGTTTGTCTTACTGAATTCTTGTCGAGGCTGGTGACGTAGGTTTTATGAAGGACGCGTAGATGTCTAATGTAGGCGCCCTCTTTTAACATTGTGCTTTACTATAAGTTATTTTAATGCTAATAGCAGCTAAGATGTGGAATCTATTTCTGAGATTCCTGAGAATTCTCTCATTTCTGAGAAGGTTTTAGTGCATGGCGTTTGCCAATGCGTAATAGCGGTTGTTATGTTATTGAAACTATTTTTATGAATTTCTCAGACTTGCAAGTTTTCCTTATGTTTGCTTTAATTACTACGTAGGCAATCAAAGATATTGTGCATGATATCAAACGTGGGTTGCTCGCGTAGTATGAAACTTATGACACGCACTTAGACCCTGGGCCGTGTTTTAGAGCATTAAAGAACAATGGCCATTTTGGACTAGAAAAAAAACATAAATTCTTACCGACATAAGATTGTCACCAAAATGTACAATATTGCTTTTTTTTTTAAATTAATGGATACAAAACATATAATTTCACCAGAACACATTCTTATTATTGAACCCATCCGTAATTATTTACGTTCGTAAATACAGAGTATCTAGGTTTTACTAGAGGACTTTTTGATATATTTCGTTTTATTAATACTTTTCGTAAAGTCTAAATCAATTTTGTTTCAGAATCAAAATTAAATTTTAGACAAACCTTATAAATTTATTTTAATTATTGAACAGAAAACCTTTCATTTTAAAATGCTATAGATTAATGACATACCACATAACCTTAAAACATATCGACTGATAACTTGATTCTCAATCTAATCTAATACGTTGTATTAGATTTTATGAGTTCAAGCATGGTAGGAAAGTGGTCATTTTTCTTTTTTTACTCAATTATTATAGTGATACACATACATCATACATCTGTGCGTAATAAAAATCAAGATACTGTTAAAATTGAAATGTTTATACATGTCATTCATGTCTTACTAACACAAATATCAAATAGCTCTGAATGTGAAAAATTATTATTTAACTTGTAACGTAAGAAAAAGAAATTTAGCCGTTGATATCGCATTTTGTGCACGTAAAATGTCACATTACTCAGTGTCACACGCAGCGCGGGTGTAGGTACTGTCGTCCACAAAAGAAATTAGTTTAAAAAAACACAAAATATGTCCGTATCTGGTTAAGTGTTTATAGATTACGCAATCTTATACCTTAATCAGGCCTTGTAGTGGCGGTGAGAGGAAACCTATAGAGAAAACAAAATATTTTCCCATGGATGTGGTAAGACAGGGGGAAAAGAAGCTGAAGATGGCCAGAAACGTTTTCCCAAAAAACCGCAAAATCTATATACCTAGTAAATATTCCTCCGATGAGGAATTCCCTGGTGTATTTTCATCAACGAATAATCAAATAAATTAGTGTCTATTTATTGGAGTCTATTAGTAACTTGGGAGAGACTTATGTTCACAATTTTTTTTAAAAGAATAAAGGGAGCAAACGAGCACACAGTCCACCTGGTGTTAAGTGGATGTGACCCACAGACAGCTAAATTTATCCTCGAATAGGAATTAAAATGCAGATGCGTTGCCACCCCTGAGGACTAAGATAGAATGCCTCGTTTCCTGTAAAAAGGGTCTCCGGTTGCCAACATTCACCATACGAAACAAAGCGGCATAGAGCTGCTATTTTTATTTACGCTGGTATTCTGTGAGAGCGTGGTCCTTCCCCGGTGCTACTACAAGCATATTATAGCAGCAACACCGCTCTACCACGTATAAAATATGTCCTAATGGACAATGGACTACCGTAGGCCAATGATGTGATGATGATAACATATCGTAGGTGGTATAGCAACGCTGCCATGTATCATGGATGAGGCGTGAATGGGTTGTATCGACCGGGATTGGACCACGATCACACAGAATACTATTCTGAGATGACAGCATAACACAGATGTGTTTCGTTTGGGGTGACGCGAATCGGACATCCTTTTTAATAAGTGAGAGTTGTCCCATTTCATATTTCAGCGGTGACAAAACATTTGCACTTTAAACTTTAATCAAAAACACTGGATTACCATTTTTACCGCTTGGAAAAAAATTGGATTTAAAAGATGATCGGAATAGAAGCCTATGGCACTGATATTTTACAATTTTTATTCTTTATCATTAAGAGGATAGAGTAAGTCAGCTCAAATTCTAATTTCGCCCCCACTTCCCCGCGCGTCGTATGCTATGTACCGATATGTTTGTAATCACTAATCACTAATACTGTAAGTAGAAAAGTCGTTAGACACTTATTTCATTAGGTTTATCATATTTATGCCTGTTTCTTAACGCCAAGCCAGCCGCTTCTTATTTTTATCACGGTTATTTCCCATTTTAATTTTACGTCGTACTGTTGCGTAATGTATATTCTGATCGTAAGCGACACAACTTCTCCCTTCAAAAGCCTAAGCGATACTAACGGGGCGACAGAATTCAAGCTCAAGACGCCGATAGTTTAGGTAATTTCTTTTTACTGTGAAAATAATGGTATTTTAAAAAAAGTAAATAACATAAGCACTGCTTTATAGTTAGTTCAGTTAGTATGCAAAGTTTCATGATCTTATTTAAAGTATTTTATGAATAACAGCGGTTTATTGTTTATTTTGGAGGTAACTTTGGATTTTTTTCTATCGAGAAAATTTTACGAAATCGTGTTTTCGTCTAACATAATCGTTAACATTAATCCTCAACTTTACCATATATTTATTTCAAAATTAATGCTGCAATATTTTCGGCATAACGAAGGATCTTGCTAAGCCATTTGACATTATATTTCCCCTTAAGATAATATTGTGAAATTGATCAATCAATAAATACTACTAATTTAAAATAAACTTTATGTACTAAAAAATAAAAACGAAAATGTTAAACTAAATAAATCAATCAAAAACTATCGAAATTAAAATAATGCGCACTTCATTAGTGGTAAAAAATACTAAATTCCTTAAACATGCTGGTTTCCTGACGATGTTTTCCTTCACAGTCAAGCACTGTCCTCTTATCAATTTAAATTTCAATTAACAATGTCATGTGTGTAATGGAATCGAACCCGGGTTGCCCGCGTGCTGTGAAATTTATGGCAAACACTTAGCCCTTAGGTTCTTGCATGTCGGCTTATTTATAGATTCGTATCATATTGATGGATTCGGAAGGGCTCCTTAAATATCTTTTTAGTATGATTAAAAATTACTATAGTTATTACGCTCGTAGTATTTTGTATTTACACAAATAGTTTTTACAAAAGATTTTTCGAAAATTAATCTTGATTCTAACTCCAACAATCGTTGATAATCAATATGAGTACAGATAGTGAACTTTTTCTAGACAAAAAAATTTAAAATACCAAATCTCGTGTATGTGAATATCGAAAATTTTCAATATCCGAAGTATATTCGGGCACAAAAGCGGAGATCGGGAGCAGCGGGGTGGGGTGCGGGGCTGGAGGGGGGAGGCTGAGGCGACGCTCGCGGCGCCTGCAACCAGCGCCCGAGATAAGCGACGCCCGACGCCCGTCCTATGAAATTATAGCACCCTCCTGGATACGGCTCCTCGCACACTGCAGTTACTAAAATACATTGAAGATAAAACAAATATTTCACAACTAAGTATAGCGCTTTAGAATTATAAAGCAAAACACATTCTTTATAATAATAAAAATTCTATTGTAATAATATCATGTATAATATATGGATGTGCAATTCGATGGATGACACGAAGAAAATAACCAAGAAAATTGCGTTTTTTTCTTATTTCATCCCACAAGTTGTCAAGTCAAAAATATCTAGACTGATTATGGACACCAATATACATGAGATAGGTCATTAGATACTGCGGATGCTTAAATCACGCTGCAGATGTAATATGACTGCAGCAAAAAGCAGCAGTTCAGTCGAGGAAGCACATTACGCTCACAGAACACCGGCATAAGAGAATAGAATAATACTGTGCTTTCTGTAGTACCTATGTTATAACAAGTAAAGACATTTTACTATGTATATTAAGGTATTCCATCTCGGTTCTCAGTTGTGATAGCGAATCTTCATTTTGATTCCTAATTGAAGATGTAGATATCTATCACAAAACAAGGTTGCCTCAAAATTCTCATTTATCGCTTTTATTTGTTTTAAAACTTGCTATTTTGTTTGGGATAGGCCTATATCCTGTGATGGATGGTAAAAATCTGAAATTAACCTACATGAATACAAAGAACGACTTAATAGATCTAAAAATGACAAAACAAATATTATATATGCTGCAGAAGTGGGTGACAGAGTGGGCAAGGGACGTTGGATGAAAGAAAGTTTAAAGAACAAATTAGCGATGTAGGTATTGAAGTTGGGCCAGTTACGAGTTTCATTAATCATCGAGTATATAAAGTAATAAGTAAAGTATAAAGTAAAGTAATCAAGTAATAGCTTATAAATTAAAAGTACAAAATATCTACGAATATTTTTTAACTTTATCTTAGAAAAATCGTATATATCAAACACGTTAAGCTGATTTTTTACGGTGGTATTCTGTAAGAGCGTGTTCCTTCCCCGGTCAAGCCGGTCCATTCATGCTACAACTATACAACTTGTATAGCTGCAGTAAGGCTACGTAAAAGTATATGGATAATATATGGATGTGATATAAATATAAATACATGACTTTGAAAAAAGCGAGAGATACACGTCTTGATGTGTCAGAAACGTATCAAATGGAAGTCCGCAGTCTCTGCCTACCCTCTGGGTGACATCGTCATAGTTTGTAGGTATATTACACAATACAAAACACAATAATGTGAAACACCAAATTCTTACGTTAATTTTCCGTAATAATTAACGAGACAATTTTAAGTTATACGTAATATATGAAATAAAACATAATATAATATATGAAACGTACAGAGAACAATAGCAGCTATGCTAGCATTATCTTAGAAAACAGCAACTACACGCCGAGGCTGGAGAGGGTGCCGGGGTCGAGCTCTCCTTCGGGCCATTTGTCAGTGACAGGACGTCGCACGGTCGGGGGAGGGGGTCCACCCTCCCACGGATTCCTCCGCACGTTTGCGGCTTGTGCAGGCGACTGTACTCGAACGTATGAACGTGTCGGTACTGAGTTACTGCGAACGTTCGCCCATTGTACGCGAGGCTTAGCCGGCTGGACGTTTCGCAAAGCTTGAAACTGGCCTCTTGATGCTTTTTTTATTGAGAAAATCGTTGTTCCAGTTTTCATTGTTGGTATTTTTTCTCGGCAAATAGAAATATTCTAGCTTAGAATATAAAAGTAGATATCTCAAGAATGTATTTTTTTAATTTTAAGACCTCCTGATTTCTTCTCGAAGATTTTAATGGGAGTTAATCGGGAAAAGATCAAAATAACGATAGAAATTATAATTAGTTTTGTTTATAAAAGTTTTAAATTACCACATATTTCACGTGCACTATCAATAAATGATGAACTATCCCTAATTGTTACACCTTAACTATCATCTCACCGTATAGTGTCGGCTTAAGAGAATCCGTCACACAAATTGAAAGAAAGAAAGAAAGAAACTTTTATTTCGTATTGCACGAATTTTTTTTATTTACCTTGGCGTATTGCACGCCACAAACATCATTAGATACTCTGAACGGAGATAGGGAGCAACGGTAAAGGTGCTATAGGTACGTCTCGTACTGCAAATTTCTATCAGATATGCTGCAGCTATTATGGTTGTAGAACGAATGGGTTGACTCGACCGGGGAAGGACCACCCTCTCTCAGAACACCTGCGTAAAATAGCAGCTTAATACTGCTGTGTTTTATATGGTAAGTGTAGAGAACCGGAGACCCTTTTTTACTGGAAACGAGGCATTCCATCTTAGTCCCCAGGGTTGACAAAACATCTGCGTTTTGATTCTTAATGGAGGTTACATGTAGATGTCACTTACTATTAGATGGACTGTGTCCTCGTTTGTCACCCTTATTTTATATAAAAAAATATAACGATTAACGCTAAACCTGCCTAAAACAGGATTTTTTAATTTTTCGATAAAATTGAAATTTCTGCTGTACTGTAAAGGTGTTTTACGTAAATTGCACAAGAATTTGCTTGTTCCGCTCAGGATTCAAACCTGGCACTCGAAGGACCCTAGCCACATGGTACTGCACCACCGAACCCTATTTAAATTGAAACATATGTTATCAAATATCAATGAGTTAAATCGATCGATCGATCGATCGATCGATCCACGCAAGAGCCTTGTGGTAAGCATTATAATACTTTGTCAATTGAGACGTTCTGAAATAGAAATGATTTATTACTTAATCACCAGGCTTAGGTGGGCCTTAGACGATAATTCGGCAGATATGCTTCACGTACTGTCATGCATGCATGATCGTTTAATTGTATGGATTGATGTGAATAACATGTAAACTATTTGCTGGCGGTTGATTAACAATTCATTTAATTTTTCATCCTGCAAACTACAACTGATATGCACGAATGCTCGTCTTTGGATTGGACCGTAGCACAAATAACACTCAGGATACAATACACATTTATCCTCAATTAAGAATAAAAATGCAAATGCGTTGTTACCCTTGAGGACCAAGATGGAAGCCTGAATTCCAGTAAAAAGGTTCTCCAATTCTCTACACTCACGATACGAAACACAGCAGCATTAAACTGCTATTTTACGCTGGTATTCTGTGAGAGCGTGGCGAACCTGCCCCGTTCGTGCTACCACTATAATAGAGCTGCAACGTGGCTCTACCACGTAAACAAATACCGTGACTTTGGAACTGAAGAGTATACGAGTATGCGTATACGAGCAGAGAATATACAAACGCCCTTGCGCGTGTTAATATATGCCATGCTCCAATATACTTAATATACAATATATATGTGTAATTTTTTAAATATTCTTTTAAGAAAAGACAAAACTAAAAAATGGGTATAGAATTTTGCCTAGCTCACCAGGTTATAATGTCCTCCAGACCCAATTTCGGTCACGGCGGCCTGCCTCAACGGAGAGTAGCCATCGGCGCAGGGCAGGATTATAGTACCCAAGTGTATGCGCAAGCACAGGTGCACTCTCTATTCCCTCACTCTCATAATCCGATGGAACGGTAAACCGACACGACCGGAGAGAGATTAAACGCAGGACCAACGGCTTTACGTGCTTTCCGAGGCACGGGGGTGAGACACCGCCAACTCCTGACTCCGGGCAAATACTGAGAATTTCTTGACGAAAAAACTCATTAATTGATATTTTGGCCCGACCCTGAATTCGAATCCAGGACTTCATGAACAGGTTACATCATATCGGTTAATCGGTTGACGTGATAAGGAATTATTCCTCCATATTATATATCATGTCTTTTCAACTTTTTTTACTATTACCTACTCGCCAGTGTTTGACTAGGTAGGTAGGTACTATACCAGCTGATGGTAAATGGTAATGCAGCCGAAGATGGTAAAGCGCATTGACTAAATGATTTTCTCATGGGTCATGACCAAATTTATATGGGAACACCTATGAGGTGGTGCAGCGTGACAGCGTGGTAAAAAATTATTGCTGAATATACATTAAAAATATTCCGACGAACTTAAAACTTCTATCTTTTTATAAGTTGGTTAAAAAGGATGGATCGTAAATGTATGAATAGCATACAATTGAATAAAATAAACAATTCGATTGCAAAGCTCTCCCTGTCGTGACATACTATGTCTGTGTCGATTGTTCTACATTTTCAAAGCTGAACATCATAAACTAAACATTCTCGTTGTACGTAGTTGAAATATTTGAAAAGTAATATAAATTAAGAAAATAACAATAAATATTTTAGTAAACTCTAGGTAGAGGTATAAAAAGGTAAAGTTACAGCTCAATTATCTCTGAGTTTTTTTTTATTTCTGAGAGGGTTATGAAGCAGTTCATCTCAATATATACATATAAATAGGCTGTTGAATTAAAACGGGGTTAAGAATATATGGATAAATGATACTGAAATGACTTTTTCTAGACTATATCTCTGATACATATGTATATATATCTACGCATATGTAAGAATTTAATGTATATTCTTACACTATCTAATATTACACTACACTAAGTATTAAAATTGTAAGGATAAAATATTTATACTATATACAATATAAAACTCTATAAGAAAAAATAACTCTATGTCATAAATCACCAATAACAAACTGTCACCAAGACTGTCACTCTCTCTCTCTCTCTCTCTCCCCCTCTATCTCTCTGTCTCTTCTATTGAATGTCTCTCTTTCTATTGAATGTCTCTCTTTCTATTGAATGTCTCTCTTTCTATTGAATGTCTCTCTTTCTATTGAATGTCTCTCTTTCTATTGAATGTCTCTCTTTCTATTGAATGTCTCTCTTTCTATTGAATGTCTCTCTTTCTATTTAATGTCTCTCTTTCTATTGAATGTCTCTCTTTCTATTGAGTGTCTCTCTTTCTATTGAATGTCTCTCTTTCTATTGAATGTCTCTCTTTCTATTGCATGTCTCTCTTTCTATTGAATGTCTCTCTTTCTATTGAATGTCTCTCTTTCTATTGAATGTCTCTCTTTCTATTGAATGTCTCTCTTTCTATTGAATGTTTGTCTTTCTATGGAATGTCTCTCTTTCTATTGAATGTCTCTCTTTCTTCTGTTTGTCTGGTTGTCTGTCAGTCACAGCTTTTTTTTCGGTAGTGTCTCATTTACATACTTGAAATTGTGTTTTTTAGGAATTTTTTACCGAACTAATTAAATCTTTGGCCCCCACCACCGTGTAGTGGCCCTATAAGAATATCCACTACCCTATACTCGTATCATCCCGCGGGCGTTGTAAGAGTGACAGATGGAAAAAAATCTGGAGATGGGCAGTAGAGTCTTCCTAAAAACGACTAAAAATAAAAATAAACCGCTATTACAAACCCTCTCGCCGAGCGTGGCAACTGTGGCAGATATGAGGCATTCTATGGAGGTCTACTCGTATGTTCAGCAGTGGACTTTAGTGGGCTGCAACAGTTGTCCCAAACTACCTTAAAACGTTTGGATTAGAAAAGTCTAAATAAACATCACATATAGATAAGGAGGTAATAACAATAATAATACAATATTTGTATATGTATATATATATATAGTTTTATTATGTATTCTAAAATTGTATTTGCCTCCCAACCAGAGGCACCATTTAGAAAACTTCAACTATTAATAAAGAGGTGTCGGCATTTTTTTAAGTCATTTTTCGGGGAAAATGCTTTAATGCTTGCTGTCCCCAATCATTATGCACAATCAAGACTGTTGGGTTAGAGCATTAATTATGCATAGCATGCACTTGGGTGATTTTTTATTAGATTTCACACGCGAGACTGCTGCAATACCGGGAAAGTATTGTATTATTTTAAATAATAATTACAAATTTTCATTGAAATCATATGGTTCTTTCTACTCTTATCTAAATACAGCCTTGGAACGTTATTCAAATGTTGTAAGAATAATTATGTAATGATGGTATGATTACAACGTTTTCTTGTATCGAATTCCATCTTAACCGTGTATAAGTTTGTCACCCTTGCTTCTATAAAAATATTTTTCATATATATTAGAAAAATAATGTTGCAACATTAATATTTACAATAGAAATGTTCCCTAGAAGCAATCTAAAGTTGGTAAGCAGAGCGTATAGCGGTCGACATGAGAGACATGCTCAAGACCATGTGTTGTCACCGTTCTTAGACAAGGCCCAGGTTTAGATGATATGTAGAAATGATGATAATAATGAGGGTAGTAGGCTTAAATCAATTGAAATACTGTTTTATGCTGTGTGCAAAGATTTTTTATAGAAATTATATGGAAAATAGATAAACGAATAATACCAGGATTTGACGTCGTAGTTTCACCTAGTCAAATAAGCATTTTAATTTATATTTTAACGGAATTCAAAAATGAGGAGGTACACAATTCGACTGTATTTTTTAACCGTGAACCGATACTACGAGTATTGATGTTTTTTGAAAGCTTGTACTTCTCATGTGATTCTATACAAATTTGATCAAGATCTGACCAGTAGTTTACGAGTTATCTTTAATAGTGCGTTTTCAATTAACTTTGACTACATTGATGATACTCTCATTTTAGTTAGGTATATTAAAGTCAGTTGTACAAAATTTTTAATTTCACCGCTTTAAAAAAGTTATTTTACCAAAAAGAGAATATCGATCAAGTTTTTGAATAGCTACCAAAACAATATAAAATTTATTAACTATGGTGACTTAGAAATTATACTTCTTATTATAAATAAAAACTAAAAATTCTATACGAATATATTATACACAACAGAAAATAGTTTTATAGTCGCATAATATACACGTATCTACACGCTTAATCCTAAACATCAAGCACAAAACTAGCCACATAACGACACTAAGGTCCGGTCTAAGGCGATTACTTCGCCACGCGAGCCGAGAAGGCGCGCCCGCTGAAATTGATCCCCCGGGGGGCCCTCCACACCCCACCGGGGGACAGCAGGTGGAGGCGAGGGGGCGATCGTCGTTTTCCTTTGTGCCGCTGGCCCTTTATCCAGGACTATCGGCGTGACTTACGGGTGGGATCTGCAAGACGCGGGAATTTTAGAAATTTGGCCACGTGCATATTATGCTTGTGAGCTCCCGTTCTGCCGTAACGCTGTGGCTTACTTAGTGGGATGACCGCTGATAAATCGACTGTGCTTTCATTGCTATGTCTCTGTTTTCAGTCAAGTTATTTACCTAGTTAGATTGTATTGAAACGAAAGAAGGAAATATTATAGGTAACAGATATTTTAAATCTTTATTATTTTATTTCACAGGGAAATTTGTTATATTACTAACTGTTCCCCGCGACTTTGCCCGCGTGAAATTGAATTTTATGGGTTTAATTTTTTTCCATGGAACCCTTATTGTTTTCCTAAAATAAAAGTAGCTTAATTTACTCCTTATAACATCAGCTTACTCCTTATAACATCAGCTATCTGCCAGTGAAAGTCCCGTAATAATCGGTCCAGATGTTTCAAAGATTAGCCGAAAAAAAAACACAATATTAAAAAAAAAAATTGTTATAAGCTATAAATACCTGTACTTCCATCATACGCATTTAGTAAAAAGCTATTATTTTGACATTACGAATAGACACCTCAATTTTATTATTGTATAGATAAGTTATTGTTATTAAGTAACTATACACTAAATGCTATTAAACTTTCCTTTTTTTATAGGATAGGATGACAAACGAGCACACAGCCCACTTGACGGTAGGTGGTTACTGTGGCCCACAGACATCTACATCTATCCTCGATTATGAATCAAAATGCAGTTGTCACCCGTGAGAACTTAGGAGCAATGCCTCGTTTTCTGTTAAAGGATATCCGGTTGTCTGCACTCACCATACGAAACACAGCAGCATTAAACTACAATTTGACGCTGGTATTCTGTGAGAGCGTGGTCCTTCCCCGGTCGAGCCGACCCATTCGTGCTACAACTATACCACTAATATAGCATAATGCAGCATTTTACTATTATGAAATGTCTAATCTATCATCATCCGATACCATCCCGTAGGTAGGTAGTGACGATAGACGAAAACTAAAATAGCTGATGGGCAGTATTGATAGTTTTGCTCAAAAGCTTTTTTAACGCTAACCTCTACAGCAGGATTTTCTCCTGTAGGTACCTATTCGTTTTATATAATTTTGCGTATAGACAAATAGTGCAGGATTCAAACTCTCGGTCCTGAAGTGCAACGACCGAACATTTCCAACGCTGCTCTGGCAAGCCATGAATATGTCCAGCTGGGATTGAACACAGGACACGTGCCTACTACAGGACTACAGGACTACTACAGGACATGTACCTACTACGGCTAAGTACTTCGGCTTAGCAAAAGTCTAAGTCTAATCTATAATCATTAAAAATGTTTGAATATCTTTTTTAAGCTGCATTTGAATATAGAAATAAACATGATGGCTAAAGACAAAACACATTTCTATCAAAATCTCGCATCTTTGAATTCAACTACGACTTGCCATTAAAATACGTACACCAAACAGCAAACATAGTCACCTCACTTCGCATCTTATTTGTACCTTAATGAATAAGCAATAAAGTTGATTTTACATCACAATATTTCTTGCGTACATAACGAAGCAAATCGGATAGTTTGCTTCTTTTCTTTGTTGTGCTAATATTGACATTCGCGGCTTTCACGAAATGTTTGCGCTTATTTTGAGCTCTAATACAAAGTACATAAGGTCGATTTAAATTAAAATAGTTCAATTGACTTTATTTATTTATACAGCCACTACATACAAAATGTGTTGGCGCTAACAACGAAATTACCCGCTATTTTCACGTTGAGATCCCTGCTAAATAGGTACAATACAGTTTACAGTATAAAGGAAGGAATTAGTATTATATTAGGAAATAGTATAGGTACCTACCTACTCCTGTTTTTATATCTGTTTCTTATTCGGTCTATAAACTTTACAAGTTACGATTTCAATAGTAATTAATTTCAAAACAAATTGCTATTTAAATTGGAATAAAGATTTTAACCTAAGACGCATTTAGTTAATGAGTTCTTACCTATATTTACGCGAACACTACACATTGAAAAAACTACTTTTACGCATGTTATCGCGTTTATTGTAAAAAAAGTTAAATTTAAAATTATTTAAAAAAGCTGATGGTACTACAGGTTAACACTGACATTGGAACGTTCGATACCTCAGTCCCCCGTGACCGTAGGTGCTGGAAAACATCCGAAACGTCGGGTATTGAAAATAAAATAAATAAAACACGATAAAATACGTAAAAGTAGTTTTACTCAAACAATTTTTTATATATATAGGTCGGTGTTGTGCAAAAATTATCCAACCTACAATAACATAAAGTTAATCAAATTTTAAATTTAAATGCATTTTTCTATGGTAGAAGCCCTATTAATTTATACTTATATTTTTAAAGAAAATTGTATGTAGATTTTGGGATAAGGTACTTTACAACTGAAAATAGAGCCTCTCAATGATAATGTTGACCAGTTTGTGGAATGGATCATTCCTGCATAACACGGTCCTGTTAAAAAGTAAAGAGGTTAATAACACTAAATACGCAACGCACCTGTTAGCTTCTTTAGTGCGAGCCTATGCAAAGCGCCTCTCGTCACGCTTAGACTCGTTTAGAATGGCGGCGAATAGTGGGCCGTTTCAGCTTGCTTTGCTAAGCTGAATAGCACTCCATGATGCCCTCGTAATTAAAATATTATATTAAAAACATGTGCGCAGTTCACACGCGATAGAAGTCAAACCTTCAAATGAAATAAAATATAAAATAAAAATATTTCACGGCAAATTATTTATTTAATACTTATGATAATTTTCAACCACAAGTGCACAATAAAATATATTTTATAATTAAGTATATATGTATCTCATAATATAAAAGTATAATTTTGTAGCAAATAAATGACACAATCCTTATTTTACACATAAATAGCCCAAATTTTAGCGTGACAAATCAAAAGAACAATATATTTCGAGTAAAATTGTTTTTAATAGCGCTATCTATTTCATTTTATGGATCTATTAAGGGTTTTTTTTTATAGAATCAGGGTGACAAACGAGCACACAATCCACCTGATGGTAAGCGGATGCTGTGGCCCATAGACATCTACATCTATCTTCGACTATTAAATCGAGTATTAAAACGCAGTTACATTGTCACGCCTGAGGACTAAGATGGGATGCCTCGTTTCCAGTAAAAAAGGGTCTTCGCATCTCTACACTCGCCATACAAAACACCGCAATATTAAGCTACTGTTTCACGCTGGTATTCTGTGAGAGGCTAGACCGGGGAAGGACCACGTCCGAGCCGACCCATTCCCGCTATAACCATAATAATCTTCTATCTCATTCTCTTGTAGATGTATGTTTGTCTCTTTTTAATGTAGCTTTTTCGTTTCCAGCTTCAAACCACAAGTATTCTAAAGAAGTATTTTTTGAAAAAAAAAAACGTAACGGACCTGCTAATAATGATTACAAGAGTAGCTCATTATTAAAACAAATATTAACTAAACTTTTAGCTAAAGGTTTAATGACAAAGTGAGAGCTAATAACTAGTTTTAGAGCCGTGCAGTGGCGTAAAAGAATTCATTACCTCATGTCGTTCTTCGAGTAACGCAAGGGGAGACTGGCTGCAATGAAACGAATAGGCAACGGTAGCTACAACATGCATTATAGCCACTACATAGACGACATAATAAGGTATATGAGGGTAATATGATCACCTTAAGCTTTGTCGCCCTATATCTAGGAGAAGAAGGTCAGAGATAAAAACTCAAAGTCGTATACTACAATAACTAATATATTTAGAAAAATAGCAAAAAGTTGCGACTATAATGAGGAACACTTCGAAAAATCTACTTAAAAAAACTAACTACACTACACCATACTAAAATCAACTAAAATATTTACTAAAGCGTTGGGGCAATACCGGACGGATTTTCGATTAGTTAAAAGAGTCTGGCAAAAACTTTATTTTCTCGACATCCATATACGTCAGATTTCTGAAACATGGCGCAAATCATTAATGGTTACACGTAATTTAGCTATAAGAAGCTTTTACTTTTCAAAACTCAACAGTTCCTGCTTAAAACGTGTGCGAAGACAAGGCATAATTTTTATATGCATGATGAAGAATTGGCCATCAAGGGGAAGACCGGACGTCGCTAAAAATCGCAAATAAAAGTGATAGGGAAAGACCGGACAGACGAAAAAATTCAAAAATTACCTTGTTTTATAAAATACTGCGCAGCACACGCCCCGCTTTTCGGAGCGACTGGCTGAAACTTGGGGTCAGGGCAGAATAAAACGGAGTCTTGTACCATATTGCTTTCAAAAATATAGCATAATTCACCGGAAATTTGAATTTTACGGTCTTACCCCATCACCGATCTTACCCCAATGCACTATATAATGTTAACTGTCAAAATGGCGTCGACAAAGCGTCGACCTTAGGACCCTTTATTATTTGCTTGACCGATGAAGAGCTGTCGTATCACAAAGCCATCTATGCAAACAAGGCTGTAGTTTTTGAGTTATAGGAAAGTGACCATATTAAACGGATGACCGTATTACCCTCACATAATATATATGAGTGAGTATATAACATGTGCAATAATAAAATAGACGCATAAGTGTTTGGCCGCGACGATGCAGGCCATGGGTTCTAATCCCGTGCATAATAGCCATTTGTATGACAATTTGTACAGCAATTATTACTGATCTGGGTGTATATACCTACCCATGTTTGATACACCTACATATTTTTAAAACCCTTCCGCGATACAGGACTAATTTCTAGTACGTATATGTGGACAACGGAGTTTTATTTTACCTAAAGAAACACCTAATACGTACAGTACCTAATTTTTAAGTACTAATTAAATATCTATCACTAAAACATCTAGAATTAGGTACTTATTATAAAAGTAAATTAAACTCGAATATTCTTTCATTTGCAATTCATTTAAAAAAACAATTAGTAACAGACCTTTTTGCATTTATTATGAAGTTAGAGAAGTCTTTTCGAATTTAGATATTCAAGTTTTTAATAACGCGATTATGTCGTCCTTTTCAATTATTTTAATTAAAAAGTTATAGATGTCTGGATTTAAATAGTCAAGACGACAGCTGTTATCACAAGTTTTGTTTGACGTGAAAATGTGCGGGTTAACTAGAACACCAAGTCTTTAAAGTGATTTTAACTGTTTTAAACTAAAGTACTCGTAAAGTTGCAAGCTACACATCCCACAGCTGGGCATAGGTCCTTTCTCATTTCTTAGAGGGTCATAGAACAATTAGTCCGTCGCTCTACTCTAGTGCATTTTGGCGGAATACAAGTTTTTGAAATACTACTTATGTATTTTATTTCTCAAACATGCGATATCATCATCATCATCATTACAGCCCTTCACAAGTCCACTGCTGAACATAGGCATCCCCCAAGTAATGCCACAAAGCGCGGTCCTGAGCCGCCTGCATCCATCGACTTCCTGCATGTCTTACCAGGTCGTCACTCCATCTAGTGGGGGGTCGCCCTACACTACGCCTACCGGTACGAGGCTGCCACTCGAGAACTTTTCTTCCCCATCGGTTATCGGTTCTTCGAGCTATATGGCCGGCCCATTCAGCTTATTAATCCGTTGAGCTATGTCGGTCACTCTGGTTTTACTGCGGATATCCTCATTTCTGAGTCTATCACGCAGAGAAACTCCGAGCATAGCCCTCTCCATAGCTCGTTGAGCGACCTTGAGCATCCTCATACCTCATACGTCCAGCAGTGAAGGACCACGTCTCTGATCCGTAAGTCATCACTGGCAACACGCACTGGTTGTACACTTTAGTTTTCGGAGATTGAGGTATACATGCGATGTATTCCCACGTAGGTAACCGAGCACGTGATAAATCACGTAAAATTTCGACTAACATTTTTAGTGGGCTCATCTGGGATCGAATTTCGGTTGTCTGCGTACAACATTTACGTCTGTCGCTTATCCCTGAGCTAAAACAACTCTTATCTAATAAATCTTCAACAATAAAATTATTTATTTACTTGTTTAGGTACCTTGGTACCTGTAACATGTCAATGATTGTAGGTACTTAGGTACCTCACCTACCTTTACCTCACCACCTACCTTTGTGAACTGCAACATGTCATCACTGACACGTTGCAGTTCACAAAATAGGTTCTTATGTTTTTTAATGAAAATGAATTGTCCTAAGTCCACGTCTAAGAAAGCAAACCAGTTGTAAAAAAAAAAACATTTTAGTCAACATATTAACTGACTGAAACGTCGGCGAGCCTATTTCGAGCGCGGTGAAACTGTCTCAAGTCTGAACGTGGCCGCCGCGCGTGACGTGCCGACTCGTGCACGATGGACGGACGATACGGCTCAGATTAATCTCTCTTATGGCTTCTAGGAAGTGCTATTTAAAGTAAACCAGTAACTCTGCATTTTGAAACGCCTTTAAATCAATTTACACCAAGATCATTTATTAGTGAAACAAATAACACTCTGCAGCTATACATAATGGTTGTAGCATAAATGGGTCAAGAGCCGTGGTAGCTCAGATGGTTAGCGCTCGCTGTAAATATTACAGTACGCGAGTAAACCGGTTTCGATCCCAGCTGGCACCAATGAAATTGTTAATTGCAATTTTAAGTGCTGATTTATCACGTGCTGGGCGGTGAAGGAAAGCATAGTGAAGAAACCTGCATGTTTGAGAAATAAGAAAAAAAATATTTCGAATACAAATGTGAAGTTCGCCAACAAGCATTGGGGCAGAGCGGCGGACAATTCCTTTCCCCGAAACCGTCTCAGAAATGAGGGGAGGCCTGTGCCCAGCAGTGGGACGTATATAGGCTGAAACTTTACTTTTACTTTAGGATGAATGGATCGGCTCGTAAATCAGCAGCTTAATTCTGCTGTGTTTCGTATGGTGAGTGTAGAGAATCGGAGACCCTTTTTACTGGAAACGAGGCAATTCATCTTAGCCCTCAGGTGTGATAACGCATCTGCGTTTTGGTTCTTAATCGAGGATAGATGTAGATATCTACGGGCCACAGCACCCACTTACTATCAGGTGGACTGTGTGCTCGTTTGTGACCTTTATTCTATAAAAAAATATTCTTTGATTTCGTTGTCATTAGCATGAATAACGATGAGTAATAAAAATTATTTTGAAAATAAATAATAAAAAAGCATTAAGTTGGTAATTACAAATAAATACAGGTACCTAATTAATAAAAGAATTTAAAAATGTCTTAAACCCTATTGTATAGTGTTGTAGATTAAGAAAGAGTACTAACCTAATATAAACTAAGTAAAATTATTTACCTAGGTATATTCAATTTCTAATTTTATAATTACAGGTGGTTGACATTTAAAATTGGTAGGTAAAAGTGTTATATACAGTTTAAATAATCATATAAAGTCTGATGACGGATTGAAAAGCAGTAGTGTTTACATGCGTCGCCAAGCTTAACCATATTGTTAGGGATGAAGTGGCTCTCACCAATCAGGATCCGTGTAGTCGACCCTTCACACCAAAGGCGAGAAATTCGACACCTTTTACGAGGCTAAAATAAAACAACCAAACGCTAAGATTTTGTTTTGTCACTTTCAACTCTATTACATTGTACAAAAGTTTAAAAGATGTTGCACACTGGTAGGTGTGAAAATTGACGCCTATACTCGAGTGGTTCAAAGTTCCGCGAATAGAGTAATGAGTTTTATACCAGTGACATAAGATTCAGTATCAAGCGTCCGATCTGTCGTCTATTGTTTGTGTTGAGAAATTACTTGTCAGGGCAAAACGGGCTCAATTTCATTAGAATATGGTTGGTTTTACAGTATACAGTAATGGTGTTAAATTTAACACCTATTCAATGTTCTTTGTATATCTATGAGACGATGCTATTGGTGGAAGTCGATATAAGTTTAGATAGGAATACGCTTTCATCAATCTTGTTCATTGCTTATTGTATACACAATCGATTAAATACAATAAATCGATGTTGCTATGACGATTTAGACTTATTTCTCTACACTTATACTAGATACTAGTATTATCTTATCGGTAAAAGTAGGTACGCGATTTACTTACTTAAATTTTATATACCTATAAGTATATGTACTCACTCACTTAAAACTAAGGTGTGATGATTGACAGATTTTTACGTGGTTTTACATGGTAGAGCTATGCAGCAGCTATATTAGTATTATAATTGTAGCACAAATTAGTCGGCTTGACCGGGAAAAGACCAGGCTCAGAGAATACAAGCGTAAAATAGCAGCTTGACGCTCCTATTTCTCGTATGGTGAGTGTAGAGAACCGGAGACCCTTCTTACTGGAAAGGAGGCATTCCATCTTAGTCCTCACGGGTGACAACGCATCTGCATTTTGATTCGTAATCGAGGATAGATGTAGATGTCTATGGGCCACAGCAACCGCTTACCATCAGGTGGACTGTGTGCTCATTTGTCACACTTATCCTATAAAAAGAACAAAGCGGGGAAGTTAATTTATTCGAAAAATGTAATGGTTAATGTTTCTTTCCTTACTAGATATTAGTTATAAGTATTTTATGTTAATTAGATTAAAAATAAATGAACAACCAAACTACAGATATTCATAAAAGAAGAAAAATTAAAAAAAGGGTTAAAATTGTGCAAAAATTAAAGATTACACCTCTAAAGCATTGCTTTGTGTATTAATATAATACTTTAGAAACTGATAAAAAGCTTTATTTAAAACTAACTTACTAGTTAAATGATATTGTGTAACAGAAAACTTCACCTCAGTGTCAACAAGCGAAATCTAGTGAGCGAAAGCCCTTATTACTGCATTATAGCAATAAAAATGGGGCGAATTTAAAAGGAGTTTTATCTACATAAATTATCCGATATATATCTTATCCTACAATTTAAATCTAATTCTATTCCAAATACAAAAAATAGAATATTTCGCGGCCAATGCTTCGAATATCTTGTCATATGCTTGATGTTTTCTTGTTTTTTTTTATCCGTCCAATTTCTTTTTTACTGGCACAGAGCTGTCACATTCACGCGTCATTGAGCACGGAGCGACCATCTTTAATTTTCTAATTCAACCTCTCTTCTAAGTATCTAATGTCCATTTCTAATCTGTTCTCGTGTTTCAATGTTGTACGGTGGTTATAAAACGTGATTATGACATGACATGGCTCCATCGCTTTCGTCCTACTGATTCTGTTTCCTTTTTAAGGTGTATGTTTTTGTTTTTGTTAGTCGGCTTTGAGCCTATCACTTACGTTAACAAGTTTTCAATCGCTATCGGTTACTTTTGTAATAGCGTGTTGATTTCAGTTTGTAACTGATCTCGTAACAATTTCCGTTATCTTTAATATAGGTTGATGTGTTCTCTTCGAATTCCGCTAGATAGATAATAAATACAGTGTAGGTACACTTATATTACAGACTCAGTTGAGTTTGACTATTATTATTTTATTGTTTATGTATTTCAGACAGAGCCCATATGAGTTTTTAAAAATCGAATATTATTGCTAGGATTATTAAAAAAAATACATAAAGGTACTATAAAAATAACAGAAAAATTCCAACAATTTTGCGATAGATTTACAGAACAACATACCTATACACTGTTATACTGCTGTGTGAACCCGCACCCACGCTTGTAGAAGTGGTACCTACGTCCCACCGATCAACATTGTCATCATTATAGATAGTCTCTCAGATATAATATAAGCCATCGATTATAAGAAATACGAAGACGATGCTCTGTGCCTGGCGTTACGAGGCTACTAACAATTCTATTTAATTTTCAACTCTGATAATAAAGAAATACTTATACAAGAACAATTATTAACATACTTATTTATACCATAAAATAACTCGCTAGGCATGGCAATTTCTATTTAAAGGGAGCAAACAAATCTATCGCAGTATAAAGACATCTTTCATCGCTTTTCTAGTTCTTTGTATTTATGTCTAGTGAAGACGAGATACCGACTTTTAATCAAAATAAATACCATTAGGTCTTACTGGCATTTTCCAAAGACGTCTCTTATGTCACCAACGGGAAGAAATGAATTATTTTGCGCAACAAGAACAATATGTACCTACCAATTAGTAATTTAGATTTCTCTTTTTGAAGGAATTAACAACATTTAAAACTATGCTTCACTTATAACATGAAATTTGTAGTAGCTATTATAAGTAGGTATATTGGACTTTGAAACATTGTATTTAATTTTCTCCACAAATTTAACGCTTCGTAAAAATAAAGTTAACACAAATGAAGTCTCGAACAGGATTTCTTAATTCGAAAGTTTGTAAAAATTTGTTATGTTTATACAAACATTTCTCAGGAATCTGAAATTTACTTACTGGAAGCCGTATGCAAAAATACGGTATCGAAAATATTATATAATACGAAGCCTTCAACATGTAGCCCAGAGCGTTGAGATTTAGATAGGTAGTATTAATATTGGCACTTGTAATTTTCACGGGGACGTTTTATACTTACATATTGGTTTTATTTTTATATGCTTGATGTAAAATTCATAGGTAGCTTAACAAACCGAGTTCGATACCAATGGAATGGACCGCCGGCACCAATGGAATTGTTAAATACCATTTTAAGTAGGAATATTTTGGGTATAGGTATTATGAGGAACCATACATATTGAAAAGCATAGATATAAGAAAAAAGTGTTTTTTATATTTCTATGTTGAATATCAAAATATTTCGAGAACATGCAAATTCCACTAACTAGTACATACCATTTTTTTAAAATACTACTTAGTATCAAGATCTAGGTACCTAACTCTTTCATTAGATTTTCTAATATTTTTATTATATTTATTTTATTTTATTATTAGTTCATTCATAAAACTATTTTATGAAATATTTATCTGAAACATGAAAAGGCTGAAAATCAACGTTATATACAAAAATAACGGCGTTATGTAAAATCACTTATAATACGCCATTATAGTTTGCTACAATAGACGTCTGTTCATACTAAAATTAGTGTCATTGTTTTACCCCACGTTTCCGCCTCACTGATTGTCGGTTTGCGGCAACAAATTTAATTATAATCTGTGAGAATATTTAACATTGACACATGTTCCTCAGTTTTGGCGTGAAGTTAATAATAATGCGGCATGAAGGCTTGAGTTTTCCATTTTGTTGCACTTGCATAGGATTTTTAAACCGATCCAAAAACTGTATGATTTCTTATATACCTACTCATCAACCATATACCATACACTCAATATACTATTAGACATCTTTCGTGATCAGCAATCAGCTGATGGTGGCATGAAAGAGTCCAATATTCAGTTTATCGCTGATGGATGAAGGACTCTCCCACGTTGGGAGCGTATATGCCCTAACCGTCACGATTTGCAGTCTAATCAGACACTAGTATCAGTAAATGCTACACATATATTGATTTTTTTATAGGAAATGGCTGACAAACGAGTACACAGTCCACCTGATGGTAAGTGTTTTGCTGTGGTCCATAGACATCTACATCTATCCTCGATTACGAATCAAAATGCAGATGCGTTGTCACCCGTGAGGACTAAGATGGAGTGCCAGTAAAAATAGTCTCGGTTGTCTACACTCACCACGCGAAACGCTGCAGCATTAAGCTGCTATTTGACGCTGGTATTCTGTGATTTGTAAGAATTTAAAGGCCATCTGTCGCAATAAATTATAGTATTCGTTTACGTCATCAAAAATATGAATTTTATATTATAAAATCTATACAAATAATATTGACTGTGTCATTGTATTGGTGGCATTGTAAAAATATCTTCTAACCCATATCGTCACGACGTCAAGTGTTTGACGTAAGAGCTGAGAGAGGGAAACGAGGAGGTACGCTGTAGCGTCTTCCTTTGTTCCTACTTTTTACGTGGTAGAGCCACACTACAGCTATATTATGATTGTATCATGAATGGGTCGGCGCGACCAGGGCGGGACCACGCTCTCGCAGAATACCAGCGTAAAATAGCAGCGTAATACTGCTGTGTTTCGTATTGTGAGTGTAGAGAACCGGAGACCCTTTTTACTGAAATCGGGGCATTCCATCTTAGTTCTGAGGGGTGACAACATATTTGCATTTTGATTCTTAATTTAGGATGTATGTGGATGTCTATGGGCCACAGCATCCACTTACTATTAAGTGGACTATGTGATCATTTGTCATCTAATGCTGTATAAAGAAAACAACTAGAAAATGGAAAACTATGCTTGCCAACTCAACTGCTAATCTTGGCAACTTTGGCAATATCCTCCATTAAAGCAATCTATAACGAGGCCTAAGGTCAGCAGTGGAGTTTGATAAACTGTTAGGAACAATGATAATGATCATAATGGTACAAAATGCAAATGATACAAGTGATTACAAATCATGGCGTCGCTTGCTATCAAAATTCACTAATGTGAAAAGAATCCAGGTTCATTGAGTCCAGGGCCAAAACAGCCGCAAGGAAACTATGTGTCCTTGCAAGGGTGCGGCGATACTTCACGCCGGGGCAGCTTCTTAGCTTATATAAAACCCAAGACCGGTCGTGCATGGAGTACTGATGTTACATTAGGGCAGATGCTGCAAAATATCACCCAGCAGCGTTGGGCTCAGTGTGGAGACGTGCTAAGAGGTAACCTTTATTTTGTTGAAACCAATCTTGTCAGCCTCGAGCACAGGCGCAGAGTAGCCAGCCTCTGCATGATGCATTACAGTGAGTGCGCGCAGGAATTGCACGCTTTAATTCCTCGATCTCTTTCCACCATCAAACAACCAGATGGTAGATGGGCCTTCAGCCCTTTGTTATTGATATTCCACGCGTTATAACCAAACGGTTTGCTTCTTTTTTTGTAATGCGTACAGTAAAAGTGTGGAATAATTTGCCGGCATCTATTTTTCCGTCCGAATGCAATCTGGGCGTTCAAAGCAAGAGTGAATAGGCTTTTGTTACGCTAAGACATTGCGATTTACCATCCAAGATTAAATCACCACTTACCACTAGGTGGTTGGTGGTCAAGCACTGACTTATATTAATTAAAAAAAATTACTTGAATAATTCAAGCGACAGTAGCCTAATGGCAGGGCGCAGACCGCGAACTCAAAAAGCTCGTGGGTTCGAATCCGCCACTCGACTACTGGCGTGAACCACTTGTAACACAAGCAATTTAAGCTTACCACGAGTGGTTAAGGGGAATATTAGTAATGTTTATAGCATTGTTAATATTCTTTTAGAAAAAAACAAATAAATAGTTTGCATACTAATGCAGTTCTGTTTCTTAAAAGTTAGGTTTTTTGTGACATATATTTTAAAATATATTGTATTCATTGGGTCGCACATTTGATTACCTAGGTACTTACTTTAATGAAAGCATAAACATATTCTAGCTAAACTTTACATTCGCGTTCTGGATGCCAAACAACGATGTATACCTAAATATGTGTATGATGCGCATGATATTTACCACACAGCTGTGTTTATTGAACATTATTAGTATAATGAACACGAAGTGGCGACTCGACAGCGTCCAATCAACGTCGCGGCCACACGGAGCGGCTTGCGTTTGCTGCACGTACTTTATGCTGGGCTATGTTTTATGTTATGTTTGTGTGTTGTGCGTTGTTATGTTGGTGAGAGACTCGCGTATAAATAATGGAGCATGGCCGGCATAACGCGCCGCTCGCTGCGGCCTAGGCGCCGCGGTGCGAACAGATGTCCGGAGGAGTCGCCCTGATTGCAGAAGTTTTCCTTATTTTGAACCGTAATTTGTTGAGTTCTTGTAATGTGAACAAGCATCTACACTAATATTATTACAATCTATTTAGAGCTTACTCCTTTCTAAAGGGCCGGCAACGCACCTGCAATTCCCCTGGTGTTGCGGTTGATCATGGGCGGCGGTAGTCACTTAACATCAGGTGAGTCGCATGCTCGTTTGCCCCCTCTTCTATAAACAAAAAACAACTAAATTAGTCGAAAGCAACTCTTAACACAAATTAAGATAAAACGTTAATCCCGCACTATTCTTTTTATTTAAAATTGATGTAGAAAAATCTAACTGTTGCGTGTGTAGACAAAGTGTAGACAGTTTTAATCTAAAATTGCCTGAACAAGCGGTCTAACCAACATCAAAAAAGGCTAAGTTGATCAATGAATATCAAATGGATTCTCCCCTATGAGGCAATATATTGGAGAATCCTTTGTCCAGCAGTACACTTTTAAGGGTTGTCATAATGATGATGATGACGACAGATATAAAAAGACATAATTTTTTAAATACCAGCAATGCTTTTCAAATTACTAATATTCCCTGTGACAACTTCTGGTAAGCTTAAAATGCTTGTGTTAAGAATGGTTCATTACATAAGTCAAATGGCGGATTCGAACCCACGACTTTTTGAGTTCGCGGTCGGAATCCTGCCCTTAGGTTACTGTCGTAAATTGTTGCGGAACAAACAATTAGTTGGAATCTTTTCAAGGCACTCCACGCATGTCCCTGTGCCGCGGCTTGGGTGGCGCCCGCCGCTATAAAATTCGGACAGCGACGCGGAATCCCACAGATTCCAACTTAATATTAATTGACGATCGACTAACTCAGCACCGAGCCCTCTCCACCGCCCCGCTCCCCTCAATCCCAACCGCCGACATGATAAAATATTTCGTTTGAAAATTCTTTTTTTGAGTCCGTGTTTTCGGCTCGGCGCCCACAATAAAGTTAAACGTATGTACAATATTTTGCAACAATTAAATATATAAGTACGTTTCATTTTATTTCATAAGTATATGGACTTATGGAATATAAGTCTAGCTAAGAGCAGACTCTAACGTTTTCTGCTGCCAAGCTGCAAAGCATCTAATTTGTGTTTGTGCGTGATTAAATATGGAAGGTACTATCAAAATGGAATAATGTTTTACACGTGGTTGAGCCACGCTGTAGCTATATTATGGTTGGAGCACGAAGTTTCGGCTATATTGAGAAAGGACCACGTTTTAACTGGATACTAGCGTGGAACAGCTTAATACTGTGTTAAGCTGTTCCACGCTAGTATACTGTGTATAGTTATACTGTGTTTCGTATGGTGAGTGTAGAGAACCGGAGACTCTTTTTACTGGTAATAGGTATTCCATGTTATTCCTCAACGGGGCCAACGGATTTGTATTTTCGTTCTTAATCGAGGATAGATGTAGATGTCTATGGGCCACAGCAACCACATACAATCAGGTGGACTGTGTACTCGTTTGCTTATTCTATAAAAAATCTACTTACTACCAGGTGGATTGATTAAAAACAAACAAAAATATTCTTATTATTGAAAAAGCCCGAGGATGTTATTTTTGTAACTGCATTTATTATCATAAATTGCTTTTAGACTTGCCTGCGCTAATTTCAATTCCTTAAGTTATTGTAATGTGACATTAAAAGGTGAAAAAGACCTGACAAATATTGACTATTAGGTAGGTAGGTTAGGTCAAGCCGCAATATCGTCAGCATTGCTATCCCGATACTGCTGTTATTTTTTGAACTGCGAATGCAATATAAAGTCATTTTTAATTGAAAATAATGCTCCAAACTTATTCTGAGCACATAAATATTAATTACATTGATAATTTCCTTAAAAAATGAATCTGGTCCCGACGGCCATTCTCAACGGAGATTAGCCTTATATCTGCTTAGGACTGGATTGTAGAGCACAGTGAGTACGCAAATACAAGTACTCTTTTTTTTCTCTTACTCCCATAGTATGATGGGACAAGAATCTGACACGACCGGAGAGAGATCAGCTGCAAGACCGTACTTACCAAGGTACGAACGTGAAACGCAGCCAACTTCTTAACTCCGAGGTGCTACTGACAATTTCTTGACAGAAAAATTAAATAAATGAATTTTAGCCTGACCGGGGATTCAAACCCGGGATCACATGACAAACTTACACCGCACAAACTAAACCAAAAATAAGGAAATTATTAAAATTGATAGAGGTTGTTAACAGTTCTCAACTGAACATTGTTATGATGTTGGGAGGTTTAATGGTAATCACCTCGTTCAGCAGTGCCGTGTAGTGGCGGTTAAGAGTGCCGTGTAGTGGCGGTTAAGAGTGCCGTGTATTGGCGGTTAAGAATATCCACTACCCCATATCTTCCCGTGGGTGTCGTAAGAGGCGACAGAGGGAGACAGGCAGGAGATGGGCAGCAGCATCTTCCTGATGACAACTGTGACGTAATAAAAAACTGCGGTTGCCAACCCGCTCGCCAAGCGTGGCAACTACGGCAAATACCCCCCAATGAAAAAAAAAGACGGCCCCCAGTCCCCGGCGGCCCCGCTATTCCTGGCTACGGTGGCGACCATGGTAACGGCGGGGCAGGGGGTGCTAAGAATCTCCGGTGGAGGTTCGGTTGCCACCTACGACGACTCGACCTGGCAACATATAACGCACGCACCCTGAGGAGTGACGAGAAGATACTGGAGCTGGAAGAAGAGGTAGACAAGTTGCGCTGGCATATTATTGGATTATCCGAGGTCCGAAGAGAGGGGGAGGACACGGCAATCCTCGAGTCCGGCAACTTGTTCTATCACCGGGAGGGCGACCATCTGTCCCAAGGAGGTGTCGGATTTATCGTCCACAAGTCTCTCGTCAACAACGTTGTAAAGATTGGGAGTGTGTCGACGAGGGTCGCGTACCTGATACTCAGAATCACCAAACGGTATTCGCTGAAGGTCATTCAGGTTTACGCACCAACCTCGGCACACCCCGATGAGGAGGTGGAGGAAATGTATGAGGATATTTCCAGAGCCATACATTCCTCCAAAACCCACTACACGGTGTTGATGGGAGACTTCAACGCAAAACTAGGCACAAGAGAAAACGGTGAGCTGAAGTTAGGGAAATTCGGAGTAGGACAACGGAACCGAAGGGGCCAGCAGCTGGCCGACTTTATGGAGAAAGAGGGACTCTTTATGATGAACTCTTTCTTCCAGAAGCGGCCCCACAGGAAGTGGACCTGGTCGAGCCCCGACGGTTCGACAAAAAATGAGATTGACTTCATTATGACGACCAGACGCCAACTGTTCAGTGATGTCTCAGTGATCGCAAGGGTGAAAACTGGCAGCGATCACCGAATGGTTAGAGGCACACTGAACCTAAACGTTAAGTTGGAGAGGTCTCGTCTAATGAAGTCAACGCTCCGTCCCCCTCGTGCTCTAATCCAGAATCCCGAAACCTTTCAGCTCGAGTTACGTAACCGCTTCCAGTGCCTAGAAGATTGCAATGCAGTGGACGATATGAACGACAAGCTCGTGGAAACTGTCCATGCGGTCGGAGCTAAGTTCTGCAAGACCCGCCGCAGAAGAACACAAAAACTCTCCGATCACACTCTTAATCTCATGGCTGTTAGACGGGAGATGAGGCCGCAATCGTCAACAGATTTGACAGCATACAGGCAACTGAACAGACAGATCTCCAAATGCATGCGGCGAGACTTACGCAACTTTAATACTTCTCGTATTAAAGAAGCGATCGAGCGGAACCAGGGCTCCAAAGTCTTTGCCAGAGATCTGTCTGCCAGAAAGAGCCAACTGTCAAAGCTGAAGACTGAGTGTGGCAACATCGTTTCCGGGACACCTGAGATTTTGAGTGAGATTGAGAGGTTCTATGGGCAGCTGTACACATCATCGTTGGAGCCACACGCAAGTGTGAGTAACGATCCAAGAGCAAGTCTTATCCGACACTATTCCGATGATATCCTGGACGTCAGTCTAAGCGAGATTAGAATGGCTCTCCAGCACCTTAAAAACGGCAGGGCCCCAGGCGAGGATGGAATTACAGCGGAGCTTCTGAAAGCGGGTGGAACACCGGTACTTGTAGTCCTTCAGAAGCTCTTCAATTCCGTCCTCCATGGTGGCACTACTCCAGAGGCGTGGAGCAGAAGTGCGGTGGTCTTGTTCTTTAAGAAAGGCGACAACGCTCTCTTAAAGAACTACAGACCGATTTCCCTTCTGAGCCGCGTCTACGTGCTGTTTTCGAGAGTCATTACGAATCGTCTCGCACGCAGACTTGACGACTTCCAGCCTCCCGAACAAGCCGGTTTCCGAAAAGGCTTCAGTACCATAGACCACATACATACCCTGCGGCAGATTGTACAGAAGACTGAAGAGTACAATCTGCCACTTTGCCTGGCGTATGTGGACTATGAGAAAGCCTTTGATTCCGTCGAAATTTGGGCGGTGCTACAGTCCCTTCAGCGGTGCCAAGTTGACTGTCGGTATATCGAAGTGCTGAAGTGTTTGTACAGTAGGGCTACGATGGCTATCCGAGTACAGAACCAGAGCTCGAAACCTATCCAACTGCAGAGAGGTGTAAGACAGGGTGACGTTATATCCCCGAAACTCTTCACCGCTGCATTGGAAGACGTTTTCAAGCTACTGGACTGGAAAGGATACGGTATTGACATCAATGGCGAGTACATCACTCACCTTCGATTTGCCGACGATATAGTCCTTATGGCAGAATCGCTGGAGGACTTAAGCACTATGCTCAATGACCTCAATAGTGCCTCCCAACGGATAGGTCTTAAGATGAACATGGACAAAACAAAGATCATGTTCAATGTCCATGTCACACCTATGCCGGTAGTTGTTGGGAGCACTATGCTCGAAGTTGTTGACGAGTACGTTTACCTGGGACAAATAGTCCGACTAGGTAAGTCCAACTTCGACCGAGAGGTCAATCGACGGATTCAACTCGGCTGGGCAGCGTTCGGGAAATTACGACATATCTTTTCGTCAGGTATACCTCAATCTCTAAAAACTAGATTGTACAACCAGTGCGTGTTGCCAGTGATGACTTATGGATCTGAGACGTGGTCCTTCACTGCTGGCCGTATGAGGACGCTTAAGGTCGCTCAGCGAGCTATGGAGAGGGCTATGCTCGGAGTTTCTCTGCGTGATAGACTCAGAAATGAGGATATCCGCAGTAAAACCAGAGTGACCGACATAGCCCAACGGATTAGTAAGCTGAAGTGGCAATGGGCCGGCCATATAGCTCGAAGAACCGATAACCGATGGGGAAGAAAGGTTCTCGAGTGGCAGCCTCGTACCGGTAGGCGTAGTGTAGGGCGACCCCCCACTAGATGGAGTGACGACCTGGTAAGACATGCAGGAAGTCGATGGATGCAGGTGGCTCAGGACCGTGCTTTGTGGCATTACTTGGGGGAGGCCTATGTTCAGCAGTGGACTTGTGAAAGGCTGTAATGATGATGATGATGATGACCTCGTTCAGCAGGTATATCAGAAATCAATTAGGAATCCCTTCTACCTCCGTCTTGGAAGTTTTAGTTTTAATTTCGTCCTGTCCGTTTGCCGCTGTAGTAGCTCAAGGTTTGAGGGTACCAATGAAATTGTTAATTAGAATTTTAAACGCTCATTTACCACGTGCTAGACGTGCAAGAAAAACAACTTGAGAATATCTAAAACAACTAAATATTGCAAGAACACGCATTTTTTCCAATTTTTATTTTACCACTTTGTCGGCGTGATTGATATACATATTGGTACCAAATTTCAGCTTTCTAGTGCTAACGGTCACAGAGATTAAGCGAGGACGGACAGACGGACAGACGGACAGACAGACATGGCGAAACTATAAGGGTTCCTAGTTGACTACGGAACCCTAAAAAACAGCGGTTGTCAAATCGCCAGCTGAGCATGGCAATGATACCAAAAATGCTCTTATAAAGCAATCTACGAGAGTAGGCCCAGATGACCTCATGGGCTGAAATCTTTTTGAGGCTGCGCTTATTGCCTTTAAACAATGCCTCTGAAATATAGGCTAAATAAGGCTATGATATTGAAATGAATGAAAGAAAAAATGTTTATCTGTGCAGCCTTGCCGCCAAAAGGTCAACTCAACAATGGCTTCGGCTATAATAATACAATATGCAAGCCGTACTTTGGTATTGTCGTAATCATGTTAAAACTTTACAATAAGTATAAAAGATTGCGGTTGTCATAAAAAGTGTTCAACTCATTTTTCATCGTAAGTCAAATATATTCTGTCAAACAGTCACCACACCGTTATCGACCATTTCCATGATAATTTACGACTTTTTAATTCGATTCCAGCTCCGAAAAGAGACCGTTTTTAACAAGCGCCCATCGCGTCGCACAAAAGGCATAAGTAGGCTGTTAATATTGTTTGATTTGTAGTTCGTTGCTGTTACAATGGAGGTGGTGATTCTAAATGACCCACTTCGGTCAACGACGCTCGCCACAAAATTATAGTAAAATCGTATAATTAGGGATGTACCGGAGCAATTTCGAAGTCTTGCGGTCCCAACTTCCTTCCCCATTGTTCGGGTTGTGTTTTTTAAAAGTTTCCGACGTATTTTAAAGACGGGGAAAGTCTAGCGAACTGTTTCGTGTTAGCTAATCGATTTTGTATATTTTTGACAGTTGCGGTTGGTGTGCATATCTTTTTCGGCGATGAGAATTTGTTTTTCGAACGATTCCCGGGGTGAGTGTTTTTTATGTGACACGTAAAATAACAGGTATTTGTTAATAAAAACCGCCTCTTAGAAGAAATATTGGAATCGATTAAACATTGTTACTGTAACAGCCAAACACATAATAGCCACTTTTTATATCAGATATGGGAGTTAGGTCAAATCAAGGCGACGTAAGGGAACCCATCATACAGTTTAACGTAAGTGTCAAAATAGACCGCTATGGGATATACCAGAAAGTTGAAATGGCTGCCGATAGATGACAATATAACTATCTCGTTTATGCTAGACGTAAAATCATTATACCGCGGTATAAGTTATGCCGGACTTCGGTATCTTGTTTATGCCGGATCGGGAGCACGAGCGAAGCCGTCAAATTATACGTATTAAGAGGTTAGAGTAAGTCAGCTCAAATTCTAATTTCGCCCCCACTTCCCCGCGCGTCGAATGCTATGTACCGAAATATTTGTAATCACTAATACTGTAAGTAGAAAGGTCGTTAGACACTTATTTCATTAGGTTTATCATATTTATGCCTGTTTCTTAACGCCAAGCCAGCCGCTTCTTATTTTTATCACGGTTATTTCCCATTTTAATTTTACGTCGTACTGTTGCGTAATGTATATTCTGATCGTAAGCGACACAACTTCTCCCTTCAAAAGCCTAAGCGATACTAACGGAACGACAGGAATCAAGCTCAAGAAGCCGATAGTTTAGGTAATTTCTTTTTACAGTGAAAATAATGGTATTTTAAAAAAAGTAAATAACATAAGCACTGCTTTATAGTTAGTTCAGTTAGTATGCAAAGTTTCATGATCTTATTTAAAGTATTTTATGAATAACAGCGGTTTATTGTTTATTTTGGAGGTAACTTTGGATTTTTTTTCTATCGAGAAAATTTTACGAAATCGTGTTTTCGTCTAATATAATCACTAACATTAATCCTCAACTTTACCATATATTTATTTCAAAATTAATGCTGCAATATTTTCGGCATAACGAAGGATCTTGCTAAGCTATTTGACATTATATTTCCCCTTAAGTACGTGTGGATCAGATCCTTAACTAAGATAGTGTAATGACCTGATAAGACTTATAGGAAGTCTATGGCATTTGGCTCAGAATTGGGTTGTTGAAGTGAAATTTCAGTATAGTTACTTATTTCGCAATGTCGTCTACATTCACTCACTAGGAACAGATTTTAGAACATCCCATAAAAATCATAATATTTTGTATATACATACTTTAATATCGTCTTATATCGTGCACACAGTAACTAAAACAAAATATAGGTCCTAATTTCTTCCATTACTGCGTAGTACCGATACTAGAATATCGACTACCCTGAGAAGGCCCATATTTAGCAGTGAACTTTTACAGATTGTTATGAATGGATGTCTCTTATTCTTATAATTTAACCAGTCAAACGTTATTAAACTACTTTAGGTGCAATAAATCGGAGGAATTAAGGAGTCCCAAAATCCACTCTGTGGAATGGTAAAAGGTGCCCTTTTACCACTAATTTCTAAAGAATTATTAAGAAACATTTTGTAATGTAATATACTGTAGGTATACGTTGTTCTAGACTTCCGGATGGGTTTTTTTTATAGCATTGGGTGACAAACGAGCTGACAGTCCACCTGATGGTAAATGGGTGCTGTAGCCTATAGACATTCACATTTATTCTCAATTAAGAATAAAAATGCAAATGTTTGTCACCCCTGAGGATTAAGATGAAATGACTCGATTCCAGTAAAAAGAGTCTCTGGTTATCTACGCTCACCACACGAAAGACAGCGGTATTAAGCTGCTATTTTGCACTAGTATTCTGTGAGAGCGTGTTCCTGCCTCATTCGTGCTACAACTATAATATAGCTGCAGTGTGGTGGTATAGAGAATATTTGTCCTTGTGTAATTTAAATATGCAAATTATCCCAACAGTAAAATAAAACATAGTATGGAGTTAACGTTTTTTTTAAATAAACTAAAGGAATACCGGTATAAAGAGTTTGTACAACAGCGAAATATGACGAAACGTTAGATGTGCTTAGAATACCTAATTGCCTGTTGCAAATGCAGGCAACGCCCCTCGCGCTGCAGTTTTTTCGTCGGCCTCCGGTTCACAAGGTTTATGGTCTTGAACACGCGATGACGTTCCAATTGATTATTACCAATAACCACGTACGGCCTCAGTTTTTATTTAGGTATCCGTTCCTGCAATTTGTAATTGCATGAGCCTTCTTGATACACCTAGTTCACAGACCCTATAAAAAGTTTCGTTTTAATTCTGAATCAGTGTTAGTTTTTACTTCGTCCTATTATGCACATTTTTAAAAACCTTTGTAGTCACGCCTATGATGCAGCAATATTATATTACCATAACTGATTAAATAGTGAAACTATTTTAAGGCGATCTTGGTAGCTCATCGGTGAATCCCAAAAAATACTATAATACACAATAGAATGGCTGTCAACCTTATTTTGTACGAGAACAGGTATCGCCGGGAGCACACATACAAGCAATTACGTAGTATTATCACTACTACCAACCCGATTCGCTGTGTTTACAGACATATTTTTACATGCATATTTTTACATTAGACATATTTACTTGTAAATAGCGTGCAATTTGGAATTTTCTAAATAATTTGCATGCGAAATTTTGAAACGATTGTAACGTCAAAACACATCTCGTGTTGCGAGGTTGTGTGACATTTATACGTGTGAATTGACGTGTTAGTGACATTTTAGTGGCTACACGGGCTCCACCCACTCCCTGGTTCTATTAAGTATGTAATTATAGTATTCTATGGTAAATCCTGTTAGTGGTTCATCCCAAAATCTTAATTTAATGTGAAGCTTCGGCTCAGCAGCGGTGTGTTATATTTGACAAGTAGCTTCAAGAAACTCTTTAATAATATCTGGACCGTCAGTGTATCAGGAACGACGAGCCATGAGTAAAATCGTCGTAATCTTTAACGCAAGCTTTTAGCTCGTCCATCAATCAGTAACAAACCTTTAGAATGATTTTGTCTGTCTTACAATAATTTAAGAAGTTGTAAGTGTAGACACGAGGTTGCCACTCGAGAACCTTTTTTCTTCATCGGGTGTCCGTTCTTCGAGCTATATGGCCGTCCCATTACCACTTCAGCTTACTAATCCGTACCGGTAGGCGTAGTGTAGGGCGACCGCCCACTAGATGGAGTGACGACCTTGTGAGACATGCAGGAAGTCGATAGACGCAGATGACTCAGGACCGTGCTTTGTGACATTCCTTGCGGGAGGTCTGTGTTTAGCAGTGGACTTGTGAAGTGCTGTAATGATGATGATGATGAAGTGTGTGAATACTATCTGTACATACAACATATTGCCAAGAGTAGATAATTATAGTTGAAGTGATATAACAACTCATAATCCACCTGATGGTAAGTGATTACTGTAGGCTATGGATACCTGTAACTAATTTCAAACAAAGTACGAAACAAAGTAAGACGTACGGTACAGATGCTGAGGAGCAAGATGGAATGCCTTGCAATCTGTTATTATATTGTCTCTCTTTATTGTTGTGATCGAAATACAGCATTGCATACAATGCCAGTGCGTATTTCTGTGCCACCAAACAGCAGTGCATACACTCCCAGTGCGTATTTCTGCACCAAACACCAGTGCATACACTGCCAGTGCGTATTTCAACCACCAAACAGCTGTGTATGCACTGCCAGTACGTAGGGTAAGGAAAGGTATATTGGTGATATAAGTAATTTGGTGATATTTTTTATACGGAATGCCACGGAATTCCCTATGCTAGCAAGTTCGTGAGACAGCGCTATCGAGTTGTTACAAGTGTGAGGGGGATAGATATATTGCACGCGATCCGCTAAGTCGTCGCAGCGTCAGGTGAGTAAACTTTTTTGACAGTTGCGCAGCTGTGGCGCTATTGTTTAGTGGATTCGGGTTGCTTTACGTATTTGGATAGAATTTAGTTATAATAATTGCAGATTTAGTAATAAAACCATCAAATAAACTTATAATCATCAAGTCAAAGTTACAGTAAAGTCGTGATTCAGTCAAGGTAAGTTTTTATTTCTTAATTTGCGACCGTTGTTTCTTAGTGTTTTAGCGAAAAAAATCGGTACCATTTTACAATGCTATTTTTAAACGTAATTTGCTCTTTTACTTAAAATAAACCATCAAAGTTTAATATATAATTCGAAAGATATTGTTTTGAGAAATCCGTAAGTGTATGTTATTTTGGAATTAATTATTTTTTTTTATCACCAAATTACCTGTACGAAATTTTTGGTTGGCAGGTTGGCAATGGAAAAAGGAAGAAAATACAGAAAATATAATCAGCAGCAACTTCAAAAAGCTGTCAGATTAGTAAAAGATGAAGGTAAGACTATATACAAAGCTGCTAAAGAAGCAGACGTTCCATGGAGCACTTTGAAGCGTTATCTGGAAAATGAAGAGGATTCTGTAAGAAAAATGGGGCGGCTTTATGCACTGTCTTCTGACTTAGAGTTAAAACTTTATAATTATATTATGGAAATGCAAGAATTGGGATTTGGGCTAACTGTTTACCAGATAAGAAAATATGCTTATGATATTGCTGAATTGGCTGGTCGGGAGAACTTCTTACCATCAGATAATCGCGTTGCAAGCAAATGGTGGTGGAATAGCTTCAAGAGTAGGTACAATTTGTGCCTTCGTGTGCCAGAGAATCTTTCGGCCTATAGAGCTTCTATGGCTAATGAAGTTATGATCAAAGATTTCTTTTCGAAACTAGATGATCTTCTCACTAAACTTAATATAAAAAACAAACCGAATTTGATTTGGAATTGTGATGAGGCTGGATTATCATATGTAGTGAAACCATCTAAAGTTGTTACTGGTATTGGTAAAAAGTATGTTTATAAAAGATCCTACGCTGAACGAGGTCAAACTCAAACAATGTTAGCTTGCATTTGTGCGGACGGAACATGGATTCCTCCTATGATAATTTTTAACGGTGTTAGGTGGAATGATACACTTAAAAAACGATGCACGCTTTAATTAAACTATCTCCTAAGGGATGGATCAATTCTGAATTATTTTACGAATGGTTTAATTTTTTTTATAACTGCCATGCCACCTGAACGTCCTGTGGTATTACTTATGGACTCACATTCTGCACATATTGAAGCAGAAGTTCTTAAAGTTGCGAAAGATAATCAAGTTTATTTATTTACTTTCCCAGCTCATTGCACGCATCTATTGCAGCCACTTGATGTAGGAATATTTAAGCCACTTAAAAGTTACTGGCGCGACAGCATGAATCGGTACGTGAACGATAACCCTAGAGATGTCCCAAATCGTAGCAATTTCCATTCCATAATGAATCCAGCATTTATACCAATCGAGAATGCTTTTAAAAAAACAGGCATATGCCCTTTGAACGACAATGTAGTTCCAAAAGAAGCATTACGACCTTCATCTTTAACTGACACTGCTCCTGTTTCTTTACCTACAACTTCAACAAACGCAGCATTTGAAAGTTATACTTCAAAACTTAAACTCACAGTAGACGACATTTTAAAAACACCCAAAGCTTTAGGACGTCCAGAGAGGTCAAGAAAAAGAGATTCTAGTGCGAAATGCTTAACACTGATTAATGAAAATGGTATGCAAGAAGATCTTCAGTCTCAGCCTTCCACTTCGGGTAAATCTCCATCTAAAACAAAAAGAGTAAAGAAGAAGATGATTGGGAGTGTGGCTTATGTGAAGTCTTATACTCAACAGATGTTAAAAAAAGAATGGAGCCAAATGGTTCCAATGCTCATATTGTTTGACGCCATACCACGAGTTATGCGCATCTATAGAAGATACTGACCTTGAAGAACAACTATATTATAGATGTGATCGTTGTATCGAATAATATTTTTAGATATTTGACTATATTTACAGTTTCCAAAATATCACCATATTTCCTATCCACTATCACCAATCTACCGGACTATATCGCCAACTTAGATAACCTTGTATGTTTGTTTGTCATTTATTATAAAACTTATTAGAGTTTTGTTGAGATAAGTGATCTAGGTAGTTACTTCAAATAATAAGTAAAGTAATAAAGAAAAGTAATTTGTTGCATTGTTTTTGAAGAATTATATAATGCGTATGTTTCATTTTTTATCGCCAACATACCAATCCTTACCCTATTTCTGCCATCAAACAGTAGCGTATACACTGTCAGTGCGTATTTCTGCTACCAAACACCAGTGCATACACTGCCAGTGCGTACTTCTGCCACCAAACACCATTTCATACACTGCCAGTGCGTATTTCTGCCACCAAACAGCAGTGCATACACTGCCAATGTGAATTTCTGCCACTGGTGGCAGAAATACGGTTTCTGTTTGGCGCTTTGTGCCACACGCGATCGAGGACTTAGGACTCTATTGATTCCGTCCATCTACGAAGTTAAGAAGGCCAGAAGATCACCAGCTGATCTACCACGACGAAAATCGTATTTGCGATCAATCGTAATTGGTATCAATCAGCTGGTGATCCTCAAGGTACCATTTGATCTGGCAGTTTATAATGCACTCCATTATTTCGGAGAACCAGGAGGTGATGGCGTTAGGCCTGTAGTTGAACGGGTCTGAGCGGAACTGGAACTTGTGCTTAGGACTGGGGCATATGGAGGTTCTTATTTTATACATACCACTCAAACCATACGAGGTGTGTTCAAAAAGTAAGGTGACTTTATATTTTTATGAAAAACTATTTATTTATTCATGTTATCAATATTTATGTTGTCCCCTTCAAAGTAATCCCCCTCAGATATAATACACTTATGCCAACGCTTTTTCCAATCGTCAAAGCATTTCTGATAATCACTTTCTGGTATAGCCTTCAGCTCTTTCAGCGATGCAGTTTTTATCTCTTCAATCGTTGCAAATATTCGTCCTTTCATAGGTCTCTTCAGTTTTGGGAACAGGAAAAAGTAACATGGGGCCAAATCCGGTGAATATGGTGGCTGAGGCATGATTTTAGTGTTGTTTTTGGTCAAAAAACCTCTCACAAGCAACGATGAGTGAGAGAAAACCATGAATTGTTTACCCACAATTCGGGACGTTTCTTACGTATTGCTTCTCGCAAATGGCGCATAACTTCAAGGTAATACTCCTTATTGACCGTACGACCTTGTGGCAAGAACTCATGATGCACCACACCCCTACAGTCGAAGAAAACTGTAAGCAAAACCTTCACATTTGATCGAACTTGGCGTGCTTTTTTTGGTCTTGGTGATTCAGTGTGCTTCCACTGGGACGATTGAGTCTTAGTTTCGACGTCATAACCGTATACCCATGTTTCGTCACCTGTTATGACCCTTTATAATAGACTCACCGTATGCCACTGTCAACATTTCAAGTGTTTTGGAGCACGTAATTCCATTTTTTACACAAAATTTGATGCAAATTCTTTGATCCTTTTTTTTTTTGATAGAAGAAAATCGCCGAGCACACCAAAGTACGTCTGACCTTTGTAACTGTCAAAAATAAACTAAACATGCTATATACTTCAAACTTGAAACATATGCTCAGGACATGTGTACCAACGCAACAAAATACAAAAATCGAAAATCAAACGTGCGTTGCCCGCGAAATTCAAAAAGTCACCTTACTTTTTGAACACACCTCGTATAGTAGTTTAAATGTGACATGCAGTAACTAACTACCCAATGCTATTATGATCATTATCATTTGTTAATATATTACTGTAATAATTCCGTAGTTAGAACTTCTGTGCAGAAAGGCAATCCTATCAGCTAATACAAGTAGTAGTATATCTTAGTACTGCACGAGGACGGCATGGAATAACACATAATGAAAAGATTGTGTCCATTTCGGGAACAATTTTTATACGGTACGGTAACACGGCAGCTGTAATGAGCCATGGACCCGTTTGGTATTGCGATTGTTTGCGGAAATTTCGTGGTTAGTAAGTTAATCGTTTTTCTTCTAGGTAAACCTTTAAAGGCAGCTTATCATAATATCGTAACATCGCCAACATTTAATGCACGCACTCTGAGGACTGACGAGAAGATCCTGGAGCTGGAAGAAGAGATAGGCAAGTTGCGCTGGAATATTATAGGATTATCCGAGGTCCGAAGAGAGGGGGAGGACACGGTGATTCTCGAATCCGGCAACTTGTTCTATCACCGTGAGGGTGACCATCCGTCCCAAGGAGGTGTTGGATTTATCGTCCACAAGTCTCTCGTCAACAACATTGTGAAGATTGGGAGTGTGTCGACGAGGGTCGCGTACCTGATACTCAGAATCACCAAACGGTATTCGCTGAAGGTCATACAGGTTTACGCACCAACCTCGGCACATCCCGATGTGGAGGTGGAGGAAATGTATGAGGATATTTCCAAAGCCATGCATTCCTCCAAAACTCACTACACGGTGTTGATGGGAGACTTCAACGCAAAACTAGGCACAAGAGAAAACGGTGAGCTGAAGTTAGGGAAATTTGGAGTAGGGCAACGGAACCGAAGGGGCCAGCAGCTGGCCGACTTTATGGAGAAAGAGGGACTCTTTATGATGAACTCTTTCCTCCAGAAGCGGCCCCACAGGAAGTGGACCTGGTCGAGCCCCGACGGTTCGACAAAAAACGAGATTGACTTTATTATGACGACCAGACGCCAACTGATCAGTGATGTCTCAGTGATCGCAAGGGTGAAAACTGGCAGCGATCACCGAATGGTTAGAGGCACACTGAACCTAAACGTTAAGTTGGAGAGGTCTCGTCTAATGAAGTCTACGCTCCGTCCCCCTCGTGCTCTAATCCAGAATCCCGAAAACTTTCAGCTCGAGTTACGTAACCGCTTTCAGTGCCTACAAGATTGCAATTCAGTGGACGATATGAATGACAAGCTCGTGGAAACTGTCCATGCGGTCGGAGCTAAGTTCTGCAAGACCCGCCACAGAAGAACACAAAAACTCTCCGATCACACTCTTAATCTCATGGCTGTTAGACGGGAGATGAGGCTACAATCGTCAACAGATTTGACAGCATACAGGCAACTGAACAGACAGATCTCCAAATGCATGCGGCGAGACTTACGCAACTTTAATACTTCTCGTATTAAAGAAGCGATCGAGCGGAACCAGGGCTCCAAAGTCTTTGCCAGAGATCTGTCTGCCAGTAAGAGCCAACTGTCAAAGCTGAAGACTGAGTGTGGCAGCATCGTTTCCGGGACACCTGAGATTTTGAGTGAGATTGAGAGGTTCTATGGGCAGCTGTACACATCATCGTTGGAGCCACACGCAAGTGTGAGTAACGATCCAAGAGCAAGTCTTATCCGACACTATTCCGATGATATCCCGGACGTCAGTCTAAGCGAGATTAGAATGGCTCTCCAGCACCTTAAAAACGGCAGGGCCCCAGGCGAGGATGGAATTACAGCGGAGCTTCTGAAAGCGGGTGGAACACCGGTACTTGAAGTCCTTCAGAAGCTTTTCAATTCCGTCCTCTACTAGGCGTGGAGCAGAAGTGCGGTGGTCTTGTTCTTTAAGAAAGGCGACAACGCTCTTTTAAAGAACTACAGACCGATTTCCCTTCTGAGCCGCGTCTATATGCTGTTTTCGAGAGTCATTACGAATCGTCTCGCACGCAGACTCGACAACTTCCAGCCTCCCGAACAAGCCGGTTTCCGAAAAGGCTTCAGTACCATAGACCACATACATACCCTGCGGCAGATTGTACAGAAAACTGAAGAGTACAATCTGCCACTTTGCCTGGCGTATGTGGACTATGAGAAAGCCTTTGATTCCGTCGAAATTAGGGCGGTGCTACAGTCCCTCCAGCGGTGCCAAGTTGACTGTCGGTATATCGAAGTGCTGAAGTGTTTGTACAGTAGGGCTACGATGGCTATCCGAGTACAGAACCAGAGCTCGAAACCTATCCAACTGCAGAGAGGTGTAAGACAGGGTGACGTTATATCCCCGAAACTCTTCACCGCTGCATTGGCTACTGGACTGGAAAGGACACGGTATTGACATCAATGGCGAGTACATCACTCACCTTCGATTTGCCGACGATATAGTCCTTATGGCAGAATCGCTGGAGGACTTAAGCACTATGCTCAATGACCTCAATAGTGCCTCCCAACGGATAGGTCTTAAGATGAACATGGACAAAACAAAGATCATGTTCAATGTCCATGTCACACCTATGCCGGTAGTTGTTGGGAGCACTATGCTCGAAGTTGTTGACGAGTACGTTTACTGGGACAAATAGTCCGACTAGGTAAGTCCAACTTCGACCGAGAGGTCAATCGACGGATTCAACTCGGCTGGGCAGCGTTCGGGAAATTACGACATACATTCTCGTCAGGTATACCTCAATCTCTAAAAACTAGATTGTACAACCAGTGCGTGTTGCCAGTGATGACTTACGGATCTGAGACGTGGTCCTTCACTGCTGGCTGTATGAGGACGCTCAAGGTCGCTCAGCGAGCTATGGAGAGGGCTATGCTCGGAGTTTCTCTGCGTGATAGACTCAGAAATGAGGATATCCGCAGTAAAACCAGAGTGACCGACATAGCCCAACGGATTAGTAAGCTGAAGTGGCAATGGGCCGGCCATATAGCTCGAAGAACCGATAACCGATGGGGAAGAAAGGTTCTTGAGTGGCAGCCTCGTACCGGTAGGCGTAGTGTAGGGCGACCCCCACTAGATGGAGTGACGACCTGGTAAGATATGCAGGAAGTCGATGGATGCAGGTGGCTCAGGACCGTGCTTTGTGGCATTACTTGGGGGAGGCCTATGTTCAGCAGTGGACTTGTGAAGGGCTGTAATGATGATGATGATGATCATAATATCGAAACTGATGACTCTCTGACTGATTTCATTATAGCTGACTTCTGTGACAATCATTTTCCCGCCATGACCTTATTTTTGTATCATACAACCTTAAACCTCCCAAATATCGACCTACTGTTCTTAAGAAATTTTAGAAAAATTAATATGGATAAGCTTATGAAAGACAAATCGCTAATAGATTTCACACCATTAGCAACTGCATTTCGTTGTGTATTTTTAAATATTATTTTCGAATAAACAATATTTTTGCTGCAGTATACGAACATATCCAGGATAGTACCCAGCATTAAAACTGATCTGGCAGGCCACAAATCCACGCGAAAGAATACCGATTCCAACATCCTTTTTTCCCATCTATGCCATCTGCTTGGAATCTCGTAATAAAATTAAATCTAAACCCAAGCATACTATCAAATGCAAGACTTCAAGATACTGTTGGTCGTTCTGCGTAGATCGGACTAATGTATAAAACTTGTAAGTAGCCTTTGTTAACTATAACGTTGGGGCGTTAAACACCGCAGTCATACCCCCGTCTCAAATTAAAAAAGCACAAAATATTTATATTAAACGAGATAAAATCCGGAAAATTAGTTTTATTCGATGTTATTTTATCACACCAATACCAGCCAAAAGCATGCAAAACAAGTTGGAGCGCCTTCTTAATAATTCCATAAGGTTTATTTTTGGTTTACGTAAGTATGACCACATATCATCCTATCGTTCAAAGCTTAAATGGCTACCTATACCTACGTCAAAGGCGATGCTCTAGAATTTTGCTTGTACTTTATTCAATTTTAAACGATCCAAGTTCGCCTTCTTATCTTAAGGATAATTATCATTTTTTGCATTCGATCGACGGTCGAACTTCCCGACAGTCAAACCGTCTGAGGTTAAGGTTTCCACGGCATAAGTCTAATTTTTTTAGGTCGTCTTTTACGATACAAGCTATACAACATTGGAACACCCTGCCCAATGATATTAAGAATGCCAAAAATAAAAAAGTTTTCAAAGTTCTTCTCCGAAAACATTACCTACCTGAAAGCAACTACTATTTGACATTATTTTTCCTTAATTATTGTTTTTCTTTTTTTTACTTCAAATATTTATTTCATTACTTATTATTCAAACATTATATTATATATATCATTCATTTGTATATTTATTTACGAAGTTTATAAGCATGTATATTATATGTATGTATATATATATATATATATATAATATATATATATATATGTATATATATTATATATATATATGTATTAGTGTACGTATATTTATACTATATGTGAGTATATTTAAATGTATTGTGTATGTATTGACTTTGTATATATGTATATTTTAATATATGTGCACTTATTTATGTATAATGGTCACACCTGCCAACAATTGTCCTTGGCACCCAGGGTTGACTGGCAGAGAATGCCACATGGCATTAAGTGCGCTCTATGTACCCTTTTGCTTAAGATGTTACATATAAGTTTTTAAATAAATAAATAAATAAAAACACAAGTATATTAATCCAAATTCGTTTTAGCCAAAGATGTGCATAATATTGGCGATAGAGTTATGTGAGTAGATCGCAGCTGTTGTTTCGTATAAAGGTATTGCTGCAAGTAGGTTAGTATTATAATACGCGACTTACATATGCACTTGTGAAAATTGTTATTAAGACAAGATGCTGAATACTTGTTGATAAAAAAATTCGAACAGCGACTTATTGAAATTAAGAAACAATGACGACTATGATAGCTTGGGGGGCTAATTAAAATATACGTGGTAGAGTCACGCTGCAGCTATATTATGGTTGCAGCACGAATGGGTCGGCTCGACCGGGGAAGGACCACGCTCTCACAGAATACCAGCGTAAAATAGCAGCTTAATACTGCTGTATTTAGTATGGTAATTGCAGAGATCCGGAAACCCTTTTTACTGGCAACGTGGCATTCCATCTTAGTCCTCAGGGGTGACAACGCATTTTTGTTTTGATTATTAATCGAGGATAAATGTACATGTCTATGGGTCACAGCATCCACTTGAAGTGGGCTGTGTGCTCGTTTGTCACCCTAATTTTATTAAAAAAAAAAGATAATTAAAATACACAAAACATTTTTATTTAGTCTATTTTAGATCGACGTCACAAGTAGCTTTGACAGAAATAAACGCATCATATTCGGAAAACCTATAATTTCTGTCGTTTGTTGACATCTGTAAGGGTCCATGTTAACCGGTAATAAAACGATCGCACCGCCAATTGTCTATGGCAGCTTGATGACACTCATTGCCATCTGTAATTAAGCCTGTTTAACGAGAATCAATTAAGGGCAAGTGGTGTAAAGAGCTCGGCATCCCGTCAAGGTGTACCGCATTTTTAATTTACATTCGCCTTAATCATTAGCGCTAAGTGGCTTTATACTCATTAAAATAGTATTATTAATACAATAAACAGTGTATTTATAAAGTTATCCCAATTTCATACTAGGCTGCACTAAAAGTATCGGGAATGGAATATTTCCACTGTTTCTGTCATATTAAAATCTTTTTAATTGAAAACTCCTTGGTTTTAAAAATCGAATACCATTTATTTATTTAAAAAAAAGATTCTTGGTCTTGTCACAAGGTTTTGTCAAACTTGTTTAGTCGTTTAGAAAATGGAATTGACTCAAGAAAATTCAAGAGCGATGATTTATTATGACATTCGAAGTGGTTTAACACAAAAACAGTGTATTAACCGGATTATTTCTGCATTTGGTGATGAAGCCCCATCCAAAACCACAATTGATCGCTGGTTTTCGGAATTTCAACGTGGACGTGTCAAGCTCAGTGATGATCCTCATCAAGGTCGTCCAAAAACTGCACTCATCCAAGAAAACGTTGATGCTGTGCGTAAGCTGATTGAGGAAGATCGACATGTGACATACCGCGAAATTCAGGCAACTTTAGACATTGGCATGAGTTAAATACAAATAATCTTGCATGAACAATTAGGTGTAAAAAAGTTGCTTTCCCGATGGATACCGCATTCGCTCTGTGAAGAACAAAAAGCGGTTTGCGTTACTTGGTGCGTCAGAACTCTCGAAAGATTCCACGCAGGATCCTCAAATGCTGTATACAACAGCATTTGTTTGCCACAGGTCGTTTCTGAACTCCGTAAAGAGAACTGCAACCGCCGCATCATCCTCCATCACGACAATGCGAGTTCTCAACCCGCACACAGATCAAAAGAGTTTTTAGAGCAAGAAAACATAGAATTATTAGACCATCCGCCGTACAGCCCCGACCTAAGACTTAATTATTTCTATACTTTCCCTAAAATAAAGAATAAATTGCGTGAACATAGATTTTCAGCACCTGAAGAAGCTGTGGACGCCTACAAAACGGCCATTTTGGAGACCCCAACGTCCGAATGGAATGGTTGCTTCAATGATTGGTTCCACCGTATGGAAAAATGTGTCAAATTTCGTGGAGAATACTTCAAAAAGCAATAAATACATTTTTAAATAGTAATGTTGTGTCACTTCCTTGATTCCCGAAATTTTCAATGCCGCCTTCGTATTTTTACCTGTCTAGTATACTGTGATTATATATATGGAGAGGGCTGTGTTCGGAGTTTCTCTCTATAATAAACCTAGGAATAAGGATATCCTTAGCAGAATCAGAGTAATCGTCACAACCCAATGGATTTAGAAGAACCGATAACCGATGGGGAAAAAGGTTCTCGAGTGGCAGGCTCGTACCAGCAGGTGAAGTGCAGGGAGTCCCCCCGCCTAGATGGGGTGACGACCTGGTAAGACATGAAATGTAATGCTACAAATCATGGTCCTGAACCACTTGGATCCATCAATTTTTGCATTTCTTGCTATGACGTCAGTTGTTTAGTTAGGGCCGCTCTACTCTTCACTCACCGGTACGATTTAAAATTATTTTATTGTGCAATTATTAAAAATATATCAATAATTGATATATAAAGTACAAAACAAATAAAAATAACGCATTTTAACGCTCTAAAAATGAGAGGATACCCAGTGTTAGGTTGTATATCATCATCGTCATCATTATAGCCTTTCACAAATCCACTGCTGCACATAGGCCTCCCCCAAGTAATGCCACAAAGCACGGTCCCGAGCCGCCTGCATCCATCGACTTCCTGCATGTCTCACCAGGCCGTCACTCCATCTAGTGGGGGGTCGCCCTACACCACACCTACCGGTACGAGGTTGCCACTCAAGAACCTTTTTTCCCTATTGGTTATCGGTTCTTCGAGCTATATGGCCGACCCATTGCCACTTCAGTTTACTAATCCGTTGGGCTATGGCGGTTACTCTGGTTCTATTGCGGATATCATCATTTCTGAGTTTATCACGCAGAGAAACCCCAAGCATAGCCCTCTCCATAGCTCGCTAAGCGACCTTGAGCGTCCTCATACGGCCAGCAGTGAAGGACCACGTCTCAGATCCGTAAGTCATCACTGGCAACACGCACTAGTTGTATAATCTAGTTTTTAGTTAAATCTAGGTCGTATACTTATAGGTAATTTAAAATACGCAAAAATTAAAAAGCAATATATTACCTATTAAGCCTAAACTTTCTTCTTATTTTCGACACCCTCCTTTGAAACGTGTTTCAGTTAAAAGTAATTTCTCTTAAAAAGGTAACTTTAGTTTTTTTTTACATCAATGATAAAATACATTTCAGCAGTGTTTACTCCATCTTAGTCGTTAAGGTATTGCATTTACATTTTGATTCTCAATCAACGATAAATTTAGTTTTCTGATATTCACTTACCATCAAGTATACTGTGTGCTCACTTATCACACTCCTTTGTACAAAAATATATAAAATGTATAATCATTATCATTACTATAGCCCTTCACAAGTCGACCTTCAAGGAATACCACAAAGCACGGACCTGAGCAACCTGCATCCATCGACTACTATTATATGTATATTGGTAACTGACGTGAGATATTTGTAAAGTAAAGCCGTGATAAAGATCTGGATCGAGTTTTAGCGAATCGGGTACGTCTTGATAAAATAACGATGTAAAGTGGAGTGTCAAAAATTATGTGTCGACATGTTAAACCGCAGAAAAAGACCGAACAAAATAATCCTCACCAATTCAAACAAGCTGATACATGATACATTTAAAAATTGCCCACTCGACATCGACGCGAACCTCCGAAATTCAACACTGGATTACAAACGCCGCCCTACACCCGACGAAGCCGTAAAATACGAATAATCCAACTAAACAAACGCAAACATATACTTGCCATCCAATAAATAGAAGTCAAACTTTGCACTTAACAATAATGTTCAAAATTGAATAAATCTCCTATTCCCATACGCAGTTATTAAACTGTAATCACCCTACGATAAAATGGGGAAATTTGAAAAAAGAACGGTGACAATGCGAGACTATTGAGTGTCGGCAGATGTTGAAATCGAATTTAGAAATCATTGTTGCCAGACGAAAAAAATTGCTGTAGGAAGTGTCGAGTGATGTTTGATTGTCGTCTATGTATTACCTTGTTATTCTAGGTAATAAACACCGCCTAACAAACGACTGGTATAATAATAAACATATAAACAACATAAACAATCACACCTGTCTCCCAGAGGGATAGGCAGAGACTACCGACTTCCATTTGGTACGATCCTGACACACCTCTCTTACCTCTTCCACATCCATATTCCTACGCATACATGCTCATCGGTTAAGGGTACTCTTTTTCAATGTATCGCAAATTTGATCGATAAACTTTCGCCTAGGACCATCGATCACTAATATTGTTAGTGATCGATGCCTAGGACGTCCTTTTCCGACTCTTCCGTTCACTTCTGCAACATGAATTCGCTTTGCCATCCTCATTCATTCTTTCCACATGACCAAACCACTGAAGCATTCCTTTCTTAATCCTGGTCAAAACATCATCTTGCAAACCACACTCTTCTCTTATCACACAATTTCTCACCCTGTCACTCAGATTCAGTCCTAACAAACTCCTTGACGACCGCATTTCTACTGTGTTTATTCAACTCTCGTGCTTCGTCTGCCACACCCAACTTTCACTACCATACGTTAAAGTAGGGACCAACACGTTGTGGATTGCCATACGTGCCTTTTTTGACACATTCTGGCTTTCCACAATAGAGTGTAGGGTCCCATTTACTTTATTTCCTTATAATAATGAAAACCAATAAAATGCATGTTATGCACAGAGTTCCGTGTCATCAGACCTGCATGTAACCTTTTCAATTTCTAATTTAACTTTCTACTAACTACTTATCTCTTAACTGTTTTTGCAAATTTACAGCTGCCTAATGATCGTGGGCCCATGTAATTTCAATAATTAATTAAAATGAAAGTAAGCAGTGTTTAGAAGTTTTCTCCTTCTAAACAATACCAAACGTAATATTTAATAAAATTATCTTTTTTATATAGATCTTTATATTTAATTTGCACTTGTGTCGTTGTTCATTATTTTGCCGTTATTAATCAAAAACAAAACCAAGATAACAAATAAAGGTATAGGTAGTTAAAAATAACTAAACCAATGCCAAAAATCAACTCTTTGTCTTTGAAGAATCGCAAAAAGGTCACCGTTAGTACCTAGAAATCTTTTAAAAAAGCTGATTCCGATCCAAATGATTTTTGAATTTTTACAAGACTATTGAGAATTGGGAGGAATAAAAATAACGATGGCACATTTAAGCTGATTTTTCTTTTAACTATTAGTAAGTACTTTTTAATTACTCGCTCTCGAGAAGGTATAAGTAGGTACTCGTATATAAAAGTATAGTACGTGAGGGTAATATGGCTATTCGGTTAATATGGTCACTTTCTTATAACTCAAAAACTACATAAATGTCTTTATAATATGAAAGTTCTTCATCGGTCAATCAAACAATAAAGGGTCAAAAGGGCGCTACTTTATCGACGCCATTTTGACAGTTGACATTATAGTAAAATATTTAGTCGTAGACAGAGAAAGCTATCTGTCTACTATTTTAGTCGATTTTAGTATGCTATAGTGTAGTTAGTTTTATTTAAGTGTATTTTTTAAAGTGTTCCTAATTATTGCCAAAGCTTGCTTTTGTTTTTATTTTCCTAATATGTCAGTTATGGTATACGACATAATGTTTTTGCCTCTGTCCTCCTCCTAGTTTTGGTTGTATAGGGCGGCAAAGCTTATGGTGACTACATTACACTCACTTACCTTATAATAGGTAAATAAAGTTTTACGTTTAGGTGGTCTTATAATATTTACTTTATTATTTATTATAATTAAAAATAGCATTTTAGTTATAAATTATTTAAGATAAAATAACATCCTTTTGTATGAGGAATTTCATGTAAGTCATTTGAGTATACGCTGCAGTAGCGACTTGTTTCATGGAAGTCCACACGACGGGGACTGTTGGTTCGCTTGTTTTTTTTTAATCAATTAATAAACGACACAAGTTAGTATGCATGGAACTCATTCAACTTCCTTATTAATATAAAACGCGAGTAAATTGTAATTTAGTTGCAAAGCAACCCTCTGAAGTATTATCGTTACAGATCTTTATGTTGTAGACTAAAAAGGCTAAAGCTGGGAAAATGCGATATGAAAATGAAATTTATTTAAGCGCCGCGTACACTGATCCAATCTTGTATTTTTTTTGGAAATGGTATTTAACATTAGCTAGGTATAACATTATATGTATATGACATATATATTACACACGTACTGGTGACACATAACACATAAGTGTGAAAAACTGTCCCGGAAAATATTTAAATTGGTTCCCCGACATAACAGCCCCGGACAGAATAGCCCCGACAAAACAGCCCCGACAAAACAGCTCACCGACAAAACAGCCCCCGTCAAAACAGCCCCCGACAAAACAGCCCCCGACAAAACAGACAAACAACAAACAGACAAAATATAAAAGTATAATAATAAATAAATAATTATAAAACTAAGTAAGTAATTTACGAAATATGATCGTTTTAGGTAGTATAATATTATTACTTTGCTCGTTGCATTGATAATCGTGCTTTTTATCTTCAGAGTATATTACATAATGAAAATATAATATAATAATAATAATTATTTCTGTGAATATATTGTGGAAATTTATATTCAGCTTTCAATTTAATTAACTTACCTATTATGAGTAGGTTCCAAGAAGGGGCGATTTACGTTTCGGCCGATTAGCAGATTTGAATAAATGTTACGTGTAGTCCGTTCATCGCTTTAAGAAAGTAATTTGTAATGTGTTTACAATACCTATTCTACATCTTGCGGCGATAATCCTCTTATTGCTATTAAACGAGTATGGGTCATTTAGAAATACATGGGAAGTGTTAATAAATTACTTATTTTTAATTATTCTATAATTGCAGCACCAGGTAAGGGGATAATTCCCCGTAAAAGAAAAGTTAGTTTCTTAAACCGATGAACGGACTTTACCTATTATGAGTAGGTTCCAAGAAGGGGGGATAAAGTAATATATAAGAACATCGGGACACACAAAATAACTATAGTCTTGTAGAATTTTGTCTGGTGAAGATCATGGAACTTATTCAATCGCAGAAAGGCAAAGATTTACTGTTGAGCGATGGGTACCGGTATCGTAAGGCGAGAACTAATACCGATGGCAGTGTATCATGGAGATGCGCCGAGACACCTTGCCGAGGACGTGTCAAAGTGTCATTGGAAAATGTCGTGGTAAATGTGACTCGACACAGTCATGCTCCAGATCCAGCTAAAATGAAGCAAAAAAATCTGTGTCTAATATGAAAAGGCGAGCAGCGGACACCCTTGAGAAACCAAGGCAGTTGATTCAAGGATCGACAAGAGGGATAAATTTGGAAGCATTAGTCCATTTGCCATCGTACAATGCATCTCAGAGAACTGTTGAGCGTATTCGGCAAAGGCGTGAAGTGTCGTGCCCAAACCCAGGCTCTGTTGCCGATATTAATATTCCTGTTGCACTACAAGTCACTTCAAGAAATCTAAATTTCTTGTTATGGGATTCTGGACAGAATGATTCTCATCGCATCTTCATGTTTGGTACTAAAGAAAATTTGGAAGTTTTAAAGGAGCACCGGCACTGGCACGTAGATGGAACCTTTAAAGTAGCCCCACAATTATTTTTACAAGTATTTACCATTCATGCATTGGTAGATAACCGTTCTATTCCGTTGATTTACGTGCTTCTACAGGATAAACGAGAGGAAACATATGTTCGAGTGTTTCAAAAATTGATGGAGTTGAAACCCACTTTAAATCTAATAAGCTGCTTATCCGACTTCGAGAAAGCGATCCAAAATGCAGTTTGCCAGGTATTTCATGGTGTCCAGGTGATGGGTTGTTTATTCCACTTAGGGCAGTGTTTATGGAGGAAAATCCAAAAGCTACATCTTGTAGAAGAATATCGCAATGACGAAAATGTGAGAATGCATTTGAAAATGTTACTAGCGTTATCTTTTGTCCAAGAGGGCGACGTAATCACTGCTTTTGAGGAGCTAACCGAAAGCTGTCCACGAGAAATTGATGCAGTCATCGATTAATGGGAAGATACTTATATAGGACGGCAAAGGAGAGCAGATCCAAAATTTCCAATTCATGTATGGAATGTTCATGATAGAGTGCACCAGGGCTTTCCGCGTACAAGCAACTCTGTAGAAGGATGGCATCATGCTTTCCAACACACCGTTGACTGTCACCATCCATGTATTATCAAATTAATAGACCATTTCAGGAAGGAACAAGACCGGGTAGAAATAGAGTTGGAACGTTTTCGAGCCGGCTTCAGAAATCGCGAAGCTTCCAAAAAGAAGTATGTGCAACTTAATCTTTGATTGGAAACTCTTATGGGAAATTATAACAACGACGACTTTTTACCGTATCTCCGTGGAATTTCCAACAATCTGACATTATAAATTGATATATTATTATATAACTTCATTTATTTTTATTTTATAATAATTATTAATAATTGTAACCTTTGTAATTAATAACCTTTGACGAATATATTTTGTAGAATTTTGTTTGTAAATATACATTATAATGTAATTTTATACCTACATTTATTTTTGTTTTTATTTCATGTGTAGACGATGCAATAGTTTTGTTGAAAACAAAAAATACATAAAATAAACCAAAAAAGTCACGTAAAGTATTAACATTCGTTTTACACCACTTACAATTTTTTCAATAATTTCTTGCTAAAACTCACAATAGAAAAGTTTCCCATATATCGCCAACTGAAGTGATACACGGTATAACTATAGTTATAAATTCTATAGATATGTATGGTATTTATTTTGACTTGGGCTGTTTTGTCGGGGGCCGTTTTGACGGTGGCTGTTTTGTCGGTGGGCTATTTTGTCGGGGCTGTTTTGTCGGGGGCTGTTTTGTCGGGGCTGTTTTGACGGGTCACCATTTAAATTGATATCGTAGTGTAATTTATTCTGCAGAGATGCATTCATTTTGCAACACAGGTTGTAAGTTAAATTTTTTGTACTATCACTTTTATAGACCAGAAGTCTGAAATACTTAAATTCATTTTATTTTTGAAGTGAAACTTTTTGAGGCGCGTTGGGAACTTTTGGGATGGGGAAAAATCACTGAACTCGCGTGGCCGTCACGCTCGGATACATATAAGTATACCAAAATAATGTTTACAAATTTGTGAAGCTAGAGCTTTCACTTCCAGCGTGCAGTTCTATGATTAACAGTTTTTTTATAAGCTGTTTTTAAAAGATTTGTATTATAGCCCCTCTACACGTTGAACACGTTAGAAAAAAAAAATATAACCAACAAAATTTTGTAATTTATTTTTAATCCATATTAAATGTTAATTTAAATTCCTACGACGCAAGATTTTTCCGAACCCGTGATAAAGCCTACCTAAATAGCTTTCAAGAAGTATTTATGTAATTTATGTACTTACATACATTTTGATGAATAATAATGATTCTATTCTATTCTATTTTATTCCATTCTATTCTATTCTAATAAGTAATCATTGATAAATCTACCTAAAATATATGTTATGAATATTGAATTCCCCACGGTTATATCTGCTTACAAAACTACAAACGTGGCACAAAATACAGTATAAAGTTTCAGATAATTAAGTACAGGAAGCGGGAGCGACTGCGTTGTTCGCGTAACTCCACACAATACGGGCGCGGTTCTATTGAAGTACTTGCCTATTAAATTATAGATCTACCGCTATGATTCGTACCTTTAACAAATGGATGTTTTTTTAACAATATGCCAATCAAAATTGCCAGACAGTCATTAGTTGGGACACTCCAAATTTAAAAAGAGTCATGGCAGTGCACGAACGTGACAATAATTCGAATATATCACATTGTTATCCTCCCAAAGGAAGCTTACAAATAGATAATTGGGTTTTCGCTGATAGATGTTTTTTTTTTTAATAAAATAAGGCTGACAAACGAGCACACAGTCCAAGTTGTAACCCACAGACGTTACATTTATTCTCGATTAAGAATCAAAATGCAGATGCGTCGTCACCGCTGAGGACTAAGATGGAATGCCTTGTTTCCAATAAAAAAGGGTCTACGGTACTCTACACTTACCATACCAAACGCAACAGCCTTCAGCTGCTATTTTACGCTGGTATTCTGTGAGAGCGTGGTCCTTCCCCGGTCGAGCCGACCCATTCGTGGTACAACTAATATAGGTGTGGCTCTACCACGTAAAAAGTAAAAAGTACGAGTATTTTAAAAGAATCCGAAACTGAGCGCAGCAATTCTTGTATTCCAAAATTATGATATATAAATAGGTAATACTAAATTTTTGGACCTTTTTTTGCTTTAGAAGTCCGTCTGGGTACGAACCACTCTCTTACTTATTTGTGGTTCCAATGATAATATGATGAATACCTATAGGGAGACGGTATAAGTACGGGTTGTGGGCGTTTCTAAATAGACCTAATCGATGAGAACATATCCGTAGCCTTCTTTAATTTGGAGTAGGTAGGTTGCTGCTCTGCTGAAGCAACTTACCGTCAGGGGGACTGTTAGTTTGTTTGTCACTTGAGTTTACCACGTTCACTGTCCCGTGACCACTAGGTATATAGGTGATAAGCAGTAACGGTAAAAAATGCGATATGTTTCGGTATTATTTTGTGTTGGCGGCGATACCAAATGTGCATTTGACCGATTGATACTGTTTAAACTTTAGTGTACCTAATATTACACGCTGTACGTCCCTACTCCCTAGGAATGGGTCACTGCTATTGTCTTACTGTTGCGTCTGAAAACCGGAAAGTGTTAAAAAACTAACTAGTAATTGCAAAAACATATGTAGGTGTGTGTGTGTGTGTGTATAAATATGGATCGTTTATCGTTAGATCCTTATTACAAATTCTGAGGTGTAAACCTTTTAAGATCCTTTTAAAACGTAATCTGGTAATAGGCAGGTAGAAACCGCAGGTAAAATAGTTGAGCTAAAAACAATAATTTCATAAATATTGGAACCAAACGGACGCCCAAATCTGTAAACGAATTTTAAATTTATAAAATCCTCACATCGACATTTATTCAGCTATCAAACGTAAATATAAAATAAATAATCCACGATATTAACGATAACAATGCAGTGAGCACCGCGTCTCTGTGATCTATAGATCATTTCAACTTGATCCCTATTAGCTTGGACGGTATTAGCCCCGCCCCTTTGGAAGCCCACTGAGCTTTAATTGGGTACGGACTTTAATTTGGGAACGCCTATAATTTAGCCATCTCTATCACTCATATTGGTTTATGCGATTGTCCCTCTCGCTCGGCGCTTGCGTACGTGAGTTTTGTTCGTTTTATGCGCAGGCGCATCGAGGTTACAATGCGCGCTGGCTCCTTTCAGAGAAAAATAAAATGTGAGTCCATTTTTTTTCTTTAACCAGTGTACCGCCGCCGTCGTGTGCAATATTTGTATCGAATAGATCGTTTTTTAGCCGCAGTTTTAGACGTCTAATTTGAAAGTAAGTCGGCGTCGTTCGACGGGCTTGAATCGCGCCGAAAGCCTTTTTAGAGACGGATGAATTTTTTTCAGACCTTTTTTGTCGTTCCAGTCTAGATGAAGTTGGCAGTGTTGTAGAATACGAAAGAAAAAAAAACTGCTCAATGCGTTTGTTGGAGTTTCGAGATTAAGGTATAAACCGTTATTTACAACATTTTAATATTAGTAAATTTCTTGCAATATTATTTACTGCACATTGTAAGACTTGTTAAAAAATAAAAAGGGTTAGTTATGCATTGTAGTGAAATAAAAATAGTAGGTATCTATATAATAAATAAATTAATTTTTGCTATTAAGCAACGTTGCACTAGCATACATATGTATTCATTTAGCAGAATGCTAATGAATACATATGTATGCTACATTTATTGTAATTGTAACAAAATGTTTACCTACTTGCTTTTTAGTTCTCAGCTGCTCTGCAACAGATGGCGCTAGTTTACTCATAACGCAACATTTATAACATCACGTAGGATATGCACCTATATTTTGAAATATGACACCAAAACGATAACAAATACTGCCTATAATATAGCAATTAAATTATTTTGAATTAGAGATCTCGTTATATGGGACAATATTGTCAATACAAAAGATTCTGTTAGTACCTATTATTTATTCTGTGATTCTTTTATGTTATTACTACCTAGGCACCTACTTGTTTATTTCTACATTCGTTTTATTTCAAAAATAGCCAAAACCAAACATATTTTGGTATCAGTCATTTGGTAGTACCTAAGGTAACATAGGTTTTGGGTGTAGGTACCTCTTACCTTTCTACTTACTTCGGTCGCAAAATGTAATGCATGTTTCTACTACTTTGTTCTGATCTGAAGGGTATAGAGACCCGGTATTATAACTGACTAAGGCATTTCACTTCAGCCCTCAGAAGTGACAACACATCTATAGTCTTCTTTGATTTGGGGTTGGTTGGTTGTCCTTGAGCTACAGTAGCCATTTACCATCGGGTGAACTATATTCATTGGAATGTTATTAAAAAAAAACTAAAAACATAAACATTAAAACATTGCTAGGAATTTATGTATGCAGATGTTTAGATCTATATAAATCTATACACGGTATTTGTAAATAGGTTGTTTTTGCAATTCACTTAGAAGTTAGGTCCCCTAGGTCTCGAGAGGATTGCGCGCGGGTGAAGCGAGGCGTGCCGCGCGGGGAAGATATTTCTAGGTTTATTATAAGTACGAATAGTTTTAACGTAGGAATAGTTTGACTTTGTAGAGGAAACACTTGTGATTGTATGATGTTTAGTAAATAAAATAAAATTGCATTGAACAGAACTAAACCCCTCGTTTTATATATTCAAATAAAGTAAGCGTGTTATACTAGATATTTTACAATATGACGTTGAACCCAAACTTATATTAAAGCCTCCTCAATACATTGACCTATGGAGGGCACATTTGCCGTCGATGTCACGATTGGTATGTGAGTTGCCAACCGCAATTTTTATAATTATTTTGTGCTATTTTCAGATGGATACTTACTAGACCTATTTTAACGGCCCTCTGTGACAACCATGGGATGACAGGGTTGAATACCCTTTGCAAACCGAAAAAAAAAACAACACTATGCTGCTATCTTACGCAGATAAAACGGGAAGGGATCTTGCACTTCGTATTTCGAATTCCTTCCCGTTTGATTAAACTTATTTGTCTATCCATCCTTATCGGTCATCAAATGCTCACTGTTGAACTTAGGACGCCGCCATCATCATCTACCAGAACTGCAGCTGTAATATAGGTAACAGCAGCATGGTCGTTGTAAGTTTTGGAATATTTATTTATTGAGAGATGGAAAAGTCTATTACCATACAGCCTATTAAAGTCCACAGCTGAACATAGGCCTATCCCATAAGTTGTGTCATAGCGTGGATGTTTGTCGTAGTTGACACGTTTGGCTAGCGGGTTTTCAAGCGCAGTTTTTTTTTATTATATTGAACTGTTATCAAGATGATGCTCCTGCCCATCTCCTGCCTGTCTCCCTCTGCCACTTCTGACCACACCCACGGGATGATATGTGGTGATGGATATTCTTATGACGTCATACCGCACGTGGGAAAAGTGTCTGACATTTATTTGTAGACATTAATGGTCAATAAGGCTATGACTTTGATGAGATGTTACGAGTAATGACGAAAAGGAAACCTACTCAGACGCTAATATTTTTTTAAATTCATTAATACGTGGTAGAGCCATGCTGCAGTTATATTAGTAGTATAGTTGTATCACGAATGGGTCGGCTCGACCGGGGAAGGACCACGCTCTCACAGAATACCAGCGTGAAATAGTAGCTTAATGCTGCTGTATTTCGTATGGTGAGTGTAGAAAACCGGAGACCCTTTTTACTGGAAATGAGACATTCCATCTTAGTCCTCTCGGGTGACAACGCATCTGCATTTTGATTCGTAATCGAGGATGGATGTAGATGTCTATGGGCCACAGCAACCACTTACCATCAGGTGGACTGTGTGCTCGTTTGTCACCCTATCCTATATAAAAAAAGGAAATAGAGTTAATGGGGCTCTACACACTATTGTGGAAAGTCAGAATGTGTAAAAAAAGGCACGTATGGCAATCTACAATGGTGTGTTAGTCCCCAATTTAACGTATGGCAGTAAAAGTGGGGTGTGGCAGAAGAAGCACGAGAGTAGAATAAATGCAGTAGAAATGCGGTAGCTAAGGAGTATGTTAGGGCTGAATATGAATGACAGGGTGAGAAACTGTGTGATAAAAGGAGTGTGGTTTGCAGGATGATGGAGTGACCAGGATTTAGAAAGGAATACTTCGGTGGTTTTGTCATGTAGAAAGAATGAATGAGAATAAAGTGACAAAGCAAATTTATGGTGCAGAAGTAAACGGAAGAGTCGGTAAGGGACGCCCTAGGCGAAAGTTTTCCAGCTAAATTGGCGATCTATTTAAAAGGGGCCAAATTTAGAGTACCCTTAACCGACGAGCGTGTATGCGTAGATATATGAATGTGGAAGAGGCGAGAGAGGTGCGTCAGGATCGTGCCAAATGGAAGTCTGTAGTCTCTGCCTACCCCTCTGGGTGACAGGCGCGAGTGCTTATGTATGTATGTATGTACCACTAATTGAAATCGTTGTACAAAACTATCAAGCTATTGCGAAAACAAGTAATTATAAAAGTAGACGTTAATTATCGTCTTAATGTAGTGCATGTTCAATACGATAATGATATCCTTACAATCGACAATAGCGGTATAATAGCAGCAAGGAATACTGCAATGGAATTTGTCAGCCCGATGGGGCGTACGTTTGATGACACGGTAACAAACTGGCCGTACAAACAAACATACGGCTCTGTAAAATTTCTCATAACAAACTACTGGTAAGAAAAAACCTTTTATTCTACCAATAAAACGCTGACGGTTCCAAACGAGCTATCTTACTCCAAACACAGATACAAATTTACGAATTGCATTCAATACAGGCGACTATCGCCTTTATCACAACGTGAGTAGGTCGATTAGGGAAATATAGGGAATAAGTGAGTTTTCGAGGGCCACCCAAGCGGTTTTCTTCGAAAATGCGCCATAAAAATGAGTCGCCGGTTATAATACCGTTTCGAGCCGGTGAGCCTCAATAACAGTCATTTGATTACCGGCTAATATAATGATTATTACGGCCCGCGTGTGATGTGTGAAGAATATCGCGCGTTGTCAGCTGGCCGCTTTTTACTCTATTTTAGACTTGTTGGACAATGTGCTGTTCGATCTTTATAGTCTGGCTCTTTGTTAAAAATGAAACTTATTATTTACATAGATAAGGAAAACAAAACCAAGTAATTGATAGAATCAGGCGTTACTTTGCAGAAATCCATTATAACGAAGAAATTAATTAATTTATATGATAAAAAATAAAAATATAAATTTCTTCGCAACCTTCCGCTAAACAAATACAATGATGTGTCTAGCCTGGATTGAAGACACATCATTGTATTTGTTTAGCGGAAGGTTGCGAAGAAATTTATATTTTTATTTTTTATTATAACGGATTTCCGCAAAGTAACGCCTGATTCTATCAATTAATTTATATGACTTAGCGGTCAGCCGCCGTAGAGTCTACATCACCTGAGGATGCCTCGTGCAGAGGCGAAACACGTGTCGTATTATCGTCGACGGTGTTGGGAGTAGTGCTGCTGGGACTAGTGGTGACGTTTGACTGATTGAGGCAGGGCGGGAGGTGTTCTTCAATCCAGGTAAGACACATCATTGTATTTAGTTAGCGGAAGGTTTCAAATTAATTAATTTCTTCATCAAAACCAAGTAAGAGTGTAGTGGCGCAGTAAGTATATCAACTAACCCAAAATCTTTGCTTCCTAATAACAACTAAACTGTTAGAATATATAACACTGCGCTTGCCAAGTCGCTTGCCGAGTATGGTATGGTGCAGTAAATATCCCTCTTGTAAGGCGATCTATGGGGAGGTTGTTCATAGACTGTAATTGACAGACAAATGAATAGATGGAAGACTAAAAGTCCATCTAATAGTAAGTAAATGCTCTATGGCTCATAGATTCTTATAGTTTTTATAGAATAAAGGTGACAAACAAGTACCTTCACAGTCCACGTGATGATAAGTGAATGCTGCGGCCTATAAACATCTGCATCTTTCTAATATTAAAGATCAAAATTCAGATGCGTTGTTACCCGTGAGGACTAAGACAGAATGCCTCGTTTTCAGTAAAAAAAAAGAAAGAAAAAATCATTTATTTGATAATCATATTTTACACACAATTTAAGAAATATAAATAGAAATACAACGGGCAAAAATATGCATGCACAGGTGTAAGACTGTTTAAGCATTAAAAATTGTTAATAAGCAAAGTTAAGTACATGCACGACGTTAATTAATAATGAAACAAAAAAATACAAATAACAAATTAAAACAAATAATTTAAAGATGAAATGTGACATCGAATAGGTCTCCAACTCAGCATAATGCTGCAGAGGCAGCGCTGGATTTCAGTTGGAGCCTTGTGACTTCACTGACGAGTCGACGTATGAACCTCCAATTGTCCACCAATTACGCGTAACTACGACTTATAGACTTTAATTACTAGAGAGTAGTGCTAACGAACATAGTTAAATATATATACCTATACCTAAATAATATATGAATATAAATATTCATACCTATACCTATACCTATATCTATGGTATATATTTTTACCGTATACTTACACATGAAATATTTGGCTCTATGGGGAACTCATCTTTTACTTTTTTCATAAAGCTTAAACCGCAAGCAAAGTAACAATAAAATTTATGATTTTAGTACCTACATATATAATTTATATTCTGTACCCCAAGAGACACGCCATGTTACGAGACCTGCCAGATTTAAAAAGCGTCTTTCGTTCTGTACACGTACACGTGTACAGAACGAAAGACGCTATGTATACGAAACACAGCAGCATTGAGCTGCCATTTTAAGTTGGTTTTCTGAGAGAGTGTGGTACTTTCACCTGTCGAGTCGAGCTATTCGAGCTACAATCATAATATAATTGCAGCGTTCACCACGTAAAATGTACATAGGCTGTAACTTTTCTTTAACTGCTGGACATGGTCTCTCCGATATATATACTATATACGTATGCGATTATATATGTGATTATGGCATATATATCTTAATTTATGATTTTGCGTATTCAGTTTCTTTACTAGGAATCATCTCGTCGGTTGTCTCGTATTTCGGTTAAGAAAAAATAAAATAGCTATCTACTTTATTCCACCTGCTCTAAATTATGGCATATCCTTTGAGATTTTACCAAACCTGATACTAGGTTTGTAAAAAATACAGGTCGAAAGATGTCACTAAAGCATTTTCGAGGCTAGATTTTACGAAATAATTTAACATTAGAAACTCCGAAAATGAAAAACTTTATTGATATGCCACGAAATTTATTTTCCTCATACTGATATAACGCTTGATTAAAACAAGTATCTACTTGTAGATATAAAAAAATGTTTACTTGCGAAATTATTACCATTCATACATGTATTCATATATGGTGTGCTAAGTAATAATTTGTATAGAGTAAGTTTTTTTATATAGAGTATGGGTAACCAAAAAGCACACCGTCCAGCTGATGGTAAGTGGATGCGGACCCATATACATCCACATTTACATCCATTCTCGATTAAAAATCATAGAGCAGATACGTTGTTCCTCCTAAGGATTAAAATTCAAAAACTGGTTTCCACTACAGAAGTCTTCGGTTCTCTACACTCACCATTCGAAACACAGCAGCATTAAGCTGCTATTTTATGTGAGAGCGTGGTCCCTTTGCAGTTTAGCCGATCCATTCATATTGCAACAATAATATAGCTACAACGTGGTTCTATCACGTATAAAATAGGTAACAAATAAGTTTTGAAAGTTTATGCTGCCGCCATAACTGAATGACTTATGCGACATCAACGTTCCGAAGTGGTGACGAATTCATGAAGGCGGTACTGAATGTGTCAAATAAGGCATCGAAAACAAAAATGTAGTAGAGTTGTTTAAGTTTTAAATATTTTATAGTTGCTTCTGCTCTTTCATACGATAAGTTTTCTTAGTATTTTAAACTGGTCACTTGTTTTTCCAAAAACGACAAAACTCTTTAGTATGGCGGCAGTGGCAGGAAATACAAGCCACTTATAACATTCTATCTCCTAATAAAACGTTTTTCACTTAGGTACGTTTCTCGGGAGTGGTGTTCGGTTTACTGAAGGAGCTGGTTGTAATTAAATTGGCCTTTACCTATATGGCTCAAAGCGATAACATTCTTTAAATTAAATAGCTTAATAAATATTATATCAGCAAAAGACTGATGTATATAACAAAATGTAAGACATCCGATAGTTCGAGTTATAGGCAAGGAATGGGCAAGAAACACTTAAATTGAGAAAAAATATTTTTACGACGTGGTAGAAACATGCCGCAGCTGTATTATGTCTTCAGCGCGAGTGGTTCAGCTTTACCTTAAAAGGATTTGCACAGAATACCGTTATCGTTATCATTTAGGCTATTAAAGTCCACAGCTTAATATAGGCCTCCCCCATAGATTGATGTGATATCTGCCACAGTTGCCACGCTTAGCAAGCGGGTTTACAACCACAGTTTTTATTTTTAGTCTTGTAAGGAAGACGCTGCTGTACAGCTCCTGCTTTGTTCTCCTCTACCGCCTCTCCCATTCACGGGATGATATGGGGGAACTCTCACGGGATATCAGCATATAATAGCAGCGTAATGCTGATGTGTTTCAAATGGTGAGTGGCGAGAACTGAAGACCTATTTTAATACATCACTAAGTGGATGCTGTGGCCTATAGACATCTACCTCATTGATTAGGAATCAAACTGTAGATGGGTTTTCACCTCTGAGATCTAAGATAGAATGATTCGTTGTCAGTAAAAATAGCATTATATTTTTTGCTCTTGACCTCCATCTGGCCCGGGGGCAAAGAAGAGGTCTACGATTAGGCGAGTTTGCCCAGGAGTTAGCCTGTTAACACGCATCTTAAAGAGGTAGTATATAGTATGCTTCTCAACGCTTACCATAGCAGCATTGAACTGCTATTTTTATGTTGGTATTCTATGAGAGCATAGTCTTTCTCGCGTCAAGCCGACACTTTCGTGCTGCAAGTATAAAATAGTTGCAGCGTAGCTCCACCATGTAAGAAAAAGTTTAAACTGGCAACGAAGTTATTCCTAATCGAGGATAGATGTATACTATGGGTCCCAGCATCCACTTACCATCAACTGAGCTGTACTTTTGTTTGTCAACATCTAGCTAACAGCATCCTCTTACCTTTAGGCGGAATGTCTCACTTAATTATTTAAAAAAATAACTTTTATCGAAAAGCAATATCTGGCTTCAAGGTATTAAAAAATTTAAAATTATATTCACATAATAGATAATAAAGTCGGTGCGAAAGATTATCACAAGAGCAATGTAAAAACTGGTATATCGTCTATACAGTTACATTAAAAACTTTTTATCACCCCTAAGGGGTAGAATTTTCGCTCCAAATTTATATGGACTGGACTACTTCTAAAATATATCCTATTAAGTAGTAAAACACCATAGAAAAAGGTGATCGATGTTTGCCAAATAAGCCCATTTTTATCGAACGAGATACAGGAATATGCGACAGTGGCAAGTTTAAATACTTTCAATCTAAAGTAATTTTTTTTTAAATCTAAAGTAGAGAAAGGATATAATACCTGTATGTTTTTTTATAGATTAAAGTTGACACACCCACAGTCCACATGTAAGTGGATGCTGTGGTCCATAGATATTCACATTTACCCTCGATTAAGAATCAAAATACAGATGCGTTGTCTACCCTTGTTGACTAAAGTGGAATGTCTCGTTTCCAGTAAAAACAGGTCTCCGGTTCTCTAACCTCACCATACGAAACACAACATCCTTTAGCTGCTATTTTACACTGGTATTTTGTGAGAGCGTGGTCCTACCCCGGTTGGGGTTGGGTTAGGAGAAATGGAGATTCGTTTTTACTGGAAACGAGGCATTCAATCTTAGTCCTCATGGGTGACGACGTTACTGCATTTTGATTCTTCGTCACAGCTTCCACTTACCATCACGTGGACTATGTGCTCGTTTGTAACCCTTACTCTATAAAAAACAAAAAATGATATATCATGTATATGTGTATATTATTAGCTTATAATAAAATTGCTTGTAAATCATTTGATAAGTTATGATATCTTATCTCAAATCAAAACCGTAATCAAAGACGTTTCTTTTTCAGTAACTTAAAGTGTTTGGGCACCTCGCCCTCCGGTCCGCAAAAACCCAATCTCTGCATAACCGAATTTTCCCGATCATACCCTCTCGAGCACTTATTATCCGTCTTCACTTAGCCACCCTCCTCTACCAATACAACTTTGTCGAAGTAAGCTCAATCCGCGCGAACTTAGTTGAAGAAAAAATTGAAGAGAATACTGGTCGTACTTTGACAAAGTCCGTCGAGTGCAGGCGCTGTAAGGATATTTGTTATTTATCCCGATGTCGGTGCGAGCCGTGTTCGAGATGTTAGAATAATTGAATGTTTTCCTCTTTTGATGCGGATTCATAATTTGTATTATTGTATTATTCATTTGATTTTACAATGAGCTTTTTTATTTTTGAATGCCGCGGTTTTAAATAACGACCGTTTGTACCAAACTGTTAGTGCGATGTTTAAATTACTTCTGACGGTCACCAGTCAGTAGATTGCATATTATGGTAAGTGAATGCTATGGCCCAAAGATATCTACATTTATCCTCGATTAAGAATCAAAATGCTGACGCGTTGCCTTGAGGACTAAGATGGTATGCCATGTTTCTAGTAAAAGGGGTCTCCGGTTCTCTACGAACTCCGGAACTCACCGTACGAAACATAGCAGTATTGAGCTACTATTTTACGCTGGTATTCTCCGAGAGCATGGCCCTTCTCCGTTAGAGCTGATCCATTCACGCTGCAACCAAAATATAATTGCAGCGTGGCTTTATCACGTAAATCCATATGCAATAAACAACGACTACCATCATTCAATCAATCATCAATTTCTGGACTAGCATTACCAGACCTAGTTGACGTAGCTGATGATGTTGACAATTTCGATATTTATTTTTATCATGCAAATCCAAATTCTAGCATTTATGCAAATATCTTTTTTACCGTTAAAGTACCTTGTAATACTTGCTTTGTAAATACGCTTTATTACATTCTACCTTGAAACTACATTGTAACTCTTAAATTAGTTTTGTCAAAAGGCACAGTTTAATAGGTATAATAAACGTGTTCAGAATCCATTTTTAAATGAATATAAGTAGTATAAAAAACATAAAGTACCTTTTAATACATTCAATGTTTTAAAACTATATTCTTTTGTGCAATATCCTAACCTACTACATTTGCATAATAATAGTGAATAAATGATAAAATTAAATTTATTTAAAGCTTTATATTCACATAGTTAAATTTTAAATGTAATGTTTTGTAAATGCACATTTCGTCGCCTAGCGAACCAATTGTTTTAAAGCTTTACAGGCTACTCGCCTCTAGATGGCGCTTTTTTTTATTTTTTTATAAACACTCACGCCTGTCACCCAGAGGGGTAGGCAGAGACTACGGACTTCCATTTGGCACGATCCTGACATTCCTCTTTCGCCTCTTTTGGATAAAATATATCTACGCATACATGCTCGTCGGTTAAGGGTACTTCTAACGTGGCCCATTTTCAAAATATCGCCAATTTGGTCGATAAACTTTTTCCTAGGGCGTCCCTTCCCGACTCGGCCGTTCACATCTGCCATATAAATTTGCTTTGTCACTCTTTCCTCATTCATTCTTTCCACATGACCAAACCACCGAAGCATTCCTTTCTTAATCCTGGTCACAACATCATCTTGCATACCACATTTATCTCTTATCACGCAATTTCTCACCCTGTCATTCAGATTCAACCCTAGCATATTCCTTAAAGACCGCATTTCTACAGCATTTATTCTACTTTCGTGCTTCTTCTGCCACACCCAGCTTTCACTACCATACATTAAAGTAGGGACTAACACAGCATTATGAATTACCATACGTGCCTGTTTTGACACATTCTGGTTCTTCATAATAGAGTGTAGTGCCCCATTCACTCTATTCCCTGCATTTACTCGTCGTTCTATATCCCTATCATATCTACCATCCCTGCTAAATACACATCCCAAATACACAAACTCATCCACTTGCTCAATTAACTCTCCTTCTATTCTTATTTCACATACCGTTTTGCTTTCTTCTCTTTCAAAAACCATCACTTTCGTCTTACATGCGTTCACTTTCATTCCCCTTTCTTTTAATTCCCAGTTCATTAATGTAACCATCATTTGCAACTCAGCCGCCGATGACGCAAGTATGACTTGATCATCGGCATACAAAAGGCATTTGACGGTTAACTCGCCCATTCTTAACCCACATTCTTTATCTTTCAAAGTTTGCAAACACCGGTCCATAAATAGGTTGAACAGCCAAGGGGAAGCTACACAGCCCTGTCTGACACCTTTTTGGATGCCAAACCAGTCCGAGTAGACCCCATTGATCCTGACACAAGCACTAGAGTCCTATAAAGAGACCTTAATGCCTGTATCAAACCAGCGCTCAACCCATATGAGTTCAGTGTTTGCCATAACACATTCCTGTCCACTCTGTCATAAGCCTTTTCCAAGTCCATGAATGCACAAAAAACTTTCTGGTTTTTGGCCAAAAACTTCTCCGCAATCATGCGCATGGAAAAGACTTGATCTGTACACCCCATTCCCTTTCTAAAACCCGCTTGCACATCCCAAATTTTTCCATCAGTTTCTTTCATAACTCTTTCAATTAACACCTTAGCATACAGTTTACCCACAATACTAAGCACGCTGATACCGCGGTAGTTTTTGAAGTCCTGCTGTGACCCTTTTCCTTTATATATTGGTACTATAACTGCTTTACACCAGTCATCCGGTACCCGTTTTAATTCCCAACATAAATTAAACAAGGTGTACAGCAGGCCTGCCACCACTCCCTCTCCAGCCCTTAGCATCTCGAGTGATACTCTATCATATCCAGCTGCCTTACCTGCTTTCATGCTTTTCATTGCTTTCATTATTTCATCTACACTTATCTCCATACCTTTCTCTCCACTTCTTTCGGAATTTCTAGTTCATTTAATTCAGACGACTCTTCACTCATAAATACGCTTTCAAAGTATTCCTTCCATCTGTTTAAATTCGAAACTTCATCGTTCAGATGTTTTTTAAATGTATTAATTTATTGTCAATTGACATAGAATGACATAGAATTATTTATATTTATGGTTATATAGAAATCATATATTCATAACTGTATATAATTCTATCTAAAGAATTTATTACTAATGCAATTAACATGGGTTTCGTTTCAAGGTTTCGTAAGAGGCTTCGTTTGCTAAATGAGTGGTTTGATTAAATAGTATATAGAGCCAATAAGCAAGTCACGCCGCTTTTGTATTAATTTCTTTAAAAGTAAAAATAAATTGAAAGTATAGTAATTATGTATTAATTTTGTTTGTTGTATTAAATGCAGGTATGTTATATTTTATTGGTATAGGTAGGTACCTATAGCGCTTTTATTTTTTAATTTTGGTGCGATTTACGCGGGTTGAGCTAACTGTATATTGAAATCTTGCATTGGTGTAAGGTATCCTACTTGGGTTAGGATTTAATTTGATTAATTACAGGATCACGTCGAACCCAGTTGCCTGCTCTGTTACCTGCAATCAGGATGTTTTTAAACTTCAATAGCCACACGATTCATCTTTGCAATCTCCTGTCGCGAGGGTTTGTCGTTTATTAAATGTGATGTAATGGCAGGGGCCGTCTAGAATATATATTATGATCACAGATTGTAGACTTTCGATATTACATTTGATGTGCATAGATTAAAATGAGTGACTTAGATATGAACACGGTCTCATTTCCACAGATTTAATTTACGCAGATGAATAGACAGACACATAATCTTGCAGAACTGGTTTGCCGTTTGATGGTTTTCATCGTAATTCTATTTTCTGAGCGACTGAATGCCTTAGCCACCTGTTTACATTGTTTGCTATGTTTAATAAAAATTATAGTCATGGCATATCTTTAAATACAGGTATCAACATAACTTTACGTATTTTTTCGTATATTTTTAAAGAATAAGTCAGGGTGACAAGCGAGCACACAGTCCTACCGATGGTGGCAGATGGTCGTCACCCCTAGGGACGAAGAGGGATGACCTCCAATGAAAAGGATTTCTACAATCACCGTTCGGAACGTAGCAGCATTAGGTATTCTACTGTTTCACGTCGGTATTCTGTGTGAGATCTGTGAGATGACCCTACCCGGTACAGCCGACCCATTCGTGCCGCAGCCACATACAGCATCAGCGTAGCTGTACCTCGTATCTTTTGTATATTAATTTCTTATTTTGTGTAAAGTCTATGGTGTTCATTAATATCACCAAGCACCATAGCGTCAAGCGCTGAACAACTTAAGTACGATTCGCAAAAACACCAATAAAATTGTTAATTACAATTTTAATTTTAAGTTAATTTTAAGTTAATTGCAGAAACATCGTGAAGAAACATTCATAAAAAGCTAAGATTTTATAAGTCGTTTTATAAACTTTCCTTCACCGCTGAGCAAGTGGTAAATTAGTACTTAAAATCTCAAGTAAATTATTTATTGGAAACTCATAATATCTTCGATAGTTAAAAAAATCTAGAATATGAAGACCGTTATCACTCTTTATTGCAAAAATAAGATGTGTTCAAGAATAGCCTATGCGCAGCGATGTGACAGATTTTACTTAACTATTATAGCAAAGCCCTTAAAACTTACGTTATTGGACATCTATGTGTCAAATGCGTTAGGTAACAGGGGAAAGAAGCATAATTCCTAGTCATAGGTTTGAATCCGCCGCGCCGTCTGACTACTATGCAAATTGCTCCCCGCACATAAATTTCCAGCTTAGTTGGATTAGACCAAGAAAAAACTAGTTATGATAATAGCGTTGCTAGTGTTTTAAAAAAGCTCAAATATAAAAACAATTTCTTTCATTAAATAACATCTTTTTTATAGAATAAGGGAGACAAACGAGCACACGGTCCACCTGATGGTAAGTGGATGCTGTGGCCCATAGACATCTACATCTATTCTCTAGTAAGATTCAAAATGCAGATGCGTTGTCACCTCTGAGGACTAAGGTGGAATGCCTCATATCCAGTAAAAAGAGTCTCCGGTTCTCTACACTCCACGTACACTACACCTGTTATAGAATCGTAACGCATAAATATTTTACATACCTATGTAGGTGCATTTTCCCTTGTTTCTTAACTTAAATTGATTCACTGCATTCCAATTAGAGATATTAATAATAATCGTTTAAATATATCATTATTTGTGAGTTATGGGCTTGTAATACCAGTTACTAGAGTACACAAAATTAGTAGTTATTTTATATATAAGTACACGCTTTTACAACAAAATCCCAGAAAATGTACAAAATTTGACAATAAAGTTTAAATGTTTTACTAAAGAAAAATGTACAAAAAAAGTTATTATAATATCAAGGAATACATAAATGGAAATAATAATATGATTACTACCATGCTGGTTCTATTAAAATTATAGTAAAGTGAAATATGTTAAAAAAAGTCCCACTGGGTTTCTTGCAGGTTCTTTCCGGGACAGAGGTGTTTTCCGATACAGTGGTAAATAAAAAAAAATATATTTAATAAAAATCATTCAGGTCATTTCATTTAATTTCCATTACAATTACTATATTTATTTATTTATTTATTTATTCCTTCATTTTATTAAATTAGTATGGTCACGTCTAATTACTAATTACAAACAACACTGAACATCATCTTAACTGTTCTTCACTTACCATGTTGTCACTCCATCAAATACCTATGTCGCCGCTCTTTTTTATCGTGGGTAAATCAGCACTTAGGTTATGCTGGTCTCCTACCGGCTAAGCCCTGCGGTCGCCATCATCATCGTATATGATGAAGGGGACATCCAGTGACCACCAGGAGAAACTAAGATAGGAAGACTGGCAACTAATAATGGGAGTGTGTCAGGGAGGTCGCCACTCAAGAACCTTTCTTCCGCAAGAACATTTCTACACCAAATAATCTTAATTCCTTGTGAAAGAACACAACACGACTCAAAGCAATTACCGACACTAATCAGAAACACCTGACAAAAACCGATTAATTAAAGCAAGATATTTCTTATAGGTTGGTTCTTTCAGTCCACTAATCTTCCTACTGCCGATTTCAACCGCTGAGCAACATCGTCAAGTTACGGACTTATGGTTTGAAAGGATGAGAGCCAGAATATTTTCAGGCTGTGAAGCATTTCATCTTAGTCCTCAGAGATGTGACAGGTGTTCTGATGATTCTGTAACCACTTATTCTATCAAGTAAACTTTAGCTCGTTTCGCACTTTAATTTCTAAAAAAGAGTATTACGAATAAGTTATATATGTGAACCTGTACAGTATTCGCTTTACGCTTAAATATTTGATCGCAAAACGGTTGGCTTTTTATCATAAAACTCATTATAAATTGAAAATATGGCGTCTTAAAATTTATTAATAAATGCACTGATTATAGTTTAAAGCGAAGCTCCCGCTGTGACTTTACAAAGTCTCGATCGAGTTTTAGATTTTGTAATCAGATTATTGACGCATTTTTTATAGGATTAGGGTTACAAACGAGCACACAGTCCACTTGATGGTAAGTGATTAGGTACCCATAGACATCTACATCTATCGTTGATTACGTATTAAAATGCAGATGCGTTGTCACCAGTGAGGACTAAGACGGAATGCCTCGTTTTCGGTAAAAAGGGTCTCCGGTTCTCTACACATCGAACAAAACAGAGCAGTGTTGAGCTGTTATTTTTACATTGGTATTCTGTGAAAGCATGGTCCTTCCCCGGTCTAGCCGACTCATTCACCGCACAACAATACACTAATATAGCTGCAGCATGGCGCTATCACGTTGAAAAATGATGCGCACAATTAACAAACTAGCAAGGTTGATTCTGTTTTAAAATATAACCTGAGTGTTTAAAACAATTACTAGTAATACACATTACACGATTATATAAGAACTTTATCACGGCTTTATTATATAAATACCTAAATAAGTTTTTAAATTTAAGCGAGAATAGTCGCTAAACAACTTTACATCGTTCTGAATCCTAAACGGTCATTCAAAATGAAAAATGACTATAGAAAACTAAATTTTATTTCCAAAGACCTAATCAATGATATCCCGCTTGATATAGTTCGTAGACTTTAATTTTTTTTTCTTTTAAGCAATATGGCGTCTGGTTGTCGCCATATTGGATTTTAATTACTATCATGTCTTTGGTGATACTCACAAGATTAAGACTAATCGATAGACATAAGAATCATCAAAAATGATCCACGCGTTTGGTTTCTTGAGCGCCTCTCAGTAACAAACATACATACATATATACATAGATAGGCTGATAAACACATTACCTTCTGCAGTGAAGTAAAAAAAAATTATGTATTCTTTATTGCTCTATAACGAGTCGGCTCTACCTTCACACTGCGACTCTATACCTACAGCGTTTGTGGGTACCATCTTGACGAGTATACGGTAGGCACAGACAGATCTTTTTTGCGTCAAACAAGTTTAGGTCGGAATAAAATGCGCGACTTTTAGATGAAGTGCAAATAATGTGTCGATGAAATTCAATATAAAATTTTACTGAATTAAATTGTTACAAGTAAATCACTAGCTCTTAAATATTGATATCACAAAATTGTTTTACATTATTCAACTTTAAATTATTTTTTATATTTGATTAATATAATGGTTTAAAGCTTCATGGGGATTGGTAGAGAATGCCTCAAGGCATTAAGTCCTTCCTTTGTATTCTTTTGTTTTAAGAATTGCAATAAAGAATATATAAATAAATAATCTTATAAAACAGAATTTAATAATTACGGTCCGCAGATTTTCATTAGGAATTTATAATAAAGTTACTAAATACATTTTTGGAATATTTTTTTCAAATACAAGTTGAAAAATTAAAATTTGATTGTCGGTATGGAGCATATGGAACTGAGACGTGGTCCTTCACTGCTGGCCGTATGAGGACGCTCAAGGTCGCTCAGTGAGCTATGGAGAGGGCTGTGCTCGGGGTTTCTCTGCGTGATAGACTCAGAAATAAGGATATCCACAATAGAAGTAGCGTGACCGACATAGCCCAACGGATTAGTATGCTGAAGTGGCAATAGGCCGGCCATATAGCTCGAAGAACCGATAGCTGATGGCGAAAAAAGGTTCTCGAGTGGCAGCCTTGTATTGGTAGGCGTAGTGTAAGGCGACTCCTCACTAGATGGAGTGAGATCCTGGTAAGACATGCAGGAAGTCGATGGATACAGGTGGCTCCGGACCGTGCTGTGTGGCATTACTTGGGGGAGGTTCAGCAGCGACTACGTTCAGCAGCGGACTTGTGAAGGGCTGTAATGATGATGATGATGATGATGATGAATCAAAGATGAAATTCCGTTATTCCGTTTGTTGAAAGATGCGGCTGTAGGAAATGCCAGATAAAACACATAGTTTCCGACAGATGGCGGTATAGGCATACTGTTTACAATATTCTGGTTATAGGGAATGTCAAAGATGCAAGACGTCAGATATTGCGAACAGATATCCGCCTTACAATAGCTTTAGTAAATATGCCTTAATTTTGTTACTTGGTGGAGCCACGTTGCAGATATATTATAGATGTAGCACGAATGGGTCGGCTGGACCAGGGTACGACCACGCACTCCCAGTATACCAGCGGAAAATAGCAGTGTAATACTGCTGTGTTTCGTGTGGTGAGTGTAGAGAACCGGAGACCCTTTTAAAGGCTCAAGGCATTCCATCTTAGTTCTCAGGAGTGACAACGCGTTTGCGTTTTGATCCTCAATTGAGGATAAATATGGATGTCTATGGACCACAGTACTCACTTACTGTCAGATGGAGTCTGTGCTTGTTTGTCATTCATTGCTATAAAGAAGACAATTCTTCCCTGCAGAGGGAAAGGCCCACGACCAGCAATAAAAGATGATGTTTGAATATAAAAGTAAGACTTTCAGTCTCTCTGATGATAAGTGATTATAGCAGTCTATGGCCACCTGCAGCCAACTTCAAATAGAGAAGAATACGCGGGCCTTACAACCTGTAATTATACTGGCTCTCAAAACCTTTGAGACTGGAACAAAGGAGTTCACTGCAATTAGGCGATAGTAATAGATAAAAGTCTGGTGGAAAGGATGTCCTATCACCTATAAGTAAGTTTTTAGACATCGTAATATTTCCAAAAATGGAACTCTGTGCAGTCATAAACAAATGTTTCTAAAGTAAACAATCTCATCGCTTATTGGATTCATTATCGCGTAATGGAGTCGAGGAGAAGTGTAGTGGGAAAGTTGGGGAAGATTTATAGATATTGTTACCACGTTGGGCATTCGCAGAGTCAGCTCCCTTATACTATAGACGCTTCTTTTCTTTTTGATATATTTCTTAGGAGTTCCGATTAGAGCGATAATTTTTGAATACAATCGAAAATTGATTATCAGGCAGGGTATAGCAGTGCCTAAATAAACATAGGCATTCACTGTTGCTAGCCGAATATACGGTTAAATAGCGGATTAAGTACTATAGACAGGGGAACAATTACTATATACAACTAAACCCGAAATCTAATATCGGCTAGAGAAACTTATAATAATTACTAATTCCAGCCGCACAAATTCACCATCGCACATCGCGACAAAACTCACGATACCATAGGTACCTACATACCATCTGGAAGACTGGCGGTCCAACGCTGTGCGATTTGTAAGAAGTTTTCTTTCTCGCACAACTTCCTTGAGGAATCGACTACCACCAGATATTTTACCGAACCGATACGACATAGAAACATAAAAAGCATAAAAGGCCGGCAACGCATCTGCAATTTCCCTGGTGTGGCAGTTGTTCATGGTCGGCGGTAATCACTTACCATCAGGTGAGCCGTATGCTCGTTTGCACCCCCTCATATAAAAAAATTATATATAACTTTATTCTGACAACTATTGAATGCACTACACTACTTTAAACGTTTGTTTTTTTTTTTTCTAAGTGCTGGTAATCAAGACATGACGTCTTGATTTTTGATGAGATGTGCCTATAATGCTTGCTTTTTGTTTCACATGTTATATTATAAATTTAGTGGGCTAAAATTAAAATGCTTATTATTTTTGCTTTTTGCACACAGTGTTTGATATTTGATAGATTATACAATAAAAATCGCTTAATTATACATAGGTACATGTCAAATTAAAATTATTTGCTTACTGAGGAATTGGTTAAGTTTAAAGACATTAATTTATATAATTTGAGCAATTGACAAATAATTATTTAATATTTAAAATCAGAACTTTTTGATAGATAAAAAATTTAAAACGATAGAAGAAAATATCCAGTTTTGGTTAACTCCTTGGCTAATTATTACTGTAATTATGAATCTCTATATTAACGCCCTATGAAATAAATATTTTGCATAACGGGACTATAATTAAATACCATTTCTGCTGCTTACCACGATAAATCTATCAGAAATTTAGTGGGAACTTCGCACTTCGAATTCGAACCATCATTTGAACACTTTAAACACTTTAAACTACATGTGAACTATAAGTGAAAACGATATAAACCTCAAGTTATATTGTCCGTTCAAACGCCTTGAGACACTTACCATCATCTTCGAAGGTCAGTACCTACTGTTAGTTTAACAATCTTTAAAACAATCTCACGAAAACACATTGAAAAGTAATTTAGCACTACATTATTTTTGGCTTAAGGACTTGTAAGTTGTAACCAATGCTACAATAAATGAAAATAAATCACATCTATAGCTTAAAAACAGTGATTGCTTTAAGTGCTCGAATAAATATTCTTCAAATTAAGCGATTAAACTGGTTACTCTACAGGAAAACTCAGTTTAAACAACTCCTAAAATTTAATAAACCACGATAGAAGTATCGATGAAACAGATTTTTTATTTCACTTACAATTGCTTAGTGTTTTAGTTTTTGCTTTGAATTGTTTTTTTTTAAATCACCGTTCATGCTGATTTCACCGGATACGGCTTTATTTAGTCATAGGATATCGGTTATTAAAGTCTGAGGTAAATGGTGTTGTTGCTTGTGAATTCGTTTTGTTGCGTACCTACCGTTGCTGTAGAACCTGTCATCGTATGATCCACATATATTACCTTCAAAGTAAAAAGTCTCATACTTTTTTTGCAAGTCATATATGGTGTAAAGCTATAATTATTAGAAGTTTTAAGAAACTAAGGAATGGTCAAATGTTTTTATATATATATATATATATATATATATATATGAGTGTTTTATGCAGCTTATATTAATAATCTCTAGAATTTTTCACGTAATGCTTCCATTTAACTATCTTAATTATAATTATTATTTATTGACGGTCCTGTAGGACCACGGGTTCGAATCCCGCATGGCACAAGTGTCCCCCACCTATATTCAAGAAGCGCTTCGTTCTACGCTACGAACCTAGGATATGAATAATATATAAAACTAAAAATATAAATTAAATGCATAATAACAAACCATTTGTCTATAAATATAGCTCCTGCACGTAGCTGGGACAGATAAGTTTCGTTTTCAAAGTGAAAAATGTCTGGAAGTCGTTCTGAGAACAAAACGAAGATTTTTTTAATAGGTCAGGGAGCAAAAGTGCATACAGCCTCATGTTAAGCGATCTCCGACGCACATGAACAACTCCAACACCAGGGGCATTGTGGGTGCGTAGCTAGCCTTTAAAAAAGGAATAGGCTTTTATTTTGAAGGTTCCTAAGTCATATTGTCCCTGAAAATCTGCCAGTGGTAACGGAATCCACAAAGAAGTCGTGAAGAAGTCGAAGTAAGGAAACTCCAAGTAAATCGCGTAGTCGTGGACAGCCAAGCATCCAGGGGATATGGATGGTATCTTAAATATGTCAAGATCTGCGATGGTGAAGTTTCGTGGCTGGAATTAAACCGAACAATTCCTCTCAGCATTAGTCATGGTAAATGTTATAGAAAATGCAAGAGGATAAAAAATGCAAGTACCTAAATGGAACCAATTTTTTATAGAATGAGAGTGACAAACGAGAACATAGTCCACCACCTCATGGTAGGTGGATGCTGTGACCCATACATTTTCCTTTATCCTCGTTAAAGGATCAAATAAGTTGTCATCCCTAAGGACTAAAATTGAATGCCTCGTATCCATTTAAAAGGGTCTCCGGTGCTCTACACTCACCATACGAAACACAGCTTAGTGCTGCTATTTTACGTTGATATTACTAGATAAAATATTATAAAAAATAAGATTAGAAAGATAAAAATAATATAATAAAATTAGGGCATTTTTATATTATTTTTATCTCTCATATATAATTACATATATTTTTATACTATACCGATACATACTTACTGCTATTCATCCTATACCTGTTATACTATTGTAGTACCTACCTACTGAATAAAAGGATACAGTTAAAGAGGCACTGACTCATCCTAACTACCTATTATCCGATGTACTAACATATACGCGATAAGATCGCAGTCGGAAGCCTTTGATCCAATGTAAGGACACGGTGGTCATTACACCTAAAAACAGATAGCAGTTATAACAAAAATATTTTTACTTTAATAGTGAAATGATAGCTTTTAATATTAGAAATGCAAAACAAAGGAAAGAAGTTCAAACATTTTATGTAATTTCTTATTTTCTTAATATGTAAGGTGGAGGACGTAATGGTTTAACCCAAACTCTACAAAAAATGTAGAGACGAATTTTAAATTTTATTAAATAAAAATTAAAAATTATATTTAAACGCTGTATTATCTACATACGCCGTAACGACACGGGAAATATCTAACCTTTGGAAGTCGAATACGTTCGCAGTGGGAAGAGAGTGACCGGCAACACAGGATATTCCCACCCACTTTTAAACGACTCGGATCTGCGAGACTGTACTTTGTACCGTAATGAACAGCGGTCTTTACAGTGTACAGAGCTCACTCTGTTTATTTAAAATGAAAAAATCTGTGACGATAAAATATAAGTGGTTGGTTCTAGTAAAATCGATATGCACTTTATGCAAATAATAATATGATAATAATATATTTAATATCCTGGCTTTAAAAAAATAGATGTTTTTTTTTTAATTGTTTTATTTACGTAATTTTTATACCTAAACGTCAATTACTACTGGTTACGCAATTATGTTCTGTGGCTACATTATTTATGTTAATCGAATGCAAAATAATTGCTACAGGTTACAGGTAATAAATTCATTCGAAATGTTATGTGAAAGTGATTAAAAATACGATTGTAAATATTGTCACTAAATGAAACTATAAAACTAAACTTCTGTATTAGATAGATATAAAATAATACAAATTGAATCTACATTATAGGTACATATACGCAGTATTCAGTGCCCATTTGCTTATGTCATACATAATTTATTTGCTTTCTTACTAAACGCTTAGATCTTTTTACTCGCCGACAGATGGCGCAATTAGAATCTCAAAACACATTTTATTCCCAGCGTAAGCCGAATTCTGAAACCTTTCTGAAACTTTCTCCCGCATCGTTTTTAAGGGTTAATTAAATTACTTCGAATAATTCCAATACAAATTTGATTGTCATAGTACTTAATGTTTAAATAATTTGGGTAGGGCAGATGTTTTGTAGAACGGAAAATTTCTTTTCTCATCTTCTTCCTTTATTAAAAAAACTTTATATAATTTGATATACATAATTGTATTTTCATACCCAATATTTTATATCGCATTCTAGTGCAAGTGATTTAATATTGCAAGTATTAGATACTGCATAATTTGAAGTTTCATAAATCGGATATAATATTCACAAATACATATGAAATTTTAATAAAATACAATGCATACATACATTGTAGGAAACTTATTACAGGAAGTAAATTTAATTCACTTAAATAAAACAAATTGAATAATTATAAAACATTTAATACTTAGGTATTACAAATTTTCTATTTTCGAACTAGGTAAACTACGTTAAAATATTAGGTACTTTTATAATTAGTTGAAGTTTCGAAATACCTACTTGGTAAGAAAAAATAATTGCTAATACTTTTTATGTCATTAACTAAGTACCTATCTATACCTACCTATAAAGTTAGTAACAGTTAAAAGTTGTTTAAGTAAAAGAACTTGGACAGCACTCATTGACTAAGCTGACCTTAATTAGAAGTACTAGGTCATAGTCTTGAAATAATTGCCTTCCGTTCCTAATTCGTCTGCAAATTTTAGATTAGTCAGACGTGCGAATAGGCTGAAACCGGAATTAGAAAATTCCATTATATACAAACATAGTACGTACATACACACATAAAAACATAGTATATATAATTTTACGTGGTCGAGTTATAGGTACCTACGCCATGCTACAGCTATACTGTGATTGAAGCACGAGTAGGTTGGCTCGACCGGGGTGGGACGCTGCTATTTTCTATGGTAAGTACAGTGAACCCGAGGCTCTTATTACTGGAAAGGAAGCATTCTATCTTAGTAGTACTTAGGGGTGAAAACGCGTCTGCGTTTTTATTATTAGCCGAGGATAGGTAGAAGTAGATATCTGCGGGCCACAGTATCCACTTAGTATCTGGTGAACTGTGTGCTCGTTTGTCAACCTTTTCCTATAAAAAAAAAACTATATTTATTATAAAAACACATTTAAACGGGTCAGGCTAATAATAAGAACGTGTTTTAAAAAAGAAAATTATAAAATAAATTGTTCTAATTTTGAAGTATTTAGCTTATGGAATGAATAAAGAGTGGAACTCATCGATGTCTTTGTTCCGAATGTGACTGTTTGAAATTAGCGGTCTCATGTTACTGAATAAGTTGGTTTTTAATTTAAAAATAAAAAGAAACTCGTTCATTAACGCGATCAGTAGGTATGCGAAGAGTTTTAAAATATCCACAAAAATTAATTCAATTCTAAGGATGTAAGTTATAAATGATAGGTATGACATGACGTACATAAAATTTGGAATAATTTATTGACCTTAACCTACCTGTAATAAAAAAGACTAGAGGAATGCACATAGCACAACGGACCAGTAAGCTGAAGTGGCAACGGGCTGGCACAATCGGTGGGGAATAAAGGTTCTCGGGTGGCAGCCCCGTACCAGCGATTGAAGTTAAGGGCAGCCCCCTGCTAGATGGAGTGACGACCTGGTAAGAGATGCAGAAAGTCGATATATGCGAGTAACTCAGGGCCGTGATTTGTAACATTTGGGTGAAGCCCATATTCCGCAGTAGACTTGTGATGGGATGAGATGATGATGATGATGCTATAGAACATATTAAATCTTATTATTTATTTCACTTTAACTCACAGCACTTTGATATACTTACCTAAAACTGGCTAAATACAAAATGAATTTAAGGACTGTCATATGTTTTTATATTTTATTTCTATTCAAAAGAAATTAAAGAAATTTTATGTAGTATGTAGGTCTCTTGTTCTGCAAAAAGTATTGCCAAGGTAGGTATACAATTTATTATATTACATTTTTTTTTATAGGATAGTATGACAAACGGGCACACAATCCACGTGAGTGGTTGCTGGGGCATATAGACATCTACATCCATCAAAATACAGATGCGTTGTCAGACGTGAAGACTGAGATGGAATACCTCGTTTCCAGTAAAAAGGGTCTCCAGTTCTCTACACACACCATACGAAACACAGCAGCATTAAGCAACTATTTCACGCTGGTATTCTGTGACACCGTGGTCCTTCCCCGGTCGAGCCGACCCATTCGTGATACAACTATACTACCTACTAATATAACTGCAGCATGACTCTACCACGTATAAATTTATTTTATTTATTATTAAATTTAAACAATAAATCATTGTACATGTAAGGTATCATTTTTTTATTGTTAATTAACATTTTTTTAAGGTTTGCAGTTATTTTTGTAATTTGTCTAATGTGAGGGCGCTTTTATTTCAGGGCATGTTAAAATACTATATTTTAACAAGCATTTTAGTAATACCAATGTAAGACGACTATACTATTTACTACTACGAATTATCTATAACATTAAATGTATTTGATATTACTGTAACACAATTTGGAACGATTTTTAAATATCTGGATAAAATTATGTAGATGTTATACATATTGGTATAGAATCAGACATCTATTTTAACATATTTTGTCCATATTTTTAACATGAACTTAATACACAATCCTCTTAAGTAAGAGGGTAACGCTCTTTATGTAGGTACTACACCAGTACTTCGATCAATAGTAGATAAATATAGTTTAAAGAACCGTATAAAATTCCAAATTATTCCTTTCATACGAAAATTTTTCGAGTGATCTTGTACAAGAATCAAAACCGCGTGTCCGCGGAAATATTCGCAAAGAACTTTCGAAGTCGACGAGAAGAAACTTGTTAGCGTTCGCGAAAAGCACGGTGCATGAGCGACGAGAGCGGCGACGGCGGGCGCGTAGAGCGTAGACAACGGCGGAGGGCCAGGCCCGCCACAAAAGATATCGCGAGACCTAACGAGCTCAATTGATGAACGAACGGAAACGTGTCCAATTAGAAGGAGGCGGCGAGCGTCGCCCCCGCGCGCCGCGTTAACCAGATTAGCGGAGCGGAGAGCGAGGTGTGGCGCGGCGGACACCTCGGCGCGCGGGAAAAACAACGCGCGGCGCCGGCCCCGCCCCGCGGGGCGCTGCGGGGCGCCGCGCGCGCCATTGGCCGGGCGGGAGGGTGTCGCTGCCGGCGCCGCCGCCGTCGCCGCAGCCGCCGGCCAGTCGTTTGACGCCTGCCGCGCGAGCGGCCGCACCGACCGTCGCGAGTGTCGCTGTCGTAGTGCGCGATCGAGCCGCCGCGAGCCGCCGGCCGGCGCGGCATGGACCTTGCATGAGCGGCCGCCCGCGCGACCGCTGGAGCCGACGGGCACGCCGGCCGTGGAGCGCGCGCCGTGGGTCCCGGGCGGCGCGGGCATGCGCTTCGAGGGCGCCGAGCGGCGCGACGCCGTGGCCTTCCACCCGCTGCTGGCGCCGCGCCCCAGCGACTTCTCGGTGTCGGCGCTGCTGACGGCGGGCGCGCTGCCGCCGCCGCCCTACCTGCCAGCGGCACTGGCGGCCGCCGCCGCGCTGTCCGCGCCCTGTCCGCTGCTCAAGCCGCCACCGCCGCCCTACGCGCCACTGCCTCCCGACGACGACGGTGTCGTCGACGACCCCAAGGTCACCCTCGAGGGCAAGGACCTATGGGAGAAGTTCCACAAGCTGGGCACCGAGATGGTGATCACCAAGAGTGGCAGGTCAGTACGGCCCCCCGTTGCTCGTTGCCCGCGCTGTGCGATACCCACGTGATACAAGTGCTGTGTGTGACTTCTCTCGTATAAGCCTATTGTAAGTTGCGTTAGTTACAGACACGTATCGGTAAGTAAAGTTAGAAATATGTTTATCGAATCGAATTAAATAATTTTTGTTTTAAATGAACACTATTTATATATATAGGTAAGTAGTGCAACACGTTAACTCTACATGAGCTCTACATTGGTGTATATTAATGTATGTTATGCTTAGTGATGAATCTGATAACGATAATCTACAGAGATAATACGTATTATTTAAGTCATATTTGTTACAAAATAGACCGGTTAAACCGGTCCACATTACGTGGTCTGGAAACGGTAACACGTAATAGAGTCTAAACGGTTATAAATCTAGTTTTCACAATGCTTCTCCATTAATAACGAGAATACACGTTGATAAAATATTTTTTCAAGTTATTTTATGTTTTTAGATGCATTATTTTTATATATATATATTTTTTTACTATTATTTTAATGTCATCTTAAAGTTTAGTAGAGCTTTTTCAGAATTTCTTGAATTTATTTTCTAAAATAAAATATAGTTATGTTTAAAATTAAGCCTTTTCTACCAAATAACATTAAAATTCATGCCTATTACAAGATAAAGATAATTGCATTTGTTTTTTTATTTGTTTAATGGGAATTTTTAAACGCCGCTAGAAAGGGTTGCGCGAGACATAGGCACATTTTTTCATCATAACCACGCACCCGACGGCAAATGACGTGCAATTAATTGCGCTGCAGATGATTTTACCTTAATTAACGTTGTAAAAGAAGACGTTATGTGTTAACAAATATTTAAAACGACTAAAGTTAATTAAAACTGTGCGAGATTTGTACAATAACCACAAATTCAAGTATAAAAACAACTACTTTGCGTTCCAATATGAACAGTTTTTCGAACTACAAAGTAGTTTAGTTGGAAATTAAGTTTATATTCATTTTTATAATAAATCAAAAAAATTGATTATTTATTTTTAAATAATTATTTTTATTTAATTATTAACCCCCACTAGATATAGTGACGACCTGGTAAGGCATGCATGAAGTTGATTGATTTAGGTGGCTAAGGACCGTGCTTTGTGGCATACCTTGGAGGAGGCCTAAGTTCAGCAGCGGACTTGTGAAGGGCTGTAATGATGATGATGATGATGATTTACTTATTTTAACTCAATTGATACATACATACTTTAAATCAATTTTTAAAACTAGCTATGTAGTATTTAAAAACTTTTTAAGTTAAAGGATTTAATCTTTTCAATCAAAATCACGTATTTTTATTTCGAAAAATGCAATAAGTTTCCTTTAACTGAAAGTAGATATATAAATAGAAATGGGGTCTCACATTATTTAACGATATGTTTTTGTTTACAACAACTATTTTCAAAGCTGCAATGGTACATCAAAGTTTTATGAGCAGATAGTAGGTACCACTCCAATTGTATCTCACATGTAATAAACACTGGTATCACCACACACGTACACAATAACAAATATACCTACTAGACAGCTCAATGTGAAATAAAGCTGTCACCAGCTCGCATTGATGGGTACAGATAAAAAATATTAATTTAAAACTTATAGAATTGTTAGTAATCAGTAATTCTTTTATAAAAAATAAAAATATTAAGAACGGTCATAACGATTAACGAGGAAAATAATAAATTATATGGATGATATTATGTTTTACAAAATAAAGAAATTACAGTTGCAACCACTAGCTTTATTATTATAAAAACGCATTTTTTATTATAATAAAGCTAGTGGTTGCAACTGTATATTTTATTTAATAAGGCTAACAAACGAGCACACAGTCCACCTGATGATAAGTGGATGCTGTGGCCCATAGAAATCGTTATTTTATTATCAATTAAGAATCAAATGCTGATGCGTTGTCACAGGAGGACTGAGATGGAATGCCGCGTTTCTATAACAAAGGGTCTTCCTGCTATTTTACGCTGGTATTCTGTAAGAGCGTGGTCCTTCCCCGAGTCGACTCATTCGCGCTACAACCATAATATAGCTGACGTGTAGCTCTACCACGTATATAAACATGTAAAATATTATAGTATATTTTTTAAGATATTATAGTAACAAGAATAACAAGGCAGTAACACGGTGGACTAAAAACCATCTTTGAAATGTAATGAATCCTGTGCCAGCAGTGCTCTACACATACACTTACTTTTAACCAGTACATAGTACGTAGTATTTTTAATAGTGCCTACTCCATATGGGAGTGGCCACCTTTTTTTGAACGAATATAGTATTTTTTCCCAAAACGGATGCAAAAATGTAGTCCTTTTGAGAAATTCCGAAGTAAAAATAGTTCACATTTATTTTCAATCTTTATGTCTATATGTATTCAATACAAATATTAATGTATTTTCAACATAGGTACAATTTTTATTGCTCTTTTCTTTGGTCTTCAATGATCTAACCACCTTACCTTACCATTAAAATAATATAAATAAATAATATAATAAATAGGAGTATGATCAATTTAGATTGATATTAAAATAAATTAACAATTAATTTTTAATTAAATTACTACATGCTCTTTTTTTTCTTCTTTCTATTTTACATTCATGATGAAAAATATTATTTCTGTAAAATATACTTGTTTCAGGCTTCCAATCATAGTTAATATAACAAAGTGACAGTTGAATTAGCGATATAAATATAGTATTTTTCGTACTATATTATTTTTCGTAAGAAAAGTGAAGTGAAAGGGTTTCGTAAGAAGCGACGGACGGAAACAAACCAGGACAGAAGGAGGTCTACCCAATAACATGTAGAAAATAAAGAACTGCTGTTGGCCACCCGCCTGCCAGGCGCAGTAGCCATGGCAAATATCTCCCCTCTGTGGCAATATATGGGGGAGGCCTATGTTCAGCTGTGGCCATTTGATAGACTGCAATGATTATAAAGGCTGCTTTACGTTATACCAGTAGTTTGAAGATCCGTTCATTTTAATTTATTTTAATACAGATAGCAACAGCCTTCATCCTGTAATTCATTATTTTCTCATAATACTTAGTTATATTAGATGATACAATAACTTATGCACAACAACCAGTTTAAAAGTAATCACTTGTGAAAACATATCTACTCGTATTATAGTGACACGCGTCTGTTTGTTTACATTTGGAAACTTTATGTAAGTATGAAATATAAAAAATAAAAATTATTCCATAAGTCGTGGCCGAACTATCCATTCACGCGGCGAACTCTAAACAGTATTTATTGTGATAAATATAATAGAGTCAAACATGTCTATGATGTTTATCCAATATACAAAATTAACTTGAATATGTATTCGGCGATATAAACATTTAAGGGCTAACAAGGGAAAATTTTCGAGCGTAACACTCAAACATCAAAGCGAGAGAACTTTTTTAAAAGCAAGAAAACTGTGAAGAGCTGAAGGAAATCTGCTAGAAGGGTTTTTTGCGAGGCGCCAGGTGACTACCCTGAAAAAAACCTTTGTAAACGTTTTTGTTTTTTGTTTCAAAACTTTTGTCCTCAAACGTTCACTTGTTTTGTTCATTTGAAGATGGGGAAATTGTGTGTTTTACTTTAATTTACGCTTAAATTGCGTGATGAAATTCTTATAAAAGTTGTGTAATTTATTAACGTACTGCTAACAAGAATATAAGATTGTGTAGAATATTGTTTTCTTTACTACTGTGTTTTTGCAATACAGTTTTATTATACAATTTTAATAGATGAATGGAAACGAACACAATTATATAATTTTTAAGAGTTTTTAGGCTAGGCATATCTTATAGTATTTTTAACACGGTGAAATGGAATGAAATGAAATGAATGATTTTTATTCAATATAGATTATTATATATTACTTATTTAAAGTCATTTTTTTATTTACCACTGGTTCGCAAAAAAAAGCCTCTGTCCTGGGAAGAACCAGGGATCACTTTCTTGCTTTATTGCCTCATTGCATCCGATATTGTTTTGTATCGTAATAGAGATGAACGTTCGGACACAGTATACGTGACACATTGACAATTACAATACATATATTCATATGGAAGCACTAAAAAAGTTGAATGAAGTATTTATAATACGGATTATAATACGGACGGGATTCGAACCGTCTACTCCGCACATCCGTTGAATCACGTGGTTGAAATATCGTGAAGCCTTATACGCCAAATTTTAGCAAAATCATTTAGTTCATAAGAGGTAGAGACACGGTGCAGCTATGTTATGCTTGTAGCACGAATGGTTCGGCTCGACCGGGGAAGGACCACGCTCTCACAGAATACCAGCGTAAAATAGCAATACTGCTGTGTTTCGTATGGTGAGTGTAGAGATTCGGAGACTCTTTTTTACTGGAAATGAGATATTCCATCTAAGTCCTCAGGAGTGACAACGTACCTGCATTTTGATTCTTAATCGAGGATAAATGTAGCTGTCTATGGGCCACAGCGTCCACTTACTATCAGGTGGACCGTATGCTCGTTTGTCACTCTTATTCTATAAATAAAATATATCTCTTCAAAATATTTTTACTATATCTTAGATGTTTTTCCTTTACCGCTAAACACGTTGTAAATCGGCACTTAAAACTGTAATTATCAGTTTTTTGGTGCCGGCGGTGATCGAATTCATTTCTCTCGCGCTTGGATTCGTTAACATTTGTACAATAGAGCCTTTCAAAATATGTTCGCACATGATGTCGAATGTAATTTGACATTTATCATAGCCGCTTTACTAATAAATAATTACTGTAATTACTATACTTTTCAAAGCGTGGTTGTCACAGAAACATCCGTTACCTAGGTATATTCAAGAAACGGTTTGTTCTTCGTTACGTTTCGTTCTATTAAAAATGAAGCATGTGTTAAAACCGCTTTTATTACATATTATTTGTCTGACAATTTAGGATGACTTAAGATAAAAAAAAACTTTAACTAGTCGTAATTTGTTGCCGTTTAGTTGCGCTGACAACGACTTTTTGTTGTAGGTATAAATATCTCTAGCACATATTTACGTTTATCGATTTATTAAGTTTTTAATACTTCACATTCATATTGCAATCCAGATTAAATGAAATCCTTAATTTTACTAAGTCATAGACAACTTGACTTTATGGACAACTTCCAATAAGCCTCCCTAGTGGGTACGTAAGAATATTAAATTCAGGTATAGGTACATATTGTAAGTGCTTATTTTACGGATATCAAACTAGTTATGGTTTCGAGTGCAGTGCCGTAAACAGCGTCGTTAAAATCTAGCATCCAATTCATTTAGTCTTGGGGATGTCGTAATAAGCGACTATATGAGATATGTTATAAAGATTCAATAGCTACAGAACTGTTAGAAAAATGCAATAGTCGACAGGTAGTAGCATAATATTTTAATATACAACAACAGTAAAATACTTAGATTGCGACGGGAAGCTGTGTCAAAGGCGTGAAACTTCTGGACGGGTTGATAATTGCATCAATCCTTCTGATAAACTTGATGATTAACTACTCTCTACAATAACAGAACCCCATGTTTAGCTGTGGATTTTTATGGGTTGATGGTGGAAAAGATTTTTGAACCAGAATTTTTTTGTAAAACCATTTACATGTATTTTTTGCGCTGTAAAACGTATCGTAAGGGAAACCAACGCAGTTTTTAATATAGGAACCACGTTTATCACAGCTGACTCGTATTTCCTTTAGGTATTTACTTATCTTACCTGTACTTAACTCATCTGTATTTAGTCAGCAATAAACGGAGTTAATTGAATCTTATAATAAGTTGTTTTAATTTTAAACACCGATATATATACATGCCTAAACAATGTGCCTACGAACATGATCATTTCAATGATCAAAAAGGTTAAAGAGTAAATTTAAAGAGTAGGTTTCCAATGTGACCACAAAATTAATATATTTGTTGTTTCTAATTATATTTAAAAAAAAACACAAATCGCTATATTACAAGATAATGAGAGTTGTCAGATAGACTACCGAATTAAATATATGAATGAAATATTTTTTTTCAGATAAAATAAACATACTACGCACTTGAGTAAAGATAATTACGGGTTTGATAATTTACAGTATGTACCTATGTATTTTATTTATTTATATTTATCGTAAACACTTTAAGCTAAGGATTACAATGGATGGTAATTAGAATAGGTGTTAACTTAATAAAACATAGTTTATCGTGTAAACGTGGAGATGTTTTATGTAAATAAGTTGTACATGGACAAACATACAGATGTGGTAGCTCAGATGGTTGGAAGCCGTAAATTTCACAGTACGCGAGCAACCCGGGTTCGATCCCCGCAGGCACCAATGAAATTGTTAATTGCAATGTAAGTGCTAATTTGAGAGTGAAGGAAAGCTACATGTCTGAGAAATAACCAAAATGGAAGACTTGTTTACAAGTCGACTGTGCGCGTGGTGACCACACGCATTGGGGCAGCGCGACGGAAATTTCCTTGCCCTAACACTCTCAGAAATGAGAGGAAGCCTGTAGTCTGTAGCGTTGACTTTAACTGAGTACACTGAGCTATTTTCTTTTATTATCTGAGTGGTTAAGGATTATCATATATCAATGAAGACTAGACCCTGTAAAACTGTCACCTACAGTTAAGGTGACAGTTTATACTGTATTGATTTTTTATCTCTTTGTTTTCATACATAGATATACTTACGTGGTAGAGCCACAGTGCAGCTGTATTAATTGTATATTTGTAGCACGGGTGGGTCGGCTCGACCGGGGTAGGATCACGCTCTCACAGAATACTAGCGTAAAATAGCAGCTTAATGCTGCTGTGTTACGTATGGTGAGTGTAGAGAACCGGAGACCCCTTTTACTGGAAATAGGCATTCTATCTTAGTCCTCACGGTTGACAACGCATCCGCATTTGGATTCGCAAACGAGGATAAATGTAGATGACTATAGGCCACAGCAACCACTTAATCAGGTGAACTGTGCGCTCGTTGGTGACACTTATCCTATAAAACAATACAAAGTTATGTATTGACGTAGTTTATTCTGGTAAATAAATGTGAGTATTATTATAAGAAAACTAGCCGGTACCGGGTGCTTTGCTGCCGCAGAAGAAACAATTGTGGAAATATCGTTTTAAATTAGGAAAAGTTATATTGTTTATTAGGAATGATAATACATTCATTGAAGCTGAATGCTACATAATTTTCAAATAAAATCGCCAGTAGGTACGTTACGAGCGCCACCTAGTGCAAGTAAATTGTACTATGCGCGTATCCTTCACGCAAGTGCGAACAATAAGTTGAGAAAGTTTAACCGCAACTCTTCTGATGAACGGTATGGCAGCGCATAAAATACGAACAAACAAACATTATTTTTATATATTTCATAATGACAATAATCATCATCATCGTTACAGCCTTTTAAAAGGTCACTGCTGAACTTATACCTCCCCCAGGAATGCCACAAAGCACGGTCCTGAGCCACCTGCATCCATCGTCTTCCTGCACCTCTACCAGGTCATCCCTCCATCTAGTGCGGGTCCACCCTACGCAGCTACGAAACTGCTACTCGAGAACCTTCTCCCCGTCGGTGGCTGGTTCTTCAAGCTGTATGGCCGGCCTATTGCCACTTCAGCTTACGAAGCAACAAGTGAAAATTAAAAAAAAATGCGATTACCAAATCAACGTCTACCAACGTCTGTCAAGCGTGGTAACTATGGCAAACATCCTACCTTGAGAAATGATGCATACCTACCTATAAATATAAAATATAAGTAAACTATCTTAATATTTATAAATTACGTGTCACGTTGTTTCGTTGGAGCCACACGCAAGTGTGAGTAACGATCCAAGAGCAAGTCTTATCCGACACTATTCCGATGATATCCCGGACGTCAGTCTAAGCGAGATTAGAATGGCTCTCCAGCACCTTAAAAACGGCAGGGCCCCAGGCGAGGATGGAATTACAGCGGAGCTTCTGAAAGCGGGTGGAACACCGGTACTTGTAGTCCTTCAGAGGCTCTTCAATTCCGTCCTCCATGGTGGCACTACTCCAGAGGCGTGGAGCAGAAGTGCGGTGGTCTTGTTCTTTAAGAAAGGCGACAACGCTCTCTTAAAGAACTACAGACCGATTTCCCTTCTGAGCCGCGTCTACGTGCTGTTTTCGAGAGTCATTACGAATCGTCTCGCACGCAGACTTGACGACTTCCAGCCTCCCGAACAAGCCGGTTTCCGAAAAGGCTTCAGTACCATAGACCACATACATACCCTGCGGCAGATTGTACAGAAGACTGAAGAGTACAATCTGCCACTTTGCCTGGCGTATGTGGACTATGAGAAAGCCTTTGATTCCGTCGAAATTTGGGCGGTGCTACAGTCCCTTCAGCGGTACCAAGTTGACTGTCGGTATATCGAAGTGCTGAAGTGTTTGTACAGTAGGGCTACGATGGCTATCCGAGTACAGAACCAGAGCTCGAAACCTATCCAACTGCAGAGAGGTGTAAGACAGGGTGACGTTATATCCCCGAAACTCTTCACCGCTGCATTGGAAGACGTTTTCAAGCTACTGGACTGGAAAGGATACGGTATTGACATCAATGGCGAGTACATCACTCACCTTCGATTTGCCGACGATATAGTCCTTATGGCAGAATCGCTGGAGGACTTAAGCACTATGCTCAATGACCTCAATAGTGCCTCCCAACGGATAGGTCTTAAGATGAACATGGACAAAACAAAGATCATGTTCAATGTCCATGTCACACCTATGCCGGTAGTTGTTGGGAGCACTATGCTCGAAGTTGTTGACGAGTACGTTTACCTGGGACAAATAGTCCGACTAGGTAAGTCCAACTTCGACCGAGAGGTCAATCGACGGATTCAACTCGGCTGGGCAGCGTTCGGGAAATTACGACATATCTTTTCGTCAGGTATACCTCAATCTCTAAAAACTAGATTGTACAACCAGTGCGTGTTGCCAGTGATGACTTATGGATCTGAGACGTGGTCCTTCACTGCTGGCCGTATGAGGACGCTTAAGGTCGCTCAGCGAGCTATGGAGAGGGCTATGCTCGGAGTTTCTCTGCGTGATAGACTCAGAAATGAGGATATCCGCAGTAAAACCAGAGTGACCGACATAGCCCAACGGATTAGTAAGCTGAAGTGGCAATGGGCCGGCCATATAGCTCGAAGAACCGATAACCGATGGGGAAGAAAGGTTCTCGAGTGGCAGCCTCGTACCGGTAGGCGTAGTGTAGGGCGACCCCCCCACTAGATGGAGTGACGACCTGGTAAGACATGCAGGAAGTCGATGAATGCAGGTGGCTCAGGACCGTGCTTTGTGGCATTACTTGGGGGAGGCCTATGTTCAGCAGTGGACTTGTGAAAGGCTGTAATGATGATGATGATGATGATGTTGTTTGTTCGATAGACTCCTAAACTACTTAACCGATTTTAATCAAATTTGCACACCGTGTCCAGTTTGGTCCAACTTGAGAGATAGGATAGTTTTTTTGCCCATGAGTGAGCCACAATTTTTTTTGCGAATTTAAGGATTTTTAATAAGACATGACAAAGGGTCGTCGAAAAGGGCAGAACAACGTCTGCCTGGCAAGCTAGTACATATATAAGAAGACATACCTTACTAAATATGCGAACTAATTAATATAAAAAGTCATCTAATGAATGATCTTTACACATTTAGAACTCTACCTCCTACTGAACCCAGGGCAGACTATAAATTTTATTGCACAACACCGTCTTTTTGGTTTCTTCGGCCAGACATTCTTTTCCTGAGGCACCCAAAAGTACACCTCCGTGCTTGCTTGTTGCAACAGAAAAATATGTTTTAAATTAGATTTACTGAGAGATATTACATAAATACAAGTTTCTTGTTCATCTTACTCTTGATGGTACAGACTCACTTTTGTGACTAAAAGTCTTTTTGGGTTGAAAGCATTCCCTCATCTTTTTCTAGCTCAGAACAAGTAAGCAAGGTTATATCGAGCGCTGTCGGTTTGAACGGTAAGAGAACCAGAGTATAATTAATTAAGGGCTACGAGGAATTTCAGCTCGGTGATGGCAATATCAGAGGAGTCTATTTTTTAATTTATTTTTTATTTTATTCGGAATACCAATAGTATTGACACATTTCACTTATTACAAAACTTTAAATCGACATATCCATTTAAACGTATTTAAAGGTAAGTAGACATACACAAGTAGGCATACGGAAAAGCATGGAAGTTGCAAATGTCCTTGGTTACAGTACGCACTTATCGTATAATATATAACATATATAATACTATAAAAATAGCATAAAGAATCTCTCTCAGAAAGAGGAAGCTCGAGCCCAGTAGTAGGAAGTAGTATGGGCAGTAGGTATCTTAATTTTTAAGCGTAAATTATTAATGGTAATGAATAGCCTTACCTATATTCTGCGAAAGGTTGTAATGTTTTGAATCTGGCTAACTAATTTACTCTCCTGTGCACATATTTTCATTTAATTTATCTTGTATGTTGTTACAACAATGTTATCTTAACTGGTGGCGTTATGCAGCAATAATTTTTTTCGGCTTACATACGTACATAGAACATGCTATTAAAAATACTCGTAGAGCATGACCACGCGCAGTTTAGAATTTGTTATCATCTTTATGTATGGTAATTCTTTCAAAAATACGTTAAACTTTACATTTTTTTATTTATATCTGAAATTTACACCTGAAGAACAACGTAGTCTAACAGCTATATACGGAAGCGATACGAATGGGTCAGCCTGACCAGAAAGGTAACGCGCTCACGGAGTACCGGCATAAAATAGCAATATATTGCTACTGAGTTTCGTTGGCTTAGTGATCTAAATTAAATTATTTTAAGACTGAAAACATATTTCGATTCTTAGTTCAAGATAGATGTGTTTTTTGGCCACAGCATTAACATACTATTAGGTGTTGAATAAAACTAAATTTACGGATTCTATCGCGTTTGTTTAACTGATTTTACTTATTTTTAATTCCCGACGTTTCGGGTGCTTTACAGCAACCATGGTCACGGGGGGGACTGAGATGTTTGACGTCCCCGTTTGAAGTCTGCAGTCTGTGAACATGTTCAAGATCGTCCCCACCATTACATCAGATTTGATAAACCACAAATCCTCGCAAAAGAACACCGATTCCTACCAAGGATGATACGCGAGGCTATTGAAATTAAAAAACATCCTAATTTCAATAGAGAAGATGGTTGGGTGCTGTCATCTGCTTGGGATCCTATAATTAACAAAATTAAATCCAAACCCAAGCATACCACTGCAAGACTTCAAGATACTGTAAGTTCGTTTTGCGTAAATCGGACCAAAAATTAATATTCAAAAACTGAAGGTAGCCGGGCTAACAATGGCATTAGGACGTCAAACATCTCAGTCCCCCCCCCCCCGTGACCATGGGTGCTGTAAAGCACCCGAAACGTCGGGAAGTTAAAATAAGTAAAATCAGTTAAATAAACGCGATAGAATCCGTAAATTTAGTTTTATTCAATGTGTAGTGTTCGCGTAAATTTAAGAAATCATTATACTATTAGGTGCTCTATGTGCTCATTTATCACCTTTGCCCTTATAAAAAAAGTATCTTTCACATGTAAATTTATGTGTTCTTTTTTCGCAAAGTTTTAGGAGATTACACCCTATTTCTTAATGTCGACTGTGGCAAATTCAGTAGATAAATACGATGAAGAATCAGTGACAGAAATTAACAGAAGACGTATTATCAACTTATATTTCGTTTGTTTAATCATCGTTACCGAGATTTCTAGCATCTAACCCGCATTAAGCTTTGTCCTGTGTAAGCCCCACTCTAGGTTTGCCTTTCTTATAGCCTCCGTATGGGATGCGGGTCGTCCATTCTGTTTCTTATGCACACTTATTCATTCAATGATTGCGTGTTTGAAAAATAGCACAAAACGAGGAATGGAGCTTAGGCAGACTGCATGCATACTTAAGCATGATGTACATCTTTTTAAAATTAAGTAGAGCAGTCAAACGAGCACACAGGTAAATTTATACTGATCTCCGCAGTTTTTTACGTACGCACGCATACAAACACACACACACACACACACACACACACACACACACACACACACACGTGTACGCGCTCATGTGCACACGCGCACGCACACGCACGCACCCACACGCACATGCAGTTTCTCTTTCGTTGAATGTACTTATCTAAGGGAGGGCGAGGTTCTTCTACCACAAGTATCTTTATACTTAAAAGAAGTCCTCATACTTAATATATTCATTTACAATTAAATCGTATAGGAGTTAATGTCAGCAAGTGTCTTTACGTTTCTTTCACAAGGAAAAGAGAACCTACAAATTTCAACTACCAAATAAATCACCTTAATATAACTAAGAAAGAATTAGTGAAGGATCTGGGGATATTACTGGATTGCAAGTTAAGCTTCTCAGAACATATTGATACAATAACGCACTCGGCCTACAAAAGCCTTGGCTTCATCCTACGCGTAAGCAGACCATTTACTGATATTAACTGTATTAAATTACTTTACTTTTCATATGTTAGAAGCGTCCTTGAATATTGCAGTACTGTATGGAACCCGCATTACACTGTTCATATAAATAACTTAGAACAAATTCAGCACAAATTCCTGAGACATTTAAGGTATAGAAATTTTATTTACACTAATAATTATGAAGAGTCTTGTAGATATTTCAATATAATAAGCCTTGAGGATAGACGTACTCTAATGGACATGGCATTTTTGCATGGTTTATGTAATGGAAGTATTGACTGTGTAACTTTAGCTGATAGAGTTCTCTGCTTTTGTACTCCGAAACGTAGAACGAGACATACACCTTTGTTTGCGGTTGTTAAGACAAAGACAAACTATGCACAAAACTCTCTGGTGAATCGTTTACAAAAAGTTTATAATAAAAGATTCCACTCAGTTGATATTTTCCATTCCAGTAAGGATAAGTTTAAGAAGGATGTCTTGAAACTTCTGATGTAGTGAGTTTAGGTAACTCATTAGCTCATACACACACACACACACACACATACACACACACACACACACACACACACACACACACACACACACACACGCACACACACACACGCACGCACGCATGCACGCACGCACGCACACACACACACACATGCCCGCGTACGAGGGAGGCGCATACGAGCATTATGTATGTTGAAAATCTTTTAATTTTTTTTTTTGTAATGTTTTCTAGATGTTTAAAAATATGTATTTTTAGTCCTAACTACTTTGTCTTCAACATGTCCGTTATAAATTGAAAATACTATTTAAATAATGTAAATCCGTTTTTGGCTATAATTTAAGATCATAAGATGTACGTACGATATAACAAAGAGCTGTGGATTTTGTTTGAAATAAAAATAAAAATAAAATAAAAATAAAATATTAATTTAAGAATATGTAAACATCTGGATTGATAATTAATCTGCAGACGCGTCGTCACTTGTAGACGAAGACGGAACGCCTGGTTAAACTTAGGTATACATTATAACTTATATTTTCACGTTGAATAAAACTGATTTTGCCGATTTTATGGCGCTTAAGTTTCTCTTTTTTTAGCTTTTTTAATTACTTACGTTTTGAGCACTTTACAGCCATGATCACGGGGTGAACTTTTATTGAATTTTACTCGCCATACATGTTTCGTATAGTGATTTTGGAGAGTTCAAAGCCGATACATTTATGTTAGCATCGCTCCTTCTCAACATCAAACTTACTATACACAGTGTTATTTATCTCTATAAGGTAGGTATGCTTGAAATTTGTTGGGAGAAAACGCTTAAACGAAAATATCGTCGTCATAATTATCATCATCATTACAGTCCTTCACAAGTCCACTGCTGAACATGGGCATCCCCCAAGTAATGCCACAAAGCACGGTCCTGAGCCACCTGCATCCATCAACTTTCTGCATGTCTTACCAGGTCGTCACTCCATCTAGAGAAAGGCCGGCCTACACTTCGTCCACCGGTACGGGGCTGCTAGAAACTTTGTTCCCCATCGGTTGTCCGTGCTCTCAGTCGGCATCGGAGCTATTGGCTGGTCAATTGCCACGTTAACTTACTAATCCATTGGGGTATGTCGGTTACTCTAATTCTACCGCGGACATCCTAATTTTGAGAGGTTGACAACGAAAATATCGAAAAGATATAGTCATAATATCTAATAGTGATTCAGGAGATATTATTAAAGCCTTATAAAATTCCTTAACAAAAAATACAGCAAAGATTACACTTATCGTATGAAAAATAGTCTCTATTAAAGAATACTATAATTCACAATAGAATGGCTGTCAACCTTATTTTATACGACGATAGGCGTTGCCGGGAGCAAACATACAAGCAATAACGTTGTATCTGTATCACTACTACAAACCCGATTCGCTGTATTGACAGACAGATTTTAATACATATTTATTTGTAAATAGCGTGCAATTTGGTATTTTCTAAATAATATGCATGGGAAATTTGGAAACGATTGTAATGTCAAAACACATCTCGTGTTGACGTTTATACGTGTGAATTGACGTGTTAGTGACATTTCGGGCTTCGCCCACTCCACGTTCTACAATGTACGTATTATATTATTTTATGGTCACTATCATATGATATAAATAAACTATCAGCTTGTTACATAGAATAATTTAATATAGAGTGTATGACCTGTCACATTTGATTTGGAGCTTGTTGTACTGTTTATCAATACCAGGAACATGATTGTATTAAATAATATATTAACGGTGGTTAAAACTTTACTTACTTCACTTATAAAGTTATTTAATCACTGCTGAATTATACGCTTCACTGTCCGACAATGTTTACATTTTAAATGACATGTTAGTCGCCTCTAATTAAGAAAAAAACCTTTGAAATGTATAAGCAATAGGCGTTGTTGTGGTGTTGTCATTGAAAAAATTATAGACTAAATTGTACATAAGTATAAATAAATAAATTGTCGCCTTGTCATATCCATAGAATTATTCTATCAATAGAAATAACAGCGGTAATATGGTATGACTTTAATCGAGGTATCGTGAAATAATTTATCCACTAACGTAACGTTTTCGAAATTCATACTAGCACAAAAGGCGAAATTACATAGATTTTGTTATAACAGATTGATATTTATTGAGTTTGATTTTCTTTTTAGCGTGCTGGGTTACAACGAATGATAGTACCTACAGTCCACTTTATTAGGATTTTTTTTTATTAGGATTAAAATGCAGTTGCGTCGTTTCCTATGAGCTCTAACCCACGTTACCAGAAAGAGGGATCTCGAGTTTTCATCACTCACTATACGAAACGCAACACCTGCTAATTCACGCTTATATTCACTGAAAACGTGGCCCTTCCCTGTTCGATTCAATCCAAATCAAATTTTTCTCAAAATAATATATTACCCGTTACCGCCTATAAAAGTCCACCGCTGACTACCTCATAGATTTCTTTATGGGAGCGATTTTGCCACAGTTGCCATTCTTGGAAGGTAGGTTAGCAACCGCAGTTTTTTTTTGTGATAATTTTGTGTTGCTATCAGGAAGATGCTTCTGCCAACCATCTCCCGTTTTTGTTTCATCTGCCACCTTACAACAGCCACGGGATGTTACGGGGTAGTGGATATTCTGAGCACTACACGGTTAAAAACAATATGTTCATTTAATTGCACATAGGACAAAATCAAAGGTGTCTTAATAAAATGTTAAATGAACACGCATGAACGCACATATACATACATATATGTTAAATAGACATCTAAAGGAAAGGTAGCCGACTGTTCCAGGTTTAAGATTTTTAACGTTTCTTTTGATCCACGTGCTCAACCCGTCAGCTCTGATATCTCAGTCAGCTAGAACTAATTTAGTGGACGGACTCGGTGATCGGCGGCCATTTTGTGGGCGCGGTCTGTAATACGATATGTAAACAAACTCGATAACGTCTTTACAACAGTGCTTGTCAATAATATCGCTTGTATTGACGGCGCTAATATTAAAGTTTGGGTAAACAATATGAATTAGATACACATTCATCTGTTATTTTTCTATTTACAAAATTAGCGGCCTGCTGTTTACAGCGCTATTTATCAATTATCTATAGTTAACTATTATTGGCTAATTTAAACACGACAATGTCATGAAACCAAAAATTCTAACGTACAGTAATCGAATTTATGCTACTTTTTAGCATTTTTACAATATCAACATACATTAAATATAACTTAAATATAAAATTGGGCGCTCTCTACATGACTTAACGTCACATTTTAACGCCCGACAGTTTTACTAAGCAGACCATAGAAGAACACTATGACACAGTTGTTATCATCGATGGTAATCATTTAGGTATACCATAAAATAATATTTATTAATTCATCAGTGCCTACCAAAAGTCCACAGTTGAGTGTAGCTACACCCCCATAGGATTTTGCCATAGTAGCCACGCTTGGCATACGGATGTGCAACCACAGTTTTTTCAGTTGTTATCAAAAAGATGCCGCTGCCCATTTCAAATCTCAGTCTCAGTCTGATGAGATAATTGGTGGTGTTATGGAATATTATCATGTTCTACTGTACCTAATCTATCGCCTGCAGTGACTAATATTGCGTGTTAGTACCTATTTTTGATGAAAAAAAAGTATTTGGAGAACATAAGAAATAGTAAAAAAATCAAATTTTACTGATTATGGGAAGTAAAAAAATTCTATTTCTATAATGATTCCTTACATTTACGTGAACATCACCTACGCATTAAATGAAACTGGAATTTCACAGATTTTATCATATTTAATTTTAACTTTTTAATTTTTATCATTAGACTAGATTTGACAGACAAAAATCCTCGCAAATGAAACTATTCCTACAAGATGGATGGGCGCTACTATTTGCTTGGGACTCTATAATTAATAAAATTAAATCCAAACCCAAGCATACCACTGCTAGAATTCAAGATGCGGTAAGCGTAGGTCAGTCCCAGAATTAATTTTCAAAAACTGAAGGTAGTCGGGCTGACTATAACATCAGGATGTCAAATAACTCAGCCCCGCCCCCACTTCCCACGTGACAATGGGTGCATACAGGAATAAAAAAAAAACAAAATTAAACGCGATAAAATAAGTTTTGTTGAAGTTAATTAATTCTCCTTTATCATTTAAGTTACTAGATTGACGACATTTCAAAACATAATTATATTGTTAGCAGATTGCTTATTTATTCATTCATTACAGACCTATCTATGTCTATCGCAAAACAGGCCTCCCTAATATATTGCCTCATAGGCAGAACATTTGCCATTGTGATAAATTATTACATGATATATTGAATATCTATTGAAGTATTCTCACAAAACAGTCTCATGTTTGATGATAGTCACTCTGTCAGTTTCTACTCTGTCCATTTCGAAATAAAGTACCATGTTACTAAAATTTTATATTGTTTGTCTTTTTATTCCTTAAAGCCTATTTCTTAATTATAATGTTAGGAAATAATATCCCATTTCCATAACACAAGTAATAAGACGCCAACGGTACGCAAACGTGTGCGTAAAGCAAACGTTGGCGGGATGCGTAACGCGTGTCCGTGCGTAAAATGCGCTTCTGCCGATCCGTCGGCGCGGTGCTGCCAGATAATTAATTGCATCTCAACATGCCACCATCTTGTACAAATTAAATGTTGCCATTACAAACCATTAAAATTATTAAAGGTATACTCATACTATCACAGCTTCAAGGCAGTTCAGTTATTTATTTTATGAGCTTTTATTTGTTGCTGAGGCGTGTTCCTAAAACGTCATTATTTGTTGACTACTTTAAGATGTATATATTAATTGTTTTACTGATAATAATAACCTGTAATTTAAGCACTATTTCAATACTTCTACGAAAATGTCTTTAAGGAACTTGTGTGCATGTGCCATAAAAATGTGAACTTTCATGTGAATAAATTCTCATCAAATTAAATAAAATTTATAAAAATTAAATTTAAAATAAAATCCAGCCACAAAAAACAAAAAAAATATTTCCACATAATCACTAAATAACTTCTGGAGAAGATGCAAAGACGTAGGGTAGTGTATGGGAGATAAACAACCCCGTGTATAGGTATATCCCGTATTTGTTTGTTTAACTTTTGACTTATAAGGCACAGTATACTCGGGTACACTTAAGTTAAATAATATTATTAATTATGAGCCTTAAAGCCATTATGGTTGTAGCACGAATGGGTCAGCTCAATCTAGGAGTGACCAGCGTAGAATAGCAGCTCAATGCTGCTGTATTTTGTATGGTGAGCTTGGGGAACCTTTTTCCGGAAACGAGGCATTCTTCTTTAGTCCTTAGTGGTGGCCACATCATCAGTAGATGATGTATTGCGTCATCTGACTTAATGCAATCTGCTAAGATTCTTTTTGCAAGAGAAAGCGATTTGAAATAAAGGGATTCAAACTCAGTTCGTTCTAATATCTGGGCGTCTATGTTGTCAGTATTACACTAGATGGATAATTGTACCTCATCATATCGTTCATACATTGACTCAATCCTACTAACACGTAATTGCAACTCATTTACCTCAGTAGCATCCAATGAAGATACCTTCAGTGAATTCAAATAATCATATATAATAAGTATATCATATATAATAAGTACCATCAACTTATTGTATAAAAATAACATATTTTATTTAATATGCTTAAACTAGTAAACGGTGCCACTCTAGCTCTGCTAATTAACGTGCAAAGTTTGGTGCCTGACTGACTCATGGGGGAATTAATGTCGTGATATCATATACTGGTGATGAAGAGGAGATCATATGATGGTGGAAGACCAGTGCGAGGATAGCTTTGCACCATAACTCGCTACACATAGTGACGATTAAGGGAAAATTTACTAAGTAATATTTGCCAGCTGGCCCATTCTTGGTAAAACGATGGCCGACATTAAACGTAAATAAAACAGTCGAGTGGAAGTCTCTAACAAACAGTTTTTACGTTCCAGTAAACAGCTGAAGCAAAAACCTCATGCACATCTCAGACGTGTATATTGACTAAAATACTCGTACAATGTATTATAATGATTGCGTGTTGTAATGCTGCCAATGAAACCGCTTAGAAAGTGATCAAGGAGTAACTACTGACGCAGGTCTACTGTTTTTAGAACAGTTCTTTATATCTGCATCCCAAAAATTGCATTTAAATATTCTGTCAATTGTATTAAATAAAGAGACAACAAAATCTTGACGGCAGTCACAATCCTTGACTCGAATCTCAGTCGCAACTTTGTCGGTATGTGAGGTATCACTTCAGCGGTGGTTGTGTTTCGATTGTCACCTGGCACAAACATTTCTACATTAGATGGAGTGGTTAAACATTATAAAATATGTACGAGTATGTAAATCCGGCGATCCGCCCGGCTTCGCACGGGTGATTTCTGGATATCTACAACAGCGCCACCTATCGGGTCCAAATGTTCAAAATGTTGCCGTTTTTGGGTTTGGCGAGACTAATGGCCAGCAAGTGATTTTTATATATAGAAATTATATACGTGGTAGGGCCATACTGCAGCTATATTATGGTTGTCGCACGAATGGGTCGGCTTGATCCAAAAATGACCACGCTCTCACAGAATACCAGCGTCAAATAGCAGCGTAGTGCTGCTGTTTCGTATAACCGGGAGAAATGTGGAGTATCTTAGTCCTTAGGAGTGACAACGCATCCGCACTTTGATTATTAATCGAGGTTGTATGTAGATGTCTATGGATCACAGCATCCACTTAGGTACCACCAGGTGGACTGTGTGCTCGTTTGTCACCCTTTTTCTATAAAAAAAGAAATTAAGCTAAAAGTACTGAAAGATAATGCCAACCTACAAAAGATAATAGAACATACCATGTTATCTCCGAAGCATTAGCATAAAAAATTGTTAGTTTAAAAATGAGATGGATGAGCTCGATATATATTCTAACTAAAGAAAATATGTAAGTACATGTATGCAAGTATCTCAACGGCTTAAATAGCGACACCTCTAGGTGACGAAGACGTTTTTAAAAGCCTTCTTATGCATAAGTGCGAAAAGCTTAGCCCAGAATTTTAATGACCGTTTGTTATACCTATTCTAACATAGAAAGAATAGAATAGAATTGGAAAGAATAGAATCGAATAATTATAATTCAATATACTTAGATCAAAAGAATACATATTAAAAGAAGTTATAGTTTTACCACTGGTTCGGAATTGTATATTAGTATTTACTTTTGTCAAAATTTTAAATTGTATAAATAGCTTTTATAGATCTCATAGAAACAGTTGGTTTGGATGTAGATAATAAAGACAATTTGTGTTTTAAAGAATTTAATTAAAATATAATAAAAACAGTATACAAAACATATACGAAACTATCTACAATATGAGTTCTTAGCGTTCAGTAAATAATAGCTGAAATAATAATCATGCAAGAAGAGTAGTCGCTCAGTTGATAAATTATTCGCAATGAAATGTGCTTCTCTAGGTACTTGTGACCCATACAAATAATTTTTTGCACATTGGCCTGTCCTGTCCTGCTGTGGAAAGGATTAACCTCGATTGTCACGCTTGGCTGGCGAATTTGATATCACAGTACTGGATGTCTCATACCTTGTAACTGCTGCTGGAATTAATACGTATACATGTAACGGCGGCCCCACGCTGAATGAAGTGAGGACCTGGTAGGAAATCGATGGATGGATGGATGGCTTAAGACCGTTTATGGCGATCCTCGGAGCAGAAGGTGTTCAGCTGGCTTGCGATGAGCATAAACGTGATGACGATGAAATATTTTTCTCTTTCAATCCACTTTTGAACATAGGTCTCTTCTAGAATACGACTATATCATAATAATATAACTTTATAAATTAAAAAAAATATCTTACTTACCAAATGTTGATTCTAGTTTGATATTCCAAAATGTTTATATCTTAATAAAAACTAACGTATTTACCTAACAGTTCTACGCGCGTTAATTCTCTATTACTGTGTATGGCTTTAATATGGTTTGAATACTATATATGGCAACGCGTTACTTTTACAATGAATTATGAGCAATACAAAAAAAGAAAACGCTGTTAACTTGCCATGAATACGTTGTACTCGGAATACAATGAATATTCAACATTAACGGTATTAACAGAGAAAAGACTAATATGTTATAACACATGTGCTTTACATCAATTATAATAAGCGATGTTATGGCGCGAAAAATTTAATATCGAGGTGTTTTTTTTTTTACTAACTTTTAAGAAATACAGGTTCTTTTTCCTTCTGTTTTTGTTTATCTTATTCACTTATCGTTTTAAAACACAACTTTTAAAAAAACTCAAATTGTTCCACTTGAAAATATAAAGGCTCCATGAGAGTTCTTCGCAATTTAAATTCGAAGTAACTTTTAGTAAAGCATTTTAATACATGAAGTTAGTTATAAGATATAACGACAACCGAATGGCTTAGTGGTGAGAATACCAATAATAATGCGAATAGAAATCTTCTTCTTCGGTGCCGTTTTCTTCTATTCAGTCAAAGGGGCAGACAAGCATGGCTCCAAGATGCTAAGTGACTACTGCCGCCCTTCAAACCTTTTGAAAACAAGGCTGGATTAAATATATTGTAAAATTACAAGGTCAACAGCTGTCTCCGCGGAAAACGTCATCGTAATGTGACTCAATCACGTAAATTTGATGTTTAAATGATAGAGTCACACTGCAGCGTACATTGGCTAGTATAGAATCGTAAAATATATTATCATACTTTCATATATTGAGTGTCGAGATCAGGGGCCTATTTACTAGTAACGAGGCGACCTACATTGTACCTATATTACATATTATGACGACTAAAATTGTATTCTTAGTTGCCATAGGTAATATATTCGTATTAACCGCATCGTCTACTGTTTTATCTACGTTACTACCTTCAAGTTAGTACTTTGGTTTTATAAAAAAAAACTGTGCTTGTCAATCTTATTTCTGTGGAAAAAACATCAATTATCAAAGACATAATCTCAAGTTCCAACGTTCGTCTTCGTTCACGTATTTATGCAAGAGCTTAATTCCTAATTATGTATTAATGAAAGAATTGAATGAAAACGAGGGATGTAATAATTATGGCGTATAAAATAAAAATATGACTACAAGAGGTCTGAGCTTTAAAAGTACTGTGCACTGATTCAAATTGTCATTTTTTCAAGGCTCACGCTCTTTCAACGACTACGTCTTCTTTTTTTTTTAAGAATGTATAACGAATGCAACGTTAGTATTTTTTTTTTGGTAGCACTCGACGCTTGCCTACTGCAAGTACTGTCAAACGTTCAATTACCGTTTAAACATAAAATTTAATTCGAAGTGAAAACTGTCTCTTAACAGCCACTCAAGCGGCAAGCAAGCTCCCATTAGCACAGATAAGTGAAATTCACAGTTTCAATTTCAAATCCCGAATTCCCCCACTGAGGTAACAGAGCCACGAATTAGGGGAAGCCGAATAAGTGAAAACCGCGATTAAGTAATTGCGAAATTCGTCAGAGAGTTTTTCATTTGGGCAAAAGTTGTTTTGTAACTTCCCGAACTTGAGAATTGTTAATTACATTACGCTAGTTTTATTTGCTTGGTTGGGTAAGAATAATAACGCGGAATTTTTCAAGTTTTTGTTCACAAAACATATAGTTTAGTTACTTTGTGTAATAACTAATTTTCTGACATATTTTTTTAAATAAAAATATACACGTTCTTACGTAGCTATATTATGTTTGTAACAGGTGTGGGTCGGCTAGACCGGAGTGGGACCACGCTCTTATAGAATACCAGCCTGAAATAGCAGCTTAAAGCTGCAGTGTCTCGTATGGCGAGAGGAGAGAACCAGATATCCTTTTTACCAGAAACAAGGCATTCCATTTTGGTCCTCAAGGGTAGGGTAGGCAATGAATTGAGTAAAAACGTAGACGTCTATGGGTCACAGCATCCACTTACCTTCAGGTGGACTGTGTGCTCGTTTGTCACCCTATTCAATAAAAAAAAACACTTTGGTAGTTTAAAAATCATAATCAAAACATAAATAGTTTTGAATGCCTCTTATTCATATAGAATATATGTACTTACTTTCTACTATTTAATACACAGACTCAGGGACCCAAAGTAGATCTTGGCCTGCGATATAGAGCACGCCACTTTTCCCGTATCTCATTCAGTCCATTTGGACAGAATAAGGTCCTTTTCGACTGGGTGTTTCTGCTGGGCGACGAACACCAGGTCGCTCCAGATCTTCACCGCCCGGTCTTCTCCCATTCGTTCGATATGTCCAAGCCAGTGCAGTAGTGTTGCTTTTATTTCTATCAGGGTGTTAAGGGTAGAAATTACGGTCTCTATTTATTTCCTACATAAAATATAGGTAGTTTTAAATTACGCGATTATCAACTTCTGTTAAACATGTTACTGTAATAAAAATAATGTTGACGCTGTTCCCGGGCTGAGGAGAAGGAATTATTTTTTAATAGGATAGAGTGACAAACGAGCACACACACCACCTGAAGGTAAGTGGTTGCTGTGGCACATAGACATCTACATCTATCCTCGATTACAGATCAAAATGAAGATGCGTTGTCACTCGTGAGGACTAAGATGGAATGCCTCGTTTCCAGTAAAAAAGATCACCGGTTCTCTAAACTCACCATACGAAACACAGCAGCATTAAGCTACTATTTGACGCTGGTATTCTGTGAGAGCGTGATCCTTCCCCGGCCGAGCCGACTCATTGTGCTACAACTATATTACTAATATGACTGCAGCATGGCTCTACCACGTTTTAATTAATTATTATATGATTAAGTATTAATGTCAGACGTAAGTTAACTACTTCGTATTATAATGTTATTAAACACCAGAGACGCGCCTTAATAAAATCTATTAAGGAGAAATATAATGTCAAATGGCTTAGCAAGATCCTTCGTTATGCCGAAAATATTGCAGCATTAATTTTGAAATAAATATATGGTAAAGTTGAGGATTAATGTTAGTGATTATATTAGACGAAAACACGATTTCGTAAAATTTTCTCGATAGAAAAAAAATCCAAAGTTACCTCCAAAATAAACAATAAACCGCAGTTACTCATAAAATACTTTAAATAAGATCATGAAACTTTGCATACTAACTGAACTAACTATAAAGCAGTGCTTATGTTATTTACTTTTTTTTTAAATACCATTATTTTCACTGTAAAAAGAAATTACCCAAACTATCGGCGTCTTGAGCTTGATTCCTGTCGTTCCGTTAGTATCGCTTAGGCTTTTGAAGGGAGAAGTTGTGTCGCTTACGATCAGAATATACATTACGCAACAGTACGACGTAAAATTAAAATGGGAAATAACCGTGATAAAAATAAGAAGCGGCTGGCTTGGCTTTAAGAAACAGGCATAAATATGATAAACCTAATGAAATAAGTGTCTAACGACCTTTCTACTTACAGTATTAGTGATTACAAACATGTCGGTACATAGCATACGACGCGCGGGGAAGTGGGGGCGAAATTAGAATTTGAGCTGACTTACTCTCACCTCTTAATGTGGCGTTATTTAGATTTAATGTAATCATCACAGACATTTCTTCGATTTCTCAAAAAAAATCGTCTAAGATTTGCGGATGAAATACAGCTGAGATTACTTCTGGCATTGCTTTCTATCTGTTCGTCAAATTTTATTACAATCGGTTCAGCCATTCTGAAAATTATCCCGGATAGACAAGATAGACAGAGAGGCACACAGACAGACAGAGAAACACAGACAGACGGAGAAATAGACACACAGACAGACAAAGAGACAGACACACAGACAAATAGAGAGACAGAGACGCCCAGACAGACAGACAGAGAGGCATACAGACAGACACAGACACACAGACTCAAAGACAGACAAAGACACACTGACAGACAGAGACAAACTAACGGACAAAGGCACACAGACAGGCAGAGAGACAGACACATAGACAAACAGACAAAAAGTTTAAAAAATGGACGTGCAAATTACAGCTCTCTTTTCCCAGCTCAATAAACGGCAGTTAATTCGATAATACACTTTTCTTTACAATGTTATTTATATGTATAGAATATATATATATTCTATACATATAAATAATATATATATATATATGTATATATATTATATATATATACATATATATATATTATATATATATATATACATATATATATATATATATATACAACACGTAACATAATTAACGCACTTTGAGAAAGTAGTTTGTTCAGAATCGTTTACTGAATCGATTCCTATCATTTTTAATATAGGTAATTTTTTATCCCAAAAATAATTAAAACTACGTAAATTACAGTCACACTAAATCTGTACAGTTAAAACAAACTGAAATCGACCGTAACTTAAGGCAATAAGACTTTTAAGAGTGCAGTTTTATTTGTATTATTACTAAATCTGTCATTCAATTAAAATAAAGAAAAATGAACTTTATTTCAAGCACATTAAAGTCTTTGCGTTCGTGAATTTGTACTGTGACCACAACATTCTTCCGGAATTAGTGTAACTAATTTGATAAATAATCAGTGCATAAAAATGTTAACTAAAAATTCAGTATATGTATTATGATTATTACATAATATACTAATTGGGGTGTCTGAGGGTGTGCGTTAATTATGTTACATATTATATATATATATATATATATATATATATATATATATATATATATAGCGTAGGATTCTTAATAGCTTATGTAGAAAATTACTGCTCCCTAGACCTACCAATAAACCCTAAACATATAATAAATTAGATATTACAAATTTATGAGCGATGTGTGCTACAATGTTATTTAAGTGCGTTTGCTAAATTGATTTCAAGTTATTATCACCATTTGAACTTGACTGACCCAGTAGTACTGGTTAGTAACGCCACGCAAATTAAATTTATTAATAGTATGTACATAAAGCTCAGTGTCATTGCGTCCTGGTATCACATTGTAACAGTTTATATGACGAGCCGAGATACGACAATATTGGACTGAGAAACTGTTGTTTTGTGCAAATGAAGATCTATGACTGTCAATCTGGCGAAATATTTATAATGTGTGGATTATTTGACCGTGTAGTGGCAGGACAAGCATGTCCACTATCCCATATCATCCCGTGAGTATCGTAAGAGGCGACAGAGGGATGCAAATCAGGAGTTGGGCAGCAGCGTCTTCCTAATAACGACTAAAAATAAAATACTGCGGCTGACAAACTTCTTGCCAAGCGTGGCAACTATGGCAAATGGTATGAAGTAATCTAAGGGGGAGGTATATGTTCAGCAGTAGACTTTAATAGTCTGTAACACAACAATTAAAAATAATAATATTTATTATTATCCTCCAGACCGAATTTCAGTCACAGCGGGCAGTCTCAACGGAGTCTAGCCACAGGACAGGATTATAGTGCACGAGTGAGCGCCCCAGCACAGGTGCACTCTCGGTTTTCTCACTCTGAGTTCGATGGAATGACAATCAGGAACCATAAAAACAGGACCTAATAATCAGCAGTCGCAATTGTGACCATTAGACCAACCAAAATAAAGAAATCGAGGAGAATCGAAATATGACCTTGAAAACCATAGCAAGCCGATGGGTCCTAAGTTGACATTTGATTTTTAAATTATCAGTGATAAAATACCAGCGACATGGAGAATCTATAAGCTCAAGTGTAATATTTTTGCTACATTCGTTTCTGCAGGCATTTGAATCCAGGATCCATTTAAGATTATTTTTAAATTGTTCTAGTATAAAAGGCTGTCAGAGAAACAAGTTTTAAAGTGTCGTGCACACACGTTAGGGAGTAGACGTTGCCGATATCGTCTATTGCATACTGCATTCAAAGCGTGTCGCGTCGCAGCGGGCTCTTATTGATTGGAGCCTACCTATACGAGCCTGTGGGTTTCACAGATTTTTGATCCTTACGCCTTTGTGCAGGAGTAAGTGGGTGACTATACAATCGTGTAGGCGGAACACATTTCAAGATCGGATGACGTTTCTATAGTGAATTTGATAAAATATGATGGTTTATAGGGTCGATGTTTTAACTCTTATAGTATTCAACGCGGGTATTCTTTAAAAAGCACATATGGCAATTCACAGTACTGTGCTCCTACCTTAATGTATGGTTGTGAAAGTTGGGTGCCCTAAGCGGAAATTAATCACCGAGTTGCCGACATATTGACAATGGGCCAAATTGCAATTGACAATGGATCGGATCGTGCACAATGTAAGTAGTTTCTTCCTACACCTCTGGGTAACAGTTGAGTTTTTATGTTACCTATGTTGTCAATTCATTGAGTATGCATATGCATGACCTAGAGACAATCTGAAATTAGTTTAATTTTTCGTATGATATTATAACGATCGGTATTATAACGAGGGCAAGTGATTGGACAAAAGGCATTCCACTCTGGTCCTCCTCATGAAGCATACGAAAATACCACCTTGTTCTTAGAAACCTGGGCTACAAGAGTTTCGCTGGGCGTTTGCAAAAGAAATATTCTTTAGGTATATAGATAAACTTGGATACTAAATCATTATCTAAATGCATATTTTAAGACATTTCCGAGAAACAAATTAACATATTGGTTATAAGGAAACACATTATAAATAAATATATATTATACATATATATAAAATAATTTCTTGCTTAAAAAGTTAATCTTTCTTGGGCAAATTTATTGAAATGTTTTACAGAATTCCAAAGGATTTGGTTAACCTTCTTAGGAAAAGTTTATTACAACGTACCAATATTATAAAAGACAACAGGTCGACAACGCCTTCAGCAGTTCTCTAGCGGATGAATCGCAAACACGTTTGCCTTCTCTTTTATTTACCGGCTTCAAAAAGAAGGAGAAAATATAAAAATACGTACCTGTGCTGTATAGACGTATGCTGGATGGATGTATCTTTATGTGGAAGTATGCTTTGTATTTAATTTTTACAATTATTATTAATTATTGATGCAAAATAAAATATTTTTTATTCAAAATATAACATTCTTTAGTTCTTTGCGTTATTTTCTGTATATCATAACTCATAAGTTATATTTCATCAATTGTATTGGTGGTAGATTTTAACGTATATGAGTTCGAAATAAAAACTGAATAAAAATACTCTTTATCTTCGATCTATTTAAATAATCAAAACTTGAAAATATATATGTATTTGACCAATTTTATAGAGTGGACATTTTGTAAGTACTTATAATGAAATAACTAATTACAATAATACCAATGTATTGACCCATACCGCTACCATTGTATCCATATAATTGATGGATAAAGGTAGCCCGAGCTAGCTGTGATATCAGGAAGTCAAACAACTCAGCACCCCTGTGGCCATGGGTACTACACTAAAAAGCATTATAAATGTACGTCGGTAGTAAAAACATTTAAAAATGAGTTTCGCGATAAAATCGATAGATTTAGTTTTAATCAATGCATTTTATTCGCGTAAAATAAAGATATAAAAGAGGAGCTATATGTACCGCAATCAATATGTATTCATATTTAACAAAAATGCACTTTAAACATTCAATTTGCAGTTCCAATGAGCAAATAAATTCGTCAGCATCGCCCTTCACCGCGCTCGCGGAAATTGGCCTCTGCTCCTCAATCTGCATACATGACAATTCATTTAACCTTCAGACCTTGGTCGGTGACATCACGGCGGACGTGGCGGGCAGAGTACGGACGTGTTTCTGGTAGATAGTGTTTTATAAACACCCTCGTCTCACACGAAGTTCTGAACAGCGACATACATTGACAGTTTTGGATGCGGCATCTGTATTTTTGGGTTCATTTAATAATTTTTAAAAGCAGAAAGAAGAAGAAAAAAATTCCATTATTTGATTTTATTTAATGCAAAATCACAAACTACTGCGGTGAACGAATTTTCGAGAACTTTTTTTTTAATAAGGGAATTATACACTAACACATAAATAGTCTTTTGTGACAAGGAAAAATATCATTTGTGAATAACTTACGCGTTCCACGCTTGATATTCGCTATGCGCTTTGTACATTTGATATTTTCGCCTACATTACCAGAACCGTAAGCACACTTGGTGCCCCCCACGCGTACCTCTTTACAGCGGTTGACGCCGCCAATAACTCAGGGCTGCCCTTATGCATTGATTGACGAGGGACCCTCGCGTTTTACGAGTGCCTTAATTAGCACGACACGACCGCCTTGTCTCCGTAAACCCAAGTTGGATGAGCTCCGCTCAGTTCTAATGCGGTTAAGCTGATTTGTGATAGTGTGAACAACTTAAATGCATAAAAATGCCGCGCCGATATCCCTCGTGTCATAAAAGCAGACTCATTTTGTTTATGATTCAATCGCTTTGTTTATTAAACGGATTCGGACAAAACTAAAGGTCCGGTCGCGTCAGTTTACTTAACATGGCTGTATAAATCTTTGTGTCAAATGTTGAAATATTTTATGGTTATCAAGTTTTGATTATCATCGTGTCGTAAATCTGAAATAACTTTAACAGCCTAGGAACTAAAAAAGACCAGTCGATTTGTGAGGTATATTTATGTTTTTTTTTTTCATATAAAATTAATCGCATATTTTTAGTTTTATGACTCGGTGATTAGTGGATATTACACATTGATGAAATACGTTGGTTTTTACAGATCCATACAGCATAATATACCGTTACCGTTACAACCTATCAAAGTCCTCTGGTGGACATAGGCCTCCCCATATATTGCCTCGTAGGAGGTCTTTGTTACTACGCTTGGCAACCGCATTTTTTTATTTTTAGTCGTTATTAAGAAGACGCCGCTGTCCATCTCCTAATTTGTTTACCCTCTGTCGTCTCTTACGAAACCCATGGCATCACATAGGCTAGTGGATATTCTTACACCATGAGTACACGGTGGACAGCATTGTTACAAATCTTCGACTTTAATTAATTATTAAAAACTTTGTTCTGCTTCTAAAACTTCTTAACTAAGCATAGGGTTCATTAATATTGAAACTTAAAAGGGTTGGTGTCAAAATTTTTGGGCCCTAATTTGTAAACTTAGGGGTTAACAGGCGATTGACTATGTTAAGTACTCTTGTTAAAAATGTCGCGGTAATGTTTCTGCCTTGAAATAAAAGTTAAATGTTAAAGTTACAGCCTATATACGTCCCACTGCTGGGCACAGGCCTCCCCTTATTTCTGAGAGGGTTTTAGGGTAAGTAAGTGTCCGTCGCGCTACCCCAATGCGTGTTGGCGAACTACACATGTCTTCGAATTTTTTTTCTTATTTCTCAGACATGCGGGTTTCCTCACGATGTTTTCCTTCACCGCCGGGCACGTGGTAAATGAGCACTTAAAATTGCAATTAACAATTTCATTGGTGCCGGCGGGGATCGAACCCGGTTTGCTCGCGTACTGTGAAATTTACAGCGAGCGCTAACCATCTGAGCTACCACGGCATCTCTCTGCCTTGAAATATTTGATTATATCTTACACACACTCACACTTTATCGTGAAGTGGCGGTGTAAGAGTATCCACTATCCAATATCATCCCGTGAGAGTCGTAAGAGGACACAGAGGGATACCAATCAGGAGATGGACAGCGGCGTCTTCTTAATAACGACTAAAAATAAAAAGCTGGTGTTGCCAACCCGCTTGCCAGGCGTGGCAACTATGACCAACATCCACCGTATGAGGCAATCTATGTGGGAGGCCTATGTTCAGCAGTGGACTTAATGGTTTGTAACGGTAACGGTACACACACTCATTTTCTAACTGACCATCTAATCTTAATAATGAATATTTTCTAACTGACCATCTAATCTTAATAATGAATATTTGATAACCAGTCAGAAAATCTTATTTATATAATAGTAACAGTATTGTCCTCCAGAGAAAATTTCGGTCACGATGGCCACTCTCAACAAAGCCATCTGCGTAGGACAAAGTTATACAACTCTCTGTTCTCTCACACTATAGTCCGATGAAACGGTAATCCGACGTGACGAGAGAGAGATCAGACACGCCACGAACGACCTTACGTACTTTTCGAGGCACGGGGATGAAACACCGCCAACTTCCTGACCCTGGGCTGCTAATTTGGATTTCTTGACATAAACACCCAATAATTGATTTTCGGCCCGTCCCGAATTCGAAAATAGGACCACATAATCAGCAGTCATGTTTACGGCCACTAGACCTACGAGGCAGTCTTATGTCGCCTATATATTTTACGGTTAATCCCCGAAGAAGTAGTAAATTCAAGTTTAGAAATACTCGGAACAAATATTTTGGCTTAACCAACTCACTGGCGATTTGTCCGAATATTTGTTTAATAATATAAAATACTTCCGCGGTTTTTGGCTGGCCCTTAGGCTTTTGATATAATTTGACATAAGCTTTCGTATTTTGATGTCATAATTATTTTAATTATTATTCGCACTTTACCCAATCCACTGAGTAAACCTACGTTAGCTACTTTTTAGATTATTACCCGTAAAAAAGTTAGTTTCCGTATCCAGCGGTTGCAAAAGTAATTTACCATCAAGCGAACAACGGAAAATTTTATTAGTTAGTTACTAGAAAATGACATAACTTGATATTAAGTTTACTAAGCGATGTCCCATCAAATAATTTTTATTGATATTAAAATTCTAGTAACACTTGTTCACGAATGACATAGAAGAAATATTTAGAGTAGACAATTGGAGTCGGTATTACTTAGATCGAAGCTTCGATCAACAATACCATGTTGATCAAAGGACCGAAGCGTTCAAGTACTACTACTACTACTACACGGCTGTTATGTATATTATGTAATTCAAAAAGTACGATAAATTTTCTAAAGCACGAAGTTGGAATTCTGGCAAAAATTATAAGTATAATCTTTGCATTTTAAGAAGGAAAACATTTTGTGAATACGTGTATGTCCGACAGCATCTGTATAGTTAGTTCCATTTACAATGAGATTCAACAATTTTTGTGACACTGAATGCCTTTGTATATATATGTGATGTTCAGTAAATTTTTAGACATATGTTATTTTCATTTGATCCACAGTTAATCGAAAATATATTTGTTGAAAAAGTCCTTTTAACAGTCCAGAATATAATACGAAATATTATACGTTTATAAATACGGAATATTTTGGTACAAAATATAAAATGGAATATAAATGTGGAAACTTACGCATGGAAAAACCATATTCACCGTCATTAAGGCCCATGGAACATGATCTCTCCGATGGATTTTAGTTCTCTCTCTCATCTCCTGATTCGCTACCCTCGTACCTACCTCTTACGATACCCACGGGATGATATGGGGTGGTGTACGTTCTCACAACGCCACTACATGGTAATATGTTGTAATATAAAGGTTTTTTTTAACTCAGGGATTATCAGTTCGCCGTGATAACTTACCAAGTATAATTTAACTTATCAATAGCAGCCTATTAGACTCCTATCTTCCGACCTCAGAGGTCGCCATGAAAGGATGCTTTGAAGATCACAGCAAAGAATCTTTATTCCGAGCTAATCAGTTGAGATAACTGTCCACTTAGAATACTGTAAAAATGTATGATTTATATTAGTGATAACTTGTTCTGAGTTATGCTTGTGCGGTACATTGCTTTGGTTGTGGAGTCTTTGGGTTCTTTGTCGGTATTGCTTTTTAACTTTTTATGACATTCGGTGTTTGTTTTATGTTTTCTGGAAAATACTGTTGCTCATTATAAACAGTAGAGACATAAATTTTAAAATAAAGATAATTTTACCGTCTGTTTTTATATATCTATAAAATATTTGAATATTATTGCGGTGCTTCTCATGCGGTTAGGGTATGGAACGATTTACCGAGCAGTGTACCTGCAGCCACGAGCAAGGCATTGTTCAAACGCTGGCTCTGGAATCATTTTCTGGTGTTGCAGGAGTAGTTTGTGGATAAACATTTTTCATATCCTTAAATTCCAAATGTTCCCTTTTCCTGTATTTATTTCACATATTTTTAGGGGTTTGAATCAGAAACAGCTATATATAATTATGTATATATATATATATATATATATATATATATATATATATATATATGTATATATATATGTGTGTGTATGTAATTATGTTTGTAACATGTATCGTAGTATGTACCATATAGTAATCATATTTTTAACTTAGTTGCACTTTGCACCGACAATATCCTCTCTACTTACCCTGGAGGTAGACTGGTAGAGAATGCCTGGTCGCATTAAGTCCGCCTTTTTGTATTTGGTGTACAAATATGGTATAAATAAATAAGTAAATAATAGTGGCAACATTAGCTATTTTGTTAAAATTAAATTTATATTCTTATTTTATACACACAACCTGCCCCAGCTTCGCACGGCAAGATTTATTAATGTGGTATTTTGTAGGTTATTATTTTTTGAGATTTTTTATTTTATTTAATTTTATTAATATTATTAGACCATAATCAAAGATTATTTATTTTATAAATTTATCGATTTCTTAAAAAGAAATAAACAACCAAGTGGCCAACTAACCTGGCTTTAATCTTTATCTTTCCATGAAGTTTTATTAGGTACGCTCGGTTCAACCATTCCGAAGACTATCACTGATAAACATACCGTCAAACATTTATAGATAATTCATGGCGCACACGCTCGGCTCAATATAAGCCAGTTATTTTGATATTAGAATAATAATTGAACTGTAAAAAAAAAACAAAATAGCCAGTATTTTCGCCCCAAAACAATGGGGATATCCTACAAAATAGTGTATATATAGTCTAGTGCAGTTGTAAAGTAGGCTAGGCGTTATATCCGTCCGCTAGAACGTGATCAAGAGCCCTTCCGTATGTTGTCTACTCTGTGCTGCAACACCTCTTAAAGTTTCACTTTCGCTGACTTAAATATTTACGTTTTCTACATCAATAAATTATTTTGCGGTTAAAGAAAAAAAATACGCTCAACCAGTTGCTCTGGCAGTTTGTTTAATTTAGAAATACTTCGAGAAGCTCAATTTTCCTTAAAAAATTATTTTTCTTTTCTTTTAAACAACATTCTAATATTCTTTGACCGAAGCAACTTCGGTTTTTCAATTGATGGTTTTTACCTGCTTTATTCAACGTTTTTATAGTGGTATAAAAACTGATGAAAAAATTTAGAAGTATTACCTTACGATTTATAACTGTGACTTACTACTTTTTTTTTGAAAATGATTAAACATGCGTGAGAGATATTAGACGTTGTTCGTAAAGGCAAGTATAAATTAATAATCACGTTTATTAATAGACATATATAAATATGCATAAGCTTTCTGAGTACTACAGGAATCGTGTGTACTTCGAAGAGCACATATCTAGAACAATGCCTAGGTCTATTTTAGCGCAATGGAGTGTGACCTTACGTGATCTGCCTCGCTATAGTATTTGTTCTCAGGCTTGTTTGATATGGTCTAACCGTCATACTTGCATCCAGTTAAAGCCCGTTATTTATCACGGTGCAAAAAGAAACTATTGCGTCGTCTCCGCTGAATGCAAATGTTCATCCAATTATAACAGAAATGTCCTAAGAAGTTTTGTTGATCTTTGTAACATTTAAATATTATCTTTTTTTTTTCTTTACGTTCTTCACATAAAACCAATTTTGCTTTAATCTTAGCTTCAACTGGGACTAAAACCCATGAAATAACGTAATCTTAACGTATTCGATCCTTCAAAGAGCTCAACATTTTTTTAACTTAGCTACCATTGTTAGCCACAGACCTATTTAATATAATTTAAAACCCTGACAAAGATCATGTTTAATGTCCATGTCTCACCTATGCCGGTAGTTGTTGGGAGCACTATGCTCGAAGTTGTTGACGAGTACGTTTACCTGGGACAAATAGTCCGACTAGGTAAATCCAACTTCGACCGAGAGGTCAATCAACGGATTCAACTCGGCTGGGCAGCGTTCGGGAAATTACGACACATCTTCTCGTCAGCTATACCTCAATCTCTGAAAACTAAAGTGTACAACCAGTGCGTGTTGCCAGTGATGACTTACGGATCTGAGACGTGGTCCTTCACTGCTGTATGAGGACGCTCAAGGTCGCTCAGCGAGCTATGGAGAGGGCTATGCTCGGAGTTTCTCTGCGTGATAGACTCAGAAATGAGGATATCCGTAGTAAAACCAGAGTGACCGACATAGCCCAACGGATTAGTAAGCTGAAGTGGCAATGGGCCGGCCATATAGCTCGAAGAACCGATAACCGATGGGGAAGAAAGGTTCTCGAGTGGCAGCCTCGTACCGGTAGGCGTAGTGTAGGGCGACCCCCCACTAGATGGAGTGACGACCTGGTAAGACATGCAGGAAGTCGATGGATGCAGGTGGCTCAGGACCGTGCTTTGTGGCATTACGTGGGGGAGGCCTATGTTCAGCAATGGACTTGTGAAGGGCTGTAATGATGATGATGATCAATACCCTGACATAAAGCGTTGTACAATATTTATTATATTTAAAAATTTGGTAAAAATTAAAAAATTGGTCAAGATGTAAGGCGCGTTATATTTTAAATTGACACCAAAGTGGAACACTTAACTTATAATAAATAGATATTATGTTAAATTATAATAGATAATGTTCAAAATTTAATAGTCTAATATCCTTAAATTATTTATTTTTTCATCAAACATATTTCACTTCGCGTCCTTGCGTACATCACAAGAACTCGGTCTAGCAGACGTGCAGACTCCTAGAACTCATAACAATTGCTAATTTCAACAAGGAAGCAGTGATCTTATAAAAACATTATATATTCACGAGGCGTTTAGTGAGTTTGTAACAGGTTAACGTCGACAGAAATCGGGTAAGACTTACGAGGCGTCGATAGAGCAACATAACCCGATCGTGACGTGAATCGGTCTTAGAACAATCAAGCCGACCCGGACACGGATTGATAGGTATTTTGCTCTCTGATTAGACAATCAGCTAAACCCACTGACTGGCATATAGACGGAGAACTTCAAAGCGCCAACGTTTATTTAGTGTAATGAAAATTGACTGGTATTTTAAAATATTAACGGTTTTCTTTTGCATTACAATATTTTATTTTAGTAATTGCTGAAACAAAAGTACAAAATAGTAGGCTTCATTCCAGAACTTTTGTAAGTTCTATGATCCTTTACAACGTTACTAACGTCTTTACGTTACAAAAAGCCGTATGGATTCTGGATATTTTATGTCTATCATACTTGTTAATTACTCTATTATTTAAAAGAAAGTTAGGCGAATTTTTAGATATTGGTTAGAACCATGCAATGTTAAACTAAAAGTTGTAGTTTCGAATCTGCCATTCAAATACCTACTGTCGTAAACCGCTATTAGCACAAGAATTTTTAGCTAAGTTAAAGTGGTTAACAGGAATTCTAAATATTCTCCAAACAAAAACAACACATAAAAAAAAGAGTAAGCGTCCTCATATACAAACATTAAAACTCGCTTTTATTAAAGTATTCATTATAAATTATAATTTAACGTTTACACGCTGCGAACAAATATTCGCTAATGATCGAATTTGTCAGACTTCGTTCTGGTTCGTAGACCGATAAATAGTTATACGGTATTTTCTTTAAATTGTGTATATTCGATTTTCAAATCATATGGTTAACATGCAAAATAAGAACCCGAGATAATTAATAGAATCAGGCGTTACTTTGCGAAATTAAATTAATAAATATGTTAAGATCTTCAAAATCCTAAGAATTCAATTGTTGGTCACAAGCATCATATTACTTCATGGACAAATTTCAGGAGTCCACTGTCCTGTCCCAAGTGGGCGTCGGAGTACTTGTCCATAAATAATTCTATTTCTTCAGATTGCGGGCACCAATTGGATGAACTCAAACAATCTCCAACGGTACCTTGTTAATTAGAATATAATGTGCTGATTTAACACCTTGCTCGGTACTGTAAAAACATTCTGAGGAAACCCCCACATCTGAGATATATGGTTGACATGTTATACAAATTATAATATATTTTCATAACAAGCAAGGTTTTGTGCTTACCAAATTTAATGCACTTTTATCTCAAAATATTTTTTTAAAAAATTTAATAAGCTGCCTTATCAATTGTCAGATATAATTTATCTATCGAATAATTATTACCCGACTGAATATTAAAGTGACAAATTTAAACCATTCTATTCATACAACTGTAATTTTTAATTTGTTTACGTTGCACTTTATTCTTGAATCGATTTTATCTCAGGATTTAAAATGAGCCCTTAAACAATAAAATTTATTTTAATGAAGTAGCCTTATATTATAATGACAGGAAAAGTTTAAAGATTTGAATATTTTACGAACAGGTTTCTCCATCCGCAATCCCCCAAACCACGCACGCGGCGTATAAACGGAACTTCACTATTAGTGATTTAAGTATATACACTTATAAAGTAATTGCTAAAGACGATTCTTAAAAAAAAAAAACAGAAAAATCCGTATAAGTTGTTTAACGTTCGTCGTTTTGCCGTTTTGCTTCAATGAAACAAATCATTTCAGATCGCGTGCGTTTAAATGCAACCGCAAATAAATCCGATCGCCGTGCCAATTGGAAGTGCCGATTGCCTGTTCAATTTCTGTTTATTAGTTTGAAATCTTAATCATGAATGTTTGTTCTCTTCACCACTGATTTATTAGTCACCTTACAGATTAAGCTGCAAAAATTTTACTTCACTAAATTGTATCTATTAATTACCATGATGTTATTTTTGTCGATTTCAAACGAAGCCACACGTTCCATTTACCAAAAAATATTTGAGCTAACCGTCTTATGTAATATTGGGATGTCTGAAGTAGGTACTTATTAAACAAACACGACACAACCATCCGCCTCAATTGTAAGGCAGACAAATGTTGTGTAGGCAAATATAGAGCGGTATCAATTTGTATATACACAATAACACGTTATTTAATGGGTTACGTAATAGTAAATTGTAACTTCTGGAACAAAAGTAGTCCACTTGTGATCTTCTTGCTGCTTCTTCGCACAAGATCTTCCGCTGTAGGTATTTGTTGAAACGAGGGCCTTGTAGCCTTTAAAAAGTGTTTTGTAACGAACACACAGTCTGTCTACAATTATCCTCAGGAATCAAAATGCCGATGAGTTGTCAAACCTGAGAACTAAGATGGAATGTCTCGTTTCCAGTAAAAAGGGTTTTTGGATCTTTACACACAACATGCCTTTTACGTGGTCGAGCCATGCTGCAGTTATATTAGTAGTAGGTATAGTAACAGGAATGAGTCGGCTCGACCGGGGAAGGACCACGCTCTCACAAAATACCAGCGTCAAATAGTAGCTTAATGCTGCTGTGTTTCGTATGGTGAGTGTAGAGAACCGGAGACCCTTTTTACTGGAAACGAGGCATTCCACCTCAGTCCTCACGGATGACAACGCATCTGCATTTTGATTCGTAATGGAGGATAGATGTAGATGTCTACGGACCGCAGCAAGCAGTTACCATCAGGTGGACTGTGTGCTCGTTTGTCATCCTATCCTATAAAAAAATTAAAACAATAGCCCCATTAAGCTGCTATTTCACTCTGGTGGTGCTGTGAGAGCGGGACTTTGACTTTAATATCTAATTTACTTGTAGATTATAGTTTACAATTGTATGGATTACTTCACCTATAATAAGCCGCTAATTTTCACTACCGCGCGCACAGCACGACGTCAGCGCGCGACCGGCATACACTATTAGCTTTTTTCGGGTTTTCTCACACACTACCTGGTCAATTGGCATGCAAGAAACCACCTCACAGTTCCCCATCTCAGCTCCATACGTGGAATGGTTTGATGTAAATTTCGAGAAACGGAACCGGGATTTAAAACAAATTAGTCGTAAATGACGCGATACTTCGAGGGATAATTCTAGTTAGTACGTAAGTAGAATGATTTAATTGATTTTTTATAACAATTTATAGCCCATCACGGGCATAATAGTTCCGAGTATTGATTATTAAGGCCGCAAGATTTTATTAAAATCACTGTCAGGTACGTAATTCTATCTGTCTTAAATTGACATTGATTTCAACGTATCTAAGCCATCGAGAACGTCTAAACTATGTTACCATAACCGTGAGTTTGCACTAATTTGATTTTCACAAAAAACATGTTTTAAACATTGTTTTATGTCAATGTATCAAAAAGCGTTTGCATAGTCAAAGAACATGTAGTAGTGAAATATGCTTGACAGTTTATTGTACATTACATATTTTAACTATATTATATCTTTATAACTACAGAAATTAAATGTTTGATAACAAATTTGTAGAAGTATTGTCATGTTGAAAGATAAGTTTGAATATCTGTTGAAAATTTTACACAGTTTTTGTGAGTGCGAACGCCACCACCAACAAAGCATGTTGTGTGATTTATTTTATGCGATTTGTTTCAAAACATTACGTGTTGGATGTTTCTCTGTGCAAACGTACTGTCATACAACCAGTTGCCTTACGACAAGGTCGTGAGGCTTGAGTTCGAATCCTAGAATCAACAATTATTACCTAACATTTGTGCGTAAACACTAAATTTTGTTTTTAAGATTGGTTAGGTTGTAAATCGTATGTATATTAATTTACAGAATCCAGAATCTCCAGAAAAAATTCTCGAGGGGCAGCCTCGTGCGCTCTGTGTATACAGGATAGAAAAACGAGTTAACGGATACAAGTGATTCAAAACCGTGCTTTAAGACAATCTATGATGGACGCTTAAGTTCAGCAGTAGATTTGTGATAGTTTTTACGGATTTTATCGAGTATATTAACTTACTTTATATTCCCGACGTTTTGAGCACTTTACAGAACATATGCTCACGCATGCAGACGTGGACGGAGGTGTTCGACGTCCCAATGTCATAATTAACAAAGTTAGATCTACGCAGTATGAACTTATTATCTTGATGTCTGCAGTTGTATACTTGGGTTGGGATTTAATTTTATAAATTATAGGATCCCAAGCAGATGGAAGCACCCACCTTCTCTATTGAAATTAGGATGTTTTTTGATTGCAATAGCCTCGCGAATCATACTTGGTAGAAATCGGAGTGCTTTAGACTTCCAAAATAAGTTAATGTAAACCTGATTTGATTCCCGCCGGCTCCAACGAAATTGTTAATTGCAATACCAAGTGCTCGACAGTGAAGGAAAACATCGTGAGGAAACCTGCATATCTGAGAAATATTTCGAAGACACCTAAAGTTCGCCAACACGTATTGGTCAACGCGGCGGACACTTCCTTGCCCTAAAACCTTCTCAGAAATAAGTGGAGCACTGTGCCCAGCTGTGGGACGTATTAGCCTGTAACTTTAACCTTATATGTAACAATATATATTGGTTTAGTGTCAAAAGGGAAATCTGGAATCGGTAGACGGTGCGGCGCTCTGGTCTGATCTGGTCGCGTTATTAATTAATTTCGTATTAACGCTATAAATAGTCCAGAATTGATTCGGAGCAAAACTCATCACGCCACCTACCAAAAAAGGCAACGTCTACCGGATAAGGCAATTTGATACTAAATTAGGGCTTTTTCATAATGTATATTTCAAATGTTTAAAATCATAGCTAGCTAATTCTGTTTTTTTTGCTGCTTTCATTCTCGTAAAGTTTGTAAGGTTAAATTCCCTCGACCACCATTTCTTTGGCCCCCAAAAAAATCTAGTGGTTGTATGTCATAAGTTCATGTCGCGACGCATTCCTCTGAACTCGAACCGATTTGGGAATCGGGTCTACCGTATACAGGCCGATGCTATAAACTTCGCTTTGAGATTTTTATCTTGAATGAAATTAAGAGAGACAAAGAATTTTCCACAAATATTTAAATTTACTGAGATAGATTTCGCACTCCTCAGTAAGATTTCCAGCGAGATATAATTTTTATAGTCCATTTATGAGCACTTAAATATAACTGTTCCCCGTGTAGTGACGGCGCGGCGTGACGTCACCGTCAGAATATCAACTACCTCATATCTTCTCCTAAGTGTCACAAGAGACGACAGAGGGAAACTGAATTAGGAGATGAGCAGCAGCATCTTCCTGAACACAAATTAAAATAATAATAAACCGCGGTTGCTTAACCACCTGCCAAGCTTGGCAACTATGGCGAAATCCCCTCTATGAGACAATCAATGGGGGAGGCCTTTGTTCAGCAGTGGTATTTTATAGGTTTTAAAAGAAAAAAAAGGAACTGAATAATTGTATTTTTGTTCCTCTTCTATGCGTTAAAACATAAAAAATGCTATTCGATAAATCATAAAGTTTCGTGAGCGAAGGATTTTCGCAAGAAAAATTGTTTATTTTTTCTGAAGAGAACCTAAATGTGCGCACCCAATTCTGACAAAAAACAGGCATTGTAAATTACAACGCATGACGAGCACCGCAAGTACGCTATAAAAATGGCTGCGTTTGGCAGAAAAAAGCGCTAGCAAGCGCTTGTAAGCAAAATGGCTGTCAAATCGTAAGTAGCTATTTTCCTCTAGGACACGAAGTTAGTTTTAACCGGGGAACCTAACCTAATTTAAATATATGTTTGTAAAGTATTCATATTAAAAACTTACCAATCATGAATTTTTAATAACATGTATATATTTATTCATGTCATTATATTACTTAAAACTAATATTGTACAAAACAACTTATAAAGTCTACTTCAAAACAAACAAATTAAATAAGCAAAATGGAGGACTGTCAGCGCTACTGAAGTTACAGTTATAAATACTGAAGTTATAGCAAACGTGTCCTGGCCGAAAACTGTTTAATTTCGCCATTTTGCTTACAAGCGCTTGCTAGCGCTTTTTTCTGCCAAACGCACCCAAATGATTGGCGTATAAATTTGAAATATTTAAAATTAAAAATCTAAACGAACATTTTCTTTCTCCCAACTTCTAAAAAGCTCTCAGCCTGTACCGGCGGCTGGGTCCGGTGGCGCCGTCTGTAAATTCTCTGACGGTTGCGATGCCGCGATAGGGGCCCTACATGTATTATGTATAACAAATGGGAGACATCGAAAATAAAGCACAGGGAACGGGAGCCTTTACGCTTGGCCCTGAATTCGTGGGGCTACTCCACGTGGATGAATTCTCGACATTTCGCCACTGTCGTACCGGCCGTGCGCCGCCATTTTGTTGTTGTTTTTTTTTCTCATTTTTGGCGCACGAGAGCCAAATTTTAGCATCGTCTGTCAGCTTCATCTTGTATCTGGCAAGATACTTTATTTTAATCTTTAATTAATAACAATAGTTTTTTAAGTAGTAAGATTGAGATCTAAGTGTTTGAAATGAGAGGCTGTGCCTAGCTACGAGACGTAATACGAAAGTTGCAGTCTATGAAACTTTACTTTTTATCACGTAAAGTGATAAAAAGTAGAGTAAAGTATACTATTACCGTAAAGGTAATAGTTAGGTTCTAGTAGTTTAAAAATAATAAAACATTGATCTTTACGTAATTATATGATCTTTATATAAACTTTTTTTAATAAAATTAAAAAAGTTACAAATAGTAAAAAAATACCGTGTACTGGCGGTATAGGAGCGCTACCCCATATCATTTTGGATGTCGTTAGATGACTCTGGATGACCTTGGATGTCATAAGAAGCGACAGTTAAAAATAGACCAGGGTGTAGTTAGCAGCGTCTTTCAAATACAATTGGAAAAAATCTGTGATGCCTACCCGCTTGGCAAGGGTGGCAACTGTGGCTTATATCCTCCTTACAAGACAATCTAAGGCGAGGTATATATCCAGCAAGAATTAGGTAGGCTGTAATGAATAAATGAAACAACATTGTAATGACTTCTAGTTTCGAACTAACCAACAAATAAGTTATAACATCAAATATGTACAAGTCTGTGTTTTAGTGGCCGCAACAATGTAATAGGGCTACTGTTATGCGATTTGAAACTGCTTGATGAGAAATCGATTAAAGCATTCGATAATTGCTCGTGTCTCCATGTTTCTCAAGTCGATCACGTAGCGCCGAGATTCACATGCCCTAATAAGAAACCATCGCACGTATATGGAGCGGTACTCTCTGAATGTGTATCACCGTATTATGGCTAATTGTTTGCTTTCCACTTGTAATTAATCGTTGTTGCTTAATTGGCTTCCAACTTAAGTAAATTTCAAGTTAAATGCCTTTCACTTGTGTATAACTTGAAATCACTTTGATCGCATCTTTGATGAATGTCATCATCCACTTGAAATGTACTGTATTTATCCTTAAACACATGTGGTATCAATGATATTATAAATAAAAAGAGGTATCATTGTGTGGTATACATATTGTTTAAAATGCTATTAGTAATCTGGAAGTTTGTCGACCAAAAAGCAGGCTAAATTAAATGTAGGTACCCTTAACCGACCACTATGTGTGCGTTGATATACGCACGTGAAGAAAGCGAGAGAGTCATGTCTGGATCGTACCAAATGGAATTCCGTAGTCCCCACCTTTCCGTCTGGGTAACAGGCGTGAGTTTATATATATTATGTATATATATGTATATTCTGACACTAGAAATTTTTTTATATGTGCAACCAGTTTAACATTCTTCTTTTCATCAGTTCATAAAAGCTGAAGTTAAAATATATAGATATAGTCTTTCCCAAAATAAACATAGACCTTTCCTCGGCTTAACTAATGCTATTTACTGTAATATGTCCAATGTTCATAACATTGCATGTATTACAGACAATATGAGGACCATTACATGATTTCTAGGATCTACTTCCACATGTTCGTTATATCTATCTTTATATATTATCTGACTCTTTTTCATAATGATAAGTGTAAGCCGAAACTTACGCTATTATTATTATTCGTGATCCGTTGCAAATTCAACACAAAGAAGTACTTGTGGAAAAACCCATTTCACAGAGTTTTTTTCTCAGAGTGTTTTACGTAGGTAATAATTTGGCAATGTTATAAAACATGGCACGGAAAGCTTTTGTGCAAAGCATGCACTTGGCCGATCCTTATATAATTTTCAAACGATTTTTAATATGAACTTAATAAAAATACATAGAATTCATTCATGTTTATGTGATAGGATGGAAGTTGGGGTAAAAGTACACTACGATAGTAACGAAGTAAGATACGATTCCTTTAGGAGAGAAAAGCTATGGTTCAATTTTTACTCTAACATGCATGAATTTGTTTATTTAGTACTAGTCATCTGCTCCGGCTTCCCACGGGTGACTTCTGGATCTCGACAACAACAAACCACTCAGACACAATTAAAAAGTTTCCTCAAAATCAGTCGAGGCATTTTCGAGTTTTATCTAAACTAACGGACGACATTTGATTTATATTATAGATATACCTAACACTTATCGGTTAATACACAGTACACTAACTGACATTCAATTTGAGTCCGTTAAAATATAACATGAGCCTCCCCATATTTCAGATTGTCTGAGGTTGGAATAACAAGAAAAAGCAATGAAATTTTAGAACTAAAGCTATTAGTACAACGTTGAATTTAAATGATTGTTTCTGTTTTATCAGCCGATCTGTTGCCCGATTTATATGCATACGTTTCTCGCGCGTCGATGTGACATCTTACATGACGTGGACATCGTGTCGCTGTGAAACTTTTTCTCGTCTAATCGACACTTGTCCGACGAACGACAGGCTGCCGGTGCGCTCGATCAAACGTCCCGCCTTTTTCATTATTTTTTTAAATAATCGTCTGAGATGATTGATGACAAAGTAATTGATTGCAGGCATTGGTTTAAAACGTTGGTAACGTACTTGTTTTTGATTGCTAAACGTTCAAAAACGAAAATTTCAGACTTTTAAACTTCACCTTGGGTTATTTTCTTTGCTGATTCATTTTTCACACCTTTATATTAGCTTGACCTGTTATGTGAATACGATGGAGTTTTGAAATTCAGTTTTCTCTCACTTACAGACATCTGAATTTTTTGAAATTTGTGATGTGTCGCAAATTGGTGACAATACATTAAGATCATTAAGTCATGGCTCTGTCAAAACATTCTCACTAGGATCATCATAACTCGTTATGTATGCGTGTATTTTAAGTTACCTTAAACTCTAATATTAACGTCGTACACTACGAATTTCAATCACGGCGTCCAGACTTGCGACAGCTGTCTGGGCAGGATCGGACCATAGTGCCACACTCGTGCATAAGTAAACACAGGTGCACTCTCTATTCCCTTTCTCTCATACTCTGATGGGACTGGAATCCGACACGATAGGAGATACATGAAGCGCAGAACGAAGTCAACGATCCTGCGTTGCGCTGCTCCTTGTCCTGAATAGCATTTTACTATGCTATTGCACACACTGCCAACTTCCTGAATCCGGGCTGTTACTGAGAATTTTTGATATAAAAACCCAACAACTGCCTTTTGGCTCTACCCGAGATTCAAACCCGGGGCTTGATGATGAGCAATCGCGCATGCGAACGTTAGACCAACGAGGCAGTTACTCTAAACGTTAATATTAATCAATCTATAAATATATAAGGTCGTGTCGTAAAAGAAAGGATTATGTTGTATAAATATAGATATATGACATAGCATTAAAGCGATTAGTATACCTACGTAGCCAGCATAATGCAGTGTGAAGGAAGGCTTGTAATGAGCCCACCCCAGATGAGGTGGCGCCGCCAAGAGCAAGGTTACATCACGTTGGCCTTATCTACATCTGTGAGGGGCGTCTGTGGAGACGAAACGACGCGACGGCACGTAAATAAAAGGAATCGTTATCTATTTTGGATAGTATGTCCATTTTAACGCAATTATAATTAATTTTAAAATCTTTTTGTTTCTTTAATAAGCACTATCCTCACCACCTGAATGGTTGGCGGTAAACTACTGTGCGATTTATAAAAAAGTTTTGTTCCTTGCATATCTTTCTTTGTGGAACCGACTACCAGCGATTTTCCCGGACCGATACGATTTAGTTGCCTTCAAGAAAGGAACCTTCTCTGTTTTAAAAGACTGACAAAACACCTGCAATTCCCCTAGTGAAACGAATTGTAGAATAACATTATAAGTAATACAATTATAATTCACTTTAAAATCTTTTTCTTTTTTTAATAGATAGAAATTGTTGAATAGTATTATGGGTAAAGCAATTATAAATAATTTTTTATTTTTTTATTTTTGGCCGCAGTTCTGATACTACATTGACAACTATTTGTATGACCTACATGACATCATCACCTGTAATTAATATAATTCATATATTATAATATAATTCATAGCCTCTGTAATTTTTACCCTTTAAATAACAAAAGGCGGGCACATAAATGAAATTTCCCGTTATCCAGTTAAAGCCCTTTAGTATTATTTTGATTTTACGTACAGAAGACCGTTTTATGAGAATATTTACCTTAAATAGCTTATGGAAACTTATTTTGATTACATCGTTTGGAACAAAATAGCTGTCATAAATTTTAATAGAAATTTAGCCTATGTCTACATGCACTTAGGTTTAGCATGCAGTTACAGTTTAGTTTTAATGTTGTAGCTCCATCTCTAACATTATATTGATTAAATTTTTATGTATTTTTATATATTTGGCTTTCATAATTTTCATATCTTATTATTGAAATGAAGTTAATTCATTTAATTATAATTAATATAAATGCAACACTAACACATGTATATTTATTACTTCAAAGCCATCTGAATATTTTCTTTGAAATTTCTTTATTTAGAAGAGATTTTTAAAATAATTTATTATTACTACCATATTATTTTCCTGATTGACGTAAGACAGATATTTTAGTAAAAAAATATTATAGTTCCTCTGAAATATTATTGTTTGCAAAAGGTTATTTAAAAATAATAATGGTTATTATGATTAATTAATTAATCTTTGTTTAGATAATTATTTCATTATTACTATAAAATTATTTACCTGGTGGATTAGATTAGATATTTTTAATAAATGGATTTGTGTGTAACTTTAATAAAACATGTTTCAGCCAGCTACGAATGTTAAATTCTGCAACATTACTATTTACTATTAATGAGCTCTTAGTAACTAGTGGCCTAGTGGAACCTTTAACCAGCATAGTCATTACAATTATTACCATAACTTATCCACCACAAAGACATACATACAGTCGACTGCTGAACATAAGATTTATCATTGATTATCTCATCTTGCCTATTTGCCATATTTGCCACGCTTGGCAAGCGGTTTGGCAGCCGTAGCTTTTTATTATTCTTAGCTGTAAATAATTTTTTATTTCCCGCACACGACTCCACTGTTTGCTCTGTTGATTACGCGTGCTACTGTAGGTAGGCCGCGCTGTTCTCGCTCGTTCGATAAGAGAAACGAGATGACACCGCTTTTTGTTAATCGTTATTTATAGCTTTTTTTCAATTCTCGATTTTTAAACAAAATGAGCCGACTTTTGTCTTTGAATCACCCTTAAAATGGACTAGAATATTTTAATTGTCAAAAACCTTTTTTTTTAAACTTACCTTGCTAGGAAGGACATTTAGTCGCGCAAAGACTATCTTTGTATATATGCATTAAAGAAAAATAACAACGGTAGTATACCACTGGACTCTGAAGGCCTGTTCACACATTTTTTTTAATATTTTTGTATTATTTTTATTAAAAATTAGCGGCTTCGTACTAGTGATTACTGAATCTCGACGACACACAAAACTACCGAGTCTAATTGTGAACTAAACCATCCAAAGAACCTTTTAAAAATACACAAAAAAATATCAGACTCGGTCGAGCAAGTTTCGAGTTTTAGCGAGACTAATGGAAACAATAGATTTTCATATAAAACTATATTAAAATAGTATACATAAAAGAAGATAGAATATGTTTTTACACATTATCATATTTTTACTATAAGCATAAATAATATAAGCAGCAAAGTATGTTTTCATAAAAACGCAAAGTAAATAGCTTAGTTAAAAATTGTCGACAGTATCTTAACGTTAAAATATTTGAGTATTTTTAATTTGAAACATTTTTTCATGGAGTAGCATGATTTAGTATTATTTTTAATTTTTGAGCATGTAAAATGTTTGATAAAAAAGGCGTGTGCTCATTCGAAAACATGAAGTGTAAAGTACAAAACAACACGACATGTTCCCGTAGTTTAGTACTCGACTTTACTTTTCGACTTGTATGTTTTTCATATTTTATAAATAGTGGCTATGATTTGTTAAGTTGTGCTTAAGGCTACAGTCTTTTAAAGTTGACTCACATCGAATCATTAGCGCCACTTTGATTTCTTTTTTTACAGCAAATTATTGTTTCAGAGTAAAATATTTTGATAACACATAAATACCCAGATTATAAGTAATGGCTAATTTTTTTTTTTTGGTTCATCTATGTGGTCTATGTTAGATAAATCAAACGGTAAATAGAGCTCTCTCGCACCCAACGCAATTTCGAGCTTTGTTCGTGTACCATTATAAGGCAATCGATAATAAAAAGGCGAAATCTATTCAGCGCGTTAATAGCTAAACATCTTCATCTCCAAAATGCGCTGTTTCTTTTTTTCTAAATATCTTTCATTGTCTTAAATAAGAGGTCTCAATTTCGTTAAATTTCGCTGTTTTCGCCTCATAAAAAACTATTTGTTTCATAGCAATAGCTGAAAATATTTATGCTATAATTATTTTTTTCTCAAGGGCAGGTGTTTAATAAGACAAATATTAAAAAATAATAATTTAAACCACTTTATTTCAAAATTAATAATTATTTCGATCGACCTATAAAATATTGACTTTATAAACAATAATTGCGGGCAATATTCCTTAGTAGCCGCTGAGCGGCTGTAGCGTTCAGACGTCTTGTCTGTGCCAAATTTTTGCACTTCCTCTCGCTCTAACATTCCTCTTTCTCTCTCTTTCCCTAATCTTGGTTGCGCATTGTTACGAATTGAAAGTTTCTCTACTTTATTATTTTTTGCATATAATTCTTTAAGGGTTTATAAATCATTTTGTATTTGTTTTATAACTTTTAATTTCGATATGGACCATAAACGTAAAAAATATGCTTGTACCAGAAAACGAAAATTGAAATCAAACGTTGAAGCAATGAACAGAAATAGAATTCAAAGGTAAGTTTTTTTGTGTTTCATAGTAAAATAGTTAACAACGTGCATATATGTGAGCACTTGGTTAAATATTAGGTATATAATTAGGTACCTAACCTACATATTATGTAAGTTCTTCAAGGAAATATAGAAGTATTATACATTTTTGGATTGCACATGATGTTTTGTTTACAAGCGACAGTAGCCTAATGGCAGGGAGCGGACCGCGAACTCAAAAAGGTCGTGGGTTCGAATCCACCATTCGACTACTGGCGTGAACCACTCGTAACACAAGCAATTTAAACTTACCACGAGTGGTTAATGTCCTTTTTTTTAAAAAAAAGTACATTATGTTTTTATAGAAATACTTTTTTAATTTAATTTTTAAGTGTCATAAGGAAAATTTCGTCTTTTTGATTTTCAACTAGAGATTTCCTTGTTACCGGTAGCTGCTGATGTCGAGTTAATGACATTTTTAGATACGAAAACTATTCAGTAATACACGTAGACTACAAGTAAACTATTAAGTAATATCCTCAGCATCCCGTAATTTATTGTACGCCCACTATGGCCAATTTTGGATATAATGTGGCGTCAAACTGCTTACGACATCCAATATACGGACGTCAAATAGGAGACTTAGCGCAATGTTCGCAAATTGTCATGCTGATCACAGAAACGTCAAAATCTAAAAAAAATTGGACGTCATTTTTCTTCCTCTTTAGCTTCCTGAGCTAATTGATTCTCGCATGGAACGCTCGATGCCAATCAAAGACCCTCCATACATCATTCAAGCCATTGCGAATAAATTAAAAAAAAGCGCTAAGTCGTCCGTCGATGCTGCTGTACAAGAATAGTAATTCATGCATATAGGTAAATGCTATACAAAGTTACATTATACTTTAATGAGAAACTATAAATATGTGTGATAGTGGACTGTTTGTACTTATATAGAAATTATTTTGAGTTTTTTTTTAATCTATTTTAGTATTTAGAACTACTTGACGTACTTGACGGATTTTCGATAGTGTCATCGACTTATTACGAAACCCTCAGTGCACGACTCATTCTAGCACTTGCCAGATTCATTTGAATAATCAATAATACGAGTACATGTTATACAGGTTCTAGATGATTATCTTTTAGAAACCTTTTCAACAAAACAACAAAAATTATACAAACTTAAAATATATTTTTTTTGTGTAACGAATTTTGTAATAAAAGCATGGAACAAAAATAGATACGAGGTAGAAAATCTGTATGTGAAAATTTGTTAGCTAATTATCAATAATCCTGTATATTAGATAAATTGATACTGGAAAATCTTAGTAGAGCAACTTTCCACGCTACGGCCAGAAAGATAACTGCGGTGGCGGTACATGAAGTGGCGGGGCAGGGAGGGTGTAGATGTGTCACCAGAACGCAATTTTTCTGTTTTGCTCTGAAAGACTGGGCTCTTAAGTACCAATAATACAAGACAGTACTATTATGTGCTCTATTGAAGCAGTTCTGTAGATTTTGATGATGCACGATTAATCCAAGACCTTGATGCCATCAATTCTCAAATATTTTAATAAACTTTAAGAATTTAAGTGTATTTAAACAAAATATTTTAAAGAAATCTGCAGGTATATGCAGATTTTTTTTTAAATTATTTTGTTTAAGTCTGGAGAGAGTTTTCAGAGATAAACATAGTTTGATGTAGATGTCAGATAATTATTATGGAGCAGCGAAGCAAACTTCCCTGCTATTTTACTGTGCGTGAGAAAATAAAAATCTATTATAATATCTATACTTAAAATTCCAAATTATATTTTTGTTTAAGTACAATTTGAAATCAAATAACACTACTGCTACAATTTATATCTTTATACATAGGTACCTACTCGTTGACGGCTCCGTGGCGTCAACCGTTGGACTGCAGTGCTGGGGGCAGCGGGTTCGAATCCCGCACGGAACAAGTATTTGTATGGGTGTGTGTAGAAGCTTCGTACTAGTAACAGAAGTGTCGGACCGCCTCCCTACTGGATGGAGTGATGACCTGGAAAGAGACATGGAAGGTCGAAATACGCAGGTGGCTCAGAACCGTGCTTTTTGGAATTGGTTAGGGAAGACCTGTGTTCAGCAGTGGACTTGCAAAGAGCTGTAATGATTAAGATACCATTATAATGCGCTAATAAGACTAGAAGAAAACGCTATGTACCTATTTTTAGATCTAACGTTTCTACTATATAGCCTTCGCAAATAGTCCTTTGTCAATAACTGACGTGACTCACTAATCAATTTTCTCCAGTTAACGACATTTTTTCTTTGTTAAAAACGGTAATTATTTTTATTAATTCGTACGATAGTGTTCGGTAGCAAAATTTATTAATCTTTACAGCCGATCTTGACACTATATTACGCGGGTGGGACTACCTAGCGCCCCTCGGGATTGTGTCGACCGACAAAGAAAACGTTTCTCTGGAAGCGATATAGAGTTTGTAAAAAACTGAATTAAATATTAAAATGAATATTGTAAGTGCGATTATGGATTTATGATATTTATGTCATTAAGTAAAGGTGTTAACGTGAATCTAAATTTTTGGAGGTTTTTAAAGTTGTACCCTGTAGATAATTACATTTACCCTTGATGAAAATACAATCCCGCATAGCTTGATCAACAATTTTGCACTGATAGTCTTTGACATAGACTTGGTTTGTTTATGCTTTATGCGTACGTTTGTTTATAATCACAAATCGTAGCCTTAGTTAACTAGTTGCCGCAACAATGATGCTTATTGTTTAAGCAAGAAACACAACTCTATTGTCCCTACACATTGAATATCATGTTAGCATCTTGTATAATACAAATGAGTTGTTGAAAGTAGGTAAATAGCCTAGTACTGTGATTTGTTGTCGCCGAGACTTTGTTGGAAGCTATTCCAAATCCTTTTTAACCAACATAAGAGCGCAATAAAACATTGCACTAGTTTTCCATTACCATGTGTATACACTTATAAAAGTAAGGAAATAAAATCATTAAATTTTATAACTTGATTGTATCCATTAAATACATAATATCATGTACTGTTTCTGGCATTTTGTTACAGTTCCACTGTAGGTTCTTCAAATTACAAAACTAGGGAGGAAAGATGCAAATTATTTTTTCGAATTTAAGTGGCATCATGACTAAAACGTCTACAATAAAGAGCTATGAAAATTGAAATACGTTTATAATACTGAATAAAATTAATCCTGCCGATTTTATGCGTTCAATTTTAATATATAGGGCGCACTGAAATAATTCTTTAAAGATCGAAAAAACATGCATAAAAATATTTAGTATTAGCCTTTTTGTGTACACATCGTGTAACATAATTGAAACAAAAAGACATTGTGTTGAAACCTACTTATATTACGTACTAGTAACTATTATTTAATCTGTGCTTTAACTAAAATTGCTGCGTTCATGAAGCTTTTAATACATGGATACCATAAATCGAATTACGAACTCGTAAACACCCACAGTAAATCGCTTTTTGAGTCACTTTAATTCGGTGTTTTCAACCCACGTACAAAATGTATGTGACAAGGCGCAGTCTCATGTGTGTTTACTTGGTATTTTGGAGATCCTTTGGGTTTTATTTATTTCATCTTTAATATATTACTTTTTTTTTTAACAATTAAGTTTCACTTTTTTTTCAAAGAAAAAATGCCGAATTCGATATCCACTCTAAGCGTGATTCAGGGTTACTGACGTATTTACATAAATATAAATATAAAAATGAAGGTTATATCATATTATATCTGTAGCATGGCTACCTGTGGTCTAAAACAACTGCTTGAAGCTCACCACCTCATGTGAGGCACAGCCAGATGTAGCATGGCTACCTGTGTTCTAAAACAACTGCTTGAAGCTCACCACCTCATTTGAGACACAGCCAGATGTAGCATGGCTACCTGTGTTCTAAAACAACTGCTTGAAGCTCACCACCTCATGTGAGGCACAGCCAGATGTAGCATGGCTATCTGTGTTCTAAATCAACTGCTTGAAGCTCACCACCTCATATGAGACACAGCCAGATGTGGCAAGGCTAACTGTGTTCTAAAACAACTGCTTGAAGCTCACCACCTCATGTGAGGCACAGCCAGATGTAGCATGGCTATCTGTGTTCTATATCAACTGCTTGAAGCTCACCACCTCATATGAGACACAGCCAGATGTAGCATTGCTACCTGTGTTCTAAAACAACTGCTTGAAGCTCACCACCTCATATGAGACACAGCCAGATGTAGCATGGCTATCTGTGTTCTAAATCAACTGCTTGAAGCTCACCACCTCATATGAGACACAGCCAGATGTGGCATGCCTACCTGTGTTCTAAAACAACTGCTTGAAGCTCACCACCTCATATGAGACACAGCCAGATGTAGCATGGCTACCTGTATTCTAAAACAACTGCTTGAAGCTCACCACCTCATGTGAGGCACAGCCAGATGTAAAATGGCTACCTGTGTTCTAAAACAACTTCTTGAAGCTCACCACCTCATGTGAGGCACAGCCAGATGTAGCATGGCTACCTGTGTTCTAAAACAATTGCTTGAAGCTCATTTTTAAGCCACCTAAAGATTACTAGCGACGCGGTATTATATGCAGAAAAAAATACACTCTGTGTTTTTTTTATTATAGAAAGGGAGTGTGATCAGACTGAACTTAGCTAATTATTAAGTAATGAATCACTCATGCTTTTTCATGTGCGTTAGTCGAATGAAATGCGCCACAATAATTCCCTTGTCTGGCAACCTTGTAAAGGAACGTACACACTAGTAATTCGCTATAAGCGACACGAAAACTAATGCAATAGTGATGTACTCGCAGGTAAGATATAATTAAAAATGCGATAATTCTAAACACGAAAAACCGGCCAAGTGTAATCGGTGTATTTAGGTCGTTCTACATCTATGTTTCAATGTACATCATCATTGGAGTCCATCAATCACATGTTATCTACTGAATATACTATATACGTGGTAGAGCCCGCTGCAGCTATATTATGGTTGTAGCACGAATGGGAAAAACGCTCTCACAGAATACCAGCGTAAAATAGCACCTTAATACTGTTGTGTCTCGTATGATTAGTGTAGAGAACCGGATACTCTTTTTCCTGGAAACGAAGCATTCCATCTCAGTCCTCAAGGATGACATTTTATTTCTTAATTGAGGATAACTGTAGATATCTATTGGCCACAGCATCTACTTACCCCGGGTGGACTGTCGTTTATTGCCTTGAGTCTATAAATAAATAGGCCTCCTCCAAGTAATGCGACAAAGCATGGTCATGGCACGCTGGGTTTCTTGCTGGTTCTTCCCAGGATAGAATTTTTTTCCGAATCAGTGGTAAATTAAAAAGTGACTTTCAATAAGTATTATTTATAATCTATATTGAATAAAAGTTTCTGTTTCTGTTTCAAAAATATATCCTTCGACTTCCTGCATCCCTTACCAGGTTGTCACTTTATCTTGTGGGGTGTCACCCTACCCTTAGCTTATTACTCACCAGTTTTCAATTATTTTAGCTACATGACCAGCCTATTACCACTTCAGCTTTTAGCGGATCAATGTTCATTTTTTATTATATCCTTTTGACGATAAGCGTACATGATTAATTGTGACAAAATACATTAACTAAAAATAAAGAAAAAAGTTTATTTAAATAAATTTTAAATTTTATACTTAATGACGTCGCCTGTCGGCACAATTTTTGATTGTCATTTCTAGAACTGAGTTCACTGCTAGCTATATTATGATAATTAATTTCGGAAAGAAAGCGTTACCTATGTTGACTAATTTAGCTGTTATTAACTTTTGTAAAAAGACCTTATATGAATCAACCCCTTTAATATAAACTTTTTAAGCGCAGTTACTAGTTGCAGACTACCTCTCTTTATGTCATCTTCTAATATAACCCAATTCATTGAAACAGAAACTAATAACAATCGGAAAGTAAAGAAAATGTCACATCACTAGCGTGAAGCGCGCTATAGTGATGCAGTGTCGGCTGATTCGCGTGAAAGGCGAGCTACCTCGATGACTAGCGCCCAACCCTACCAAATATTAAAACTAAAGTTTAATCAACGGTGAGGGAGAATAATTTACTTCCACAAATTCCATTTAATACCATTGTTCGTCGCAGAGAAAGTAGAGGGCATTACTATGTTTAAATATAGTTTACTTCATTCCATAAGGAAACGAAGGAAAAATTAAAATTTGACATAATTAATGAATGAAAAAATAAATTCTATATATCAAATTTAATGTTTATTATTTTAAATCATTATTTAAAAAAGCGCATAAGGGGTTCGCGATAAAAATCATTATCACGCATAAACCGGATCATAGGTGAGACCCATTGTTTTTGATTAAAAAACTATTTATGTGATTGAAATAATTAATTATTCAACGGAATCAAGCGAAAGAAGATAAAGCATGCGTTTCATTGTTTTCATTTTTTTTGGTTGCCATAATTATAAATAAAGCTGAAAAAATGTAAAATAATAATGTTTTTGATATTATCTAACAATTTCAACGATATTCCAAAAATAAATATTTCAAATAAAATTTATATTTTATTTTATAATTTTTATGCTAACATTGGTACTTTTCTAATTTACTTACCAATATTAATGAAATATTTTATGATATTTCATCGCCGATAGTAATGTAGTGGCAACTTAAGATAATAGTGCACTTAGAGAGCTCCAAGCATGGCGACTATAGCAATAATTGCTCCTATGAAGTACAATCTATGGGGGAGGGTTATGTTTGGACATAGTAGTAGACTTTGACAGAGTTATATTTCAGATTTTTATTAAAAATATTCGGCTCTTAATGAATGCATAGAAATCACCTTGCCACATCTTTTTACTAAAAAAGGGTTAATTAAGAGTAAATCGTGGCACCGGTCGGCACTCGGCCGAAGCCGCAAGAATGCGTCAAAGTGTGAGCAGATGCGCTCTCCCCACCCCTCAGTGAATGCCTCCTTGATCCTTCTTTCCGTCGCTACGACTCTTTCGAGCGAATTTTTCACGATGACCCCCATTAACTGACGAATTTTATGTTTTATTAATACTATGCCTAAAAACTAAATAATCTTAATTTTTCGAATTAGAACCAGGTATATAAAAGTAAAACAATAGGGCATAGAGTATAGAGGTAAGGAGAATAATCGCCCATAGGAGAATAGTTGAAAATGTGTCCATCCGTAACCAGTAAATAACAGTTCAAAAACTCTCCACAACAGCGCTCGAGTAGCTAGAGGGTATGATAAATCGCCGTAAAATACGTTGAGAGTGATTTTGAAAATAAACATTTTGAAAGCAATAAAGTAATAATTATTGTAAAAAGAAATATGGTGAAAGTCTGTGCAATAAAAAAATTATAAAGTTCTTTAAAATTTAGACTGTAGCTACAGTGGCGCCACTCTTATTTAGCGCTTTCCTGTGGACACTTTTTTATACAGTCTGTACTCTCTTGCCTCTACACTCCATACTCCATACAAATTGATTTTCGTTTTTTACATTTGCACCAAGTCACGATGAATCAACAAGCAATTTTTCCTTGTACTTTTTTTGGGAAACACACGTACCACTTTCCATTAAAACATTATAGTTATATAACATTAAAGTTAAGGATGACACACATTCAATGATTTGTGATTTGATAATATCTATTACAATAAACTAATAATAATTACAATAACAAGAGAAAATAACTCAGTATTTCAGAAGACTTGTGCCAAGTTATTAAAATTATAAAACAAACTGTGTGGTCGTTTTATTATAGCAGCGAATAAAAATAACGAAAGTTGCAAATCGTTCGATTCTTGATATAAAATAATGAACGATCAATCATTTATCAACTAATATAACAAAAACTTGTTTGTTGGTTTATCGTTTTAATTTATAACTTCGCGTTGGAATTATTTGCTCAGTTAACAAGAGAACGCTTTGAGGTGTTGACGGAGGCACTATTTGAGATGTGATTGACAGTCGAGGCTTATCTCACACGATAACAAGGTGACCAGATTCACAAGAACTTTTCTCAATTTGAAGTCTTCCTTTTGTAAGATATCTTAGTAGAATTGTACGCAATCCAGTTTGTCCTGACCTCCCGCCGCTTGTTTTGGATAAAGCTGCATTAGACACATAGGATATTGAAACTCTCGTGTCATATGTCATGTTATTTTGGTGGAAGTTTTAGCTAGAATTAAATTACTCAACGGCATTATGTGGTTTGCGGAGGGAATGTTTAACCGCGTAAGGTATCTTTAAGGGTTTACCGATGAAATTTTTATTATTAAATTATAGTAAATGTAATTAGTCATAAAAAGGACGAATTCATTTCAATGGGTGCGTTTGGCAGAAAAAAGCGCCAGCAAGCGCTTGTAAGCAAAATGGCGATCGTAAGCGGTAAGCGCTGTCAAATCGTAAGTAGCTATTTTCCTCCAGGACACGATGTTAGTTTTAACCGGGGAACCTAACCTAATTTAAATATATGTTTGTGAAGTATTCATATTAAAAATTTACCTATCATAAATTTTAATAACATGTATATGTCTATTCTTGTCATTATATTACTTAAAACTTATATTGCAAAAAACAACTTATAAACTCTACTTCAAAACAAACAAATTAAATAAGCAAAATGGCGGATTTTGTCAGCGTTACTGAAGTAGCAATTGTGTCCTGGCCGAAAACTATTTTAGCGCTAGTAAGCGCTTGCTAGCGCTTTTTTCTGCCAAACGCACCCGACATCTAAGAAAGGCCATTTTTCCAAACATAAAAAATTACTGTCAAAATTACAGCCTTATTATTAAAGTCCACTTCTGAACATAGGCTTCCCCCATAGGATTGCCTAATAGAGGAGATGTTTGCCATAGTTGTAATACTTGGTGGGTTTGACAATCATTTTTATTGTTAGTCGTTATTAAGAAGACGCCGCTGTCCATCTCCTCATTTGTATCCCTCCGTCGCCTCTTACGACTCCCACGGGATGATATGGGATAGTGGATAGTGTCCACATAAATTATAATAATTGAATACAACAATTTCAAGGTTAAATACCAATCTATTGACTCATTTACATGACCGATATTCTAAATATACAGTAGCTTTAATTTTAAGTTATATGTAGAATCCCATAAACTATTTATTGTTAATAATATTTTTGTCAGAGATTTGAATCCAATTACTCTCGTTACTGTATAAGTACAATACGCTACGCAAAGAGCCAATTAGATAATATAACTCGTTTACAGGCAGATGATATTGTTGCTTATAAGATCCTTATCTTGTCGAAACAGGTGATAGTAGTTTAATCTTAATAGCATTCGTAATAAATCTGTTTAAGTAGTAAAGTTTTTTAATCTAGTTTCCGTTAATCGCACGTTAAAGCGAATTAAAAAGTGCTAATTAGATGTAAAAATATTTTATTACTCTAAAACACTATGTTCTCCTTATATACATGTAGCTACTGAATAATTTAAATTTTTGTTTAAATTGAATTGCAAACTTTAAAAAAAATTGATAGATATGTAATAAGCACAAGTGATTAAGGCATTTTAATAATGTGTGGATGTTGTTATTGTAGTAGAATATTGACTAATGGTTTTGAAAAACGTAGTACATGCCTACTAAATTAAAAAAATACCAGAATGGTTTTCATTAAAACTAGACTAATGGGACCTTGTTCTTGACGACCTGGTATCTTGTTATGAACACTATAAAAAACTCCATCAACAGTCTTAAAATCTTAGTGTAAGCCTGACTATGTATGTCTAACAGTACGTTTGCACTGAGAAACATCCAACACGTAATGTTTTGAATAGCTTATCTTCACGCACAATCCCTAACGGGGTAGCCAGAGAGAACAGATCGCCAAGTGTCACGATCCTTACATACCTCTTTCGCTTCTTTCAGGTTCATTAACTTCTTCATACATGCACGTCTAGGTATCCGAGTACTCTTGACCTTCCCCTCTTCGAGCAATTTGCTCACATGGTCTTCGAAAGTTAGTCTCGGTCTACCTCGGCACCTTTTAATATTTACTTTCGCTCTATATATTTTCTTCACCATTCGGTCTTCACTCATTCGCTCAACGTGCCCAAACCATTGGAGTACGCCCCTATCAATTTTTGTGATAAAGTCATCTTTCAATCCTGCCATATTGCGAATCTCTTCGTTTCGCTTTCGGTCGGCTATGGTAACGCCACACATCTCCATCTCCACTGCATTCAACTTGCTTTTATGCTTCTTCTGGCATACCCAGGTTTCGCTGCCATATAACAAAGTCGGTACCAACACTGCGTTATGTATTGCAAGGCGTGCACTCTTCACCACGCCTTGCCTTTTGACTAATGCATTCAGGGCACCATTGACTTTGTTTCCGGCAGCGACACGCCTATTCACATCTTCCATCCCGGCTGAAAGCACTCCCCAAGTATACAATTTTATTTACCTGTTCTAGACAATGTTTTGAAACAAATCGCATAAAATAAATCACATAACATGTTTTGTCGATGGTGGCGTTCGCACTCACAAAAACTGTGTAAAATTTTCAACAGATATTCAAAATTACCTTTCAATATGACAATATTTCTACAAATTTGTTTTGAAACATTTTGTTTCTGTAGTTATAAAGATATAGTATAGTTAAATTATGTAATGTACAATAAACTGTCAAACAAATTTCAATACAACATGTTCTTTGACTATGCAAACGCTTTTTAATTATTGACAGAAAACAGTGTTTAAAACATGTTTTTTTTGTGAAAGTCGCGTCAGTCACGATCTCTAACATTATTTCAAATGTTCTCTAAAATTCGTTAAGAAGACACATCGAAAAGGCTATCGCCGTACTTATCCGAGTGAATACATAATTTCTATAAAAACTTGAAAAAACGTCGTCATAAGGTCTAAAATTGCGTAGCGGCTGCGACGATTAAAAGCGCTTAGAAATTGTCAGAATCTTAAAATATATTTTTAAATTATTGATTTAAGTAATCAAAATAATGAACAAGTAAATTATGAATATTGGTGTCATGAATAGATTTGAGTGATTCCCAAGCATATAGATTAAGTAATTTCGTTGTAATTTCAACTATAGTGATTTTTAGAGGTGTTTTCGCAAATAATTATGATCGACTCAAAATTATACAATCGTGTTTTTGAACAATCAAATTCAAGATGAAGACATGAATTTACCTATATCAAAATTTCACTTTCGTAAGTGGTGTCATAGTCCTATACTATTCGATGAAAGAAGGTGCATTTTTTCACGGTGGTGTCTTTGAAACTTTTAATAAGTATTTTGGATTTTGGTCTTACGCTAGATCAGTCTACTGGTTGAAACGGTAGTGGAATTTCTTTCGCCGACATTACACAGTGCTTATATAAATAAATAAATAAAAATATCCCGTGTAGTGGCACAGGATATTTTAAATACAAATACATAATTGTTCTTAAGTTAGCAAATCTTAACTGATATTTTATTGACTTACGAAAGCAGAGTATAATCACTAACAAATAAAAACAATCCTATACCTTTAAACGAGCAATTCTTGTATATAAATATATATATAATCGGAATCTCGGAAACGGCTCCAACGATTTTGATAAAATTTAGTGTCCAGGGAGTTTCGGGGGCAATAAATCGATCTAGCTAGGATTTATTTTTAGAAAATGTCCTTTTGTCCATGTTTTCAGACAATAAAAAAACTGCTACAATATAAGAAGGTAAATTTCGACGGGTTACTATCGATCGCTATAGCTCAGGTGGAATGTCGGTCGGGCGTGATATCTGAGTTCCGTGGTTCGCGTCCTGTCTGGATCTAGCTTTTTTTCCTTTTTTTTTCAAGTTTCCTTCTTTTGTGAGAAAATCTATTATTTCAAACCCTTTTTTTAGAAATTTTTAAAAATGCGAAAATTTTAATAAAACTACTCTGCACTCATGATTTTTATTCAAATAATCAGTTCAGTTTTTTCTATTCCGTCAATGAGATCAAAAAATATTATTTAAGTTTCATCAGTATGTAATTTATAAATGTAATTTCAAAAAAAAAACCGAGCAAAGCTCGGTCATCCGGGTACTATTCAATTATGTTCCTAAAATGCACGTGGCTATAGAATATGAAACAACCAACAAAAAATATGATCTGCGACCTGAAGTACGAGTAGTAACGCTTGTGAATTACGCAAATAGAAATGTCATGTTTTTTGTCTATTTCACTAACGCTAAAGAATGTGATGATGTGCTTAGATCCTTCAGCAAACAGGTAAGCCGCATGCTTGTTTGCCTTCTCTTATATAAAAAAACACAAATGTAAGTAAACTAATTATGCAATTTTTTTCCATGCCGGTAAACACTTGTGATGCAATTTGAGACCAAATTTGTTAATTTATGCGGAAGCTTCTATTTAATTTCTGGTTTTTTTCAAATGTTTCCCACTACGAATATTCCAGTACCTACCTACCTTGGAGGCCTTTTAAAAACTCTACATAAATTGCACATGGCAAACATCCAGACCCGGAACAATTATTTGTAGGTTATGCAAATTGTTACGTGGAGGATTCTAATACAAAAAAATCATATAGCCAAAATAAGAAAAATGTATAATATTTGACAAAGTATTTAGAAAGTCTACATTATTTATGTGAACAAGTTCACGATCACTTCAACTAATACCTACATAAGATATGAAAGACAAACATAAGGATCGTTCGCGAGGTTATTGAAATTTAAAATAAAACATCCTGATTTCAATATAGAGGTAGACCGAATTCTACTAAATGATACGATGATACTTCTACATATTTCGGACCAAAAATTAATATTTAAAAGTTAAAAGTATCTAGACTTCATTAACTGTGAAAACAGGATGTCAAACAGATCCGTCCCTCTTGTAGGCTCGTACTCATGGGTGCTGTAAAGCGACAGAAACGTTGGGCGTGAAAAAAGTTAAATGGAACGTCGTAGTAATTAGTTTCAGAATTTTTCACCTAAATATAATAAAATATTTTTCTTTATAGAATAAGGGTGACAAACGAGCACACAGTCCACCTGATGATAAGTGGATGCTGTGGTCCATAGACATCTACATTTATCCTCGAAGAATCAAAACGGAGATGCGTTGTCATCCGTGGGGACTAAGATGAAATGCCTCGTTTCGAGTAAAAAGGGTCTCCGGTTCTCTACACTCACCATACGAAGCACAGCAGTATTAAGCTGCTATTTTACGCTGGTATTCTGTGAGAGCGTGGTCCTTCGACGGTCGAGCCGACACAATCGTGCTACAACTATACTACTAATATTACTGCAGCATGGCTCTACCACGAATAAAACACATAAAAATATGTGTTAAAGATGAAAGTCGTATAAATTAAGATCATGTAAGAAAATTCGCGAATATTTTTCCGCAAAACGGCAAAAGCGCATCTCACTTGTTTAGAGAGTGCTTCGCGGAATAGCAATACGAAAGCATAAAGACTTGTATAAAGTTTGCACTTGGTATGCGTAAGGGCGCACGACATGGCACGACATCCATCAGCTTGTCGGCAAATCGCTCCGTGTGTCCATCACGTAACATCGATAAATCACCGTTCTAATGAGTCTTAAACCGCGTTCACACCGGCGACTGCCGAAGGGAAACTTCTACTTAATTGTCGCAATTTAATGGCTATGCCGTGAAATTAACAAACTAAATGAAGAGATTGGCGTTATAATTTTTATAATGTATTATTATAATATTCAAGGAATAAGTACCCAGCAAACCGAGATCGATCACCGCCGACAATGAAATTGTTAAATTCAATATTAAATTTAACTGAATAAGGCTTTTGCTACGATAAGATGGTGTGATTTGCTATCCAGTTTCAAGGGTTTCATTACCACTTACCACCACTGCGGTATTGATGTGAAGAACTGACTAATGTTAAATAAAAAAAATCTAATACTGACATTTGCTCTACGACGAAGAAAAACCTTAAAATATTTTAGGGCATTCGAAGAATCGGGGTCGCCCGGTTACCTCTTCCCTGTGCCAAAAACTTACAAAAATAACGGGCTTGTGCCCAGTAGAGAGACATGCAAGCGTTATTTTCATACATTATATTTATAAAAATTTTAGTCAATCTATGACTTACTTATGGTACCTTTTACAATAAAGCACTATCTCCGTTTACGAGCGACTGTTGCATACATCCTACCAGGGTTCCTGACTTTATATTATTGATATAAAGCTTGTTTCGCAGAATATAACCACACGCTCTAGCTCTTTTATGGCTGAAGCACGAATTTGCCAGCTCCACTGAAGAACGACTACGATCTTACAGAAAACCAGTACAAAATAGCCTCTTAATGCTGTTGTGTTTCGTGTAGAGTGTAGAGTTGATAATTCAATTTCATTTTGATTCTTACCGATGATAGAAGTAGGTTTCTATTGGCCACAGCATCCACTTACCATCAGGACTGTATGCTCGCTTGTCACCCTTATTCTTTAAAAAATAAATGCGAGCTCTATACCCTCCAGACCAAAACACAGCAGTTCAGGACCTGCTATTTAGCGGGAAAAATAGGTAGGTACGAAGATGGTACATAACCAGACGGTCTCCTACCACAGAAGATGAGTCTTACCACTTGAAAAAACTAGAAGGTGTTGTCGTTTGTCATTTTCATGAGCCTTCCGTAGATGTCGTAAGAGGTGGCGATAGGAAATGCCAGGAACACCTCATGGCTTCCTATAAATGGTGATATAACTGTCGCGTCTACACCAGACGCAAAGAAACTACTCACTCTGCTGCTCTGAGGTGTCTTAGGTGTCAGGTGTCTTAGGTGTCAGGTGTCAGGTCTCAATGTCAAGGAGCTGCGTCTAAAAGAAAAAGAATAATAACGAATGTATGATTTATATCGATACTAGCTGAACCCGGTAGACATTGTCCTACCAGTTAATATCATAGGTTGTGTTCAACAAAGTTTTTATATTTTGGCGCATGCTATTTAATTATTAAAAAAATTCGCTTGGTTGAAAAAAACCAAATAAAATTAAAAAATATAAATTTTATTTCTCTTTTTTATAAGTTTATAAATATAAACCTTCTACATTGAAAATTACATATATATACCAATTTTCATGGTAATCGATCAAATAGATTTTGAGCTAAACGATTTCATAGGTTATATAATCGTTTAACAAACATACTTTTTTGTAGAATAACTAAGCCCTATATTAAATTTATCACTGTCGTATTGATAAAAAATCACCGCTTTGAAAGTATTGCATCCACCTGGCGATAAATTGTTCAGTATTGAAACTTTTATTTAATTGCATGCCATTGCCTTCGTAGGAATTACTTCACATCCTTAAATCTTGGGAACTTAAATAAGAAATACATTGCAACGGTTTTACCAACTTCCCTTTGGAAACAAGTGTCACGGGTTTGAATCTCGAACAAGACGAAGATTTTACGTTGTAAGAATGTTTCTTTTTGCATGCAATCATCTTGTTGCATGTATTTTTTATAAATTCATATATCTAACCATCTATAGCTTATCACAAGTCCACTGCCGAATATAGGCCTCCCACACACAGGTTGAGTTGTATGTTCAGTACGTTTCAGTACATTATGGAGGAATCTTGAGGAGTTGTCTGCTTGGCAGGAGTGATAGCAGTATATATATATATATATATATATATATATATATGTGTTGTGTGTGTGTGTATATGTGTGTGTATGTTAATCGAATAATTTATTCATACAATATCAAAAATCTACGGCTTAACAAAGGCCTCATAGTGAAGATACCTTTGCCATACCTATATATTTGATAAATATGTGTTGCAATTACTTTAATGTTAAATATACTTTTGTAACAAGAATAATAGTGTTGCATTATCATGTTCTTGGATTAATAATACACAAGCAAATGTTCATGTGGGTAACGAGCAGAAAACCGTGGTACTTTTTTATATTGTTTTTTTATTATTCTGTGAGTTCTGTGCAAAAGAAAAACTATCTAATATAAAACATAAATTTAATGAACTAAATTTAATTTAAAAACGTTTCCTTTTTGGTTTGATTCATTTGAACACATCTTTTATAATTAGATATACTTTTACATGAAGCTATTTCATTTTTTTAAATGTTTTTTGTTAAGTCTAGCATTACTAAAGTAACCATGAACCCGAAGAGTTTAATGGACAATATGTAACCTCCAATTCCAGACAAATGTTCCCACAAATGAAGTTCCGCGTCTCAGGACTGGACGCGAAAGCGAAATACATCCTACTGCTTGACATCGTCGCGGCTGACGACTACCGATATAAATTTCACAACAGGTAGAGCACATATCCATCGCCTGCTGGTAGCCCTTCACCTTGACTTCTTAACCGATCATCACAAGCGAGAATTTGGCATGCCAATGCCAGATTGTCGCTCCGTAGTTCATAGCGCCACCGCACCGTCGATCGGAGACGTCCGCACTGATTCAAAGCTGAACCATTACTTTCATTTAGCTTGTGATGCCGCCCACACCTCGCACTAGTTCCCATCGTACAACTAATCCTCAATTCACTCTTGATTACACTCAAACAATTTGTAAGATTTGTAAGATACACGCTCGATTTAAGGGCAACGACATTGTTTGACAAGGGAACATTGCTTGGGATCGATGCCGATTAAGGATTCAACACACATCCATTCGGTAATATCATTAAAATATCTTTGGCTCAAGCACCGCAGCCGTAATGTAAAAAGCTGTCCTCCCAGCTGAGGTGAGAAATGCCAACGCGATACTCCGCGTTTTAGTAAATCAAATTAAATTGACAGTCTCCGAATTAGACGAGGAATTACAAAATGTTCCAAATAGAGAGAGTAGACTGATCTACCATATGTCGTGTTCACTGCTTTTAACTGCGATGACGTGCGTTTTACGTGGTAGAGCCATGCTGCAGTTATATTAGTAGTATAGTTGTAGCACGAATGGGTCGGCTCGACCGGGGAAGGACCACGCTCTCACAGAATACCAGCGTGAAATAGTAGCTTAATGCTGCTGTATTTCGTATGGTGAGTGTAGAGAACCGGAGACCCTTTTACTGGAAATGAGGCATTCCATCTCAGTCCTCACGGGTGACAACGCATCTGCATTTTGATTTGTAATGGAAGATAGATGTAGATGTCTATGGGCCGCAGCAACCACTTACCATCAGGTGGACTGTGTGCTCGTTTGTCAGCCTATTCTATAAAAAAAAAATGACGATTTTCGATAATTTTAACTACACTTCACCTCCGACTGACATCCGACATCGGGTTAATACCGCCGACGCGGGTTTGGCAACATCGAGATACGAGCGATAAACTTCGATTTGATATCCGTTAATTAATACGATCCGAGCATTCCGATGATCCGACAATGAGTCAGCCGCGAAACTATACAGCCGCCGACAAAGGCACCCGCCGCCTAGCGCCGTTAATATGATAATTAATTATTACAAATCATTCGTACATAAATTATTTGGCAATTATACGATCGGAGATTTCTAAATCTACTTCGGTCAACTGGTGGAGACGTACATTTAGCGTCACTTTGACTCAGTTAATATATTGTGGGGTTCGCGTTCAAATTCGTTTCATGTATAGCACCTACTACATACGCTCAGGTGCCTTGGTCACGATGTTTCAAAGGAAAACTGCACAATGAGCGAGCTCGCTGCCGCGTTTAGTAGTCACGGAAACTATTTATTTTTGCTTAGCACAAATATTTTGTGACAACTTGACTAAACTAGCGTTCGCTTTTAAAAGCGTTAAGACCTAATTCGATACTTGAGATTATAATTATGTAAATAAGTGAGCCGCTTATCTTAGATCCGAGATCACAAGCTAAAACATTATAACTTAGAAGGAAATTTTCTTAAAAGTGAAACTTGTTCGGCGGCATGTCTCACAATCGACGCTACGTTCGAACCGTTCTCGCATAGCCCCAACCCATGTTTTTCTCTCCTGTTGCTTGCAGACGTATGTTTCCTGCCTACAAAGTTCGCGTTTCTGGTCTTGATAAAAAAGCAAAATACATTTTGCTAATGGACATCGTAGCTGCCGACGAATGCAGATACAAATTCCAGAACAGGTATAAACAAATAACCGAAGGGATTAAATTAAAATAAGAGCTCCTTAATAACGACAGTTATGATGAGGCTCTGCCCGCGTTAGAACTTATTTTAATTTAAATCGATACATTACAAAAATGTGAGGCAAGAAGCATGCGTATTGCTGCGTGAAGGCGATTGGGATCTGCGCGGTTTTATACGGAACCATCAATGAACAAAGAAGAGAATATCCTCTGTACCAAATATAACCGTTATCGTCTATTTATTGACCGATTCGAAATTGAGTTTTATTTCCCTGTAATAAATATCATTGCTTAACTTCAATTATCACACATTTGTTGTTCAATTATGATCCGACGCAGATCTCGATTCTTTTTACGCATTGTTAATCTCAATAATATAATGTTGGATCGCTTTTCATCGCCATTGCATGATTTTTCGTGAGCATTTTAGCAATTATAACGCTTATTAACTAGCTGTCGGCGCCTAATTGTAGCCATGCATGCAGTTTTAACCGCTTCTGTACTCCGTCGGTGCGTTTCCATTCGGTAATTAAATAAATATGTTCACGCTTTAGCGTCGCTATAAACATTATTATTTATATATCGTCATAACTTAACTTATTTATGCATACACCTGTCTCAGTCCCGTGTTCTTTTAATTACAATCTTACTTGATTAATAATTAATTTCGATAAATAACGACTCTCCTATTATAGATACGGTTAGATAAGTGAGCGGTCGATGAATGTTGAAAGTTTGCCAGCACTGGCACCTTTATGTCGTTTTATAATTACCACAAACAGCTGACTTGATAAGGGAGAAGTGAGAAATATTTAGTAAGCAAATGTGTGCAATCGTTCGCTTTATCTCTAATGTTGAGTCGTAACGGAGTCCGATCTTGTCACGGAAGTTTTTTTCAAATGATCACCAGATTCTAATCAAGTTTTTCAATGTGAAATTTATAATTATTAGACACTGAGGCGTGACATATATATTTAATAAAGTAATGAGTGCGGGAACGATAATTGTAAGTATATAATATATATTGTAATAATTTTTAAATAACATGATATTTTTCTTGATTATGTATTAATGGCATTTATGGCCAAAAAGTGTTATTATTACTGTTAGTCTAAATCTCAAGTGGTAACTAAGACTACATGCAGCTATATTACTGTTGCAGTACAAATGGGTTAGAACGACCAGGGAAGCACCACGCTCTCACAGAATACCAGCGTAAAATAGCAGCTTAATGCTGCTGTGTTTTGTTTGGTTAGTGAAGGGAATCGGATGTCCTTTTTACTGGTAACGAGGCATTGTCTCTTAGTCCTCAAAGGGGCAGAAGTCGCATCTATGTTTTGATTCTTAATCAAGGACAGATTAGGTGTCTGTGGATCACAGCATCCACTTACCATTGGGTGTACTGTGTGGTCATTTGATTTTTTTATTAATAATAATAAATGTATTTGATATTTTATTAATTTGTCTTTTAATCTACGTCGCTTTATGTTTTGTATTAGTATTCGGTGTTCATTTTAATTTTTAATAATGTTTCATTAGTTCGTATGGTGAGAGGATACTGTATAACTTAATAGTTAATTTAATATGGTAATTTTCACATTAGAGTGTAAAGCTGGTTGGCGTAGTTTTATATGATTTTTTTTACACATTTATTTGCGGTGTGGTTCCTTAAACAATCCATGTACAAAGTAGCTGTATTGACATTGGATTCCGCATTAATATGCTCACCTTGCCGCCCTATAAAACCAAAACAAGGAGAAGTACAGAGACAAAAACACAAAGGCGTATACTGTAACTAGTATATTAAGAAAAAAATAGCAAATAAGCTTTGCCAATAATTATGAAAACTTCGACAAAAAAACTACTACATAGGAAGGTACTAAAATCGACTAAAATATTTACTATAATGCCAACTGTCAAAATGGCGTCAATAAAGCATCACCCTTTTGCCATCTATGTAAACAAGACTGTAATTTTTGAGTTATAAGAAAGAGACCATATTATCCTCACGTATTAGGTATAATTTGAAGCTAGCTTTAAACTAATGACTCGCATTCGGTTTAATAAGAGTCTGCCGTATTGTGCACTAATAATATATACATATAATGTGAATTACTATAAATCATTTCATTTCAAACATCTATTTAGTTCTCAATTTATTTTAAAAAAAATATTTGAAAATACATTCTATTGTGTGCTTTATTTTATCTAAAACTATGGCTAAGCGTAACCTATGTTTTCGGAGCCGGTGGATGGTGGCCGGCAAGGCGGATCCTGAGATGCCGAAGAGGATGTACATCCACCCGGACTCACCGTCTACCGGCGAGCAGTGGATGCAGAAGGTGGTTTCCTTCCACAAACTCAAGCTGACCAACAACATCAGCGACAAACACGGATTCGTGAGTACCTGCTTTTCTATTGTGGAATCGATGATTTTTTGTTTATAAGTAACATACTATAGTTATTATATATTCATAAATCAAATTTCAAAAGCTGTGTGTCACAAGTTAAATAGTATTACGAATTTACTTTAACATCGATCCTAAAGGCTTACCTTATAAGTTTATACTATCCACACGCAGTTGAACAACGCAGATATAAAAAATTAATTAAAAGTTAAAAAGTACGTGACCAACTGATTAATCATTGCACATTTTGGAGCATATCTTGCATACATTCGTAGCGATGAAATGGCGAAAATATACCTGGGAACAATACATTCACGTGTATTTATTATGGAGGATACAATTTTGCGACCGTGTGGGCCTGCTACTACGCCATGGGTGCTACCTGCTTACTACCCCGCGGGTAGTGATCGAATTTTAATCCAAGGTATCATTAGTCTAAAAATTAAACATTTAAGTAGTAAAAAGTAAAAAGCGACTTGAATCAGAAAAAAAAGGATTTTTTTCTATGTTTTGTATAAATTAATTGTTAATTTAATTTATCAATTGGCGTTAAATTCCAACACTAACATTTATCGATTCCACAACAATTATAAATGTCATATTGTTGTTTCACTGTCTTACATATTGAATTAAAAGTCGACTTCAAAGGAATAGTAAGTAGTCACCATAGTAAGTTTTTGTTGCAGGGCAAAAAGTTTATAATGTGGATGATATTGTAATTAAAAAGAGGTCCGCGGGTTCGAACCCCTGTCGGCGAGCAGCGGGGGCGCATTGTGCCCGCGACGGCTATTACGGTTATTTACTTTGGGTAACCATCTCACCGTTTAGGAGCTCTCAACAGATTATCTTTTCACCGGTTCAATAAAAAATGGATCTTTTGTTGTAATTTATCTTTGTTCCGTTGTGCTGTAATTTTTTTTTCTAAATGCATGCATTTCGTTCTTAGGCGACAGTCTTATTTCTAATTAAAATAGTAATATGAATAATTTTGATATCTTTGAAATTTCATAAATAATATTTAGTTTTTATAGTAGGTAGTGCAGCAGTTTGAATATATTTAAAAAATATTGTATTGATTTTCGTTCGGCTAAGTCTTACTCTGTCTTACTTTACCTAACTTCTGTAAATAAGTAGATAACAGAAGTTGTTAACTTTGTCGGTGAAATTGTAGTTTAATACTCGTATGGTACATACTTGGAGCCAGTCGTCCTAATTTCTCCGTAATGGGTAGATCGAGAAACGAGCAACGAACACCGTATATTCAAACTTTTGATAGCTCGGTAAATCACAGCTTCAGCACAGTAAGGCTACGGGTTCGATTCCCGGAACACAGAACTATTGCCAAGGTTGATTATAAATGTGGTTTTCATTTATATATAGGTATTATCGTAGTTTTTATAGTAATGTTTTATTTTTATAGTAATGTTTGATATTAGTGCAAAAAATTGCGCAATAAATTAATACAAAACAAAACCATGCCACGATACAGACGCATATTAATACATGTTACAGTATATATAACAATTCCAGTGTTGGGTTGTTTTAGATAAACAAATAATTAGTTACAACATAAGTTGGCCAAATATTGTGATAATAAAAGCCGTTTTTTATTGTACAAAAACTTTCTTTACTATATTCACAAACAAATATAAGAAGCGTAAAAATTATATTTAAATTTTTTTATTTGTCTTATTATGCTTTTTATTTCAAATTTAAATTAGGATAAACTTTGTCATACATCAATTCGGTTCTTGTGTGTTTGCTTGTTTGTGCGTTGCTTATCTAGAGTACGAGAATAATTTAAGCTCGCCATGCAATCTAAAACTTTTAAAATGTCAAAAGTCAAGAAACTTGACTAAAAAAATCTACAAAACGTGATATCCGTACAGAATCCATATAGAACGTCGGATACAATCTTAAAAGCACACGTAAAACCAGTTGCCGTGCTATCGGTCAAACGGTACACGTGCCTCATTAGTGTAAAGAAATTTATAATTTTGTTTTGAAACAATCATTAACTGCTACGACTAGAGAACCGGGTTTTCTTCACTTTCAACCACCCGGCGGTATACTCTTTAATCTACTCGTAATTTTAATGACCATTGATAAGAATTATTACGATAAGGACATGGGACCTCAGCGGTGTTGCAAGATAAAAAAATAATTCCAGTTTCAATTTCAAAAAACGCTACCGAAAACGAAAGCCGGCTCTTCAAGGTAACATAATACAGTTGAGTGCATTTACACGACCGCGATCCAATCATAGATAAGACGATTGTTTTTTTTTTTGTATTCCGGCGATGAGCAGTTGTTTTTTTTGTTTTTTTTTTGTTGTCGTTTTTCCTCGTGTCAGGTCTTTTGTCTTTGACGAGGGACGCGGGTAATTGAAATAACGACGGTCTCGGAGTGGTATGCGTAGAATTTTTGGGAACAGCTGGCTCAATACGGCGCTATGCATATTTTAGGTTTTTAACGCTGCCTCTGGTGTTATTAAAATCATTAGTTTGATTACATTTATATACGATTTTATCTTTTAATTTGAATTCAAAAAACAGACAAACTCGAACTGTGGAACAGTATAAACTTCTATGTCGAACCGCAAAACGTTGTTAGTGTTTGCACAATATACATAACTAGCCGAATGCAAAAATAATTACATTACTTTTCTTTTTTTTATTATTTCTTTTAATTTTCAAGTCTAGCTCATCGGAAAGTTAGTTTAAATTCAATTACTAAATTCAGCCCAAACACACGTGCACGAAATCTGGTTAATAAAAACGTGGTAATAGAAAAATGTAAAGGTAATTAGTGATGTGGCTATGCATAAAAAATACTCTACTTTCTCTATTCTAATGTAAAGGCATCATTTGAAACAAATACAGGGACCTTTTTGTCAAGGACTTGTATTATAATTTAACACAACATAACATAAACACTCACGCCTGTCACCCAGAGGAGTAGGCATAGACTAAAATGAAGAGAAGAAACGGACTTCCATTTGGCACGATCCTGTCACACCTCTCTCGCCTCCTTTACATCCGTATATCTATCCGTATCTCTACGCACACACGCTCGACGTTTAAGGGTAGATACTCCTAAAGTGGCCAATTTTCAAAATATCGCCAATTTGGTCGATGAATTTTCGTCTAGGGCGTCCCTTTCCGACTCTTCCGTTCACATATATATATATATATATATATATATATATATATATATATATATATATATATATATATATATATATATATACATTTCTGTTTAGGTGTTCATCTGTGTAGGTTCACGCTCTTAATTATTTTAGTCGCTAAGTATCAGTGCTTAAATTGTCTTAAATACATAAGAGTCAGTATAACTACTGGGTGTGAGGCATTCCATCTTAGCTTTGAGGTGACATGCATCTGAAGTCTTCATTGTTTGAAGTTAGCTGCAGGTGTCCATGGACTAGCCACTTACCATCAGGTGGACTTATCTTCGTTTGTCATTTCAGATTTTTGAATAAAAAAAAACATATTTCAAGGTTTTTTTTGCTGCCTTTAATAACTTACGATTTAATGAGGAACACAAAGTTTACACCTATTGATATAATAGTATGTGAAGCAGTTTTGAATTTGAATTGATCTCAAATTATCTTTTGAAAATTTTTGAAAAGTGGCCATCACTTCTCTAAAACGAGATATGTGTATCGACAACGTAGATACAAAACTATTAATTTCAAAAATAAGTAAAGAGAACAATTGCATAAAAACAAATATTATTGTTCTAGATCTTGTAAACTATAATAACATACTGTATTTTTCATCATTTGAAGATGATGCCTGTTATAGAAGCAGGTAAGTAGATAGGAACTCAGATAGCGGCACAATATTTGTTTTGTAGTTTTTTGTCCCGCGCCATGCTGTCCGACACGACACGACACGACAAGCCGAATTTCGAATGACCGACGATTTTTCATATCAGATATTATCGACGGTTGTTAACATCGATTAGTTTCGTTGTTTCGGTGAAATAATATTTTATTATTGTTTTAATACAACATTTGTAACAGAGAATAGTCGCTTTCGACTTGCGCAAAGTTTTGTTTCTTCGTTTTTTGGTTGCCAAATTTTGTTACGTAATTGTTGCAGCCAACTAGCTTAATTAGTATTTTAATTAAAAGTCTAGCTTTTTTACTAAACGGCACTGTTCAATTAGGGGCCTAAATGATATTCCGCCGATGCGTGTAATACAACATTGCGCCTATCTTGTTAATGTCAGAGACAGTAGGTTAAGACTATATAATTCCGCGTACATTGGATATGAGATATATAGTTTATAAGCGACAGTAGCCTAATAACAGGGCGCGGACCGCGAGCTCAAAAAGGTCGTGGGTTCGAATCCGCCATTCGACTACTGGCGTGAACCACTCGTAACACAAACAATTTAAGCTTATCACGAGAGGTTAAGGGGAATATTAGTAGTTTTTATAGCACTGTTATGTATAAAAAAAGGACATAGCGCATAATTAAGAACAGACCAGCAACATTACCATGGCATGGTCACCTTATTAATTTCATTAAACGAGACGAATAAATTACGTTCATCACTGCTAGGCTGTTTACTGAAAGCTAGTTGGCTTCGACATATAGATATATCTAAAAACTCAAGTGATGTATATTATGTTATGAAATAAACTAAATCGCTACTAACTACGAAAATAATAAAAGTGATTGTTCATATCTTTATAAGTTATTACATGTAAAATGATGATATTAGACAAAAATTGTTAAAGAAACAATCAACGTTTCCACTAACTACAGTTAATCTAAGTTAGTACGAAACCACGTTACAATAAAAAACGTAATTTACATTAATCAAACTTAATTATATGCGAATGTTAGCCGAAAACTTTTGAAGTGCTACAATGTGAAGCGATTTGGCAGGTGGAACGGATAAATATGTCGGTACTACTTATTAACACTCGTGTTGTTTAAATTAACGTTTAGCTAATAACTTACTTGTGCGAAACAAAGAACTGAGGAAAAAAGAAACCAGTTTTTAATCAAGAAGGTTACTGTTAATTGTAGTTTTGATTTTTATGATAACATAATGTATTTTCTATTTTTTTATTTTTCTAAGAAAATTTAAAAAATAGGTAGTGTGTGTTATAGTTATATATCGTTTTTAATGATTTAAGAAATCAATTCAATAGCTCATGCACATAACTCTGAAATTGATAAAATGTGTAAGCAAATTATCGTGGTATCGTTAGCGAAGTGCTGAATTATTTTATACAGCTTCATCATTATTTATTACAACAAAGTTTATTAGCGATAACTTGGTTATGAGGGACTTTAACCTGTATGGTACACCTACCGGATGAGGTCGCTGTATCCGAAACCAGTAAGGAGAATATCAAATTTCGCTTTAGGTCTCTAGATATTCCTCAAATGTTTACTAAATATTAAACCTAATCTTATTATAGTAAATAATCAGCGGTTAACAAATATGGGTAAAATTTATTTTGATAATAATTTTTGTAGGGAAATATTTTATTCAAATATCTAGGTAGGTACTTCCTTTCTTAGGTACTGTTTAAATAATATTTTTACGACAATTTTGTTTACAACCTGCAAACAATATATATGGGTTCAGTATCTTATAATTATTATAACTGGTTTCTATCCATAATATGATAAAATCCAATCTTATTTGTTTAGCTGTTTATTGATAAAGAAACGAGCAACAATTTTCATAAACAGGCTGGCGGGCATTTTATCTTAGTCCTCAGAAGGGGCAACGCGTTTATATGGCCTATGTTTGTAGTCGGATAATGTTGATCATAATGGAAAAAAATAGAAAAAGCTTACAATTAGATTCTTTACCTGTCCAAATTTCAGAACTAAATAAGTAGTTTTATTTTCGAAACGAATAATCACCTGATTTGTATAATGTGTAAAAATTTAATTTTAAGGATTAAAAATTGACAGGTTCAAATTCGCTACTAAAACTAAAAAAAGATACGTTATTTTTTATGAACGCTAGAGGACCGTGATATTTGCACATTTTGGGAGGTCAAGCTGGGTTCCTGTTTTTAAATTTTAGAGCACGCGAGCCTCTTGATTTCGGGCCTCGTCACCCGGGAACTCGACTTACCTGTATTTTTTTAATGACTAATTATTACGCGCTGGACGGCGAAGGAAAAAAGATGAGGGACGTTTATATTTGGGTATAACAGACGCGAAGTAAACAATAAACATTAGAAGATCGTTAGTTGATATAATGGTGATATTCAAGAAGCAGAATATAAGCTTTATCTATCACGCAATAAACCAATGAAGTGTTATTCTTTTAATTTTAATAGATGCTAGACCTACCTCTTTTCGATATTCGAATTCTAATTGTAGAGTAAACGGAGTAACATGAGTCAGTTAGACTGGGCACCCCACCGTGATACAGTCTTCATAAGCTTTCAACAGGCCACAGCTGTACCTACTTGAGCTTCTTCCACCAAAGGTATGCTTTAATGAAATGGTAGAGATACGCTGGAAATAGATAAATACTAGGTGTGAGGTAAAATGAGTCGACTCGATTAAATGAGACCACACACACAGAATATTATGAGATCGAGAATCCAGACTCACATACACATGTTTTAATATGAAAATAAATTATTTAAAGCAAGCACCGGTTTGTCTACAACATATACCTATGATGAATAAAACTACATATACCTACGGATTTATTCGCGTTTACATATATGAACGAAAAATGCCTACGTTTGTTATGTAATTTATCTGAGTTTTAAATGTCCATTGACGAACAATATAGACGATAATAACTGTAGTTAATCGATAAAAACATCAATATTGTGATAAACTGTAGCTCCAAAACTCTAGATCTTTATCTTGTACAATCTTGTAACTAATAAATAATATACTTGCATTATTATAACGACTATCATATTGATCGTGATAGTCCATCACAAATTCACGGTATGATGTTTGCCATACCTCAAAGACAGCGATCTCGATCGACTTCGTGCAGGTCTCACGAGGTCCTCACCCTAATAGAGGACGACTCTACGCTTTCCGCTACGAGGCTTCATTTCTGCGTCGATTGTTAAGCCTTTGGGCAGTATGAATCATTGCCTCTTATTCAGACTGTCTGGTACTGACTGAATCTTATGGCTACATGTAATGTGTACAACAACAATTTATTTTTCCCGCTTTCGCTATAAAACGGTATCTAGATGCTGGTAATAAAACTTTAAAGAGTCACCGGCTCTGGCCGTGAATCAAACGGCCGACTGAGAATATATTGGCGGCAATCAATTATTTACAATACTCTCAGTTTAGGACAGGTTGTGGCGTTTTATATTGACGCTAACGGATAAGGATTGGCGTGTCGTCAATTATAATGACATCTCCGACTCTTTCACGGTCGCCAAAAGCGTTTAATAATTATTACTGGCCTCCCTTTTATCCCAGTTTTATAACCGGGATCTAATAAACGTTAAGATTAAAAAGTGGCGAGCTATTAGTGACTTTTAAACATTTCGAAATGTTTGGTAGAGCTGCGTCAAATGTGTGGGAACGGAGTTTCCATCATTATCAAAGTAGGAGGTTTTTTTTTTTTAATTGATTTATAATCGTATAGAATGTATTTTGTGTGGAACTCAGTCTCAACCTAGTTATATTAATAGTATTCTATGATCTTAACATGCTTTGACAATAAATTGGTAACAAAAAAAAAACTTTAACTTTACGCTAATGGAAAACTATAAAAATTGATGATGAATAAAAATTATGTCACGTGACAGCCACCGTGTAGTAATGGTGACTCTTATCCACTATCCCATATCATCCCGTGGGTGTCGTAAGAGGACACAGAGGGATACCAATCAGGAGATGGACAGCGGCGTCTTCTTAATAACGACTAAAAATAAATAAAATCGATTGCCAACCCGCCTGCCTTTGTCTATTGCAAATATATCCCCCATGAATGTGCAAAATGTGCAATGTATGGGGGAGGCCTATATTCGGAAGTGGACTTTAAAGCTGTAATGGTAACGGTAACGGAGAGTTACGTTTTACTTACGAGCTACAATGATCTGTAACGGGTCATATTTATTTTGACATATAAATTTTTTTGTACTTTATACGTATTATATTTTATAAAAAATAATAAAAATTATTTAGTATATGAAAATGAATGTTAACTATGAATATTAACCATATGAAAATCTTGCTAAAAGAATTCTAAACAGAGAACTTCTAAAAACTTAATGAATTGCTAATGTCATTAAGCATTAATATAATTTGAAAACGACAGTCCAATTCGAGTGAAATACCGTCGCAAAGTGATTCGTGCCACCGCACCGGCCTTAGGGAGCTTCCGTGGAAACCGGTCTAATTTATAAACACCTACACACATCAAAGAGACAGTTAACTGCATAATATGGATCGCGGGTTTGGTATGCGGCGACCAGAAACATCGAGCAAGGCATTAAGTAAGCAACAGACATACACGTCTGCTACGACCAGGAATCGGTTTCTTGACAGACAGTGCCGTCCTTTCGCTGATAACATCTGATACATGGTCTAGGTATTGTTACATTATTTATATGAGACATTTGACGTCTACATTCATTATAAACTATTCGAAGGCAACACGAAACCGTTCTTCAATACTAACGTAGCACCTATTTCACTACAAACATCTCAAGTGTTTATAATAATACCATTCTCCGCTGGGGGCACATTATTACTTAGATAGCAAAAAGCGCCGTCTGTTTTAATTGTAAAGGGCTAATCTCTGCAAAGTCTTCCAAGCGTCTAATTCGTTTCAAGTAGCGCATTGTGGGCGAGGTGCGGGAACCACTGCTAACAGCTGCGGAATCACATTCAAAAAAAATATCGGTTTATTACCTCGTATAAGTTCATAGCATCGTTCGACGCCTGCAGTCACCTTGAAATTTGAATTTGTCATGGATACGATTTGAAAACGTTTCGTAAGTTGTTTACGTAACGTGAATTTCGCACGGGTTCTGATATAAATAAATGCCAATAAACATAGGCGCACAAAGGCCGGCAAACCGGTGCGCTTGCTTGAGCAGCAAAGGGCATATGCTTCGTAATTTATATATAGTTATTGATCAAAAGGTGATGTCCTTTGGGAAGCATCGAGGCGTCCTTCTGATCGGTGAGCCCCTCGCAAATTGTTCTCTGCCAAGCGGAGGGTGATAAAATCATGCTGCTGAGAGAGAGTGGGCACTCTCTGTCTTAAGCCTTTTGTAGTGAGGTAACAGTTTATTGATAGATTGTTGTGGCTTACGTCTGAACCATTGAACATATTTATTGATGTAGCTATGCAAAATAACTCTTAATTAGGTATTTATCACTGTAGTCATTTGAAACACTTTTTAACATATTTTTACAAAATTAATTAGAATATAGTTTAATGAATAATTAAGTTTAAAATAGATTTTTGACCGACTTTATGTACTAAAAGTTATAATTGAATAAAACTATCTATCATTAATATTATAAAATGATGCATGCCAATGCTGACCAAAGACCTCTACCGAGACACGACGTCTTCATAATTCTCACTTCTGTGACAGAAGTGACCAGCTTATTGCTACTTCTTTGACTGCTTCGTTATTCTAGTGGTCATAAGCGTGAATGTTCATTATGTGGTCACGGATTCACGTCTCGGGTCGATCCAAAGTCGGTTACGGTTTTATGTCAAGAAGTTCTCAGTTTTTGTTTTGTTTTTGATTTAGAATAAAATATTAACAATGTTATAAACTTTACTAATATTCCCCTTGACCACTCGTCGTAAGCTTAAATTGCTTGTGTTACGAGTGGTTCACGCCAGTAGTCGAATGGTGAATTCGAACCCACGACCTTTTTGATTTCGCGGTCCGCGCCCTGCCATTAGGCTACTGTCGCTTTTCACTAAACTGTCGCTTCTTTCAGTATCAGGCCGGAGTCTAAAAGTTGGCGGTGTTTCACCCCCGTTCCTCGGAAAGCTTAGCCTTTGGTGGTGCGCTCTTCGCGGTCGTGTCGAATTGCAGTTCAATGGGACTAACTATGAAAGTTAGGGAACAGAGCGTGCACCTGAATATACGCACGTGCTCGCGTACTATAATCCTGTCCTGCACGGATGGCTGTACTCCGTCGAGACCGGTCGCCGTGACGGAAATTCGGTCTAGAGGACATTATTAATGCGACTTCAGTTTTCAAACATGGATGGTGGATTTGATACTCTGACGGATTTTATCCATAGCATTTTGTATTATATAATAAGGGTGACAAACGAGCACACAGTCCACCTGATGGTAAGTGGACGCTGTGGCCCATGGACATCTACATTTATCCTCGATTAAGAATCAAAACGCAGATGTGTTGTCACCCTTGAAGACTAAGATGGAATGCCTCGTTTCCAGTAAAAAGGGTTTCCGGATCTTTACACTCACCATACGAAACACAGCAGTATTAAGCTGCTATTTTACGCTGGTATTCTATTAGAGCGTGGTCCTTCCCCGGTCGAGCTGACTCATTCATGCCACAACCATAATATAGCTGCAGCGCAGCTCTACCACGTAATAAATATAAAAAGCAGTAAACTGTATGTAAACTTCACATTCATTTTACATAATATTTTAATCTGTTAATTTTAACAATTGTTTCTGCCGACCATGAGCTTTTTTATCGCTTTGAGCTTCTAAAGAGTAGTTGTAGTCCATCTATTACAGCCTATTGAAGTCTACTAGTGAACATATACCTCCTCTATAGATTGTCTCATAAGGGATTTCCCACAGAAATCTAAATAATAATTTAGATTTCTGTGGGATTCCCCTTATAGTAAAACGCTTGGCAGGTGAGCTGCCAAACGCAGTATATTTACAATTTTCAGTTGTTATTAGGAATACACTGTCCATATCCTATTTCATTTTCCCTCTGTCACTTCTTACGACATCCACAGGACGACATGGCGTAGTGGATATTCTTACAGCCCCACTACAAGGTTCTAATTCTCCAGTACCTTACACATATTATAGAGTGTTGTAAGATTGAATGTTTTGTTAATAATAGCAGTAGATTTTAATCAAAAAATTTTAAAATTCCTTTTATGTCTATTTTGCGAGCATTATATCTGCTCATATACAGTTTAAACTCTTTGAAAAGAATGTTATCAATTACGTAAGCCAGCGCGCCATTGTAAGCGAGCGAGGTGTGAATTCTAATCCCCTTTACGTTCTTGACTGTAACATTATTAGATAGAAGTAGCTTTTTGTTAACTCAAAATTGACACAAGGCGCCGAAAATATTTGTAATCTAGCTTTGAGATACGGTATAAAGTTGACCCTTCCGCAGTGAGCAACGTAATTTAAGTACCTGTGTAGTTTTGATGAAATATTTTTTAAATATATTTTTTTCGCAAGGGTTCTTCCAAAACTCAAAATTTTACGGTTTGGAAATTACCTAAAATTTCTTTTGAATTTAATGTAATACATAATAATAAGAAATACAGCCAAGCAATAGATACGCGAGCTACCTGAGCTGGATCCAAATATTAAACTAAGTGTTATGTTGTTGCTCGATCCCCGCCAGCGCTGCTGAAGATATAAATTGCAATTTTCAATGCAAACTTACCAGATAGTCCAGGTAGTGACTGTGTCTCTTACAAATTAAAATATTCAAAAGACATAGAAATTCCGCTGAAACGCAGTATGGTCAACAAGTGAGCGATCCACGAACTCTTTCCTGATAACCCCTTGAGAGTTTACATTAGGCCTGTTCAAGCAGTTGGTCGTATTTAGGCTGTTACTCTAATAATTACAAATAATTATTGTTCTTTAAGACAAAATTTGGATATAGTTTAAAGCATAGATAATAAAAAGCAACCTAGTTCAGTACTAGTTTCTTTATACTACTTTAAAATATGACGGTACGAAGGTAAACAAAGTTTTCTGAAAACGAAAGTGTTATTTTGCTTTTCAAATGTCTATTTTACCTTCAGATATTTACTGAAACAAAGTAAAACAAAGCTGGAAAGCTAGTAATTGATATACGAAATTGATACCGACGTGTTCTATAACAACAAAACCGTCCATTTGTCATCGAACGCGGTGACACTGTAACTAGCTTTCCGATGACAAACATTGAGGTTTGGTGAATAAATACATAATATGACATGTCTACTAACGCAGTAGTATAATAATTTTATGTATCTACAATATAATACTTTGGTATATACTAACATCGATCAAAGTTTTTATGGTAAAAGTTTGCATTGGATTTATTTTTTTGTCATTTATTAGTGTAAACATTCTGTGTATGTTTAAACCTTACAGCAATTAAATTCACAGTTACTCAGAGATTTAAGGTTAGTACCTGATTGACCGAGCTTTGCTCGGTATTTTTCGCTCGATTTTTATTTAATTCGTGTGTTTTGGAAATTATATTTAGATACAAATTACATACTGATGAAATATAAATAATATTTTTTGATCTTAGCGACATAACAGAAAAAAACGGAACTGGTTATTTGAATAAAAAATTGCAAAGAGTGTAATTATTTTAATTTAAATTTTCGTGTTTTTAAAAACTACTAAAAAGGGCTCGAAAAAAATAGATTTTCTCAAAAAAGAAAGGAACATGAAAAAAAATTAAAAATAGTCGGTCGGTCGGTCTGGGCTCGAACCGGGGTTTTAAGATTCTGTGAGCGACCATTATACCAATTAAGCTATTTATAATCACTAACAATCCGTCAAAATTTATCTTCTTATTCTAACGATATTGTAGCAGTTTTTCTTTGCCTAGAAACACGGACAAAAAGACATTTTCTAAAAATAAATCCTAGCTAGATCGATTTATTATCCCCGAAACTCCCTGGACACTAAATTTTATGAAAATCGTTGGAGCCGTTTCCGAGATCCCGATTATATATATATATATATATATATATATATATATATATATATATATATATATATATATATATATATATATACAAGAATTGCTCGTTTAATAGTATAGGATTTAACTAAAAAAGCTTAATTAGGTATCGCGTTAATCACTTCATAATTTTATTAGAAATAATAATGAATAACGTATTTATTAATTTACATCTAATGTTTGAAAGTCGGGCGTGACAGAATTAGCACGAGGATAAAATTAATCCCGTATAAATGTCATTAACAAATATGTTAGGGGTAGCTATTCTGTGAAAAAAGTGTGCAAGATTAATAAAGTAATTCGGTGGTTTGGGCACGTAGAAAGAATGAATGAAGAAAAATGGTAAAGAAAATTTTACGCTGATAAATAAGTGGATGTGATGGCAAGAAACGTCCTAGACCGAAGTTTATAGACCTAATTGACGATATATTCAATGACGATGGTAAAAATTCAAAGAAAGCGGTATATAAATAACGTCCAAATTTAAAATTGAATATATTATTTGTTATAATAAAATATAATTTTGATTTTAACACACGCTTAAATGCGTTTTTAAATTGTTTAAAGTTAAAATTTCAGGCTTATATTGTTATCTAACATCAGTTTATTTCTATAAATGTATTTTAGTTGGTTCATATAATGCCTTTGAAGCTGACAGTTTACACACAGGTACAAACCAATTATATATAAGATAAGCCAAACCTTAGCGCCAAATGCGCAAACCTTTTGTCTTAAAAAAATTACGTGCACGTATACGAAACTTAAAATTTTATTTCGAATTTAAAATGGCGGCAAAATTACTTTTAAAAAGTTACATAGTTTTAGTGTCATTGTCGGTTTTTTTAATTTTTTGTATTTTTATTAAGTATTTGTGTCAATTTTAGTTGCGTAAAACCAATGATATAATTTTTACTTAATAGCTTATGAAGTCTATATTAAGACATGGCGTTCAAAAGAAGTAAGACCACACTAAGTTAACTACTAGAATCGTGTCAATAGTTACGTTAATCATTTCATTCCCTATTTCGCCCTCTTATGGATGGGCTTTCAGACCACATAGATTTACGCCTGAAATACAAGCTATTTATTTAAAAAAAATTTATGATTTCTTAAATTTACGCGAACACTACACATTAAACTTACAGCCAGTTTACGTGGTAGAGCCATGCTGCAGTTACATTAGTAGTATGGTTGTAGCACGAATGGGTCAGCTCGACCGGGGAAGGACCACGCTTTGAAAAAATACCAGCATAAAATAGTAGTTTAGTGCTGCTGTGTTTCGTATGGTGAATGTAGATAACCGGAGACCCTTTTTACTGGAAACGAGGCATTCCATCTTAGTCGTCACGGGTGACAACGCATCTACATTTTGATTCGTAATCGAGCATAGCCATGTCATCAACACGTCTATGGGCCACAGCAACCACTTATCATCAGGTGGACTGTGTGCTCGTTTGTCACCTATCCTATAAAAAAAACTGTAAGTATAGCATATATTATAGCACTCGAAACGTCGGTAGTTAAAATCTGTTTACAATTGCAGATATCGCGTACATACAAAATGAAAAAAAAACACAGTCTAATTACGGAAGTGAAAACTCAGAAATTAAAACTTCTTTAATAAAATCACAAATTTTTTACACCAACTAAATTAGAAAAGCGGGTAAACTAAACGACTTACTTCCCACTGTTTCCGCGTAGCTTAAGCACTCAAAGTGACCTCAAATGTGTTAAACTTAGCTGCAACACTTAGTATAAAGGCCAAGTACCATTACGCAAAACTGGTGGGCATAAATGCGGAAACATGAGGTGGAAAAGACATATTAATGCTGAATATGTACTATTGAAATGCCTCGCATCGTTCATTTTATAACAATGTCTCGATATAAATGCGTCACCTTAAATAAGTAATAAATCAGGAAATTGTTTTAAGCCAAGTATGTAATAAGTGAGGTCGTATGTTTAGCGCTGCACTGGTCTAAACTAAAAAGATTACGACTAAAAAGAAAAAAAAAATATAAATCAATGTCACAGATTGGGTTGCTGCGTGATAGGATAAAGATATTTCTGACAGTGGCCAGGTCAGCCTGTGGTCGGATAATTTGGACTCGATAGCCGCTGGAACTTCAAAAGTAATTTAATCTATTACAGCCTGAGTCTCTATTATCTAGATGTTAGTGCTGTGAGTCTATGCGACTCTTACAGCTTCATCTTGTCGCAGGGCTCGCGGCCTGCAAGGCCGCTAGCTAATTAAAAAGGGAAAGGCAATGAGGTGAGGATGATGATGAGATGGTTTATGATTTGATATTATTACCAATCATCATGTCGCCTTTTAGGCGTTTTTCTTGAGCTATCTAACCGCAGTCAGAGGGCGGGTGTGCGGACCCCCGTGTCTGACTGCTCAGCTCGTGTCGGTCGATGGTCTGGGCGGTGAGAACCGCCCAGGAACAGCCTGAGTACATGACGGTGATGATTTGATATTAGTCAAACAAATAGAAATTTGGTCTTCCATGTTTGTTTGTTTGTTGGTCATTTATGTATTGTTAATTATTTAAGTAGTATAGACGTGAGGGTAATATGGTCTCGTTTTTATAACTCAAAAACTATAGCCTTGTTTGCATAGATGGCTTTGTAGTACGATAGATCGATCTAATATTTAAATCTCTTTGATCTAACAATAAAGGGTCAAAAGGGCGCTGCTTTATCGACGCAATTTTGACAGTTGACAATATTGTAAATATTTAAGTCGATGGTGTAGTGTTTGTTTTATTAATTAGATTTTTCGAAGTGTTCTTAATTATTGCCAAAGCTTGTTTTTTTTTATTAAAATATTAGTTACAGTATACGACTTTGTGTTTTTGTCTCCGCCCTCCTCCTAGTTTTGATTTTATAGGGAGGCAAATTTAAGGTGACCCCATTATTCCCACGTAATTTATTGTTTACAAAGTACATATAAAATGGTAAATAAAAAATTGTAAATGTAAATTTTAATGAGGGCAACGCTAAACGCCAACTCATTTTAATTTCGTCAGCGTCATTAGTTAAAGATATGGGCTACGAAACTCAATAATCGTGGGTTCAAATCCGCTATTCGACTACTCTAGTGAACTAGACTAGACTAGTAGAGATAGTCAGATAGATATACAGAGGTATTAATAGTGGTAATAGCTCTGCTAGTATCTTTTTAAAGTAAAGAATTTTCAAAGCTAGGTACTTAAAATTCCATACCATAAGCTATATGATTATTTTATGTTGTAATTAAATTAAAGAATTTTCAAAGCTACTTAAAATTCCGTACCATAAGCTATATGATTATTTTATGTTGTAATTTTCCTGCGAAATATTTATTTATGAACTCGGTAAGTAAAAACCCGGTACGAATGCTCACTTTCCCACGGGAGGTCGACAGGCAAATATTTGCAACGCATCAAGTTGGGATCAAATGCATTTGTTGTAGCACTTCAAACCCCTAACATCGGAACTCGAAGATAAATTCAACATAGTTCAGTATGAATTTTCTACAATACAAACAAAAAGTCGACCAGAAAGGTCCATACGAATAACTTCCCAATAGCAAGAATAAAAAAATATCATATGTTTTAATATTTTATACAGTTTTTTTATTCGGCACAAAAACAACTTGACCGATTTTGCTCAAAATTTAAAATTTAATGCAGTCTAAGTTACATAATTATGCGTTAAATGAAACTGGTCTCATGTTAATATCACTCTTTGTTCTCGAGATACACGAGGCGGAAAATTGAATCCGAACATACTTACATACATGTGCACACACGGACATCCTCTTAAAAACCATACTATTCGACTCTAAAGAACTTGAAACTTGGAGATATGTTAAAATTTCGAATTTGCAAAATCGGACCCATTACAATAACTTCCCACTGAGAAGTTAAAAAGAGTGCCAATTAATTTTTTATATAATAATTTTTTTACTTACCAGGGAAATATTTTATGGAGTAATTATGCATATCTTAAATTTATTTTGAAAAAATAAATTATTCAAAAACAGATTTTTTTACTGTTATAGTATTAGATTCTTATTTGTTTTACATAGAGAAAATTTTCCACTAAACATTATTCGAATTCATGCTTATAATATGACGTTTTACTTACGAATAACTGTAGTAGCCTCACACTAATCTATTTGTTTGGTAATATTTGCGATCTGCCCTTCTCATGTTGCGGAAAATGTCAAACGATAGTGGTACTGTCCCGAAGCGATACAAATATTTGCCGTTCGCACTTGACACAACATGTTCGTGGCCTTAACTGTTTTTATTACTGATGAAGTGTTTAAAATGCTAATGTTTTGCCGTTAATATTTAATAAAACAACTATTGTAACGTTAAATGTTGTCAACGATTTTTAAAATAACAATCTACAAACATCTCACTGCAGTTACGGGTTTGCTTTCAGTTTTCAGTAAGAGGAATTAAACTTGTAAATCCGTCCTGCTTTAGTATGGGCTAGTGAACTTTACATATCCCTATGAAATCGTTTTTAATTCTTAGAATTTCAAGTTTTTACTACGGATTCATGATGAAAATAATTTCAGAAGTCAGATGAACGAGATTTAGGGCCGATCGGTTCGATCTTGGTCCGATCTTGGTTCGTTCGCGGCCTGCTTTATTATAATGGAATGGGATTCGAGCGAAACTTGACTTACGGATAGTATGAATGCACACACATATATTTTACTTGATAATATTTTATCAGACCGAGATCGGACCGGGAACGAACTGCGAACAGCATTATAATGAGGATCGGCCCTTAAGCTGCCATCAATTTTTTTTATTAAACTGAATTGACAAACGAAAGTACAGTCCACCTGATGGTAAGTGGCTTCTGCAACCTATTGCAACCTGCAGTCAAATTGAAAGAAGACTACAGATACGTTGTTGTTTCTATAGCATCATAGCCTGTACTCATACTGACTCTATATACCTTTTAGACCGGAACATAGCAAGCACTGCTAGGTTTTTACTGGTAACTGGATACTTTTAATCCTTATAGATGACAACGCATCTTGATAATTGGTTGTAGAAATGGTAAACTACTTACCCAGATAGTAAAGGTGTCCTATCACCTAGAATATGCTACCAAAACCTCCGGCAATCAACAATATGCGCCAAGCATAGTTTTTTTAATAATATAAAGGTGACAAACGAGCACACAGTCCACCTGATCGTAAGTGGAAGCTGTGGCCTATAGACAACTACATCTATCCTCGATAACGAATCAAAATGCAGATGCATTGTCACCCGTGAGGGCTAAGATGTAATGCCTCGTTTCTAGTAAAATGGATTTCCGGTTCTCTACACTCACCATACGATACACAGCAGCTGCTATTATAGGCAGGTATTCTGTGACAACGTGATCCTTCCCCGGTCGAGCCGATCCATTTGTGCTACAACAATGCTACCAATATACTTACAACATGGTTCTACCACGTAGCGATGATGATATACCGTAAAATTTAAGACAAACTCTCAGCCTCTCAACTATCGCAACTTTTAAACTCTCATTGCAGTGTTCCGTCTGTAATGAAAATTATTATACAGAAAATTATTAAGGCCTTTTATTAAACCATCACTCTTAAATATAGACATTACTTTAAAACAAGATGCCACAAAACCACTGAATAGTAATGTGCCGGATGTAAAATACCCCAATTGATTACAACGACACGGCAACACGTCTTTTCATTAAGGTTTAATATCGCTTGAAAATTGAGAAATGTTTTGTAGATGTAAGTTTGTATATTTATTATGTTTATATACCGCAATATAAATCAGCAATACTAAACTTACTTGGTTACAATTATATTATCAACGTCATAGATTCCCATAGAGCACAGTCTTAACACACTTTTTTTATAAAAAATAATTATTCAAATCAATTTAGCCGTTTACGAGAAATCGTTGAACAAACATAAAAGAAAACATAGGTGCGCGTCGATAGTAGAACTTTCTCGTTTGGACTTGGTTAAAATCAGACTTGGATTATTTTTTCTTAGTTTTGTTTATAGAGAGCTTACAATAACATTGCGTGTTCTAACTTGCGTGCTAGTGCGTGCCTGAGCAGCGGCCATTTTGTAGACCGAAAATTGGCGGGAAAATTGAGAGAACAACACTTCCACAAGTTTCACCCTAACGCATTTCTTCGAACATCAAAATTTATTCATACGACGACTCTACGTCCTTCCTTCTATTTCAACGGAATGGAATTAAAATGAAGACAAGCAAATACTCGAAATACTTTCAGGCCCCAAGTTCTTTATATAACCATCTCAATTTTATTGCGTTCGTCGAAGAAGTTTCTTTTTTGATGTGTCTATTAAATACCTTTAGTTTGCGACGCAGAGCTCATTCAATCGCCGATTTTGTACCTTTACAAAATTTCTTAGAAACTTCAGGTTGTCTTAATAAATGTCACATTTTTTTGAATTCTGATTCTCAACTAGAAATCAGCATTCTTTCAGAGAATTCTCAAAGGTTAAAAGTTTTTACGAAATAATATTCAGTTGACTTTAGTAGATACTACGTTTTTTTAAAAATTGGAAATAGAAAGGAAAGCACTAAAAGAAATGTTAAATTATTGGGGCGAAAAATGTTTCAATATCTCAACATCAAAGCCTTTGTTCGTTCATTGCGTTGTTTCGACCATTTACAGTGAGTGTGGTAAAACGAAGCCAACTTGGAAATACCAACCGAAATTACACCGCAAATTTAGAAACACTTCAACTTTACTCCTATCCCGACTTTAGGGCCAATAAAAACGTCACCGGCAACATACTTTCACAAATTCAAGCGTCACAACTCACGAAAAACTACGAGCGTGTGACAATAAAATGTCCGATACAAGTGGCATTAGGCTACAATCGCTAGGATGGGCTGAAGACACGCATTCACTAAAGCACCAGTAACATGCGATCTTCCTCGCCCTCCTCAACTGAAACCCATTCTCTGCTTTAACACATACTGATTCAAAACCTATAGGCCAGAGCAAATTGGCTACGTAATAGCTACACACCTCAACGTGTGGGTGTAAGGAGAAAGGGGGCAAATCAACTGTTATTATGGGGGTGCCAAACTAATGTTGTTCCTTTTTATGGGTTTCGTTTAAATGGCCCGCCTAATGGTGTATTTGAGGTGTTAGTAACGTCAGTTCTGAAAATATGAACGTCATTATTTTCGTGAAGAATTTCCTTCTTCACACTATACACCATATAAAAACTGTAACAATTCATCCAACTATAATTGACCTTATTTGCTGAAAACGAACCACAAGACAATAGAAGAGATTAAATTATTGTGGTTTAGTTTACCGAAAAAAGCGGAATACTACAAAAATTTATTGCGAAATAGGCCACCTAACAATTGAGTAAGACTTACTTTTTGTTGGGTTTCCAAGCGTGGCAACTATGGTATAATTCCCTCTGAGACAATCTGTACGGCAGGCCTGTGCCAAGCTGTGGTCTTCAGATAGGCTGTATTGAATAGTAGTCATACACAGGCTTATAATAGTAAAAAAAAGAATGAATGATGGATATTTCCTTTTCCATATTAAGTATTCGTCACTTTAAAACACAGACTGCATCTAATGGGTCGAGTTTCATATGAAGTTTGTCGAGTCGAATTAGTTGAGCTGTTATTCGGAATATAATGAAATACTTTTTTTTGTAGCCAACTGCACTGTAAGTGGCTGACAAACGGTTGTGTAGCGTGAGATAGTACGCACGATCGATATGGAAATTTTTGACAAGCATGTTGTTTCCATCTGAATTGGAGAGTTCACGCCATTCGGGCCCCATTCGCGAAGTTGTCACGACCGATATACCATTGCATGCCGAGACGTTTATAACCAATTCGACAGGTTAAACTTGGATCATATACCTACATACGTACATATGTTTTTGTTTTATAGTTTTTCCTGCGTTTTTTGTCTTGTTTTTGGTTGTTAATACGGTTTTACCATTGTGTCGTGTAACCATAACAGTTTTTATTGGAAATTTAGTCTTATAATATAAGCTAAATTACAATTGTAACTAAAAGAAGTGAAAATTTTTAATTTGACATCAATTATATCTACTATGTAATAAGTCTCAAAGCAAAATACGCTTTAAAATCATCAGGTTGACTACTAGGAACACTATAGGCCTTAGATCACAGTACTTTCGTTCATAACAGAATAAACTTTATTTATAATTGTAAACCTAAATTAGCAGTCGCTGTTTCTCCATATACCTACGTAAAAATCGTAATATCGTTTTAATGACATTTCTCGCTTTTTATGGTATAAATTTCATAATTAATGTAGTGTGTCAGGAGACGAAATCGTTAATATTTACTACAAAAATTAAGAAGATGATATTTTTAAGTACTGCAGCGTAAATGTCTGTCACTAGGAAACTGTCCTGGGAAATACAAGCTTCCCTTTTTTTTAATTGTACACTGTACCTACACTATTGAAATAAATTAAAAGTTCGATGCGGTAATATTGTAGGTACCTACAATAATATTGTATTTTGTCAATATAGCAGCAATATTTTGTATATGTAGCCTAACATCTAGTCTACTAGAATGACTATTTATCTAGAATCTAGATCGATCACAATGTGACAAGATTTTGATCAGTGATTTACCATGAAAAAAACCAAAGAACATTTTAATTTAATCACAATGTACGTTTAGCGTAAGCTGTGAAACAGTCATAGGTAACGCACCGCTGTTCAATATTTTTGCTATAAAAAAAGGTTACCCTAACAGTAGTATTATTTACATACATATATTGCATAAGGACACAAATTCAGGCCAGAAACAATTATTTTAGGCCATTCTAACATTTTTTCCGTGAGGGATTTGAACCGATTCGAAAAAGTTTCACATCATCTGATCTTTGTTTATTTTTCCTTGACATTCATAATAAGGTACTGTGCATGTCCTTGTTCTGATTAATTTAACGGTTTGCTCATAAAGCTCTTTTTAATATTTACTGACGTCGCAATAGAATCCAATAATTTTAATACACATTCCCAGGTAATTATTTTACCCCGAAAATTAGATAGACCATAGACGGTAGACAACGTCTACGATGTAAGAGTATCGCTACGATGTCAATCACCGCGCAATGATTGCCAACTACGTCGTATGTGTGGATTTATAACGACCTACATAATTATTATGTTAATTAAACCAACATTTTGCAGCTGGGTGGTAAAAAAAGATAGACGTAGTAATCCTTATTGATAATATTTTACCTATAAGTAATAAAACTGCTAACCTTCATTCATTAGCACAAAATAACAGCGTCGTTAACTTGCGTTTTGCTTTTTGATAGGTGTTGCTGGCAAGGGTAAAAAAAAACAAAAATGTTAGCATTCAAGTTAAGGGCTATTATGCCGAGATATGGGCAAAGTTGCGCCAGCTCAAGATTGTTTTGGCTGAATCGGTGTGGCTCTTATGACCTCCATATAAGATTTAAAAAAAACACTGAAAAATTTCATTCTTTATTCTAAGGCGGAATTAATAAACTTTTGTTTTTAATTCAGCCTTAGACTTTCACTTTAAGTTAAAGTGAAGTTTAACCTTTACTTTGGTGAAGATTAACTTCATTTTTTATTAAACTTTATCGGACTCGTCCAAACAAATTAAAAAAAAAAACGTTATAGAAAGATGTTATAGCCGGTTATAATATAACTATGTGTTGCTAGTATTAAAAATTGAATATCCTGGCAAAACATTTAGTTGTCATGATATGAAAAAAAAAATGAAAACCTTCTTAATATACAAATTAAAATAGCATAATGTCAATCATAAGGGGAGGGCCAACACTGATAAAGTACCGTAAAACGATTAATTTACCCTAAAATCATTATTATTAATTTAAGTTTTAAAACAAGGTCTAAATCATCGACTACAAATAAAATTAAATAAACTTTGTTATTGCTACTCTTACGGAAATACAGACACTTTTTTAAATTTACACAATATGCAAATATGTAAGCTTGAATGACTCTCGCGACATTTTTGTAATATTTTGAAGAATTTCATTTTCAACCCACCACACCGTAAATCAAATCTTTCGCGACGTTGTTTTCAATTTTGCCAACTAGAAATATTACACGAACATGCTACCATTATTTCATTTCATTTTGTATGTTTTTAAAACATCTCAAATTATATCGTATACATTCTATTTTATGCGTTATTTACATTGATTGAAGATATATTTCAGTTTGATACATACAGTCATCATTTGATGTAAGTACGCATTTCAAAGTTCGTGTGAGGAATTCATCTCGCTTCTTTCAATATTTTTATTATATTGCGTCGTGCCGCTCCCTTACACCTGTGTTGTGTCAGTCGTGAAAACGGCAATTTTACATTTTCCGCATTTTCCCGGGAAGCGTGCTTGATATTCCAGGTTTCGCAAGAGATACTTTGAGGTGTAAGGGACAAACGTAAATGCTTTTTAAAGTGGAATAACAAGAATATTTCTTATGCTCGATTCTCCGTTCATTTTGTTTTTCTCTGAGATATATTTCCAATCTGAGAGGTTTTATTTCGCAGAGAAGGTACTTTTTGAATATTTTTTTTAAATTTTCATTTTATTAACATTATTTTACCAATTTTAAAAATAGGTTTTTTAAAATTGCATATTAGGTACTTTATTATAAATAACGCAAAGCTATGTATGAATATGGATTGTTTATTCTAAACCGTCTACTGTTAAATAGGCCTTGCTTATATTAGCTTATACGGAACACTTACGTAAGAATACTCTTGAATATATTTATTTATCTACTAGCTGAGCTTGGCGCACGATAGTATTTTATTGCGGGACCTAGATGTAAAATATCAAAAAAAAAAAATTAGATGGGTCAATCGTTAAGTACGTTTTTAGTGAGCGTCTACACTGCGAAATGAGTAACTATACTAAATTTCAAGTTAATCGGTTGTATAGTTTCAGATATCTCGTGATGAGTGAGATGAGTGTTTTAATTATCCTTAATCGACTAGACTATAAATGGCAGACTTAAGTACCTTTTGATATTCTCCACCAAAAATGGAAAATAAATTGTTTTTATGTTAATAAATACTATATATACGTTAAATTGTATAAATAAGTTCGGTATCAGAGTCAAAATCCAAATTTGTCGGAATTAAAGTAATAATAAACTAAAATAATTCTATCATTTTTTTTAACAATGTAATTATTTTGGCGGTGGCTTCTGGCAAACCCTTTTGTAAAGGCGTCATTGCGAAAAAATGCACCTCCTTTCATCGAATAGTATAGGACTATGACAGCACTAACGAAAGTTGATTTTTGATACAGGTTAATTCATGCCTTTATCTTGAATTTTCGTGCTCAAAAACGCGATTGTATAATTCTGACTTGATAATAATTATTTGCGAAAACTCCTCTAAAAATACTATAGTATTGAAATCACAACGAAATTACTTAATCAATATGTTTGGGAATCACTCAAATATATTCATAACATCAATATTCATAATTGACTTGCTCATTATTTTGATTACTTTAGTCAATTTTTTTTTTATATTTTAAGATTCTGACAGTATTTCTAAGCGGTCTTAATCGTAGCGGGCGCTACGCAATTTTAGGCCTTATGGCGGCGTTTTTTTAAAGTTTTTATAGAAATTATGTCGGACGGAAATTACTCGGATCAGTACGGCGATAGCCCAGAGCTACTTTTTCGATGTGTCTTCTTGATTGTGAAAAAGATTCGTACTACACTTTATTAATAGGAATCTAAAACGTTGTCAATATATTTTCATTTATTAATTTACTACAGCTTAGCCCGTCAATAGTCTAGTGCTGAACCCAGGCCTCCTCATAGTTCGCTTCATACCGCTAATGTGTCAAATATACTCTTTTTTATAGGAAAACGGAGGACAGGCGAGCACGCAGTTCACCTGATGGTAAATGGATGCTGCGGCCCATAAACATCTACATCTATCCTCGACTACGAATCAAAATGCAAATGCGTTGTCCCCCGTTTGGACTAAGATGAAATGCCTCGTTTTTAGTTAAAGAGGTCTCCGCTTCTCTACACTCACCATACGCAGCAGCGTTAAGCTGCTATTTTACGCTGATATTCTGTGAGAGCGTGGTACTTTCCCGGTCGAGCCGACCTATTTGTGCTACAGCTATACTACTATTACAGTTGCACCGTGACTCTATCACGCTATATTTGACATAGAAGTGGCTCCTGGTATATGGAATGTTTTTATTTTGAGTCACTATCTGGAAGACGCCACTGCCCGTCTATTTCATTATCTTTTCCCTCTACTACCTCTTACGACACCCACGCGATGATATGGGGCAGTGGAGTCTCATATGTCGCTATTTACTCGACTATACTGTTCTGTAGACTATATAGAGTACAGAGTACCTCTGTGAATTGCATAATATAATAAGTAGATTTGATGATTCTACAAATTATTACATAAAATTAGTAATAGTCTATACTAAAAGTAGAAAATTATACAACTACGTCGAACCGTTCAACATATTTTAATACATTAATATTTAATAAATTATAATATATTTTTAAAAGCTTTAGCTATATCCTTTATAACTAATACAAATAACCATTGCGAAAATATATTTCTAAAGAAAAGAAAAACTACTTTTTCTGTGTTAAATTTCATTGAAATCGGTCCGGTAGTTTTTGTGTAAGTCGTGAGGATACACTCATAGATAAAAGACCCAATATAGATACACTTTTTTGATAATTTGTTGAAAAATAGATTATTATGCATATACCTTATCGGATTCTATTGAAAATATATTTGACAGCACTGAATTTGCGTTTTAACTTTTAATGCATTTCAAACTTAACTACCTTTAAGTTCGAAATGCATCAAAAATATTTAATGCATTTCGAACTTAAAGAAAGCTGGGAATATCTATAGAAAAATTTCGTAAGTAGGTAGAACAATTCAAAGTGTAACGCATATGCAAAAGTTGGCCGGGCGTTTATGGGCGGCGCCCTCTGAGACAAATTATATCGGACCGAGGGCGGGGGATATGGTTTGGAGGCTGATCCGCTCGGTTCGCATTGCACGGTTAAAGGTCGATGATTTTCTTTGTTCGGATTATACAGTACGAAAAATAACATTGATTCTGCAGGGTCACTATTATACGTATTATCAATCTAAAGGTTTTAGTTGACGAAACTAAATCGTACAGATATATACCTACTGACAGACTCATTTCACCGAAAAATTATAAAAACTGCCTTGCCATCCCGCCTGCTAAACTTGGCAACTATAGCAAAATTGCTTCTATGAGGCATTCTACGAGGAAGACCATTGGTCAGCATTTAACATTTGAATACTATAAGAAATTAACGAATGATTTTTTTAATATATAGAATAGGTTGATAAACGAGCACACAGTCCACCTGATGGTTAGCGGTTGCTGTGGCCCATAGACATCTACATCTATCTTCGATTACGAATCAAAATGCAGATGCGTTGTCACCCGTGAGAACTTAGATGGAATGCCTCGTTTCCAATAAAAACGGTCTCCGGTTCTCTACACTAACCATGCGAAACACAGCAGCATCGAGCTGCTATTTTACGTTAGTATTCTGTGAGAGCGTGGTCCAGCCCCGGTTAAGCCGACCCGTTCGTGTTACAACTATAATATAGTTGCAGAGTGGCTCTATCACATAAAACAAATGAGTGAATCCGATTTCAAAGGAATAAAGGAAAAACGTATCAAACATAAAGCAACCTAAATTTAAAATCGACAAAAGTACGAATTTCTTAATTAACATAAGAAAATAATAAATGGTAGTATTACATAGACCGTAGAAAAGATCCGAGAGTTTTTTACAGTTACAGCCTATTCATCCACTGCCGAACATGGGCTTCATAGCCTCTCTAATAGGGGGGATATTTGCCATAGCCGCCACTCTTCGCAAGTGGGTTGGAAACCGCAATTTTTTTTTAGTCATTATTAGTAAGACACTGCTGCCTATATCCTGATTTATTTTCCTCTGTCGTCACTTACGACACCCACGGAATGATATGGGGGTAGTGCATATTCTAACACCGCCATCAATACGTGAAAACTTTTTTGCTATACTTTAATTGTTAATATTTTTTTATAGAATAGGATAACAAACGAGCACACAGTCCACCTGATGGTAAGTGGTTGCTGCGGCCCATAGACATCTACATCTATCTTCCATTACAAATCAAAATGCAGATGCGTTGTCACCCGTGAGGACTGAGATGGAATGCCTCATTTCCAGTAAAAAGGGTCTCCGGTTCTCTACACTCACCATACGAAATACAGCAGCATTAAGCTACTATTTCACGCTGGTATTCTGTGAGAGCGTGGTCCTTCCCCGGTCGAGCCGACCCATTCGTGCTACAACTATACTACTAATATAACTGCAGCATCGCTCTACCACGTTAATATTAATGTAAAAGTATACATTTTAACGTTCTTCTATAATACAAATCTACATTTATGCTTAAAAATCAAAATGATAACAACTAAGCCGAATTATCTTATGATTATACGAGGACGTTTATGAGGACCACCTTAGCGCTGTCAAGCGGGCCCCTCATATCTTCTTCGACTTTACAACGTAATGAAACACGGAATGCTACTCCGTATAATACTTACCGGGGCTGTTAACATTATCTCGGTCAGTTTCGTGTTAACGGTATTAGGCTACCTGTCTTTCTGACGCCCGTATGTCTGTCAGGGATGCCTGTAAATTAATAAGGTACGTTATTAAAGCACTTTCAATACTTACATATAAGGGTGATTAAAACTACTTTTACGGATTTTATCGCGTTTATTTTTACTTTTTATTTTTAATTCCCGACGTTTCGGGCGCTTTCCATCACCCATGGTCACGGGGGACTGAGATGACTGACGTCCCGATGTCATTGTTAAACCCGGAGTACCTTCAGCTTTTTTAATTATTGTTTATGGTCCGATCTATGCAAAATGAACTGACTATGTCCTGAGGTCTTGCAGTGGTATGCTTGGGTTTGGTTTTAATTTTATTGATTATAGGATCCCAAGCAGGTGGTAGTACCCAGCCTTTTTATATTTTTTTTTTTTTTTTTATATAGAATAGGGTGACAAACGAGCACACAGTCCACCTGATGGTAAGTGGTTGCTGCGGCCCATAGACATCTACATCTATCTTCCATTACAAATCAAAATGCAGATGCGTTGTCACCCGTGAGGACTGAGATGGAATGCCTCATTTCCAGTAAAAAGGGTCTCCGGTTCTCTACACTCACCATACGAAATACAGCAGCATTAAGCTACTATTTCACGCTGGTATTCTGTGAGAGCGTGGTCCTTCCCCGGTCGAGCCGACCCATTCGTGCTACAACTATACTACTAATATAATTGCAGCATGGCTCTACCACGTAAATTCTGTGAGAGCGTGGTCCTTCCCCGGTCGAGCCGACCCATTCGTGCTACAACTATACTACTAATATAATTGCAGCATGGCTCTACCACGTAAATTCTGTGAGAGCGTGGTCCTTCCCCGGTCGAGCCGACCCATTCGTGCTACAACTATACTACTAATATAATTGCAGCATGGCTCTACCACGTAAATTCTGTGAGAGCGTGGTCCTTCCCCGGTCGAGCCGACCCATTCGTGCTACAACTATACTACTAATATAATTGCAGCATGGCTCTACCACGTAAATTCCCTCTCCAGGTAAATTCGCCTCCTTCTCTATTGAAATTAGGATGTTTTTTAATTTCAATACCCTCACGTATCATCCTTGGTAGGAATCGTTGTTCTTTCGCGAGGATTTGTGGTCTATCAAATCTGATGTAATGGTTGGGGCCGTCTAGGATATGATCACAAACTGCAGACTTCCCGGAACGTTGATGCTTCACATCAGCTATATGTTCTTTTATGCGGGTCCTAATTGATCTTTTGGTTTGTCCTATATAAGAGAGACCACATTCACAATCAAGCTTGTACACTCCTGCATCTTGTAGAGGAATATGACACTTGACGGATGGTAGGAACTGACTAATCTTCTTCGGTGGCTTGTAGAATGTTCTAATAGGAGCTCGCTTCAACATATAGCCAATCTTGTCTGTGACACCTTTGACATATGGTGGAAACGTCGGGAATTAAAAATAAAAAGTAAAAATAAACGCGATAAAATCCGTAAAAGTAGTTTTAATCATGTGTAGTGTTCGCGTAAATATAAGAAATCATTACATATAAGGGTGTTGAAAATTGGCATTGGGACAACACATGTCCAGACACATTATATAGTATTCACTTTATAGCTGCTACGTTAACTACGTAGTCAATATATTATGCTTGCTACAATGCTACAACCCCCCCCCCCCCTGATCTTGAAAGTTTCTCGACTCCACAGGGTCAGTAATTCATTCATAGGGCAATGTAAACGCTATTACAACAAAGGAGACAATCAATTTTTCTATGGAGAATGGGCCCACTACAAATTTTAAAGATTATCAATGAAATGCATGTCGATTTATTCCTTATAATCCATAGATTACAATAAAATTATTAGTTTTACTGCAGCTAAACGGAGTCCTGAGAAATTAACAAATAAAATATGAATCTAACAATAACCTAAAAACAAACTGAAAGCGATTTTCTAGTAGTATTCATCGGTATTATAAGTTAAAATAGTGCACAATTGAATAATAGTACATATAAAACTAAGCTGTAGGTATATTCAGCATTTATAAATATTTTAAAATCGATGTAAAACCTTTCACTAGTTCGGGCAAAACATAGTGCCTGTCTATACACAAATGTCGTATGGATTCTAACTTTGACATGTATTGATTGGTTGTGAGTGTAATTCTAAATACCAAGATGGCTAAGGGATAATGTCTTCAATAATAGTACATATAAAACTAAGCTGTAGGTATATTCAGCATTTATAAATATTTTAAAATCGATGTAAAACCTTTCACTAGTTCGGGCAAAACATAGTGCCTGTCTATACACAAATGTCGTATGGATTCTAACTTTGACATGTATTGATTGGTTGTGAGTGTAATTCTAAATACCAAGATGGCTAAGGGATAATGTCTTCAATAATAGTACATATAAAACTAAGCTGTAGGTATATTCAGCATTTATAAATATTTTAAAATCGATGTAAAACCTTTCACTAGTTCGGGCAAAACATTGTGCCTGTCTATGCACAAATGTCGTATGGATTCTAACTTTGACATGTATTGATTGGTTGTGAGTGTAATTCTAAATACCAAGATGGCTAAGGGATAATGTCTATTTATATTTATGATATTACCAACACACAGTAAGATACATTTTAAACTGGTTGTATTACAAAAAGCAAAATATAATGTAGGTAATTCTATTTATCATTGTAAATCATAATTTATTTAAGTATTCTATTAACAGTAGTAGGTGCAGAAACAGAAACCTTTTATTCAATTTAGATTATAAATAATACTTATTGAAAGTCACTTTTTTAATTTACCACTGGTTCGGAAAAAAACCTCTGACTTGAAGAGAACCAGCAAAATACCCAGTGGGATTTTTAAAAAAAAGCAAGCTTACAATCATGTATGTCATAATTAACAACACAGAACAAATTAGAAATAGCTTGGTAGCGATCACCTTACCCATGGGTTATTGTCAGCCATAAATTCCTTTATACTATAATAACCCCTTTTATACAAACTTAATTTAATACATTTTTTGAACTTTGATGATTGACTGACATATATAGACAGGAGCGGGGTTAAGACATTATTTTAAAATGTTTTGGTTGATTAGTAAGTAGTATACATCATAATAAAATGACTAGGAATTAACATGCCTTATCTATGTTATTACACAATGATTAATAGTGAGGAAGTAAGATGTTTTAAACTGTTTGTGTAAGGATTACAAAAACACAGGCTTAATTTAAATGTATTTATTACTAGCGATGCGCCTCAGCTGTGCCCTGGTGATTTATGGATCTCGACAACAGTGTCATCTACCGAGTCCAAATGTAAATATAAACCATCTAGGGATCCATCCAAACACACACAAACATTTTCATTTAAATTGGTTGGAAGGTTTCTTATGTTTTGTCTATAACGGACATAGGTAGAAACATTTTAGTGTTAGATATATTTCTGAAGGTTTTTTGAAAATAACTTGATGGTAACATGTACATTTATGATATTGTAAGCAATCAGAAAGAATTTTCAATTATAATATAAGACTGTTGTCTTCAATATCCATACACTTTTTGTCTCTGCAAGTTTTCAGCCTACACGGCATACAGATTTGTTCTAAGCGATCCACCTGAAAATAAGTTAATGACAATTGTAAAGGTGTCTTAACTAAATAATAATTCTTATCAATATATTATTTTTTTCTATATTATATAGGAATTAAAAGGACATTTTTAATAATAAGAGATATGAGATAAGACTATGCCTTCAATGTCAATAAACTGTATTTACATATTTCTGTGAGCATTTTCTTATATCTGCCTTTTCATATGTTAAATAATAAAGAAATTATTATAAATTATACAGCATTAATCAGCTCCAGCTGATCAAATACAGAAGCAGTAATTATTGATTAACATCAATAATATTCAACCATGTAAAAGTTGTCTCACATTTTATTTTTACCGGTTTCATGTACTTACATAGTAGACAAAGATATTATTGTTATATTAAGTATATCTGATTCTAGATGACAAAATAATATTCCTTTCTGCACAGTGAACAACACAGCTGTGTAAGCATAATAGAAACAACATTACATTACACTTTTTTGTGCAAACTATTATTATTAAACTTTATATTTGCTTCTAGTACAAATAATTACTACATTTTTTACACATAAATATATGTAACATTTGTATTGCCTATCTACTACTATGGCTGGTATAAATCCAGGATCTGTGTCTGGCTTAACAAAAAAGCCATTTAGTATTAAGCAACTTGCTGAATACATAAGGTTACCTATTTGTACACAAATGCAGTTATATGAATTGCTCTTCAAAACCCTCTTTTAAGTCCCTCGACCCAAAGATTCTAATTTTCTTTTAACATTATAATAACTTCTTTTGTGCATTCTATTTATTATTTAATTTAGATTTTACTAATAAAATAAACTTAATACTTTATCACTTTTAACAAACTAATAAGGTTCTAAGACCTGTTTATTATTTGTATTTGTTTGAGGTAAAATATACAAACTTAATAGGTAATAGATTTTCACAACCTAGAATAGGTGTAAATTAATAAACTCTTATATTCTATTTGCGAATTTTACCACAAAACCTAAAAAGAGAAAAACATACGTACTTGTGTCAATTTATATTTGGCTAACCTTTCTGATAATTGATAATATCCATATTTTCTTAAACATTAGTTTAATAATGCTTGTAAATAAAAAACTCCATTTTGTTCTTACCATAATGATGCGACTCCAACTATGTTTTATTTCACTCGAGTGAATCGAGTGAATTTGTCCAACTCGATAATCGATAGAAAATAAATTTTACCGAGTTACCGAGTTAACTCGGCGCATCGTATAGATTCAGAGGGTGCTATATAGATATTAATTTACTTGTATATATAATAAGTCGCTGCGGGTGACATCACAAGTTGCATCCAAATTCAAACTTGCATCTGGCATGTTGTAAACAAACCTGAACTTAGTTTTATTTATGATATTGATTTATAGTTTTAATTTCATGTTGCCACATATTACTTATTCATAAAGGTACATATTTAAAAATGGTTTAACTAAAGTAATCGCTGATCTCAACTCTAGTGATAAACTTTTTTGTAAATAGTTGATTTACTCAAAAACTAGTGTACAACTAGAATGACATACATACATACTCGTAAATTAACCCGAGTGGCTCGAGTCACAAAATTCTACTCGAATCGCATCTTTATCTTACGGCCAATGCAGTGTTTGTCTACAATTTAGTGATGAAATCGACTTACTAATTCGAGCAATTTATTGATATATTATGTAATAAATAAATTGATGTTAGGTAATATGTATATAATGTTGTATCAATTTATGTTATATATGATATAAATTGATTATATATACTTTGGATAGTCAAATTATTAATAACATTAAGACTTACGTCATAACGTTAGAGTGATATTATTTTATGAAGATGTCGATACGCATACCAAAAATAATATATAACTACCTACTAAGCGTAGTAATAATAATTGTGTTGTATGGAAGAACAATTATAAAAATAATTTGTGAAATATTGACACAGCTTCGTTCATCTAATTTGAATTGTTTAAACCGAGTTACCTGAATTTCAACTCGAGTCGATTTTTTCCGAGTTATCACGGCACATCTCTAAGACAATAATTTTTTAAATGTTACATTACCTTAGCCAATGATCAGAACACGAATATCAAAACAACTAATTTTTTTTCAGATTTCTTGTTTCCGTTTACATTTTCGAAAAATCTATAGACCATTTACTATTATAATTTGGTGTCTTTTTTTTGGTGTAAATACCATTAAGTGACGTTAATATTTCTAGTGGGCCCAAAAATGATTGTCTCCTTTCCAGAAAATATACAAGGTATCTCTTTTACCAAGCCTAAATATTTTATTAAACAAAAACTGTATGAAAAGGGTTATTATAATATAAATACATACATGGTTGATAAGCCTTTTTTTATAGGATAGGGTGACAAACGAGTACACAGTCAACCTGATGGTAAGTGGTTGCTGTAACCCATAGACATCTACATCTATCCTCGATTACGAATCAAAATGCAGATGCGTTGTCACCCGTGAGGACTAAGATGGAATGCATCGTTTCCAGTAAAAAGGGTCTCCGGTTCTCTACACTCACTATACGAAAAACAGCAGCATTGAGTTGTTATTTTACGCTGGTATTCTGTGAGAGCATAGTCACAGTAGAAATAAACTTTCTGAGTATAAAATCAGTATAGATCAACCATATTGAAAGCACTCTTTTTACTTTTCTTCTTCTTTTATTTCTTAACGTAAAGTCACCTCTTACGACACCCGCGGGGTGAAATTGGGTGATGTGTTCTCTTACGCTATCAAGACGTGATGTAAGAGCCTACTGGACATGGGCTTTTTCAATGTTGGTAGGATTGGCAAAGCCATTATATTATATTATTTTTTTATCTTTCTCATCATGACATGCCCACTGCTAGACGTGAAATTTTTGCCATACTCGCCACGCTTGGCTGGCGATTTATCTTAACAAATAGTTATATCTTTAAAAAAGTCTCACATCTTTTACACTGTTTCCTATCGCCGCATCTGCCTAATTACACCTGGCTTATATTCAAAATTATTAAAACGCGATCACCTCTTGCAATACATGCGGGATAGATGCCATTGCCCTTACGCTATCACCTCTATCACACAACACGGTAGTCACCATCATTATCATAACTGCCCTTCACAAGTCCAATGCTGAACATTGTCTCCCCAAGGAATACCGCAAAGCACTGTAATAAGGTAATATAATTGTTATTTGATTACCATTACTATCGGAATCAATTCGTCGAATTCAAACTATTAAAGTTTTAAATACCTACAACTTTATCATTTTGGCAATCTAAACTGCGACCGAAATTTATGGTCTATACGAAAGTCACTCTTCGCAACTCATAATGCATTTAACAGATAACGTATCAAAGAATATTCCGAGCTCAATAATTTCGTAAAACCTCGAGATCCCACGTTTTCTAAACCCACAGTAAAGCATACAAAAATGTGACATGCTACCAACTGACCTAATCCAAAAAGGATAAGGTACAAAGTTGCAATGACGATTTCAATCAACCGCAAAGGTAATGCTGTCAATTAATGTCACAGTGTGGGTGCGTGTACAGATAGATTGAAGTACAATAAAAAAGCAAAACTGTGTGAGTGAATAAGCTTTAACCTGTTGATGAAGCTCAATAAAAAGTTGAATTTAAACACCTTATCGCCGTATCGGAGTGGCTATTGGTGGTCGGGCCTTTTGGCACATTTACGTCCATGGAGTAGGCGTTCACGCTGAAAACTTTTGTTAAAATACCAAATAGGTCACAATGTTAATTAAAGCGAATAATACACCCTCCGGCATATTAAAACCCCTTGTTAATTAAAGGAATACCACGCAGTCATTTGCTTATGCTTTTGGAGTGAAAAAAGTGGTTTCTACCAGCAACAAAGCGCTAGTGTTGAAGTTTTTGAACCAAAACAGTAATTAATGAGATTATACTGTATAGTGAGTATTAATTTATTTGAGGTAAATTGTAAAGAAAAATTTAGTAATACGCATCACTCCAGTTGATGAACGTTAATTTTGATTGCAACAAATTGTTATTTACAGTACTAATTTATTTGTAGACTTAATTTATGCTCACAAAAGAACTTGTAATTTTCTTACAAGCATTCTTCCAACTATTTTATTTATGGTTAAGTTGAAACGGTTGATACAAAAGGTGTAAATCCAGTAACTTCAAAACGTTATATTGTAAATAGCTGTTATATATAGTTATATACGGTAGGGGTATATATATATATACATATATATGTGTGTGTGTATATACATGCAGTGTATGTAAACTCTGTTCATATCTATACATATGGTTTTTTCCTTGTTATACACAACAATGGTAAAGCTAACGGGTTTTTAGCTTTAATAAATTTAGGCTACATTTGATATTATTACATTATCAACATGCATATATAGTCATGATACAAACTTAGGCGTGACGAATCGGATCTGGTGCCGTTAAACTCGATGAAGCTAAATTGAAGCTGCGACAAACGGTAAAAACCCATTGTTTTAGTTCCAAACAGGTTAATTTAATCCAACTTATTAATATATGCAACAATTATGAATATTATGAATCTATGGTGTGAAATTCTTGATGACACTATGACCCACACTCCAAGCAAAATGATAATAAAGACGAAGACGCATGACCTGGGTGAGGGTATCAGATACTGCTGTTCGAAATCCAGCCAATTTTTTGGGTATGGTCGTATTAAAAATTTACCCCAAGTAACTGCTATTCGGACACCTGTAGTGTTTTAGACGGTTATGCTAGTACGCATCCGTGCTTCTGTTTTACAGTTGTCACACTGTAGTAAAATATCATACCTCAATCTTTTTTACGTGGTAGAGCTTTAGCTATATTATGGCTGTAGCACGAATGGGTCGGCTCGGTCGATTTTCACTGGAAACGAGACATTCCATTAAAATGCATCCACGCATCTGCATTTTGATTCCTAATCGAGGATAGATGTAGATGTCTATGAGCCAAGCATCCACTTACCATCAGGTGGACTGTGTGCTTGCTTGTCATGTCTATTATGTAAAAACCCACCTTGATAAATATGCAATAGATAATACAGTGGAAAGTTTCAGACTTTTTTGAAAATCAACGCTGTGGTCAAATAAAAATCCAAGATTTTAGTGGTTATGATTAAATAGAGATTGCATCCCGGGATACCGGGATCCCGAAAACCGGGATCCCGCACCGATTTTTCTCCAGGATTACAATCCCGGGATCGTGAGACAATCCCGAAATTTCGGGATTAAGGAAAAAAGGTTTCGAATGACATCTTTTTGTTTCATTAAAGTCTTGAGAAAAGATTTTCTTTTCATGCATTGTTTTCTGAACTCAACGATAATTTTATTGTTCTATAAATAACTTAACGCTCAATGAGGGACTAAAATTTTCAAAATCATAACAATGGAAGAAAAGATACATAAAGTGATTTAGAGTTTACGACTTTAGTTCTAAAAATAATTTTAAACATTTTAATCCCTATATTGAGCATCAAGTTATTTTTATTTATCTCATTATATTACTACAATGGTTTTGTTCGTTTTGTTACAATTTATAATTTTTTGTTTTTATTTTCTCCTTTTTTTATTAATTCATTTACTTTTTTATTGTTTTATTAATTTTACATATTATTTGTTATTTTAAACAGTTTCCAATTTTTTTATGATCCCGGGATCAATACCGGGATCCCGGAATCGCTCCGACACGATCCCGAAATCCCAGTATTCAAAAAACCTTCCGGGATTGCAATCTCTATGATTAAATCATGCCAATATTTAACTGTACGCTTTAGCCAAGTTAGGTACTTATGTCTTATTGCAGTGCAAACCAGTCTTTTTAAAGCGCGCTTACTATTTGATAAACAAAAAAAAATTGCAAATATTAATTAAGTAAAAGCTAATTCATCTATCAATAAGGTTGCAATTAAAACCAATTTTAAACCATTAGAATTTTATCTTTAAAAGTGCAATAAAAATATGTCACATCAATCTTTTAAGAAAGCGTAAAGATATATTATGTTCATAGGAACAAGAAAAAGACTGTATTACTCCTGTATGCAGTGCGCTGTGATGGCGGGATATCCATCGAAAAATTCGGATTCCAAGTCGGAAAAGCAAGGGATCCGACCTCTAGTTGCAAGCTGAAGATGAAGCACAGCGTTAGTGTAGGACCTCAATCGTGACATGGTTTAGTGACTGTGTCAGACCTCATAGGCCGTCCGCATTTAACGTAACAAGACCTGTAGTAGCACCATGAAATCAGATGCGAAACAATATCACAAATACCTACACGTACCCTTACAGACGCGAGAGTGTTTCGTGAGTTTAGACGAATGTATGTGTAGACGAGTGTAGTAATACGTACCATCGCCAGTTTATGCATTCATGGCAAGCTCTAAGTACCTACAGCAATATATTATTGAAAAATTTATAAAACTTGACACACAGTTCGACTCGCAGTAAGTGGATGCCGTGGCCCATAGAAACACTTATTTATCCACGAATGAAATTAAAAATGCAAGTGCATTGTCACCCTTGAGGACTAAGATGACGTTACCTGTTAAAAGGATCACATGTTTATAATCTTATTATTTAAAGTTGTACAAAAGAAATATATTTAAACCTATTAAAACAACCTTTATGCAGCATGCAAATCAGCTTTTGTAAACTTATCCATACACTGAATGAAAATTACCAACATTAATGTGCGCAAACCGAGTCTATCGCAGTGTATGTCAAATGGTCTTTAATGTCCGACAAGAGCGTAATACAAATACAGGAGATAATGCTGAGAGGTCGGTATCTACCGGCTACCGGAGCGGCGAGATGAAAGCGCAGCTCAGATAGCGCTAAAACACTCATTTGTTTTGTCACCCGACCACCGACTAATGTGATCCGCTACCTCTGTCCGTGAGACTGGGATGTAAGACTGTAGAGGTACTGCTTGGATATGTTACTTATATTTGTCACTTCATTTTATAAAAAAGTTAGTAAAATTGGCTATTAACGGCTCATCAAACAAGAATTAATCAAAATTCTTTTTTGATTCATTCTTGTTTGATGAAATGGTTTTCAAAAATTAACTTAAAGAAGCGATATGTATTAGAACGGAAATTTAAAGCGTCATACTAATTAATAATATGTATTACTAAAATAATTTATATGTTTTTATTATTAAAAATAACAAGAATTTCACAGTAAAAATACTAAGGTATTATAAATACTTAAGGTAGGGTGTGTGGTGTGTGGTGGTCCCCCAGTGGATGGAGTGACGACCTGGTGAGACATGAAGGTAGTCGATTGATGCAGGAGGTTCAGGATCGTGCTTTCTAGCACTCCTTAGGCAATGGCTATGTTCAGCAGTGAACTTGTGAAGGGGTTTTAATAATGATGATGATGGCGATTGGATAGTAAAAACCTGAACTGTATTTGCTCGTGTTTTACGTCGTACTTTTAGTTACAGTATTTCGTTAAGTCGTCTGTTAGTGATCGTGTAATTTCTAAACGAATATTAAGCCAATTGAAGTCTATTCACACACAATATGTATATTATTTTGTCGAAAAGATGGTCCACATTATGTTAATTCTATGCTAGGACCCGATAGGTAGTCAAGTTATTAAGAATTTCTATATATATTATATGGAACACGATGACTTATTGATAATATAACACAATCTGGACCCGAATGTCGAGTTATTAATATATTATAATAATATTTACCTTGTAGAAAGTGAAGAATGATTTTAGAGTGAAACTCATCGCGCCACCTGCAGAAAAGTGCAGAACAATACACAGCAAGCTAGCACAACCATATCATTGCTTGATTTATTTTAAAGAACGCACTTCGTAAATGCCTATCAAAAATAAGTCTACAATTCGTTACACAGTCTGTGGTAGTCAGTCATTTAAACACGCGAGTCGCGTTTACAGGAATCTCAAAGATTGTACACAAGTACATACGTACCGACAATTGTCTTCAATTAATCCGGCGCGTTTTGTTTTATTAATTTATAGGCGATACTTGTAAGGTGATAGCAAGTAACCGTTTTTTTTTGCGTCGCCTACATAAATGCACAATGTAAAGTTTTATCTTACATCCTTTTTGTATGTAAATTTATAGTCGTTTCAATGAGAAATCCATATTAAGACATTGCTCAATCGACTATGTATCGTGATGTAAGAATATCTACTATCCATATCGTCCCTTGTTCGGGAAATTACGACACATCTTCTCGTCAGGTATACCTCAATCTCTGAAAACTAAAGTGTACAACCAGTGCGTGTTGCCAGTGATGACTTACGGATCTGAGACGTGGTCCTTCACTGCTGGCCGTATGAGGACGCTCAAGGTCACTCAGCGAGCTATGGAGAGGGCTATGCTCGGAGTTTCTCTGCGTGATAGACTCAGAAATGAGGATATCCGCAGTAAAACCAGAGTGACCGACATAGCAAAACGAATTAGTAAGCTGAAGTGGCAATGGGCCGGCCATATAGCTGGAAGAACCGATAAACGATGGGGAAGAAAGGTTCTCGAGTGGCAGCCTCGTACCGGTAGGCGTAGTGTAAGGTGACCCCCCCCCCCCCACACTAGATGGAGTGACGACCTGGTAAGACATGCAGGAAGTCGATGGATGCAGGTGGCTCAGGACCATGCTTTGTGGCATTGCTTTGTGGCATTGCTTTGTGGCATTGCTTGGACTTGTGAAGGGCTGTAGTGATGATGATGATGATATCGTCCCTTGTCACATATAAAAGGCGAAAGAGGGAAACTAGGAGAGGAGCAGCGGCGTCTTTCCACCAACTAAAGTAATAGCGTGGTTGCCCGCCTGCTAGCGTGGTAACTTAGCAAATATTCTCCGTATGCAGAAGACCTTTGTTCAGCAGTGGATTTGCAATAAGCTTTAACTGTAACAGTACGTTTGCACTGAGAAACATCCAACACGTAATGTTTTGAAACAAGTCACATAAAATAAATCACACAACATGTTTTGTTGATGGTGGCGTTCGCACTCACAAAAACTGTATAAAAGTTTCAACAGATATTCAAACTTATCTTTCAACATTACAATATTTCTAAGAATTGGTTTTCAAAAATTTTGTTTCTATATTTATAAAGATATAATATAGTTAAATTATGTAATGTACCTACAATAAACCGTCAAACATATTTCACTACAACATGTTCTTTGACTATGCAAACGCTTTTTGATACATTGACAGAAAACAGTGTTTAAAACATGTTTTTCCTGAAAATCGCGTCAGTGCAAACTCACGGTAAGGGTAACATTGATGACCAAACGTTTTTATTTTACTTGCGTATAACACAATTAAAATACTTCAATATAAAAAATCACTTGTATTTCAGAACATAGAACAATAAGTTAATTACACAGTTACATCTTATATATGTCCCACTGCTGGGACATGCCTGGTTGCTGGATGTTGGCTCATTTTTGAGAGGGTTTTAGGGCAAGGAAGTGTATGCCGCGTTGCCCCAATGCGTGTTGGCGAACTTAACATATCTACGAAATATTTTTTTTCTTATTTCTCAGACATCCAGGTTGCTTCACGATATTTTCCTTCACCGCCGAGCACGTAGTAAATCAGCACTTAAAATTGCCAGTAATGATTTCATTGGTGGCGGCGGCGATCGAACCCGGGTTGCTCGCGTACTGTAAAATTTACAGCGAGTGCTAGCCATCTGAGCTACCACGGCTCTTCGTACTTATAATATTTAAAACAATAATCGAGCTTTATTTGTTTCATCATATTTTATTAGCATTCTGCCTTTTCATGTCTATTTCTCAATACTCTTTTTTACAATACACAAATCAACGTTGTGTACCTGATTATTTCAGTTCAAATATCTGACGACTCCGTGGCGCAGAGGTTTAGCAATGAGTGGTTGCGCTGGGGGTCACGGGTTCGAATCCCGCACGGAACAAGTATTTGTATGGCCTATAAATAATTGTTCCGGGTCTGGATGTTCGTCCTTGTGCAATTTATGTTTGTAAACTGCCTCCACGATACAGGAGAAAATCCTAGTATAGGGGTAACGTTTTAATATATATATATATATATATATATATATATATATATATATATATATATATATATATATATATATATATATATATATCTTTGCGTATTTTATCGCATCTATCACGGGGAGTGCTCTGAGGAATTGTTCGGATTAATCCCAGCCGCCAAATTTCGTGAACGCACGACACGGCAAACGTCCCGATACCATCCACACCATCTGGATGCTTGGCGGTCCACCACTGTACGTTTCACAAGGAGCTTTCTTCCACGTACAACCTCTCTGTGGAATAGTTTATCACCGGCGATTTTTCCGGACCGATACGACCTGGGGACCTTCAAGAAAAGAGCTTACTCCTTTCTAAAGGGCCGGCAACGCACCCGCAATTCTCCTGGTGTTGCGGTTGATCATGGGCGGCGGTAGTCACTTAACATCAGGTGAGCCGCATGCTCGTTTGCCCCCTCTTCTATAAAAAAAAAATATATATATATATATATATATATATATATATATATATATATATATATATATATATATATATATATAAGGGACTTGCCCTCAAGTGTCAAGGACAATTTTTGGCCTCCAGAAATCGGTTAGTGATCTAAACGGCTTCGACTATCTAATATTCGAGTAATTCTCAGCCCCGATACTCTGGCGCACGGATGAAGAGATAAACCCGAGCTGCTGAGTGTTTTTTTATGTTAAGGACCGATTATAACGGAGCCTTTATTGACGGGTTATTTGCGTCAAATACCGGTAGCCGTTTGATGGGGCCGAAAACTTGAAATTTGAAAAGAATTTTAAGGCGTTTTATGTATGAGTACTTACGTACCCTTTAATAGTTTATATTTGTGTGGCACCGTAAGGGGTTATTGTGTTCAACTATTGTTGTTCATTTAACCGATAACCCATCCTAGTCAGGTTTGAGAGTATGACGTTTTTTCACTAATATCAAAGCCTTGATTTTTCTGTTAGCACGCTTGGTTGTGTGGATTCAAATGTAATCAATCGACATTGACGATCTGTCTAAATTAATCACTATGTAGGTAGTGAATAATTTAAAAAACTTTCCTAAAGAGAACAAACTAAAGCGCTTGGTATAAAACTCGCCAATGAAATTATTTATTGCAATTTGAAGTGCTGATTTACAATATGCTCAGTGCTCGTGAGGAAACCCGCATGTTTAAGAAATAAAATATTTTGAAGCCCTGTGAAGTTCGCTAACATGCATTAGGGCAGAGTGGACTAATTGCTCTATTATAACCCTCTCAGAAAGAAGAGGCCCGTGCTCCGCAGTGGAACCATAGCTCCCTACTGAAGCCGATCCTCCGCCACAACCAATGTTTAAATATGACAAGTCTTGTTCTATAGTCTGAGGTAACTCAACTGTGACCTGTGGCGACATTCACAATCCTCATTTTGTATGAGAGCTGGGAATCCCAATCATTCTTTTATGATGTTTGCGAAAATTGCCTCTTCCACGCTTGCATATAAAAATATCCCTTCATCTCTCTCTATACTCTTTCAAAAACGAATAATTCAATATCATGAGAATAATTATAACCTATCATGCAACGAAAGCTAACTTTTGTGGTGCTTTTAATTATCAGTGCTATATAAGTCAGATTTTAAATTTCATCCTTAATAATTTAGCATCGATTTAGACTTCATCCAACACTCCTTTCATAGCAAGATTAGAATAAAATGTTAATCTTGATTCGCAACGCATAATTCGCCGATTCATAAAATAAGTATGTTTATGACAATTAACGTCGTACCGACGCAAAACGAAACGAAATCTCCCCAAACGGAGATCCGTGCGCATTAAAGCGGCGAAACCTGACCGAACATTGTGCTCCATTAATTGAATTGCAATAATAACAGCGAAAATAAATTCTCATGAGACCGATATAGACGGACCTCTAAAGAGCTCTTTATGCCAAACAAATCGGCATTCTTTGAGAGCTTCAAACGCGCCGCTTAGCGAATGAGCGCGTTTTATTTGTCGTTATTTCGTTTATCGCAGCCGTTGCACAACCCTGCAGATGTGTCGTGCTGTACTCATGTCTCTGGGAGACAGCGTAAGTTACTTAATATGTGTTACGGATTATATACCTTTACTAAACGATGTCTCATAGTCTATGTTGTATCATATTTATATTTATACGCGGTAGAGCCACGCTGCAGCCATACTATGGTTGTAGCTTGAATGGGTCAGCTCAACCGGGGAAGGACCACGCTCTCACATAATATCAGCGTAAAATAGCAGCTTAATGCTACTGTGTTTCGTATGGTGAGTGTAGAGAACCGGAGACCCGTTTTATTAGAATTGAGGCGTTCCATCTTAGTCTTCAAGGGTGACAACATATCTGCATTTTGATTATCAATCGAGGATATGTGTAGATGTCTGTGGGCCACAGCATCCACTTACCTTCAGGTGGACTGTGTGCTCGTTTGTCACCCTTATCCTATAAAAAACAACTATATTCTAATATACATCAAACTTATTACAATAAATAGAACATCAAATATTTCTAATATTACGGAATAAACATCACTTCAAATGCAAGTCATTTTACGAATTTTATGGCGTTTAATTTAGACTTTTTGAATTCTCGGACTTTCGGGTAAAGCCCCAAGTTACCATAGGTTATTAATCAGTATGATTTAATAGGTAGTGTTCGCGTAAATATACATTATACGAACATCACTATTAATAACCTATCTATTATTTATCATTCTTCCAAAAATAAGAAGCATGTCTAGGCTCAATTTAATTAGCAATTTATAATTGTTACAATTATTTTAAATTTATTATATTCCTTTCATTCAAATAAAATAAAGTAAATGAGTAGGTACGTAGTTACGTTAATGACATTATTTTTATTCTTTCTACTTAACTGATTTAAATAAAAATTAAACTTTATGACCAGTCTACGCTACTTTATAATTATTCCCTGTAATCATTGAAAATAACCAACCTTTTGTTTTTAAATGTACTACTTGGCGTTTTTAAGGCGATTAGCAGATAAACTGCATATGGTTTTAAACTAAAGTTTAAACAATACAATGTAACTAAGAAATTAAAGATCGATTAAACTAACATTTTATAAAAAAATATTTCAATTTACTTGTTATGTAATATATGACTTCTTCCGTTCTAGTTGTATGACTGCTGATCGTGAAGTCGCGGATTCGAATCCCGGATCAGTTCAAAAAATCAGTTTATTGAGTTTTTCCGTCGAGAAATTCTCAGTAGCTGCCCGGAAACAGGAAGTCGGTGGTGTCTCACCTCCGTGCCTTAGAAAGGACACATAGTCATTGGTTCTGCGCCTGATCTCTCTCCGGTCGTGTCGGTTTACCGTCCCATCGGACTAAGAGAATGAGGGAATGGAGAGTGCACCTGTGCTTGCACATATACTTAGGCACTATAATCATGTCCTGCGCCATTGGCTAATCTCCGTTGAGGCCGCCGTGATCGATGTTCAGTCTGGAGGACATTATTATGACTTCTTTCGATGGGTATAGTATGATTACTTGACATCATACATTTGTTTCATGTTGATTCAAATTTAGTTTACATTAAAAAAGCTTTACTATTTCAGTTAAAAGGGAAAATTACAATTTGCTTATTTCTTGTTATAAGAGAATTAAATGAACCTTTTAAAATGTGTATCAAAACCGGCCCTTTCCATTAATACCTACTCTTAAGCTTATATTACTTTAGATTAGAACTCAGGAAGTAATACGTTAACAGAAAGCAATCCGTCAATAAATAAGTATAAATATGCCTAGGCATGGAGTTGATAAAACAAATTATCCGTCAGCAGTCCGCCACGGGACCACCAGAAGCGTGGCTTTATCTATTTAATTGTCGAGCTTTGAACACGCTCTGAAGTTAATTGAGGCGCTCCTGCGACCGCCCTGCGCTCGAGATTAGCGCGCACCGATAGACAATTTACGAGCAATGGCCGACAGATAACGCGTCATCCACTTTAAAACTTCCAGCGTTTACTCTAGAACAATCTTGTTTTACGCTTCCATTTCTTTGTTTTAGTTGTAGCACTATTACACTTTTAGATTACCGCGTCAACTTTTTAATTTTACCCGATTTAATCAACTGCGTCGTTCATTTAGTGAATATTATGACAGTGCGTATTTAGGTCCAAGAAACTAATAACTGTTGCCAAGTACTCATGATGTTTCACCATCAAGTAAACTTGACGACTTTGCGTTTATGTACCGGAATAAAAATGGTGGTTGAATCACTTTTCTCTGCAGGACGTTACCTGTAGATATTGTGCCAATTTTGACATTTTAGAGCCTCACGCAAAAAAAAAAACAAAAATGACATTGAGATTGAAGCTACCATACGGTCCTACGGTCCAAGCTTGGTGAATTATGAGAAGAAACGGCAAACACCTGGTAGTTGCAGCACAAATAGGTTGCCTTTTTTAAGCTGACACTTGCTCGTTTCGCTGGGCGCAACTCACTTTCAACTTCTTACTATAACTTCGTATGCTATAGTTAGTGTATAACATAAAAGATAAAAATATTTGAAATAGTAGTATATGCAGTATTTATATCATTTGAGATAATTTAACTACTATAGTAATAAACAATTATATTCTAATATCAACCGTGCAAGGTTTTAGATGACGATGATGACTGGAAATCAACAATATTTACACCTAATCAATATAATTATATAACCTATATAATTTTTCTCGGCGTAAGGTGTTTAAATTTAGTCTTAAAACGTTTTTTCAATAAAATATTTGTCTAAATTGTATTCCCGTTTTGATATTTTTTAGTCAACAGCTCATTTTTTTACCGATTTATTGATTCCGTTTAATAAAATCTTTAAGCCATTTACTTTAATAAATTGGTATCTTTTTTGTGTAATTCATTAAGATTAATTAAAATTAAAACATTAAAATTAATTAAAATTTAAGTATAGGTAGTGGGCCCAAAAACGATTGTCTCTTTTGATGAATTTATCCATTGCAGATCAAACATTATTTAATAAAATTATTATACAATGATACAATAAAGTAGTTTGTAAAAATGAGAAGCAATAAATCCACAGGCCACTAACAGCATATTCTTAGATAAAATTAAATATATAAACTAAGTTAAAACTTGTTAGTGCATCGCAAACGCAATGGCATGCTCATCTCCCCGTGACTAAAATAAAGTAAGAAACCGCACTAAGGCAGCTGACTGCTGCGTCACACGGACATCTTCATCACTATAGTCCTACACAAGTCCAAACCTAGGCCTCAATCAAGGAATGCAACAAACCGCGGTTCTGAACCACCCTGCTTATTTCGAATTTCCGAATTCTTACAAGGTCTAGTGGAGGGTTCTTCACTTCGCTTACCGGTACGAAGTTGCCACTCGAGAAAATCTCTTTTCCATCGGTTGTCGATTCTTTGAGCTATATGGTTGGCACATTGTCACTTCAGCTCACTAATATGTCAGGCGTCAGTTACTCTGATTCTACTGTGGATATGTACATTACGTATTTCATCCATCTATCTTACTATATATATATATATATATATATATATATATATATATATATATATATATATATATATATATATATATATATATATATATATATATATCTATTATCAGAACACTGCAGCTCTGTTATGGGAAAGCTCGACCGGGTTAGGATAGTAGCATAATGCTCTGCGTTTCGTAAAGTTAGTATAGAGAATTAGTATGATCCTTTTCACTGGAAACAAGGCATTCCATCTTAGTCGTCAGGGGTGACAACGCATCTGCATTTTGATTCTTAATCAAGGATATATATATATAGATGTCTATGGGCCACAGCATCTACTTACCATCAGGCGGACTGTTGCACGTTTGTCGCCCTTATTCTATAAAAAAATCAAACAGACAAACTCATGGATAAGCATGGGGTGTGCTCGGATTTCCACCATAGCTCGCTGAGCGTCTATAAGATCCATCATACGGCCAGCACCACCAGTAAAGAGTAATTGCTCAGATCCATATTTCATCACTAGCAATACACACTACCCAATATCTTACACATTCATAATTTGCAGCCTGAAAATATACGGAATATATGCATACTTGGCGACAAAACATTACTGTCGTAAAATAAATCACATGTTGGAAATAATACGTATTATTACATTTCACTGTAACCCCTAGCAAGTCTACAAAGTATTGTGGTATACTTCTTATGCCGTTTGTAAAACCACAATCATATTAATCTCGACCTTATTGCAAGCACCATAGGATGCATGTTCTGCGATACGTTAAAAAATTACAAGCTAGGGTGACAGAACTAGGGTTGTTTTACAAAAGCATAGGATTAGTTTCAACGCCACGTTGAGCTTGGGGCTTAAGTTATTACGTCACGTCCGTAATGGCCGCTAGGCCTACGTTTTTGTTACATTATACATTTATAATTTGTACATATATTTGTGGTAATTATCAAACGAATTATTCTATTAGATGGTATATATAAGCCATCATAGATATCGACAGACATTAATCAACAGATTTTATTTATTTTATTTACTTGCTTAGAGTATCTACTTCAATAGCTTAAAATTAGTAGACTACATTTTCTTCACCAGTAGGTACTTAAAAGTTCATAGCCGAATATGGGCCCTCTCCCGTTTTAAGGAGGATATTTTTTACAGAAATAGGGTGACAAACAAGTGACAGTGCACCTGATGGTAAGTGAATGCTCTGATCCATACACGACTACATCTATCCTCAATTGAGTTTCAAAATGCGTAGGTGTCTATGCATTGTCACCCCTGAGGACTAAGGTGTAATGCCTCGTTTTCATCAAAAATAGTTTTTATATATTTTCTTCACTCAACATACGAAACATAGTAGAATTTACTTTATGGATTTCCTAATATATTTATTTTAATCGTCACGTTTTATCGCCATATTCTTACGCAATTGACAATGCTTATTCTTTCAATTCCCTAACTTGAGAAAATCGAAAATAACTATTACGTACTACGATTTGCTATGTGATCTTTAAATAATTTGATACTAAAATGTTCGTATTTGTGTCTCACCACTCGATGTATCGATAGTATCAATGAGGCGTCGAGGGTGACAATGAGCTTAGCAAACGGCGCTGCCATTGGCCGGCGTGACGTCACGGGGCGCTCCAAGAGGGTCACGCCCCGCTCGAATTACCGGATTAGTATTTCCGGTACAATAGTACCTCTATAAATTGTAACAACACATTCAACATGTCTCTATTCCTGCCCAACCAATATTCAATCTTTTGTCAATTTTCTAAATATTGAAAATCCTTAACACTTGAAGCACAATGCCCACATTTTTCACCAACCTTTGTCTATGGTTGTTTTTAAATGTATTTTAAAGGGTTTTTTGATAAGTCAAATAAATCAAGTAGAATAAGACCGTCTCTTTCTAAAACCACTTCTGATTACCTAAAATAAATGTTAGCTCAAAATATGTAGATAGTATCGACTATTAATGATTTTGCCACTTTTTTATTTGGTTGAATTAACTTTAAAATTACAACTAATACCTACTACTGATTTAGATTAAGAATCCCTGGTATAATTTTCAAAATAAGCTCCAAAAACTTTTGCAACGTTTCCACTCTTCCTTTGCAGATATTTCATCCCACTCTCTTGTCTTACCCGTAATCTTTATCTTAACACCATTTCTATGACACGTGACAGACGACACTTTAAAATCTTAATATGTATAAATTACGTGTCACGTTATTTTTCCGCGATGGACTCCTAACTACTTAACCGATTTTAATCAAATTTGCACACTGTGTGCAGTTTGGTCCAACTTGAGAGATAGGATAGTTTTTTTGCCCATGGGTGCCCCACAATTTTTTTTGCGGATTTAAGAATTTTTAATAGGACATGACAAAGGGTCGTCGAAAAGGCGAAAAGGGCAGAACAATGTCTGCCTGGCCACCTGGTAAATAAATAAATAAGCTCAAATAGAGTTAATTTTATTGTGTGCTATGCAGCTTTTTCGGTCGTCGCTTTTCGGGGTCAAGCTAACTGTGAAAAAATATTGGATAATACCCCAAACTGTAACTGTTTCTCTGTTTTACCCATGCGGAACAGTTGTTACTTCGTCAGCTCCAGGGGTAGCGGAAGACTAGATTTTGCCATTTAGGTCATTATAGATTTGTTTCGTTTATCGTAAACAATATTTCATAAGAAAATACGATACGTGCAGAACGATATGTAGGTAATCGACATCTCTTAAAACGAACTTTTTGTCTTTTTCCATATTTTTTTTTCCGTTTTAATTTACTAATTGGTTATAATATTTTACTTTAAACTGTACGGTGGAGTGAATAATCCATATTTCGTAATTTTTGTTCAAATTGGCCAGTGGATTTCGTGTCATGTGTCGCTTCCCAGAACTTTTTTTTTTTAATAGGATAGGGTGACAAGCGAGCACACAGTCCACCTGATGGTAAGTGGTTGCTGTGGCCCATAGACATCTACATCTATCCTCGATTACGAATCAAAATGCAGATGCGTTGTCACCCGTGAGGACTAAGATGGAATGCCTCGTTTCCAGTAAAAAGGGTCTCCGGTTCTCTACACTCACCATACGAAATACAGCAGCATTAAGCTACTTACTAACTTCTTACAAATCTCTTCTTATTCCCTCAGAAGATGTGCAATGTTGCCGACATAACTATAGCGTTTAACCGCTGAAGTAACTAACTAACGACTAACTTCAAGAATTCCTAAGTAGGCCCTTTTTTGTTCATATTATATGACATTGACTTTGGCTTTGGCATTGGCTACAAGACATTAGGCTGAAAGGAACATCAAACATTATAACACATTTTTCATTACTTATTGTGCTCACAAAAAAAATTTACAATGTGTTGATGCTTCACATTAAAAAGTTTTCTGGACTTTTCAATTTCCGGATCATTCAATTTTCCGAACATTATTAGGTACAAAAAAGATGAGTATCACTCCGCTTGTGGTCAAGATCCCCCCCTAACTCTATCAAATAGGTCATTTGGTATGCTCATTGATTTTTTTTTGGATTATAGGTACACAAAATTTTAAAATTTTGATTTAATGTAACTTACTTAAGTTACAACGGCAACCATGTAGACCTCCTAAAAAGTTGGACCTAAAAAACGATTCCCGTCATCGCATCTGCCTTTCATGCGTTTTCACTTGTTCATCATTTAACACTTCGTATAGCATTACTATTTTGAAATACATTATTTCAATTTATTAGGCACATGAATTATAAAATATATTTCAAGAATTATAAAAAATAGGTAAATCACATTGAATTGAACCGTAAAAGTAAACCGATATTCACAGGTAAAACTGAGCGTTTCATAAGTAATTTAACTACAATTGAATCCACTATGAAGGCTCTTTGAATCAAAAATAGTCGAATATTAAATCGTATAAATGTATAATATGGAAATCTAGACCATAAGATGCATATCAACAGAATAAAATATATTTCTGTAACCAATTTTCTGTCTGCTAAACGTTTTCAAGGGCTATACAAATCAGTTACCAAATATGTTACTAAAAATATCACTTACATAAGTTTTAGGCACAATGATCATACTCAGCTATATAGTATAATAAAGTTAATTAAAAATATATTTTGTAGCAGAGTGCGAATTGAAACTGCTTGATGTTTATAGCATGTTAACCGGACAACTATTATTTCGTCTCTCGATCAGCCGCGGATGTAATTGCGCCATGGCGCCCGTCTGCTCCGCTCACTCTTATTTCTTTTTCTACAACCCATCGACCCACCGTCCGCCGTCCGTTTTGTTCGTCGCTTGTTGGTTTTGGGAATTAGCATGTCTTATTAGCATAACTGTCCGATAAGACGTGATTGTTGTTTTAACAGCTATACCTGAGTGAAGCGGGGTAAGTGGGATAAATCTTTTTTATTTATTAATTACATTGCATAAATTTTTTTTAAATGTAAAAATAGTAAATACGCAATTATTGCAGTTAAGTGTTTTGTACTTTTATTCTTAGAGACTATTATTTTGTTTATTTATTTTAATAAAAAAATGTTATAGTGATAAGAGAAAAAAGTTTATTCGTAGTTCTATAGCGACGTATGAAGCGGTTTCCCATAAATTGAAAATACCTTTAAACAGACCTCTTGCGTCTTATAAAAAGACGTTTAAAAGCAAACGTAATCAACGTCGAATTAATGTCTTGAAATAAATCAATTATATTTTCAACGCAGCGACGATGTTCACGATAATATATGGGTCTGCGAGTCTGGTCACCGAAATGGTAATATTGTTAACGGGGAGAGAAATAACTACAGAGAACACCAAAAGGAAAAGTATGCATCATCTTGAGAATTTCTCAATAAGCCGCGGCGTGCGCGTGGGGCCGGCGCGGGCGCCGCCCTGCGGCGCGCAACCGGCGCCTCCATCGATTATCAGTCAGTCCCGCTCTCTTGTAGCGCGGTGTCTCGCTCGCGCGCGCGCGGGTGGCGGCCGCCGCGTCATTACCGACCGCGCGGCCACCTCGCGCACATCGCGACCTCTCTTTTAAGGCTTTTCGTTTAAGAACAGACCTCGCAGGCTATATCATTAATCTATTACGATCGTATGGTGGGCTCGTGCATAAAAGAAAGTATTTCTTTTTTTTTTTCATTGCCGATCCAACGAATTTTACCTTAGTAAAAGGTAACAACTGCTGGAATGTTTTTAGTTTTATGACGCTTAATTAGAATTAATCATCAATTTCCTTTGACTCTGATGGAAACTTGATGTTGCACAATTCTATACAATTATATATTCGTCAATACAACTATCCTTATTAAAAAAAAATTAAATATTTATCGTAATTTGACCCCCTTGTTCTAAACAATTTATTCATACTAATCGTCTAAAAACTGATGTATTAGCTATGTGCTACAATTAAGCTGCTATAAGTATCTAATATGGAGTATATTTAGGATGTCTTTTGGTATTGTGAATGTTACATTTTATCAATTATTTGCAAAAACTCTGGAGGATTGAATTATGCCTTCGGCATCATTGTGGCGCTCCGACTGCGCGGACGTCGCATTCAGTTTTGTACAACTGCCCGCTAATTGCACCCTTTTAAAGTGGACAGACTCATACGATCCCTGATTAAGCCCTTGTCGTTATTTTGAGGTTTTATTTCTTAAGAACTTTGTAACGTCTGCTTTTGGGTATGTAGTTGATAGATTCAATAGTACGAGTATGACTGTTGAGAGAGTCAGAGATAAATATTAGAAAACATTAATGCATTTTTATTTTTTATATTATGACATTGAATAGTAAGTGGATTTTTTCACATGCTGGTTAGGACGTTAACACCAGTAAATTTCAGACAATTTTGTATAAGTAGAGATGAGAGCTAATAAATGAAATGCATAAAAACGTCAAAGGCTTTAAGTTAATATAGTTCAAATTTATTAAAATATAACCGATCATTAGTTACAAAAAAGTCCTTCGACTTGATGTAAAACACACAACATATAAAAGAAAATCACACACCTCTACATAATCTATATATTACTTTCTCATTTCTTTACCTTGATGGCTAAGCCAGGCCATCAAGGCAAAGAAATTAGAAAATAATATGGCTAGGTTTTAAAGGTTTCTTTTGCAAATTTTCTAATAAAAAACGCGGCAATGAAAATGTGATCTGTACGTTAAGGATGTTAACACCTCATAAAATCGACTTGTCGTAGAATTAATTTGACAATATCAATAAGGGATTCAAAATCCTAATGTAACATTTTGTAGACGGCAAGCTCCTCTGGTTATTAGTGGACTGTGTCGATGATTCGAAACCGCTCTGAAAAAAATATAACTGGCAGCTATAATTCTGACAGCTGTATTATACAAGATAAATATCATTTATTGCTATAATTTTACACACGGTGCTACGTGCCCCGCTTCCCTCGAAATCACCACAGACAAATAATTTAAAGTGAATGCGTAAAAATTGATAAACAAACCAAAGTTTTTTACAAATGCTCCTCGCATTAATCACTAGATTTGCCTGTTTTTAATAGTAATTATTATTACTATGAACTAAAGTTATATTTATTTAATTTCTAAACATCTTTGCTTATTCCTAACGATTTTTAAAGAACCCTAAAAATGATAAAATCAATTATAGCTCCCTTTTTTATTCTTAAATATATTTTTTATAATACTATTTTTGTTTTGTTAGAATAAAACTTGCATCGCTTTGTGACGGTTGTATTATAAATCAAAGATCTCCAAAATCATAAATTAAAAACAAATTGTTAACAAGACTTCAGAAAATACCTGAAGCTGTCCACGCCTGCGCCAGTCGCCATTATTAAAGTAATTTAGCACTCTCTGAGCGCTCGCCTGCTCTGTCGACTATGTTTGTTTTGCGGGCGAGAAGTTGGCTCAACCTATTATTACCGTCTCGTTATACTTTTTACCATCAGGAGTGGTCAACACTCGGCTATTCAAAAGTTAAAATACGCTTTTCGCATTATGAAAAATAAGTATTTCAGGAGGTATCTAATTTGCTTTATGTGTAAATAATAGCGAACATCGGTGTTTATGTCGATAATAATTTTACAGTATGGGTCTATAAAGACAAGATTATAAATAAAAAACCAAGTATTTATTTGTTTAAGATAATGTTAGTGATTTTTAATTTAGCTGTAAGGGAAAAAAATAATTAAAACTATTTTACGTTAATAAATTCCACTATTCGATTAAGACTTTTAGCCTGTTTTGTTTGGATTACCTATAACTTAATTAAACATAAATCAAGTTCCTTGTATATATTTACTACAACCTGTGCCTGAGGCGATAATTTATTTTTTAAACTTATCTTTTCTTTATAATTTCTATTACATTTGTCTTTTATCACTAAAAGCAATCCAAATGTTGATAACTTACTTCAGCTATATTAACCCGGCTATCGCCGGAGGTGCGGACACGGAGTCGGTAAAACGTGTTATTATCAAAAAATCATTCAACTTATTTCAATGCGTGTAATATTTAGTTATTGGGGATCGATACTAAGAAATATTTTTCTTGAACGACATCTTAACTAGATATATTCTGATAAGGTACAGATCATAATTATTTACCACCCACGTTGATAAATGGATGTTAATATTACGAGTAACAACGAACATGAGAAAGGCTGTCTTTACTTTAGGCTCATGTAATTGACGTAACAGTGGTTTCGTAAGTCCCTTCAAAAATAAAAAAAATATTGGAATTTTTTTGAAACCGTAAAGTTGGCAATACAGCCTACTATTATATACAAAGTTGTAATAGCCTTAAATAACTACAAACTCTTGAATTAGAAAATTATCTATAATAATCAAAAACTAACTGTAATATACTAGCAATGATATTAATTGGATGGTGTTACTGATCCTGAGACATTAATTCGTTGGCAAACATTATCACGTTTCGTATTTGATTGTAAAAGCTTCAAACGACACAAAACATAGGTCAAATTGGATTTTCGACCTTCCCACATCCTCCTCATCGTCAGGCTTATTTCGCCTTGATTCTTATCATACTAAATTTCATTTTTCTCACCTTCGTAGGAGCTCATCTATAACCAAAGTCAACGGATGTTGTCAAAGTTGCTGTGGCCCAATCCAGTGCCTAGTGCGCCAAGAGATCCCCACTCAGATCATTTGGTTAGTAGACTTTTTGATTTTTATTTAAATTTCGAATTTTAAGACTTTTTAATTTTATAAAGTCTTTATGAAATGTATCAGATGTATAATTTTAAGTGTTGATACAGCGATAACCTAATTTCTTAATCATTCATTGGTATAATCCTTTCAAGCTTTCATGAATCGATTAAAAAAACAATGTTTAATTTAAATCAATAATTATTAAATAAACTTACATTACCTCTTGGGAGTGAATTCTGAATGTTTTAAATGGCAAAACATTAATTTCATGTCAAATTATAATATGCAAACAGTTGGCAACCATTGGCATTATAACGTTAAACCATTAAACAACCAAATTAAAAAAAATAATGTAACGAAACAACCGTCAAAATAATTCATGTTCCGATGACGCCCCTAACTAGGCCTCTTAAGCATCGTTTGAATAACTTTTTTTGGGCGCCAAAAAAATTGATGCTCGAAATCATAGCGGCAGATGTTAATGATTCTATTATTTATGGTGGAGCCTTGTCTATTATACGTTTTTTTAACGGTTACCTACCGGTAACTGGATGCTTTCGTAAACGGAAATCGTTCAGCCGTGTAATTCCATATATTGTGGATAACGATTAACAAATAAACACGGAAACTTTTGGTGTGGGAGCGTGATAAAGTTTTAATTTCTCTACCCATATTTTTTTTTAATTTCTCTTGAATTTTAAGACTATCCCAATCATAAAGCTTTGGTTGTTACGGTTACGTGATTTCACAGGAAATGTTATTTCTTTAAATAAATAAATATTTAAAAATCTGCTTAAAATTCGGTGAACTGATGCATGAATTAAATTTTATTGAAAATCTAGAATATTTCTTATCATTATACGGACAATTTACGAAGAGTGCCAAGATTCTTCGTTTCTAGTATAAGAATTAGTTTCACGGCAATCGTAATGGATAAGGGAAGTGTTAACTGTACTTACAACTTTGAGTTTTTATAGAACAACAACAGCTTATATTTTTAATATTTAATTTAGAAGAAGAATCAAATGCGCTGCAAAGACATCACGCGTAGGATTGCCACAATTTTGCTGTAAATCGCAGTCTCTCAAGTGAAATCAGTCAGTAACTTTACTGGCATGATCTGTCAAATTTTATGATTTATTTATTCACAAATTGCGTTACATGTGACTTAGAGACTAAACAAAACATGCAAGTTCTAGCAATCACGTGCACCTCGAAAGGCATAGCAATGAACAGGAGAGGGGCAGACACTTAAAAATTCTTTTCCTCAATGGATTCATTAATTGAATAATAACTTTTTTAAATAAGTATCTCTTTTAAAGATCTTATGAATTTATTAATATTTGTTTCGGCTTTTATGTATTCCGGCAATTTATTATAAATTTTTATTGACATCGAGTAAGGACCTGTACTGTGTAATTTTAATTTAGGTTTTGGTTGCAAAAGGTTATTCTTATAGCGAGGTACGTTGTGTCGGGACGCGTCTATGATTTTGGTGTAAAAACTTGGGTGTCTTTTTACAAATTTACATATTTCTAATATACATAGGCACGGTAATGCTAGAATTTTGAGACTTTGAAAGTGAGGTTTGCACGCTTTTTAAACGCTTTCTATTGTCGGAGATGTCTATATCTAGAACTGGGGTGACAAACGATCTCACTGTCCACTTGATTATAAGTGATGTGGCTCAAAGAAACCTACATCTACTCTCGTTTATGTATACTAAGACGGACTGCGTCCTTACTAGTAAAAGGGTCTCCAATCGTCATCACTAACCATCCGAAATATATCACATGGCTTTTTATTCTGATCAATTGTGTTAGTAAGTGAGACTGAGAGGTACTCCGGCTGAACCGCTCCATTCGTGCTGTAGTCACAGTACGCTACAGCGAAGCTCTATCGCGTATAAATTTATGGTAAACCACCATTACAATGGAGTTCTTTTCGATGTAGGAAGAATAGTTCATTATCTCTTCTAAATCGCAGTGCAATATGTGTTGCATTCTTAAGCCCTTGATATTTCTCGCTGATTTGGAATATGTAAAAATGTTTATAACACCATCTACATATTGTGATTAAATCTTCATGCTTTTCACTTCTAGTTGACTGCGGCATCGATTTAGAAGGGAAAACACAGAGGTTTGACTGTCCTACCCTTGCAAGTTCAATAGTACCCCTGTTTGAAATCTGGGTAGTTGCAACTCCACAAGATTCTTTGTTTTCGTTTCGTTGTTATCCCTTGTGACACTATTAGCTTGTGTAGACTATACTTCCGACGATAATAATTAGAATAGTCTAAGTCACAGTTATCAATTTTTATCTTTGTTAACTTACAGTTGTTTACCCCCATTAGTTGTTATATACATAAATGTTACACGATATACCAACAGGATTATATGGGGCTACTAGATGGTAATTGTTGCCAATAGTAATTTACATATGTAGGATATGTAAATGTTTCCCGATGGGACACAATTATCAGTTTCACAAAAAACTATTCAGAAATCCAACCTGTTTAGTTTAGCCTTGCCTAGAAATATTGTCTTTTGATGTAGTATCCATAGAATACTATAATACATACATAATAGAACGGGGGAGTGGGCGGAGCCCGTGTAGCCACTAACATGTCACTAATATGTCAATTTACACGTATAAATGTTAACACAATAAATCATTTCCAATTTTCGTGTCAAGCGTCGGTGCATGCAAATTATTTAAAAAATGGCAATGATTAATTACGTGCAATAATTACGTGTCGAAAGAACAGTGGAAAATTGAATTTAAATAATGGAGACATATTCTACAACCAGTAAGTCGAAACTATTTATATTTTGTGAATATTAGAAACAAAAATAAAGAAACATTTATGTGTCAAAAACATTAATCGATGGAAGTAGTGATAACTGATAATACGACGTAATTGCTCGTATGTGTGCTCCCGGTGACGCCAATCCTTCTGCAAAGTAAGGTTGACAGCCATTCTATTGTGTATTACAGTATTCTATGGTAGTATCTAATATATAACCCGGAAAGGACGAAATCGATATTCAGTAGTAGAAAACTTAAAATTCATTCGCAGATTGGTAATAGATATATTTTATTAGAGAAAAGTGGAAAATGTGATCCATAGACTATTTAACCAGCAAAGCGTAGCGATCAAGTCAGGTGACATATGTACACCTAACTTGGAAAAGTCCTGTCAGGAATTTACACGAAAATAATTAGATCGTGATCAACACAGCCTATGAGCGTCCACTACCGAGCATAAGCTTTCCATAGATTGTCTATAGCGACCTTTAGAAGGTTTTGGAATGACGAGAGGTTAAGACGGTTCCCCTAGCGAGAGACCTTGATCGTTCTGTCCCATACAATCCACGCGCTCTCGCTACAATATATCACGGAAAAATACGCCCGAACATTTGGAATTATTTCAATTAAAAGAGATAAGCGAACTTAAGAAATTAAATAAAACGTGTAGAATATAGATTTTTAATATTATCTATCCATTAGTGTAATTCTCAAATGATTAGAGCATTTCCTTTAGCAACAGATGCATGTAATCAATAATTTTAGTCATTTTTTAAAAGTAGATTTTAAATGTATTCATAACACATAAAAACAAATTAGAACGTGGAATATGATGATAGAATATCGAACATTAATAATGCGCTTTTAGATGTAGCTTATTTCTCATAACTAATGAGATAATAGTCTCTGAAAAACGCACTTTTGCCAGGTTTTGGTCGGGGTACCGCCTTAAGAGTGATATGTACCAAAGTCACCGCGCTTAGTTGGCAACCGGAGTTTTTTTGTTGTTATTAGGAATACGTTACAGCCCATATCCTGGATTGTGTTTTTCCCTGTCGCCTTTTAGCACATCCACGGGACGATATGGAGTAGTGGATATCCTTAAACCGCCCTCACGCATTCAAAATTGATAATAATAATGATTACAATAAAAGTCATATATACCAAAACTACTTAGCTTCTAACGATCGAAGTCATTTCCGACTTTAAGCTTGTTTATTGCTCCATATTTCACTTTGGTCCCATTATAACACGTCTTTCTTTATAGAATGCCATTAACAACTGAATATTAAAAAGTCATGTGTAGGCCTCGCATCCCACGAATTTACACTGACATCTAATTTAAGTCTGGTTCATATACCTTAAGATTTTTAATCACAACGTTATAATATAAATTAGTGTCAACTCATTTTTAGTTTTGAGGGGATATGGGTATAGCTAATTTTATACCTTTTATTATTTTCATACTAAAAAAATAATTTAATGGATTTAGATATGAAAATATTAGATTATTTTTGTGGCATTCCTTGGACAAATTCTATGTTCAGCAATGGACTTGTGAAGGGCTGTAAAGATGATGATGGTGATAATATAAAAAGGAACATTTTTGTTGGTTCGTCTTCTGTGACTTTCATAACATTCATCCGACTACGGCCAAACTTTGGAGAGAGTGTCTGTGTGAACTTCCATTAAGGTTTCTAACAAAATGAACACTACCTATTTCTTCGTTTGTTCTTCTTCTATGCTTTTCTAGAAAATTGATCCGATTATAATGTTTGGTGAGTTTGTGCGGGTGTCCGCAGAGATTTTCGGTAAAAAAGAGGTCTTGTAAAGCATTGCTTTGTTGTACCTTAAATAACTGAACTTTTTCTACATAGTAATAATTTGTAACTTAGAGGCGTGGTAGCTCAAAAGCTAGTATTTCCTTAAGTTCAAATCTTGTAGACGCCACTGTTATTATTAATTGCAATTTTAAGCGGTAATTTGTTTGTCGGAAAATTAAAAATATTTCTCATATTTATTCCGACAACAGTCTTGTCAGTTATTACAGAACTGCTAGTCCTACCCTGAGCTAAAACCCTTTTATATATATAAAATTTGAATAATAATTGAAAATAATTACTATTCCTCATTATTCCTACCATTACCTTGTTAGTATAGTAGGCAAATACTGGATTCATCATCATCATCATTACAGTCCTTCACAAGTCCACTACTAAACGTAGGCCTCCCCCAAGTAACGCCACAAAGCACGGTCCTGAGCCACCTGCATCCATCGACTTCCTGCATGTCTTAACAGGTCGTCACTCCATCTAGTGGGGTGTCGCCCTACACTATGCCTACCAGTACGAGGCTGCCACTCGAGAACCTTTCTTTCTTTCTCACCGGTTATCGGTTCTTCGAGCTATATGGCCGGCCCACTGCCACTTCAGCTTAAACAGGTCGTCACTCCATCTAGTGGGGTGTCGCCCTACACTATGCCTACCAGTACGAGGCTGCCACTCGAGAACCTTTCTTTCTTTCTCACCGGTTATTGGTTCTTCGAGCTATATGGCCGGCCCATTGCCACTTCAGCTTACTAATCCGTTGGGCTATATCGGTCACTCTGGTTTTACTGCGGATATCCTCATTTCTGAGTCTATCACGCAGAGAAACTCCGAGCATAGCCCTCTCCATAGCTCGCTGAGCGACCTTGAGCGTCCTCATACGGCCAGCAGTGAAGGACCACGTCTCAGATCCCTAAGTCATCACTGGCAACACGCACTGGTTGTACACTTTAGTTTTCAGAGATTGAGGTATACCTGACGAGAAGATGTGTCGTAATTTCCCGAACGCTGCCCAGCCGAGTTGAATCCGTCGATTGACCTCTCGGTCGAAGTTGGACTTACCTAGTCGGACTATTTGTCCCAGGTAAACGTACTCGTCAATAACTTCGAGCATAGTGCTCCCAACAACTACTGGCATAGGTGTGACATGGACATTAAACATGATCTTTGTTTTGTTTATGTTCATCTTAAGACTTATCCGTTGGGAGACACTATTGAGGTCATTGAGCATAGTGCTAAGGTCCTCCAGCGATTCTGCCATAAGGACTATTACTACTATATTATACTGGATTAAAATAATATATTAAAAATAAAGAAGACTTATATGAAGTGTTGGGTTGTATTTAGGTTGATATTTAACTTATAACTTCACAACGAAAGTGATGATCGTGTAAGACATTTATAACGTGGTAGAGCTACGCTGCAGCTATATTATGTTTGTTATGTTGTTTGTTGCATTCACAGAACACCTAATCTAGCTATATTAAGTGTTCTATGGTTGCATTAATTCGGCTCGACTGTGGAAGGACCACAGAGTTCCGCGTAAAATAGCAGCTTAATGCCACTGTGTTTCGTATGGTGAGTGTAGAGAACCGGAGACCCATAGATATACTGTTTTTAATATATCTGCTATATATATGCTAATATATCTATTTTTTTAATATATGCGGAGACCCCTTTTACTGGAAACGAGGCACACCATCTTAGTCCTCATGGGTGACAACGCATCTACATTTTGATTTGTAATCGAGGATAGATGTAGATGTCTATGGACCACAGCAACCACTTACCATCAGGTGGCCTGTGTGCTCGTTTGTCACCCTATCATATAAAAAAAAAACTAAATTTTGAAAGCACGCGATATAGATGCGTCTTGCCAGCCCTATTGTGAATTAACCATTAGTTATTATAAAGGGATACAATAATCAGAACTAGAATTCTCGACATCGAACGAGGTGCTCGACTAACTCATTAACTATATCTCACTAATGGGCAAATACCTAACGCATGTTTCCACTCACAGCTAACCGTGATTTATACGTTAACTCACAAATAAGGCAGTCGCTGAGCTCTCCCGGCGCGAATCAACTGATTTCATTTGATGGATTTGGTGTAAATCGTTAAAAAAAGATTACATTAATTTCAAATATAGAATTATGACTTTATGTTGCCATATTATACGAATAAGATTATAAATTTCTACATATTTGGTTGTTTTTCTGAACGCTGGTTTAGTTATTACTGTTTTAACATGGGAATTTTATTAATATTGAATAATTTTTGAATCTGACATACATTTGAAATATTAGCAAATTCTACTTTACGAGAAACTCTGGTAATCGGTCTGGAATTATAACTGGTACTGTAAGTTCGTTTACCACTTTTTTTAAATAAAATAAAATCACTACGTTTTAACTTTCTTCTCTTGGTTGAATCTACCAGTATGTTACCGAACAATAATATTTTACTGATTGGTATATTTTTAACCATCCTACACGCCAACAACGTCCACTTGTATTACATTTATTTATTTTTAATTTGTATATATGAATATTTTTATGCTTATAGTATTTTATTCCGGCACAAAGACAGAAACAATATATTCATAATATGATATTTATTTAACTACTAAATGTTACAAACGAAATTTTGCACTGATCCCTAAACTAGTATTAATCCGATATAAGCACACCAGTAACTTCACATACAATTTTACAATATAAAATTATATCATTACTTGCTATGGCTATAAGCAAACCCTCCAGGAAATAATATTATCAATACGTTCGAAATTGATATGTTTGGGAAACTGTAGCTTGTTTTTAATTTGATTTTTAACCTGTATAAAAAAATCCGAATGCAACTTAGGCCGAGACAGCCCGAGGCGCCAGCGGTCATCACATCAAGGTGTCTGCAGCCTAATTATATAGAAGAAAACACTTCACCAGCCCAAATATTTGTTCGTTTCAACAGTCACACAAATTAACACCTAATTTCGATTGAAATAAGTGCATTTTTCTACAAACATTAACCAACTCGTTATGGATATAACCCACTAGAAAAAACCGACCTCTCAGAATTGGCGTAAAAGCGACTTAATTACGATATGATTACGGGTTCGTTCCCGACAAAACTAACAAGCCTTTGTGTTTGATAATTAAGGTAATAAATAGTTATATTGTCGTTAGACAGCTGTTGTTTCCGTATGTTTGTTTATTGCATCTCTATTTTGACATATGCCTTTTGTATTGATGGTGCCATTGTTCTTATAAAGATTTTAGCTTAAAATAATTTCCATCAGTGAGGTCATAAATCAAAATCATTTGTTTATTTTTTAGTTGTTTTTATATTCCTCCACTAAGCTCACGCAAATTATTGCACTGTTTCCTTAAATACGTCGTACACGTGAGTTTAGATATCAATGGTTATTTTAACCGACTTCAAAAAGTAAGTGGTTCTTAATTCAAGCGTAGCTATGTTTTATTTGTAAGTATGTTATTTTAGTGATTATTTTTTTATTAAATAGATTTATATTTCATGAGTGGTCTCGTAGAAATTTGGGGAAAAATCCACCCCTGGGTTTAGCAAATAATTAATTTCTTTTTATCGATTTAAAGTTGGTTTTTACTTTTTGTTATAAGTTATGATTATTAATTACAGTCATTGTAGAACAACACTCCCAATAATACTCAAGGCTACAGCGTATATACAATTATACGCCGTATATGTATATATTATACATCCCACAGCTGGGCGTTAGCCTCCTATCATCTGAAAGAGCTACAGAGCGATTAGTCGGTGGACGGTGAAATAATACTTAATATTAATCAAGTGACGATAAATGAGCTTTAATTATTTTTTGAAACCCATTAATTGATTTTAAAACTGATTTATTTCAATAGTAGATATAAAATACTTATTATTAATATGTCCACTCCTATTCAATTTCTTAAGTAAAGATTTGGGAGTAGGTACTACCTTCAGAAGAAATGTTGCCATTAATGACCTATGGAACCGAGACGTGGTCCTTCACTGCTGGTCGTATGAGGATGCTCAAAGTCGCTCAGCGAGCTATGGAGAAGGCTATGCTCGGGGTTTCTCTACGTGATAAACCCAGAAATGAGGATGTCCGCAGTAGAACCAGAGTGACCGACATAGCCCAACGGATTAGTAAGCTGAAGTGGCAATGGGCCGGCCATTAGCTCGAAGAACCGACAACCGTTGGGGAAAAAAGGTTCTCGAGTGGCAGCCTCGTACTGGTAGGCAAAGTGTAGAGCGACTCCCCACTAGATGGAGTGACGACCTGGTAAGACATGCAGGAAGTCGATGGATGCAGGTGGCTCAGGACCGTGCTTTGTGGCATACCTTGAGGGAGGCCTATGTTCAGCAGTGGACTTGTGAAGGGCTGTAATGATGATGATGATGATGATGACCCTCAGAAGTTTGATGGTAGAGCCATGCGGCAGCTTTGCTGTTGCACGTATGGGCCGGCTCAAACCGGGGTGGTACCACGACCTCACAGAATACCGGCGTGAAGTGGAAGTTCTGCTTCCGCGTTTCGTCGGTGAGTGCAGGTGGCCGGAGGCCCAAATCCCCCCCCCCCCCATCAACATGGTAGCGGAATTAAATAAAGATAGACTACCCCAGGAGGGTACCAGCACCCCTGGAGAATCCCTCGCTGAGCATCCACGACCATGTTTCTCCACTTCTGAGCGTGGGTGCTCAGGCTGCCCCGCGTATTCTGGGGGGGGCGAAATTCCGCTCAAGACTACAACTGCTCGGGGCAAACGGAGCAACAAGACCAAGGCGACCCCTGCCACGCTGTCCGTGAATTTCTGCAATATCAGGGGACTTCACTCTAACCTAAACGCCGTCCACTACCATCTCGAGACGGCGAGGCCGGCTCTGCTCTTTCTGACCGAGACGCAGGTGTCCTCTCCGGCTGATGTTTCGTATCTCTCCTACCCGGGGTACAAACTGGAACACTCCTTTGTGCCTCGGGCTGGAGTTTGCGTTTACGTCAGAGAGGACATCTGTTCTCGACGCCTCGGCAGACTTGAAGGTTCGGACCTGTCCATCCTTTGGCTACGCGTAGACAGCGACGACCATCCGCGCGTCTACGGGTGCCTCTATAGGTCCCACAGCGGTAATGCCGAAACAGACCGACTCTTCGACCACGTCCAAATGGCTGCAGATTCGTTGCTACAGCAGATCCCCTCTGCAGAGATCGTGATCCTCGGCGACTTTAACGCCCATCACGCCGAATGGCTCGGTTCACGTTTAACCGATCATGCGGGGAGATCTGTTCATGATTTTGCCTTGGCATATGGTCTGACACAACTGGTTACTTCGCCTACGCGGATTCCAGATGTGGAGGATCATGCACCTTCCCTGTTGGACCTTCTGCTGACCTCTCACCCGGACGGATATCAGATTTCCGTCGACGCCCCTTTAGGCTCCTCGGACCATTGTCTGGTCCGGAGTGTTGTGCCACTCACGCTGAAATCGCGGTTGCATTCTGCAGGCTGCCGCCGTGTTTGGCACTATAGGTCAGCCGATTGGGATGGGATGCGGTCTTTCTTTGCATCCTACCCTTGGGGGCGGGTTTGCTTCTCGCCGGATGATCCCAACGTTGTTGCGGATTCTGTTACTGATGTGGTACTTCAGGGTATGGAACTTTTTATTCCTTCCTCTGTGGTGCCCATTGGAGGCAAATCTCAGCCATGGTTTGGTCGCTCCTGTAAAATAGCATCATGCTATAAGCAGGAGTGCTACCAAGCCTGGGTTGATGCATCAGCGTCCCGGGATGTAAACACCAGCGCTCTAAAAAAGAAGTATAATTCCGCCTCTAGGTCCTTCAAAAGAGTCATTGCCAAGGCAAAGTCAGAGCACATAGGCAGAATTGGCGAGAGACTCGTTCGCCTTCCTTCTGGAACCCGTGCATTCTGGTCTCTCGCCAAGGCTGTCCAGGGGAATTTCTGTCAGCCATCTCTTCCATCTCTGCACAGGGAGGACGACTCACTGGCCCATACTGCAAAGGAGAAAGCCGATCTTCTAGGCTCCTTCTTTGCGTCTAACTCGACTCTCGATGACGGGGGGAGTACGCCGCCGACCATCCCGCGGTGTGAGTGCTCCATGCCGGAAGTGCAGTTCACACAGCGCTCGGTTCGCAAAGCACTCCTCTCCCTGGACACCCACAAGTCGAGTGGGCCTGACGGAATCCCCCCAATTGTGCTGAGGACGTGTGCTCCAGAGTTGGCACCGGTTTTAACGCGTCTTTTCCGGTACTCCTACTCCCTAGGCGTAGTCCCAAAATCATGGAAGACTGCTTTCGTCCACCCGATCCCTAAAAAAGGCGACCGCTCAGACCCGTCCAACTACCGGCCAATCGCCATCACCTCCTTGTTCTCCAAAACAATGGAGTCCATTGTAAACTGCCAGCTCATGAGGTACCTTGAGGATCACCAGCTGATTAGTGACCGCCAATACGGTTTTCGCCGTGGTCGGTCAGCTGGTGATCTTCTGGTCTACCTCACTCACAGATGGGCGGAGGCAGTAGAGTTCAAGGGGGAGGCATTGGCCGTTAGTTTGGACATTGCGAAGGCCTTCGATCGGGTTTGGCACAAAGCGCTTCTTTCGAAGCTCCCTTCCTATGGGCTTCCCGAGAAATTGTGCGATTGGATCACCAGCTTTCTTGCAGATCGGAGCATCAAGGTCGTTGTAGACGGTGCAAGCTCCGATTGCAAGCCTATTAATGCTGGTGTTCCACAGGGCTGCGTGCTATCGCCAACGCTGTTTCTTCTGCATATCAATGATATGTTGCATACCCGTAACATTCATTGCTATGCAGATGACAGCACTGGTGATGCTCTTTACACCGGCCGAGCCAATATTTCTCGGGAAAACGTCTCCGAGTGCCGGGACAAACTTGTGTCTGAAGTCGAGTCTTTGCTGAACAGAGTCTCGGATTGGGGACGACTAAATCTAGTCCAGTTTAACCCCCAGAAGACACAAGTTTGCGCGTTAACCGCTAAAAAGAACCCCTTTGTCGTATCCCCTCAGTTTCAAGGCACTCCCCTTGTTGCCTCAGCCAGTATCGGAATCCTCGGCGTCGACATATCGAGTGACGTGCAGTTTCGTGGTCACTTGGAAGGGAAGGCCAAATTGGCCTCTAAAAAGCTTGGCGTGCTCAGCAGAGCGGGGCAGTATTTCATGCCGGCACACCGCCTGCAACTTTACAAGGCGCAGGTTCGACCGCACATGGAATACTGTTCCCATCTCTGGGCTGGGGCTCCCCAGTACCAGCTCCTTCCACTTGACCGCATCCAGCGCAGAGCGGCTCGAATCGTCGACGACCGAGTGCTTTCCGATCGGCTCGATTCACTGGCGTTGCGAAGAGATGTTGCATCTCTTTGCGTATTTTATCGCATCTATCACGGGGAGTGCTCTGAGGAATTGTTCGGATTAATCCCAGCCGCCAAATTTCGTGAACGCACGACACGGCAAACGTCCCGATACCATCCACACCATCTGGATGCTTGGCGGTCCACCACTGTACGTTTCACAAGGAGCTTTCTTCCACGTACAACCTCTCTGTGGAATAGTTTATCACCGGCGATTTTTCCGGACCGATACGACCTGGGGACCTTCAAGAAAAGAGCTTACTCCTTTCTAAAGGGCCGGCAACGCACCCGCAATTCTCCTGGTGTTGCGGTTGATCATGGGCGGCGGTAGTCACTTAACATCAGGTGAGCCGCATGCTCGTTTGCCCCCTCTTCTATAAAAAAAAAAAAAAAAAAAAAAAAAAAAAAGTAACAATACGCACCTCATTCGTTTGTAGTTGATTACTTATGTCCAATGGTGTAGTTGACATTTTAATTGTACTTTTTAAGGCTAGTAAGCATAGACATAAGTACCGTTTAATTACGTCAATTTATTTTTATTGATATATGATAGATACATATGAATTGATAAACTTTGCCTTTGACTTTATTTTTACTGATTTAGGACTTTATATGAATCTCAATTCAGAAATGCAACAAAAGACAACTTAGGATAGAAAAAAAATCTTTAATTCGACAATTTGATTATTATTTATGTCTACAATCTGTCAAAGAATGTTATTATTATAAAACTTTTTATTTATTGTCATTTTCATTATAGAATAAATAAACTAAAATATCTAATGAATCTTTTACGAAACCGTTTCCTTTTTTCCAACACGCAATTTTATATAGTATGGACGCGGAGCAATCTCATTAATATGCTCTATCGGTTATCAAGAAAAGCACGATATTACAATCAAGGGAAAAAAATGAGGCCGTGCTACCCTTCAGCTGTAAGCCATCAATATCGAGGCCAATCAATTACTGGGACGTCGTAAGCCTATTGCTTTTGCGTCGACCCCAGCTCGCAACCCCCGTCTTACCATAGACATCCCGAGGGATTTGTCCATGTTATGTTATACTCTTAAAACCTTGCTCATGACTTTAGTGGCGAGAGTCAATATTTTCCCCATACACGTAAAACATGATCGTAAATCTAATTTGTCAAGAAAATTAAAAGGAATTAACATAAAGATTTTTTTTTACTTGACTTGACTTTTAATTAATAAATTATAACTCTTTGACAATATAATGTCAGGTTACTTCTATATATTCGAGATTTACGACTTTACTTGTCCCTGGACAATTTAACATACCTTAAATACGCGAAATATATTTTATTTACAATTTGTATTTGTGGTTGTTGTCAGTAGGTAAGACTCTATCTTAATGTCCTCCATGTCATAAATGTCCTTCTTTTACTAAAATATATTAAAAAATAAAAGCTGTTATCTGTTTCATATACGATGTGTTTAAAACCATTTATATTCTCATTTCCAGTATATGTATGTAAGTACTTTGCTTACTATAAAAAATTACAATTATTTTGTAATATTTTTCTGTAAATTCGCATTTTATTGCTGATTTATTACAAGACTTTTTTCCATTTTAACAAATTCACTGTCCGATTTTCAGACACAATAGACATATATAAGACAATATGTAATACACTGGACTGCGAAAGGGTTACTTACACCCAATCCCATGCCTTTATACGAGCAATTATTGTATATATACATATATATATATATATATATATATATATATATATATATATATATATATATATATATATATATATATAATAATCTGAATCTCGGAAACGGCTCCAACGATTTTCATAATCTTTAGTGTCCAGGGAGTTTCGGCGGCAATAAACCGATCTAGCTAGGATTTATTTTTAGAAAATGTCTTTTTGTCCGTATTTTCAGGTAATGAAAAACTGCTATAATATAAGAAGGTAAATTTTGATACTTTGTTAACGATCGTAATACCTAGCTCAAGTGCATATCAAGCGGTAGCGAAATCGTAATGCCTTGGTTCGCGTCCTGTCTTTCCTTTTTTTTCAAGTTCCCTTCTTTTGTGAGATTTTTTTTTTTATTTCGAGCCCTTTTTTGTAGTATTTTTTAAAAATACGAAAATTTTAATTAAACTAATTGCACTCATGATTTTTTATTCAAATAACCAGTTCAGTTTTTTCCTATGTCAATACGATCAAAAAATATTATTTATGTTTCATCACTATGTAATTTGTATCTAAATATAATTGCAAAAAAAACCGAGCAAAGCTCGGTCATCCAGGTACTCACAATCGTGAGAAATATCCCGTCAGTAACATTGCACGCAGCAGCCTATTCCCGTAAAGAGGTAAAAATCACGGTAATGGCGTTTGCAACGCAGTTACGTACGTATAAGGAGCTGCCGGTATGGATCTACTAGAATACCAATTCACTTATCAAGTGGTGCATTTCACAGTTCACACCGGCTTAGAGCAAGTTCACATAGTTGGTTGAATGTTTTGCGTTCCAAAACATGGTAATAATACTGAAATTATACGTGGTAAAGCCATGCTGCAGCTATATTCGTTGTAGCACGAATCGGTCGCGCACCGGGATAGGAACATGCTCTCACAGAATATCAGCGTAAAATACCAGCTTAAAGTTATTCGGATGGTGAGCGTAGAGAACCGGAGACCCTTTTTACTGGAAACGAGGCATTTCATCTTAGTATTCAAGGTTGACAACGCATCTGCATAATGATTTCTTATATTTACGCGAACACTACACATTGAAATAATACTAGTTTTTACGGATTTTATCGCGTTTTAACTATAAATACCCCACGTTTCGTGAGCTTTATAGGACCCATGGTCACGGGGGGGACTCAGATGTTCGCTAAAGAACACCGATTCCTTCCAAGGATGATTCGCGAGGCTATTGAAATCAAAAAACATCCTAATTTCAAGAGAGAAGATGGCTAGGTGCTACCATCCGCTTGGGATCCTATAATAAATAAAATTAAATCCCAACCCAAGCATACAACTGCAAGACTTCAAGATACCATAAGTTCATACTGTATAGATGGGAACAAAAGTTAAATTTTTATCTATGGTAACCGCTGTTAACTATGACATTTGGACGTTAAACATTTCAGTCCCCCCCGTGACCATGGGTGATGTAAAGCGCTCGAAACTTCGGGTATTTATAGTTAAATATACGCGATAAAATCCGTAAAAATTAGTATTATTTAAAAACATCTGCATTTTGATTCTTAATCGAGGATAAATGTGTGGCTATGGGCGACAGCATCCACTTACCGTCAGGTGGACTTTGTGCTCGTTTTCAATCGAGTGTTAACCCAAAGTTAAAATTTAAACATTTTTACGAGTTGTCATCTTTTTGTGCAATATAAATATCTCTGTGGAAATAGTTGATGCTTAGACCGATAAAACAGATAGCCACAAAGACGACGCTCCAAATTAAATTTCACCCTAGTTCCATTACAATTTATTTGAAGATCCTTTTAGCGTTGCCAGTGCACAAATAATTTTCAAAGCGGCACAACACAAAACCGCGTTGTTACTTTATGTCATCATCCTTAACAGACTAAATTCATTTTCAGTGCTGTTAATACCGCAATAGCATAAAATGCATTAAAATGTGGATCAGAAACCTATTCATAATTACTGCGACGGCAGGAGCAATTAGAACTCGCATATAATACTATCAAACGACCAAACCATCAGAGCCCTGGCGTAGAACCGAACGCTATACACCACAGTCCTTTGTGAGTCGGTTAATATAATGCCCCGGTGATTTTCTACTTCAGCGATGATGTTGAAGAACTTCGCGGCTCAGATAAAAGGTTTTTATAGTTTTATACCTTCATTCTGTATCAGTGCTTGCTCGCCGTTTACCTTTGTATATCTCTATTAATAAAGTTGATGAGTTTCGTTGTGGTCTTTAAACTTTTTTCCAATTGGGCCAAGACCGGTTCCGAGCGTGTCGGACGCGATCTTCGGATTTTGAAATCAAACCGTAAAGTCGCAATTAGGTTTATTGCTTTGTTTGGTAACTGTGATTCATTAATCAGTTCTTAAATTTAAAAGACCTTAGTGAAAGTTCGATGAAATTATAAGTTAGTACAATTATAAGACTATGTGATATCACCATTATTGCAGCCCATTACATTTTTACGTAGTACCTTAACCCATGCTACAGGTGTATAGTGTATGGTCAACTGCACTGTGGCTCTACCAACACAACGTAATAGCATCTATGCAATCCAGCGAGTGAGACTATCCAACCGTAAGCATCGGAGATATGTAATTTTAGCAAAAATGTGCCAAAGATTTGATGGTCAAATAAACGAAATAAATACAAATTATCATAATTAAGACCTTTAAAACTAATGTTGCTGTCACAATCACCCGCACCCAGCTAAAATATGATGGTGTTATGGATATTTTACTAACTCAATGTCCGACTGAATGATGGCAGAAAGAAAGGATGGGATAGGATAATGCCTTGTTAAATTAAAACACGAAATATGGTACCTAAACCTTATGATACGTTCTTTGAACATTAAAATGAAAATGTTAATTGAACAGAAAACAACTACATTTCATTAAATTATCCGTCTTTTATAATACTCTAGGTAACTATGTATCATGAGTGTCCATTTAGCATTAACAATTTAAGTTTATAGTTTTTACTCGGTTAACTTAAACATAAAATTATATTTTAAATTACACCTGCCCTAAACGTCTATTTTACAACTTCAAAAGCAGACGCGGAAATCTTCAACAATCGCAGCGAATAATTTATTATCTACGCGTGACTATTGTCTACATTTACCGCGCATTCCGTCAGGTTGCCTGCCTGTTTACCTCATACAAATAAATAATTTTGCTCAAGCAATCACAATAGAGTTGTGAAATGTTCCTCAGTCCCCAGTTACTAGCATATCGATTTCATACGGCGCGGCGGTAAAAGGATCCTAGTGCACACATGAATGTTTGTCTTCCAACGGGCAAACATTAACACTTCTGTTTGAAACGCGGCTTAAAGATCCGTTACGAACAGTCTGTTTTGTGGAATATTTTTTTATATTCATAATTTAATGCTTTATATTAATCTAATATTATTTTTAAGTGGTATCATTTTAATTTAAAGAGGAATTGTTTTAAAATAACGTAAGATACAGGTTAGCAACAGGCCAGCCTTGCTACGATTTGATCATTACTTTCCACATACTTACGTGATAGCTAAATAGCTATACGTATGTAACACCTCTTAGTAGTATTGAAAATTATTAGTTCCCTTATGATGGTTCCCCTTTTAAAAGCAAAAATATAAAGAGCAAAGAGCGAACTCTTCATTGCATGATAGGTAGTTGCTATATTATATGCTGGTATAAATACAAGATGATTATCACGGTAAATTTTTTAGTTCTTTTCTTAATTCGTTTGGGCGTACACCTGGGGTGATGATGATATGAACAGACAGCCTAACGTACTTCATAAAGCGTCAAATTTTTACGTGGTAGAGTCACACTGCAGCTGTATTACGTTTGTGGCAATAATGGATCGGCTCGACCGGGGAAGGACCAGCGCTCGCAGAAATACTACCGTGAAATAGCAAGGGTGACAACGCATTATGCATTTTGATTCTTAATCAAGGATAGATGTGTATGAGCCACAGCATCTACTTACCATCAGGTGGACTGTGTGCTCGTTTGTCACCCTTACTCTATAAAAAAATCAAGAATAAATTAACGTCATCTCTGAAGGTTAAGATGACATATCTTGTTAAAAGTATTTTATAAAAGTAAATTGAATGGGAATGAAAGTGAACGCATGTAAGACGAAAGTAATGGTTTTTGTGAAGAAAGCAAAACGGTATGTGAAATAAGAATAGAAGGAGAGTTAATTGAGCAAGTGGATGAGTTTGTGTATTTAGCAGGGATGGTAGATATGATAGGGATATAGAACGACGAGTAAATGCAGGGAATAGAGTAAATGGGGCACTACACTCTATTATGAAGAACCAGAATGTGTCAAAACAGGCACGTATGGTAATTCATAATGCTGTGTTAGTCCCTACTTTAATGTATGGTAGTGAAAGCTGGGTGTGGCAAAAGAAGCACAAAAGTAGAATAAATGCAGTAGAAATGCGGTCTTTAAGGAATATGCTAGGGTTGAATCTGAATGACAGGGTGAGAAATTGCGTGATAAGAGATAAATGTGGTTTGCAAGATGATGTTGTGACCAGGATTAAGAAAGGAATACTTCGGTGGTTTGGTCATGTGGAAAGAATGAATGAGGAAAGAGTGACAAAGCAAATTTATATGGCAGATGTGAACGGCCGAGTCGGGAAGGGACGCCCTAGGAAAAAGTTTATCGACCAAATTGGCGATATTTTGAAAATGGGCCACGTTAGAAGTACCCTTAACCGACGAGCATGTATGCGTAGATATATGGATGTAAAGGAGGCGAAAGAGGTATGTCAAGATCGTGCTAAATGGAAGTCCGTAGTCTCTGCCTACCCCTCTGGGTGACAGGCGTGAGTGTTTATGTTTATGTTTATGTTAAATTGAACAATGAGCGCAGGTAATACCCACCTGTAACTAAGTTTTAACAAATAAGGCTAAATACCCGTTGTAATTTCCGAGGACTATGTTGAAATGCCATATAATCTGTAACAAGTTTGGTACCCTTATATGATGTTGCTTTACGACAGAAATAGGTTAAGACGTTATTTACCCAGACGGAATTCCTAAACACCAAATCAATCCTAGCACTAAGAAATGTCAAGTTCCTCACTATCGTCCCTCATCTTTTATAAATAAACATAACTGTTAATATGATGTAAGTTTCATAATTTGCTCATGAACGCCTTTAGATAATCGACTGAATATTTCATATGCATTTAGCGATTGTAAAATATCAGTACTATCGGTTAACATCTCCGTAGTGTATTTAGTATTTCTACAATACATGCAAAGTAAGCTGTATCAAATATATAACACAGGGCTTCAAGTGGAAGTACCAACAGAAAAAAAAATTAAAACGTTTTAAATAGTTGCCCTCTATTTATCCACCAGTATTGTGTTCTTTTTAGGTATCGTTGACTAGTTATGGCTTCCACTTCTTTCTTATAATTATATGCTTATATGCTTATATACGTACAAATAGGATAAATTATCTAATTAATTATTGTCTGGATAATAACCCATTTTGCTACTTATAAATGTGACAATTCTGTGATTGTTATACATATTATTTGGCTAGTGTGGTGTACTTAAAATTTCAAATCCACCGAAATTCAAGATCATTCTACCATTGAAGGATTTCTATACGCATACTATACGTAACTTTTTGTTTATTATGACCAGGTTTAGGAGAATTTTGCCTGAATAATCTTTGTAAGAAAGTATTTACGCATGACTAAAACTACAGATAATAAAAAACGAAAATATAGAGAGTATGCCCGTCTATTACAGTATTTAAAGTCCTCTGCTGAACATAGGTCTCGCCCTATGGATTGCCTCATAGGTGGCTTTTGCCATAGTTGCCAAAGCAGCGGGATTGGCAACTGAAGTCCTTTGTTATTATGAGTTCTTATCAGAAAGATTCTACTATTCATCTTCTATACGGCATTTCCCTCTTTCGATATTTACGCCACCCACGGGACTATATGTGGTAGAGGACATTCTAACACCGAAACAAAACTAAAAAAACACCGAAACAAAACTAAAAAAACACCGAAACAAAACTAAAAAAACACCGAAACAAAACTAAAAGCATACATATCGTGTATTTTTAATTACAGTTTGGTTGTCGTTTAACCTGATATTCTGTAAGTTGAGAGTTCTATTTACAAAGGGAAAAACCAATCAGAAAAATGACTATACGTATCTATCGAAGTTATTCCGCATAAATTACAAAATATATGTTCGATTCGTAACAGTTACAATATGAACTCGTAGTTTTGATTTATGTTTAAAGGCAGACAGCCCTTACGCATTTGGCACATACTTAAGGAGGTAATGCGAGGTCATCAATAATGCGTTCACGTATTACATGTCCTGGTACACTTAATAACAGAAGTGTTTGCATGTAAATACGTAACTTATTTTATTTTTTACAATTATGCAAACTATAAAATAAAATCGAAAACTCTCACATAATTTTTTATTAATTTAAAGGGGGATGCCCATATTAGGCCATCGAACGCCCAACAATGTGCATTTGTTAAAAAAATATATCTTTATTTATGGTTATTAATCGCGGTATTCATTTATCCTAAAACAATGGGAATATTTTTGCACAAATTAAAAGTACCGAAAAGATAAAAATAAAATTAGGTAAATACGTAATTCATTAGTCAGTGAATAAAATAAAAAATGTTGCCAATCACAAAAATCATTAAAAAATCGATTCCCCTTTTCAATCGATTACTTATGGTGTCATTATTACAATGCTTATATGATCTTTCGATAATTATTACGATGTTATGATATAGGTTTAAAATAACCGTTGACAATGGATATTTATCCAAAGCAGTCGATACGCAACCGTTATTAACCAAATGTTTACCGACTACAGACGAAAAAGGATGGTTATGTTTTTACTGTGTGTGCGGATTAGGCTATGTTGAATCGTTTTTTGCTATGGTGCTTAAAACGTAGGATGCATTTTATTATTGAGGGAGCTACTATCAAAGAATATTTTATTCGCTTAACTCGTAAAGTACTTGACCAACTTTAAGAATTCTTTCACCACTAGATTGTTATGTATAATTTTAGATATCTAATATAGGGTTAATTTTATTATTGAGGGCGCTACTTTCAATGAATACGTTTTTTGGCTAATCTCAAAAATTACTAGACCGATTTTGAAAATTCTTTCACCATTACATTGCTAATGAGGGCGTTAGCTGTGTGATAAATTATATTATTACAATAAATAATTGCGAGATTAATATTTTCTAAATAAATAAAACTAAATACCTACCTAAGATGTTCAAATCCAATTATTATTTTTACAATTTAAGAATCGTATTTACACACTGTACTTACTCAGATTGATTATTGTAGATAAAGAGGTAATAAACCTAAAGTAAAAGAGCTCCGCTTAAACGAAAAAACTATTTATTAGAATAAAACTAAATGTTGAAAAAAAGTGGTTCAGTGCGAGTCGGACTCGCAGGCCCATGAAGAGTTCAGTAGTAACAAGCATATATTTTAAATCGAGTCAAAATACCACTGTCATTATCGCCAGCAACAAATTATTTTGTTTTTCATAGTGTTTGTATAAATAACAAAGTTGTTTTTGCGGTTCCTTAAAATGTGCTACTTGTATCAAAAAAAGGACTATTATACATTAAAGGGGTTTCTGTGGTTTATTCATTACCAAAGAGAAAAAACTTATTGCGCAAAATAGGTTTTTATTAATTTCAAGTCATCAAAAGCGGCAGTCAACCATTAAAAACTAAAACAACCGTTGTTATAGGCTCGGTTGAATTCATTGACAACCTTCACATTTATAGTTATGATAATTAAACAAGCGAATTACTAGCTGATTTACCAAGAATTCTTTAGAGTATAACAAAACGCTACTGCACAAGTTAACTGTTATTCTTATCTGTTTTTAACATAACATTTAAAATGGAATCATGTTATGATAATTCAAGAAGTTAATTTCCAGCTGATTTACCACGAATTCTCTAAAGCATAACAAAACAATACAGCACAAGCTAACTGTTCTTAAAAATACATTTGAAATAGAGTTTCAATAAATAAAGGAAATTATATTTTAAAAAGCGTGCAGAACTTAAAACGCGTCAAAGATTATTCTTTTTATGATATTATTAATCGAATAAAAATCGATATCATTCCATAGATTTTATGACCGTTAAGTGGCAACATCGTATCCGACAGGTAGGCCGCTGTCACTGTTATGTCACAAGAATTAAATTACGTGTTGTTATCATGTTATTGTTTTGTTATAAAAGTAAAATGCAATTGTTGATCTCTCAACAATTGGTTCGAACACAGCAGGTAAATAGTTGGTACATATCACGATGTGGTATGTCTTCCTCTAAAAAATGCTTTATAACTGAGTTTACTTGAATAATATCAATATAATAATTGTAGCTTCTTTATTAGGTACAAGTTTCGAGTACAGTGAACGTGTAGTGTGGCACTCGCAAAATGCACCAATAGTTCGTCTTGAACATCTATACATCAGCTGTGGCACTGACACTTATGAGAATAAGATCACACACATTGTTTGTCTTCGATTTTCCACGTGAGGAATTATTTGCGCTACGTGAGGTAAGTGTTTAACATGTTTAACATTTCAATTTATTAAATGTGATCCATATATCTGATAATTATACATGTTTTTACACTGATTGTATATCAACTCAAGAACTTGTTTTATTTTTTCACATCTGCCCTAGCTGTATCTGACAAACATACTAGCTTATTTATGAGATTAACCAGTTTTATCAACTACCAAGAAAGGAGACAGTTGATTTTTCATTGTTTTTGGACTGCTGGTAGTCTGTCAGTCCTTAATTATTAAATAATATAGGGCATTAAATCCGTCCTTGTGCAGTAACATTTAACTTGATAAATATTTTATTTATATTTGAGTTTGAAATAAATCTATTTTATTTTTATTTTTTCACTTTGACTTCATTTTTTGTATTTTACATTATTTCAGTTGTCATGCCGTGTATATCATAATTGCTGGCAATGAACTGATAGAACAGCATCATGTTCAACTGCAGAACGGGAACCATCTGAATCATCTAGTCCATCCTCGTTGCAATCTGAAGTGAGTAATGTATTGCACCCAGAACAACAAAGCTTAGATCATACATCACACAGTGTACTGCTAACTAATTATATAAAAGCACAATGTTTTTTACCATGTTGTAACAGTTCCATCAGCATTGCAAGTATGTCTCTTTTGTGATTAACTACATTTTGCGATAACAAACATACATAGTGACAAGTACTATGTATGTGTGTTATACTTGGTAGAGCCATGCTGCAGTTATATTAGAAGTATAGTTGTAGCATGAATGGGTCGGCTCGACCGGGGAAGGAGCACCCTCTCACAGAATACCAGCGTGAAATAGTAGCTTAATGCTGCTGTGTTTTGTATGGTGAGTGTAGAGAACCGGAGACCCTTTTTACTGGAAACGAGAAAATGATTTAGTCCTCACGGGTGACAACGCATCTGCATTTTGATTTGTAATCGAGGATAGATGTGGATGTCTAAGGGTCGCAGAAATGTCTCCAGCAGATGGTGAATTTCAGTTAATGACAAGATATGCTAATAAATCCAGAGCCGTGACTATGTGTCGATATGGGTAGTAGAGGTGGTGAATGGCATTTTTAAAACTGAATTTAAAATATTTCATCAAAATTACTTTAACAGGGCTTCTACACATTTGATGATAGACTGCTGTGGCTTCTGCTATAGTTAATAAATTCCACACAAAAATAAGGGACAGGGATGATGCGGCTCAAATACTTGAAATAGTTCATCAAAATATGGAGACAAATAATGATTTTTCTGAGTATGCTAGGGAAAACAATCTAAATAGAGCTAGGGCAGGCAGACTTTAGAAATATAAATGTAGACTTTAAAATGTTAGGGAATTTCCTGTTTTAACTTACAGCGACTTAATATTAATTGCTTGTGTCACATACCAATTAAAGCAAGCTCGCTACTATTATGGTGAGCATATAAGATTTAATGGTTGCTACCGGATAGAACTCTGTAATAACCAGAGGAGCAGCATTATGGAAGGAATAAAGTTAAGCCCTAGCTGATCTTTACTTAGGGCTAGAATTGCAAGTCATCACTATTAGTCGTAAAGTGTATTTTATTATATAAATTCTATATAATATCTAATATATAAATTCTTTTTTAGGAAGGATGCTTGCTACTACCACCTGCTTAGGACCCTGGTAATTAATGAAATTAAAAACCCAAGCATACCACTGCAAGACTTGTAGACACAGTAAGTTCATTCTGTAGATCGGACAATAAATAAAAATTAAAAATCTGAAGGTACTCCGGGTTAACACTGACATTGGGACGTCGGTCACCTCAGTCTGCCGTAACCATGGGTGCTGGAAAGCACCCGAAATGTCTGGAATTAAAAATCAAAGAAATAAAACGCGATAAAATCGATAAAAATAGTTGTTAAAAAAACTGCATTTGTGAAAATAAAAACTTCAAATATTTTCAAAACCCCGACTTTTTTTAAAGCAATTCCTTTACCATTTCATTGTTTTAATTGCATATTATCATATCTATATGCTTTTATATGTGGGCACTCATGGCCGAAGTGTCTATGAAGACTGGGCATGCCCCTTTACAATAAACTCGTCAGTGCAGTACCTAAGTTTTGAACGTGTCAGCACCACATTGTAGCTATATAATGGCTTCACCATAAATGGGTCGGCTTGACTAGAAAAAAATCACGACCGTACAAAATAGCAGCGTTTTTTTTTTAGAATTAGAATGACAAACGAGCACACAGTCCACCTGATGGTAAGTGGATACTGTTGCCCATAGACATTTACATTTATCCTCGATTAAGAATCAAAATGCAGTGCGTTGTCACCCCTGGGGACTGCGATGGAATGCCTCGTTTCCAGTAAAAAGGGTTCCTGGTTCTCTACACTCACCATACGAAGAAACACAGCAGCATTAAGCTGCTATATTACGGTGGTGAGAGCGTGATCCTACCCCGGTCAAGTCGACCCATTCGTGAGATAAAATGAATATCATAAGTGGCAAGAACTGGAGAACCATTTTTACTATATTAGTCATGATGCATTCTAATATTGATATCTAAATCACAATTGGAAAGCCATTGATACTCACTTTCATATAGCTATGACCCATCATGTGAAACTCAAATGCCACTGGAATAAAATAATATCGTGTAGTGGCGATGTAAAAACATCTACTAACCTATATCATCCCATGGAGATGACAGAGGGAAATAAATCAGGAGATAGGCAGCAGCGTCTTACTAATAACGACTAAAAAACTGGGGTTGCGAACCCGCTTGCTAAGCGTGGCTACTATGGCAAATCTATGGGGAATATGTTCTGCAGTGGACTTAAATAAGTTGTGACGGTACAGAATAAAATAATTTTGTTTCAAATTTGAGTTTTTATAAATATGTTGTGTTTCCGACATAAAATGAACACAATTGCTTTTTCTGACTTATTAGCGCAATGTATATAATACTATTTTGCTGGTTTCTAGGTCTTAAAATACCTACTTTTGTGAAGAAAAGATAAATAAATAATAAGAAATGGGTTGTATGTCTATTTGCATTTGCTAGAAACTGATATAAACGCGTTGAGTATTTAGCGGATATGTGATAGCAATACATGTTTATAACGATATTAGATATGGATGCAATTAACGCGTTACAAAGTACGAAGCAATGTAATCTTTATTTCTGTAAGTTGTGCGTGCGACAGTACCGATGGTCGGGCGGCACCTGTGTCGGCGGACATGAAAGCGGTGACGCTTTGTGCGCAGGCGCTGCCGGCAAATATTTATTTTAATTTAGTGCCCGCCCGCCGATCCCTTGTTAATCGCTAATGGATCTGCTCCCGCGCGTCCACACACCGTGAACCTCGCGGACCGATTGTTTTGAATTTCCAATTTGGAAAGGCAATTGGAATCCTTGTTTTTTTTTTTCAATCCGATTCGGTGTTTATTTCGCGCATGGTGAATATGGAAAGTCTCAGTAAATTAATGTAATTTTTAAATCAGTAATTATATTTAATTACAAAGCATTACCCGACTTAACAAGGTCAGTAAATAAGAATAGAATATTTTTTTTTTCAATATACGATTACATTTAATACTCATAATCATTGAAAGTAGTTTTTTTACTTTGTCACTGGTTCGAAAAAACCTCTGCCTGGAAATAACCAGCAAGAAACCCAGCGGGACTTTTTTTAAATAATTTTTCCAATATGAATGGTGACAAAATAATTACAAAATTTATTTTAGAAACAGCTTGGAAGCAACCACCTCATTTCCAGGGGTTATTATCAAGTATCAACCATGTATTCATTTATATTATAATAACCCTTTTTATAGAGTTTTTGTTTAATTTAACATTTATACTTGGTAATAGAGGAACCTTATATATTTAATCACCTGGATAAATGTTGGTGAAAAACTAGAATTCGTTTCAAAGAATAGGATATATGGGGATAGGGGGAGGGAACTAGAGCTAATACTAGAATCAAGCTAATGCTAGAATCAATGTTAGTTTAGATATGGGTTCAAAAGTATCGTGATTCTGACGCGCCATTCGAGCTACTGTTAAAATGTTCTAATAAAATCGTGTCCTGAAATTCAGTTTAATTTTATGTAAAATGTAGATTAGTGCCTCCGTTGCCGCTGCAATCTTTGGCGCTGTTGTCGCGTGTTTACATCAATATTGGCCCAAGCTTTTTGTGGTAAAAAGGGCATTAGTGAACCCTTTTGTTGACACACAACTAAGACGGTTTGCGTGTCAACAGCTATTGTAAATATTGGTCCATCGGCGGCTTCTCTGACTAACATAATCGGGTTTAGCGTAAAAAAGCTTTGGGTTTTTTATTATTTTACACTTAAGTCGAGTAAAGTCAAGTAGGTTAACGGATCGACTTCCACGAGGAGTGTCCCTATGTTTTTAGGTAATATTTTTATATTATGTGAGGGTAATATGATCATCCGGTTAATATGGTCACTTTCTTATAACTCAAAAACTACAGCCTTGTTTGCATAGATGGCTTTGTGATACGATGGCTCTTCATCGGTCAATCAAATAATAAAGGGTTAAAAGGGCGCTGCTTTATCGACGCCATTTTGACAGTTGATATCATAGTAAACGTCACTCATGCTTACTCTTGTGTTATCTGTTATTTGGATGCTATAAAGGAGCTCTTGAGCGCTTGCACAATCAGTGTATCCGTTTCATATTTGGGCTCAAGAAATTTGACCGAATATCTCAGTTTCGCAAGCAACTCAATGGCTCCTAATTCGACTTCGAAGGAACACTCGATTGTCATGTCTCCTCTATAACATCTTGCACAACCCTTCCTTTCCTATATACCTCAGAAGCCAATTTTCCTTCACCCATCCTCTGGATGAACCATGCAGATCCATTGTTAAAACTCTTCTTAACTTTCCCGACTATAATTCCGGTTTTTACTCATACTCCTTTTCAGTTCACGCGGTAAGGTTATGGAACTCACTACCGTTTAATATAAGAAATTCCGAAACTTTATTGGTAGGCATATTATGTATATATATATATATATATATATATATATATATATATATATATATATATATAATATGTAATAATAAAGTATCGTATTGACTGTTTTTATGTATTGATTTATTTTTATTTATTATAGTATTATTTAATATAATTTACGTAACATTTCGTATATTATTAATTTATTCATCAGTAGTAATAATGTATGCACTAGGTTTGCCATTTTAATATATTTTCCTTCATGGGTCTACTGGAAGATATTTCAGCAAATCATGGGATAAGTAGAACCTTTGTACGAACTTACTCTAAGATTGTTTCTGTATTTTGTTGTGTGTAGATAAATAAATAAATAAATATCATTTTATTGCCACTTTTAAAAACATGTTTACATATAAACTAGTTATTTAATCTTAATTAAATTTAGGCAAACGGAGGTGACTCAGCTTTTGCTTACATGGAACTAGATCCCATGCGCGCTGGTTTTCAGGCACTCCTTCTTCCCTGAGATGAAATAGGTAAAGGATATATTAAAAACAGATGGGATATTCTAGGAATAGAAGGGAATTAATCGGTAGTACCCGGGGTCGTATGAACATCAGTACCAAACAAACAATTATTAATTGGTTTAATAACTCTTCAGGTCGTAATTTGGACGTTGGCACCGTACATTTTGTACATTTTATATATTTTTTATATATTTTTACGGCACAATATTGTACCAATATATAATATTGTGCCGTAAACAGAGCTCTGTCTACGTATTATGCCCTTGATTGATTTTAAAAACATATTACTTACTGTAAAATATAAATTCTTATTGGTAGCACCTATTTTTATGTCAAAGTGTACGTCACGCAAAGAAAGCTTAAGCCTTCGCTTCTTTGTAAAATCACTTTTAAAGCGGTATCAAGTATACACTTAATGGTAAGTGATCACTGGCAACTGTAACATATATTATATAATATATCACATTTTATAATATATTATACTATCCAATATATATATATATATATATATATATATATATATATATATATATATATATATATATATATATATATATATATATATATTATTAACACAATAAGATCTCTTTGATTTTCAATGGGTTTTATTGTAAAACTTTCGGTGTCTACAGGGTTTGCATCTTTCAACACTACTAACACACAGTACCTATTAGTATAACTTAATAACTTTCTTTTAGTTGTGAACCATTTTTGTTGGTTTTCCTGATTGATCGTTCGTTCGTTCGTTTAGGGACGTCCGCGCAAGAAGCGTGGGTCCACTGCGAAACACCTAAACACCGCAACCAGTCTTCTCCAGGTCTTGATCGGAAAAAAAGATCATTGCAATATATGCAAGAGCAATCCTCTTCGTCATATCGAGCGATGCCTGCCAAATTTTCTTCCTCACCGATTTCTTCGAACAAGGTTTTGGTAACATTCCTTCTTCTCTTTCCTGCAAGAGCTATAGGTTTTTGTTTTTTTGTTTTGACTTGCATTCATGAGGAGAAATCAAATTCAAAGAGGTTCGTTATATATTTGGCTTACATTTTCTTTGGCCACTAATGTAACATCCTTTTGGGGCAGGTGATATAACCCCAATAGGCACTTCTAGAGTATAGGAAGAAGGGCGTTCTTTATTATCAACAGATTTTGATTTGGAGTAGGTAAAATAAGGTCTTGACCAGTGTTTAATGTTGAATTATCACCTTGTTCAGTAGAGTCGGTTGTTTGAACTGTATCGTTTTTTGTAAGGTGTTTTTGTAAAGTTTTATCTCTAAAGAAATTAACAGCTTTGAATAAAGGTATGCTAGTGCGCAATTAGATATTGCTAGTGCACAATGAGCTCATTGAGTTCTTACGGACAAAACGACATACCTATGTCACTTTGTCCATTACCTCTGTATGTCATTTTGTCCTTATAGCGTTATAAAAAATCAAAATTTAACAATAAATTCAAAATTAATATTATTTACGGAAAAAGTTATTCAAATGCATCAATAAATACCTAAGGGGTGTAATAAATGTACAAACAAGGTAAAACTATGAAATATATAATATTAATACAAAAAACTCGCTGCAGTAAAAAAAACTCATAACCTACCAATTTTTGTCGTTGGCTATGACACCCGAACGAAAGACAGGCGCGAGTTCACGTTTTGACAGACAGGTATGAGCTGGTAGAGTCACGTGAGATAGTTGTCTAGGACAGGCTAGAATTTAAAATATGATGCCTGTGTCATTTTGTCCGTGTATGTCATTTTGTACGTACTTCCCCTACATGTAACAAAAAAACAATTTAAAATTTTTCGTGTAGCTTTCTGCCCGTCCGTCTGTCTGTCTGTCTGTTTGTTCTGGCTAATCTCCGAAATAGCTCGACCGATTATGACGAAAATTTCTCTGGTAGATAGCTGATGTTATAGGGAGTAACTTAAGCTACTTATATTTTGGAAAAAAATCCATGAAATCCAATTGTACCAAATAAAATCCACGCGGGCGAATTCCTAAGAAAAATAGTGATTAATACATATTGTAGAGCTTGTCTATTTTTGCTTTAGTCTTTTTTTATTCGGACCTCCGTGCTTGAATCGTAGACATCTAATTTTTCGTCTCATCTCAAGAACATTCGCGAGTTCGGAGCGACGATATTCGAATTCAATCGATACTGCATAATCACCCGCTGCTTTGCCGAAATCCCGTCTTCGCTCCGCCGAATTCCGAACATTTGCAATAAAAAAGTTCTGTGGACTCGAATCACGTTCTGATGCCGTTCTGCGAATTAAAATCACAAAAAGCGAGACAGGGACGGCCACGGCGCCTGTATGAGTGAACGAGCAACAAAATATGCAACATAACATCCACGCCCCTATTGGAATAAAATTCAAAATAAGATTTCAAAGGAAGTAAAAGGAAAAACGACGTCGCGTTGGTTTCTCTAGTTCGTTAGAGCAGGAGCGATATACTTGAGTCAGCTCTCTCTTTTAAGTTACTTGATATGAGTTATGGCGCGTGTGTTTGCCGCGCGAATTAGCCATTTGGCGTGAATGTATGGGGCGACGCCCGTCAACGACGCACTGCGTTCGAAAACGTGCAAATGCAATTGAATGAGCTTCGCACCGTTAATTATATTACATAAATCTTATTAGAGGTTTGAAATATTTTAAAATCCTCATAATACTTATATTATTTGTAATAATAACTCAGGTTTTCTATTAATATATATTAGTGTAAAAATTAAAGTTTCACTAAATACAATAATTAAAGAACTAAATTTTTACATGCAAAAGGCTGCATTAAACGTGTGATTATTAGAATTTTAGGTATTCAGAATTTGTTGAAAATTTGATCCTTATCATATTTTTTAAATGCAGCGACATCTATGAGTGAATAGCTTTAAACTTTCATTCTTTAAGTTATATTGTTAAATTTGTGTTTGTTGTTGTTATTGTGAGTGGATATATAGAAATAGTGCAAATTAATGAATAAATAGAATATTATATTGTATACCTTTTTATACAGATACAGAGATTGATATATCAAAGATAAATTAAAATACTTAGGTGTCTGAATCAGTAGGTACTATCTACAATTTCAATAAAATAATACTTCATGCAATCCATTAATACTTCAATAATATTTTAATGTTAATAATCAAGACATAAAAAACTTCTCCAACAATAGTTTCTTACCAAGTTTAAAATTACTTTTTTTATAGAATAAGTGTGGCAAACGAGCACACAGTCCACCTGATGGTAAGTGGATGCTGTGGCCCATAGACATCTACATTTATCCTCGATTAAAAACCAAAGTGCAGATACGTTGTCACCATTGAGGACTAAGATGGAATGCCTCATTCCCAATAAAAAGGGTTTCGGGTTCTCTACATTCACCATACGAAACACCGCAGCTTTGAGCTGCTATACCCCGGTCGTCGAGCCGACCCATTCGAGCTACAACCATAATATAGCTGCAGCGTGACTCTACCACGTAATTAAAGATATACTTTAACACCATGAACAATATAAACGACGGCTAATATCTCAATTTAATTTAGAAAAAAACCTGAACAATTTCTTTATTACCTGTGACCGTGTCGAAGCAATTTTGTAGTGCCGACCCGTGGCGCCATCTACTGACAATTACACGCACTTGAACTTTCTGAATAGAGATTAAAACCGACGCTATTAATTCATCTCGTGGTCATCGATTGATGAGCTTTCAACACTTAATGTCATAATTACGTTTTTCGTGTGAGAGTTTTTAATGCATTTGGAATAACTACAACGTTTTGATTTTGAAGTATAAAATCATTGAAAATCTGTGCATCTAGTTAGGGATATTCATGTTACGTAATATGTTCTTAATAAACAAAAACTTTCTATTCATAAGGCCGTGTGGTGGCATTGTTAGAGGATACATCATCATCATGCCATGGATACATCATCATGCCATTTCATCCCGTGGGTGTCATAAAAGGCGACTTTGTGAAATGGCAGAAATATCTCACGACTTCCGATAGATGGCGGTAGGTATAATCATATAATTTACAACAGAAACAGATGTAAAATTACCAGACCGGCGACAGGCAGAAGCGTCAACGATGCAAGATGTTTGTCTCTGCGTTCGTCAGTCCGCTAGCGAAGCGTGACGATTAAGGATTACCTACCTACAACGGGAGATTTTTACTGTAAGACTATAGTTACTTATTTACTGTACTGGTAAGTAGTACTTACTGTACAGTACTGTACTAATACTGTGTTTTGTTACTGGTAGGAAGCTACTATTATTACAGACTGAGAAGCAAATTATCTAATATAACTAATAATATAAAGAATAATAATAACCTTACTCCCTAATCGTGATAAAACATCTACAGCTATGTCCATAGGCTGAAGTAGCTACTTGCCCTCATATGACATGTTTTCTCGTTTGTTAAACTAATATTATACTTTTAAAAAGATTAAGATTACCTTACAATAACAGGCGAGCAGTTACAATTTACGTCTTCTTATCTATCTGTCAGTACGTAGGTAATCCTGCACGATGCGTCCGAAGCAATTATTATTAATCGACATGTGAAATCATCGATATGTCGGACCACCGTGCGGCCGATTTACATTTTAATTTGTTGTCAAGCCGTAAAATAAAGAAATTCGACGGACGGATAAAAGTTCCACAGTTAAAGCCGACGCGATACAACTATAATTTCATTTTAATGTTATGACCCACGGATTGCTCTCGTCTCAGTCGCGCCGCTTCGTTAGATTAAATACTAAATACAAAAATAGGTTTGTATGAAGTTGTTTAGTACTCTATGATTGTGTAATTAGTGTGTCAAAACAGAGTTGTTATAAAAGGATTGGGTTCTGTGCGGCGACCAAGGAGGTTATCTACACTAATATTATAAAGAGGAAAGATTTGTTTGTTTGTTTGTTTGAATTGAATAGGCTTTTAAAATACAGAACCGATTTGAAAAATTCTTTCACCATTAAAATCCTACATTAATCCTGATGAACATAGGCGATAGAACGCCTTCAAGAAATTTAGGTATCCGTATGAAAACTTCGTTAATGTAACCCAAGGTGTGAAAAAAATACCAAAAAAAACCTTATATCGCGCACGCTGCGGAAACCATTGACAATAGAGCAAAGTGATGTGCTACAGTTTTATGGAGAACATCGATATCTACATAAAAGTCTGCAATACAATACGTCTAACTATTATAGTTATCTAACAATAACTACTTTTCCATGTTAAAATATTCAATAGTAACGTCGAAAATCCTTATATCGCATACACTGCCAGCACCATGCGATGCGGGTGTCACTGGGGTGTGGGAGGGGAGTCTATGTTAAAAAATAAATTGCCGCGCGGCCCACTGATATACGCGGGTGAAACCGCGGGGTACAGCTAGTAAATATATAACCTCCTTGGCGGCGACTCAATGCACAGATTATATTCGTCCATTTCTTTTTTTTAATACCTATATGTCTATTTCTACTTATATAATAATCAGGTAATAGTCTACACTAATAATATTATAAAGAGGAAAGATTTGTTTGTTTGTTTGTTTGAATTGAATAGGCTCTTAAACTACTGAACCGATTTGAAAAATTCTTTCACCATTAGAATCCTACATTATTCCTGATGAACATAGGCGATAGAACGTTTTCAAAAAAATTTGGGATCCGTATGAAAACTTCGTTAATGTAACCCAAGGTGTGAAAAAAATACCAAAAAAAAACCTTATATCGCGTACGCTGCGGAAACTATTGACAATAGAGCAAAGCGATGTGCTACAGTTTTATGGAGGACATCGATATCTACATAAAAGTCTGCAATACCATATGTCTAACTATTATAGTTATCTCACAATAACTATTTTCCATGTTAAAATATTCAATAGTACCTAACGTCGAAAAATCCTTATATCGCATACACTGCCAGCACCATGCGATGCGGGTGTCACTGGGGTGTGGGAGGGGAGTCTATGTCAAAAAATAAATTGCCGCGCGGCCCACTGATATACGCGGGTGAAACCGCGGGGTACAGCTAGTGTTATTATAAATTTATGCTAAGTAATTTTAATTCTAATATTCAGTAGCTTACCTATGTTAAAAAGTTCAAAATATATTTTTAAAATGGGTTCTTTATTAATCTTAATATTATATGTGTAATATTAAACGAGCAATTATTGTATGTATATATATATACATATATATAATCGGAAACGGCTCCAATGATTTTCATAAAATTTAGTGTCCAGGGAGTTTCGGGGGCAATAAATCGATCTATGTCGTTTTATCCGTGTTTTCAGTCAATAAAAAACTGCTACACTATCGTTAGAATAAGAAGGTAAATTTTGACAGATTATCAATGATTATAAATAGCTTAATTGGTATAATGGGCGGTCACAAAATCGCAATACCCTGGTTAGAGTCCTGTCTTCAGACCGACTTTTTTTCATTTTTTTTCCAAGTTTTTTTTTTGAGAAAATCTATTATTTGAAGCCCTTTTTTAAAAACACGAAAATTTAAATTAAACTAATTGCATTCATGATTTTTTATTTAAATAACCAGTTCCGTTTTTTCTGTTATGTCGCTAAGATCAAAAAATATTATTTATATTTCATCAGTATGTAATTTGTATCTAAATATAATTTCCAAAACACACGAATTAAAAAAAACCGAGCGAAAAATACCGAGCAAAGCTCGGTCAACCAGGTACTATTATTTTGAAGAAAATAAGTAAATTAGGTTCTCTTTCACTGAAAAGCTTTATTAAATGTCTTATTAACGTAAATTTTTAAGTTAGGCAGTATATAATACCTGATATATTTCTCCAGCTACTTCTTTGGATTCTATTAAGTCTACTATTAGAAATTGCCTTTCTGTGAATGAGCTCGTCCATCATCCAAGTTGTATCACCTGGCAGACGAACTGGTGAGCAGAGAACCGCGAAACTCCTGCATTGATGGGAATCCTGTCATTTTATTTTAAATTTGAAGTTACTAACGAACTTGCAGGCCACCTACTGGTACCTGGCTACTGTAGTCCATGGACATCTGAAACTTTAAACAAAATTTTTTTACAAAGTAGATGGGCAGCAGAGTCTTTCTAATAACGACTAAAAAAAAAAAGCTCCGGGTTCCCGCTTGCCAAGCGTGCCATCAATGGCTAATATCCCCTCTATGAAACAATTTATGGTGGAGGCCTATGTCAAGCAGTGAACTTTAATAGGCTGTAACGGTAACAGTAACGGTAACGGTAAATGATTTTATCACCCCCAATGGATTATACCACCATGTATCGAAAGTTATAATATTTTTTCTGGCATTTCCCACTGTCGCCTCTTAAGGGTAGTAAGTCAGCTCAAATTCTTATTTCGACCCCACTTCCCCGCGCGTCGTATGCTATGTACCGACATGTTTGTAATCACTAATACTGTAAGTAGATAGGTCGTTAGACACTTATTTCATTAGTTTTACTTATCATAGTTATACCTGTTTCTTAACGCCAAGCCAGTCGCTTCTTATTTTTATTACGGTTATTTCCCATTTTAATTTTACGTCGTCCTGTTGCGTAATGTATATTCTGATCGTAAGCGACACAACCTCCGCCTTCAAAGGCCGAAGCGAAGTGACCAGAAGTGACCGTGCCGTGCGGCAGGAATCACGCGTCAAGAGGCCGATAGTTTAGGTAATTTCTTTTTACAGTGAAAATAATGGTATTTAAAAAAAGTAAATAACATAAGCACTGCTTTATAGTTAGTTCAGTTAGTATGCAAAGTTTCATGATCTTATTTAAAGTATTTTATGAATAACAGCGGTTTATTGTTTATTTTGGAGGTAATTTTGGATTTTTTTCTATCGAGAAAATTTTACGGAATCGTGTTTTCGTCTAACATAATCCTTAACATTAATCCTCAACTTTACCATACATTCATTTCAAAATTAATGCAGCAATAGTTTCGGCATAACGGAGGATCTTGCTAAGCCATTTGAGGTTATATTTCCCCTTAAGACTCTTACGGGTTGCCTTCAGCTGGTAGCACAAGCATTAAACATTAGGTTATTTATTTATTTGGTTCACCAACAAATGCTACACTCATATGGCAATTTCTAAAACACTAATAAAATTAAGTGCACATTTAATAATAGGTACACACCACATGCTAAGTGTTCACGGCACATCTTACATGTGTTATAGTACCTATTCTATGGGCTAGACATTAAATTACATTAATAAATCAAAGAACTTTAAAGCTAATAGAATGAAAATATTTTTTATAGAATATGGGTGGCAAACGAGCACACAGTCCACCTGATGATGAGTGGGTGCTGTAGCTCACAAACCTTTGCATTTATCCTCCATTTTTTACCAGAAATGGGCATATACATAAAAAACTTGGAGGTTAAACAAATATAGAAAGAAAATAATAATATGTTAAACTTAAACTAAGCTACTTAGCAAGTAAAAACACAGTCTAAACCTAATTGGTAACTCTAAAATGGTAATAAATTCTCGGCAAACGACGTTATCAACCCAGCATTTTACACTGATTTTCAGTGCCAACCCCCGAGATATCTTCATTGCTACTACTAAAAAAGCGGATCACAAAAAAAACTAAGCATTTGAATTTCGCCCAATTAATTTCTAACCAAAAATTACTTAATAATAAAAAGAATTAAAAAATGTTTTTATGTCATTATTTAATGACAGCATTCAGTCCGTCATTGAATTTACGATTCTCATATCGTGATGCAGAGCCCGTGCACTCAAAATACCAAATTTAATTGTTTTATGGGAATAAACCAACGCGAATTGCAATCCGCGACATTAAATCGGGATCCCGGCGGAAGTTGGCGTCATCAAGTCATTTAATCAAATTAAAAGCAATTTTAGCTAATCGCACGAGCGGCAAGATTCGTGCGGGGCGATGCAATTAGTTAATAAAGTTTATTTGTTTTATTACACTGAATATTTACGCTCCTTTGCCCGCCTGTGTGCAGCGCAATGCTCAGTTAAGATAAGAAACAACTATGATGCTACAGTTAGTCGTAGTTTTCAACGTGGTTCACGCTGCAGCTATTTTATGATTTTAGCACAAATCCGGGGTATCACACTCTCACAGAATATCAGCGAAAAATAGCAGATTAATGCTGCTGTGTTTCGTATGGTTAGTGTAGAGAACCGGATACTCTTTTTACTGGAAAGAAGGCATTCTATCTTAATTCTCAGGGATTTTAACCGAGGATAAAGTTAGATGTCAATGGGCCCTAACATCCACTTACCATCAGGTAAACTATGTGCTCGTTTGTCACATTCTATTTAAAAAAAATTGGTCGGACACTTTTTTTTAAAACTGACGTGAAAAATAAACTTACAGCCTACCATACGGAACTGGATACAGCACTTCATGGACCCCTGCAACCAACTCCAAACTAAAACATGACGAAAGAAACCAATGACACCTAGAGGACTAATATGAAATGCCACAGAGCCCTAAATATACTAACTTTCTATCTACCCTTTAGAACAAAGCGGTGCACGTACTGCTATGAAACGGCGGTAAAATAAATTGAGCAATAATTTTTTTTTTGTTAATTATACTAAAACTATTTCATGATGTGTCATGTAAGTCCAAAACTGAAGAAAGAGCTCTTTAAAATAGTGCTTTCATTTAATCTGAAGCTTCTGTACATAAGTGCCCCTTTACATATTTAATTTGGCTATTCCCGATGTCTTATATAAAGTATATAAAGTACTATATTCTATATTCTATTTATCTACATTTTATTTTATCTTATATGTTTATCACTTAAACTTATTAAGTAAACATAAAATCATCCAGGCTGGCAATCATTGACTGGTAGAGAATACCGTAAGACTCTAAGTTCTTCCTTTATATTCCTGATAGGATATATTAGGAATCCTTCCCTATAAAGTGCTTAAGAAATATAAAATAAATTGAGAGTTAGGGTACTTAATATTTGAACATGTATGTGCTTGGATTGCACCAACCTTTGTTTCTCATGTCTTATTTACACCACCAGAGCAAACGTGCAGCGGTCTATTCATTTAAAATAACCAGCAGCCGCTTTGAATATTGATATATGAAGCGCACACTGCCCACTTGAAGGTCGGCGAGGAATTCTAATGGCGGTTTTGCATACAAACAGATTATTTTTACAATACAAAACGCAGCGGCGGTAACAATGGACGCACATATCTAGATTACGTCCATATGCGTTCGTAATTTTAATAAATTGACGCTTATCTTCATTAGTTTGCAAGTATTGACGTTTCATCTTACATACCTACATACGATATTTACGTGGTAGAGCCACGGTGCATCCATATTAAGGCTGCAGCGCGTATAAGTCGGCTCGACCGCGGAAGGACTACGCTGTCAAGGTTCCAGTGTAATATAGCAGCAGCATTATACTGCTGTGTTTTGTATGGTGAATAAAAACAACTTGTAATAAGACGTTCTTTCTTAGGCAGGATTTACATTTTGAGAAGTGACTAAGCACTTGTCATTTGTCAGTAGCACTTGCCACTTGCACTTGTCACTTCTCAAAATGTAAACCGGGCCTTAGTTTGCAATGGTGCTAATGCAACTGCGTTTTGACTTGTAGCCAAAGAATGATAGTAAATAGTAGGTACCTAGGTATATATTTATGGGCCACAACATCCACTTACCTACCATTAAGAGTGCTGTGCGTTTGTTCGTCATCCTAACTTCTATAAAAATAACTACTATGTCATTTTCCTTAGTTAAATTTTACCACAGTAACAACGTATAAGCCATTTTTTCAAACATGTTAGAAAATTGAGACAGTCACAATCCAATATACATTTCGCTCAGCTTTTTATACTATGAAGTAAAGTAAGAAAGAGATCCAATGTGCTGTCCGATTATATGTTGACGGATTTTACATGTCTTTAAAATATTTATAATTTTTCAGTTACCAGGTTTCCACGATTCCTTTCCTTCACCGCAGAGCACATGGTAAATCAACCACGAATATTGCAATCAACAATTCTATTGGAGCTGGTAGTTTATACGCGTATTACGAAATTGAAAAGTGAACTCTTCTGGTCTGAGTTATTGTTTTTGTAGGTAAGTGTACTTACATGGATTTTGCAGGATCAGAACTCGCATAATTTCTTAAAACCAAACAAATGGTTCGATGGATGAAAGTTTATCAGAACCGTGTTTTGTGACGTTTCTTAGGAGAGGTATTTTTATTGTATTCAGCACCGCACTTATAAAGAGCTGTAAAGATAATGAATTAAATTACTGGCGCTGCGAAGAGATGTTGCATCTTTTTCTTTCGCTTTTACCACGAGGAGTGCTCTGAGGAATTGTTCGGATTAATCCCAGCCACCAAATTTCATGAACGCACTACGCGGCAAACCTCCCCTGTCCACCACCGTACGTTTCACTAAGAGTTTTCTTCCGCGTACAACCCTTCTGAGGAATCGTTTACCACCAGCGATTTTCCGGACCGATACGACTTAGGGACCTTCGAGAAAAGAGCTTACTCCTTTCTAAAAGGCCGGTAACGCACCTGCGATTCCCCTGGTGTTGCAGTTGTTCATGGGCGGCGGTAGTCATTTAACATTAGGTGAGCCGTATGCTCAATTGCCCCCTCTCATTTAAAAAAAATTAACAAATGGTGACTGACTTAACTTTGTTTAAATAATTTATAATAATAATGGCAACCTGACTTAATTTCACGAAATGGTTGGTTACTGCAGTCTATAGAGAAACAATTCTTACATCATCATAATCTTATAAGGGGAAACTAGCAATATGCCGGCAGTGATATCAGGATTCTACAACAACGCTATTTACCGGGTCCAACAATGCCTATAACCTTCGTGGAAGTGCAAGCAATATGTTGACCAAGTTTTACCGCAATCTGATGAACGGTATGGGTGCGTATAAAATACGAATTAACAATTTTTTTTTTTTGTATTAAGAAAGCAGGCGTATGTTGGTCTTTTGGTTCATCGAGTCAAAAGTCATCCATGGGACATTATATTATTCATATTATATTGGTCATATTCGGAAAAGATGTCATTTTGAATCGTGAATACTTGACTCAGCAGAGATAATATTATTTCTCCTATAAATACATTTTCTGAAACTATAAACGGAACCCTCGTAACATTATAAATAAGTAATCACAAAAAAACTATGTCGTCTATCGAGGGAGACGACTCAAATTGAATGAGTAATATCATAATTTGGGTGACGGAGCAGGGTCACAGCAACGTGTTATTACGCGCAAACTGTTTCGGTTACGCGCGCCTCGTTGAGTAATATTTTAGCGCGTAATGAGTAGTTATGATTTTTTTAAATGGAACTCAACAACGGATATACTTTTTTATTGGCTTGTAAGATTTCTTGACTAACATTATAAATTCGTTTCGGTGCTATTATTCGTTAATATTTTTTTAAGTATTTATATGCATTTTCAGTGACACAAAGACTTTATCGACACAATTATAAAAACTAGGCTCCGAAGTGGATTCAAAACCAAGAACGTGACGCAGTAGCGTGGTACTTTGCCCACTACTAGGAAAGCGTTCATCATATATACTATCTATTTAAATTCCTATAATCTAAGATAAGTACCTACTTGACTTAAATATCATTAAAAACACGGGCAGCTATAACACGTCCATTGCGAAACTTTTACAAGCTAGCGAAATTTTGTTTTCTTTAGAAATTGTATGTAATTGACGAATTATATGTTTTTACGAATTATGTGTAGATAAAAAACCTTTAAAAGACGTCATAGATAAATGTAATCAAATAATCTTATTTGGTATATTTAAATAAATTTAAAACTAGTTTTGGCTGAAAAAAGAAAATGGACAATGTTTTGGGATATTACGAAAAGAGAGAGATTTAAATTAATATAATATTATGTACTAATTTATTACCTTTTTTATTAGATAATATGTCTAATGAAATTAGTAATTAATGAGATTAGCTTGCTAGAATAAATTCCTAACATATATAGAGACTACTTATTGACAACTGTTCACATTAAAGGTGCATATAAAGAGGAAAAATATGAGGTACAGTTATCCGCAATTACGGTCGCAAGTAGGGATTGATTTCCTTTAACTACCACCTTTGCAAAAGATCGTGATCAGTTCATGTATCATTCAACGATGAATACAATAATGACCCTTAATGACACGTGGGGTGAGAACTGTAGCAAGAAAACTATGTGACCTATTATACTTCCTTGTGGAACTATCTTCATTATTAATGGGCGAGTTTTTTGCCGATACTTTTTTCGAACAATAATCAAACGGTTATTATTTTAACATTGCTTTCCTTCGTTGTAGTTTAATAAATTCCCTGCTAAAGGTAGGTCTCCCCCATAAATTGCCTCATAGGGGGTTTACCATAGTTTTCACAGGCCCACGGGATGACTCGAGGTTACCGCCACTTCACAGTTACTTTCCTTGGTATTATAATTTGCTATTGATACTACTATGTTATGGTAAGTTGCTGTTGCGGCCCATAGACATCTAAATCTATCCTCGATTGGGAATCAATATGCATATGCCTTGTCAGTTCTGACTTCTGAGGATTAAGGTGGAATGCATCGTTTCCGGTAAAAAGAGTCTCCCGTTATCTACGTTCATCATACGAAAGCTAATAGCATTAAGCTGCTATTTCACGCTGGTATTCCTTGAGACCGTGGTCCTACTGCACATGAAAACACAATACGCTATAATCTGATTTTATTACGTACGTCTTACTGCAGCAGCATCATGGGTTATGCCGCTGCTATATACGCTATTCTTACGTGATAGACATTGCAGCTTATGGATTTCTTAAATAAGATTGCAGTGCCATCGAACTTATAGTCAACCTGATGAAAAATTACTACTGCGGTCGGTGTACATTGACGCAGCTAACTTCAAGCAACGAAGGCTACATGAGTTGTCACCTCTGAGGCTGTAAATGGACTGCGTCTGTATGCTCTTCAGAACGGAATAGCTGTGCAAGCACTGCTTTTTGGCGCGACAAAGGGTAGTTTATGTAAAAAGGCGATAGTTTATTAATGGTTGTTCATTGGTAGTTTAGGTAAGAGGGTGATAGCTACCCGGATGGACACCTAGTAATTCTACCATCTGGTTATACTTACTTTAAGATATACTACATCATATTTATATCAAAAACAAACACCTTTACGATGTATAATTACAATAAGATTGAAACTTACCTAATAATGCAAAATGAGAATAACCAATTCTGAAAAAAATGCTCGCATGCTAAAATAAAAATATATGACGCTATAAATACTGCAAGCATAGTTAGTAGAAAGGAACTAAAAGTTTTAAATAGTCCATTCAAAGCGCGTACGAGTGGCACGTGAGCAGGGGTCGGTCTAGAAAGTACATAGATCAAATAGAAGACGCACTTGAAGATTACGTACCCATTTGTGAGAGATTGACGGTTGTGGAGTAGCAGGTAACCAATGAGGGGCTCTACGAATCTTTCAGATGCTGTTTGGTTGAAATATAAATCGAATATAAAAGACGAACAAATATATTTAGAAAAGTAATGTTGTCAATGATAATGCGTATAAAATGTGAAGTCAAGGGCTGTCACTACGTTCTACTTCTAGGCACAAGCGTTTTCTCAGTGTGGGGGCTATAAAGCATTAAAGACTAAAAAGAGTTTATAGCGCGAGTCTACTTGTAATTGGCAGACTTCACTCTAATTCAAAATGTTTCCAATTATTTGAATATGAAGGTTATTTTACATGATAGCTTCAAATAATGGTAAAGCAGTATCTACTTATAATTATTGGTAACAATTTGAGTAGTGCCGATGATTTAAGTATGAGGATCCTTTGAATTGAGAATTTAGGGTAAGCGCGGTCTCAAAAAAATAATAATCACTGCATTATGATTCCTCATGTTGTCATGCGAACTCTACACATTTATAATAATACTAGTTTTTACATATTTTATGGCGTATATTAACTTTGTTTCCCCCACCCCCGTGACCATAAAGTGCTCGAAACATCGGGAATATGAAAATAAGTTAATAAACTTGATTAAATCCTTAAAAACTAGTGTTATTTAAATCGGTGCATTGCATAATATGTAGTTGATAGTATGATTAGTTTTCCCTTAAGGTTCTTATATACCTAATATATACCTAAATAACCAATTTAAAGAAGTTGTAACTCAAAATTTATAAAGATACGAGTACGAAGCTGTTACAATACATTCTTTCAAACGAAAATCCCTGCGCCTAAAAGTAAACGGTTTACATACTTTTCACTTTTTATTCAGTTACTTTACCTTATTTATCGTTATTGCTCCTTTTGTTGAAAAATTGAAACTAAATTAATGGATAATTTGTTTTTATTTTTACCTTACCAAAAATCGTATACATATAGCCAGTATTTAAAATGATTTTTCCAGTTGTTTTATACGTAGGTCTCCTTGACAATCTTTTGTCGGATACAGACATGCATTTTTCAGATCACAAAATAATAAACAAGCCGCAAAGCTCGGTACTTCTGATGAATTGCAACTATTGTGTGCTGGCGATTCGACGAATTGCGACCAATTACGATTGCTCCCAATGAGTTGCGAACTGCATTGCATCACTAGCGGAATTGTTTACAATAAAATGTACTAATAAGAAGCGATGGCCGGCAAATAGAAGTGCGCGATAAAATAACACTGGAAAATTATTATGAAAAATTAAGATGTTTAATAGTAGCGGTATAATATAAATAATAGTCTTTTTACTACAGCAAAAAGTTAATTGGAATATCAGATCTATATATGAAAAATTTAGCTTTTATTTATATCAAATTATCGATAAAGGTATATTGACCCGTGGGTGTCGCAATAGCTATACATGGTAGAGCCACGCTGCGGCTATTATGGTTGTAGTACGAATGGGCTCGACCGGGGAAGGACCACGCTCTCACAATATACCAGCGTAAAATAGCAGCTTAATACTGCTATGTTTCGTATGGTGAGTTTAGAGATCCGGAGACCCTTTTTTACTGGAAACGAGACATTCCATCTTAGTCCTCATGGGTGACAACGCATCTGCGTTTTAATTCTTAATCGAGGATAAATGTAGATGTCTATAGGCCACAGCATCCACATACCATCAGGTGGACTGTGTGCTCGTTTGTCACCCTTACTCTATAAAAGAAGACTACAGGGGAAAACAAACCAGGATATGGGCAGCATCGTCTTCGTAGTGACAACTAAAGATAAAGGACTGCGCATGCCCCCCTGTCCGGTGTGGCAACTAAGGCAAATATCGCCCTCTGAGGCAATCTTTGGGTGAGGTCTACAATGACAGTATATTGAGTTATACATAATTTACGTTTACCGATGTTTCTTACTATTTATGCGTTAAAATGCCAATTTTCGTCATGATACATTACCTACATAGATAATCATAAAATAAAATTAAGTTGAACTCAATCTTTTAAATGTCATTATATTATTATACTTTCAATTAGGATTAAGTCTTTTTTGACATAAGTGGTTAGTACGCAGGTGTAAACTTTCAGTCAATGATAATGATAATGAGGATTTAAATCCACCCCAAATCCAATTTTTTCATTATAATTGAGCTTTTGAGTCAAAAATTTGGAAGCGCAGTACTTTTAATTACCTCTCGACAATTTGAAGCCCAACGATCAAGTTCCTAAGCTGTCTAAAGTGTGTCACGCAGACGATCCTGAACTCGATGCACAAGTACCAGCCGAGGTTTCACCTGGTGCGCGCCAACGACATCCTGAAGCTGCCCTACTCCACCTTCAGGACGTACGTCTTCAAAGAGACGGAGTTCATCGCTGTCACAGCGTATCAGAACGAAAAGGTAACTAACTCTGTTCGCATTATACTTTTAAGGATTATTTAATAAAAGTTACATTAGCAATCGAGCACACAGCCCACTTTATGGTAAGTATGGTAAATGGATGCTATAGCATTCACTTACCATGAGCCATAGCCCATCGACTTATGTACATTCAGTTCTCGATTCGGAATAAAAATGTAGATGCATTCTCATTTCTAAAAAATAAGATAGAACTTCCCGTTACAAGTAAATACAGTCTCATGTTCTCGACTGTACGAAAACATCATAAATATGATATTTTTGGCTGATATTTTTGCAAGCATTCTGCCCTCATTAAACCCACGTATTAGTGCTGCAGCTACGTCGTAACTACAGTGCAGCTCCATCTAGTAAAACATATTAGTAATTCATTTCATTAGTACATTTTCCGTTTTACTGTTTCTGACGTCAGATAGATTAGTATAGATCTCTAAGAAATATTTACAAAAAGATGACGACGCTCTGTTGAAGAACTTTGAATTCGAGAATAATTACAAATCTTCTTGTATTCGGACTTGACGACATTAAACTTTACAAACAAATCTGTTTCCAAAAATAATTTAGAACTATGGATTTTTGTACCTATTTGCCCAAGATCCTAATTCTAGATGTTACAGGAGTTCCTGGGTGATGAATACATTTATTTTAATGAAAATCTTGCTTTTATTGTATTTGCATAAAATTCAAGAAATTTTAAGGCGAAATAAAATTTTTGCATTGAGAAAATAAGGCAAAAGGACTGATGTGTAACGTAATATTATATGATGAAGTATTGAATCGTTATGACCGATTGTGTGCTCAACTGTTCTAATTTCAAATTTTTGATAGACCTGGGCTATTTGTCACTGTTGCGTTTCTATTTACGGTAGAACAAGTAGAAAAGAAAAAGAAAGAAAAAAAAAGTAGAAAAAGTAAATCGAGTCGATCGTACCCGTCGGCAGATTGTACAGAAGACCAAAAAGTACCTAGGTACAGTCTATTGTGGTGTTTCAGTCTCTTCACTGGCGTCAGATTGAATGTTAGTTTATGGTAGTACATAGGAGTTTGTATAGTAAGGATGATGATACGATGTTAAAACAAGCACATAATCAGACAATGGAACCGATAGATTTGCAAAGAGGACTCCTAAATAGGTCAAATTGATACAGGCCTGACAATGGACTGTGAGATAAATGATGACTTTCATAATCAAACGAACGATCCCTTAAATACTTTATAAAGGCGACAGTTTTCTAATTCAATCTTTTTTTCAGATAACACAATTGAAGATAGACAACAACCCGTTCGCCAAAGGCTTCCGGGATACAGGCGCCGGCAAAAGGGAGAAGAAGTAAGTATCCAACCTTTGGCACATTCTGAATTACTTGTACTAAATAGATTGTGGTCACGCTATCGTCAATAGAGCAGTTTTAATTTTAATCTAGGCCACACGAACAGCGTTCATAAATATATTTCATTAAAATGTCGCATCTAAGTGAAACTCCAATTGAGTTTAAATATTCAAAATTATTTAGTGACGACTAGCCATCCATCCCGGATTTTCACGAATGATTTCTGGATCTCGCCAACAGCGCCAGTTATCGGATTCAAATGTAAATTTAAACTATCTAAGGACCATTTAAACACACACAAAAATTTCATCAAATTCGGTCGAGCTATTTTTGAGTTTTAGCGAGATAATGGACATCAATTAATTTTAATACAGAGATTATATTTCCGAACGGTTAAATTATCGAGATTTGTCAAATATCCAAATATATAAGCGAATCCGGCAATCAGCTGCACCTGGTAAATTATTTGAATTAGATAACATTCTTGACTAAAAGGCGAAAGATTAACGACAACACAAACGGAGCAAAGCTTAAAGCGAAGTGAGCGGCTAACAAAATTAGCTCGCTATCTGTGAATCTCCCCAAATTAATTAGGACACGAGCGCCAACGTTCCAAATGCACCCGCCTAAAGTAGGGATACCTATAGCAAAGTTTCCTGAATTTCTCTTTCATTCGATTTATCGATTTAGCGTCCTAAAATTTTATATCGGATTTCTGATTGTTTTATCAATAAATCGCGATGTTACATTTCAATTCACCTAATGTAAAGAAACAAACAAAACATTTCAAAAGCATTCGATAAAGGTCCTAAATGCACAATGATGAATAACAGAATGGTTTTTCATCTGCATTTATATTTTCGTAAACACTCTTAATAATATTACTTAAATCTAAAAAGAACTATATAAAGGTTTACACAGATACGTGCAAACATTGTGAGCAACTCTGTACGTTGTATAATAAAAATATAGTATGTATGTTGAAGACATTTTTTTTTAATTTGACGTTAATTTGCTGTTGTGTAGAGTAGCGAATGACGTTAATTTGCTGTTGTGTATAGTAGCGAACTGTCATCTATATAAAATATCAAACAGTTAAAAAAATATAAACCAGTTATTACTTACCATTTTTTTTTTTATAGGATAGGGTGACAAACGAGCACACAGTCCACCTGATGGTAAGTGGTTACTGTGGCCCATAGACATCTACATCTATCCTCGATTACGAATCAAAATGCAGATACGTTGTCACCCGTGAGGACTAAGATGGAATGCCTCGTTTCCAGTAAAAAGGGTCTCCGGTTCTCTACACTCACCATACGAATTACAGCAGCATTAAGCTACTATTTCACGCTGGTATTCTGTGAGTTTTGGTGAGTTATCGCCTATACCGAAGCCTTTAAAGAGTTAAAATGTTATATTAGCCATATATTAGCACTGTTATTATAGTATCCTTGTTTGACGAAAAATAAATTTTATAAACGTGAAAACTTACTATATATAGTCTGTCTTGTATCTGTTCAAGCTATGAACATTATTTTTTGTGATTTTGTTCCCATAAACGAATCCCCGATTTTATAATTATGTTAATCAACTTGGGGGCCGAATAAATACAGGTTGTATTTGTAAATGCATAAAAGTAAAAAAGTAGAGTTACAGCCTATATACGCCCCACTGCTGGGCACAGGCCTCCCCTCATTTCTGAGAGGGTTTCGGGGCAAGGAAGTGTCCGCCGCGCTGCCCCAATAAGTGTTGGCGAACTTCACATGTCTTCCAAATGTTTTTTCTTATTCCTCAGACATGCAGGTTTCCTCACGATGTTTTCCTTCACCGCCGAGCACGTGGCAAATCAACACCTAAAATTGCAATTAACAATTTCATTGTTGCCGGCGGGGATCGAACCCGGGTTAACCATCTGAGTCACCACGGCAAAGCATGGCTAAGTATATTACAGAACGGATGTCAATTATTTGAAAGCTTGTTGCACCTTTAAAATTGGAACAATAATTATCCCAAATCTATGACATAGAATTGTTAACCCTAACCGACACCCAACACGACGCAACGCTGTTGAAAATTCAAATTAAGCCAATCCGGCGCCTCCTTATTCGTGTTCCGCTCAAACATAGCGAGGCACTGCTCAAAATGGTGGAGTCATTCGACTTGGCGCTTTTTTTCCTGGCGTCTTTAGCGTGCAAGGGAGAAAATTGGATTTCCGCGATAATATCGACTTTGGTTTTTTCTGGCGCGTAATTTGCTCACGCTCCGCGGGGGACACTCGTGGTTCTAATGTCTAACTCGAATAAAAACGCAATTAGTCTATGCGTTATAAATAGTCTGAAAACTAAAAGAAATTTATAAAAGATTTTCAGGGATTTTACCCTCTTTGAACTACAAGGTCTTCGTCCTTAAGAAATGTAATTATACTTACTTTTTTAATTAGAAATATTTAATCATCTTATCACTACAAGAATATCAAAAAAGCCCATCCCAAAAGTTATTTCCACTGATTTATACTTGTGTCGAAGATATTTTAAAGGGAATTAGTTAATTTGGAAAAAATACACTCTTACAATAAATACGGATAGAGGGTATTCTTAATTTTATAAAAGATAATAGTGTATTGAGCCGCTGCGCGCCGTAGCTCCGGGGTTAAGCGCTCGTAATTTCATAGTACGCTAACAACCCGAGTTTGATTTCCGTCGGCACTACTAAAATTATTAAACTATGTGGTAGATCTATTTGCCTAGATAGGTAGCTTCTGTCTGTCAAATACCGGTGCTGTTGTCCGGTGCTTGCACTGCTACGTTTCTTTCTGAAGAGACATTTATATCTTAGTGCTCAAAGATGACAACGCATCTACAGCCATCTTCATTTGCAGTTGGCTGCAGTTATCCATAGAATGCTGTAGCTAATTGCCATCAGGTGGAGTGTCAGTCTGTTTGCCACTTGTTTTATTAACATAGTAGCGATTAAAAGTGCCGACTTTATACGCGCTCAACGGCTAAAGAAAACAGCGTAAGGAAACCCGAATATCTAATAAAGAAAAAACTAAAATATTTCAAGTACTTACATGGTATGTGAAATCCGCCAACACGCATTGGAGCTGTGGCAGTCCCATAACTCTCAGCAATGAGTAGATGCCTATGGCCACCAGTGAGACTGTAGTCTTCACTTTTTGGATATTATGAATTAAATAAATAAATAAACAATCACGCCACCCAGAGGGATAGGCAGAAACTATGGACTTCCATTTGGCACGATCCTGACACACCTCTGTCGCCCCCTTTACCTACTATTCCTATTCCTATTCCTAGTATTCTTAATTTGGCCCAATTTCAATGTATCGCCAATTAATTTGTTCGATAATGATAAGTATAACTTTAAACCTAAATTAAGTGAGGAAAACTTGTGAAAGATGTGTTTGAAAATTGTTTTACAACTACAAACGAATCCAATAACGTCAATGCCTGAAAAATCAATTCAATATTCTTGTTACCTATTTTACCAGTTTAGACCGCATAATTTAAAGCTGTAAACGCAAGTGACAACCCTTTAATTGATATGAATTTTATACTCATAAAGCTCGACGTCAACTTAAAAATTACTAAAGAAAAAATCTTTTTTTAATTTAGTGTTATAATAGAAAGGGACAACTACAGTGGTAGTTAACATTTCATTTGAGTAAGGGAAACATAACGATTATAAGATCAATATTCTCTTAATATATATAAATTATGTGTCACGTTGTTTGTCCGCGGTGGACTCCTAAACTACTAAACCGATTTTAGTCAAATTTGCACACCGTGTGCAGTTTGGTCCAACTTGAGAGATAGGATAGTTTTTTGCCCATTGAATTTAAGGCGAATTCATGGATTTTTAATAGGACATGACAAATGGTCATCGAAAAGGGCAGAACAACGTCTGCCTGACAAGCCAGTGTATGATAAAATAATTAAGTAGATAACTCTACGATATCTCCATTATATATAGATATATATTTATCCAGAAATTAAAGTCGTTAACATTAATGACACCGTCAAATTAGTTACATGCTATTTACTCTATTCCATTTTCGTTGTTTCATTCTTACGTCACCTCTTTTGTTGTGTTTTTCCGGAAAAATCATGCAATAAAAGAATGTGTCACAGTCCACACATTAGCGGTAATTTCAAAAAGCTCACTACCTAGAGAGAATGTAATTCGCTTACTTAACATTTTGCACCGGAACCTGCCGCGCCACAGCTTCCGAATTAGAGGGCACCACGGTCGCTGGACGGCGGAAACTCATCTTTTCAAAATGGCCGCCGACCGGAAGCGCGGGAAACGTGAGCGTTTTGACAAACGCCGCGCTCGTGAAAAGCGGGGACACATGCCGTGCATATCTCATCATTTCCCTTTGTGCTGTAGGGTCGCCATGATCGTCGCCACGATTTAAAACATACGGAATTTTTAATGTCTATTTGAAATAATTTCACGTTAAAAATATACTTAAGTTTATCAGATTTTGGATTTTATTAACATTTCTGTCTTGTAATATTTATTAATTTTTAAAAACTAATAGATATTCCGTATAAGAATGATGCGGATTTTATCGCGTTTATTTCTACTAATTTTTAATTTCCGAGGTTTCGGGTGCTTTACAACACCCATGGTCGCGGGGAACTGAGGTGATTGACGTGCCGACGTCAAATTTAACCCAGAGTACCTAATAAATCCGTAAAACAGTTTTTATTTAATGTTTAGCGTTCGCGTAAATATATGATATAATTTTTTTTATAAAGTTCTTTGTAGTACGTGTGGTCATTTAGATAAAGCTTGTCAATGTGATAACGGCATGAGATACTTGTAATCCATTACTCCATTTCGTCATAAGGGTGTCATAACAAGCTTCTATAGGAAATGCCGCAAAGAAAAACTTTCGAAAGAGTATAATTATGTCGCTTATGCATGACATAAATACCAGCCCCGGGCAGAAGCGTCAAATATACGAGACATTCCGTACTGCAGTCGTGATGATTTAAGCAAATTCCCCAAAAATGTGGAAAGATTTTTTTCAGAATTTTTTTTGAAAATGAAGATTATTTGCAAGAAGTAACATTATTTATCATATATTTTTCCATTACAGCCTATCAAAGTCCGGTACTGAATATAGGCCTCCCCATAAATTACCTCACAGGAGGGATCCAAAGTTGCCATGCTTGTCAGAAACCGCGGTTTTTTTTTATATTTTTGGTTGTTTATTGTATACGCTTCTGCCTGCCTCTCGGTTTGTTGCATTCTATTGCCTCTTACGATAACCACGGCACGATATGGGATAGTGGATACTCTAGCACCGACACTACACGATGATGGTACTTATACCTTACGTAAAATACTGTCTCTTTGGTCTAGTCGTAGGCTTGGTTGATAGACATGCGGTTCCGGCTTCGAATCTCGAGTAGGGTTAAAAATTATTTATTGGATTTTTCTGACAAAATATCCTTAGTAACAGCCGTCAAGTAGTTGGTGGTATTCACACCTGTGCATGCACACACACTCGTTCTCTATAATCCTGTTCTGCGCAGATAGCTTGTCTCCATCGAAGTTGGTCGTCGTGACCTAAATTCTATCTAAAAGGCATTATTATTATTTAAAATAAATAGGTCCAAATTTTATATATACTTACATTTAATGATAGAAAAATACGGTTAAGTCTCACTGTCTGAAATCGCGTGGTAAACTTACTCATGAAGGTAAGCCATTGTAGGACAATTGTTCGCATACCTGCCGTGTCTGACCGCTTATGTCGACTTTAAACTGTATAATATAATGTGTTCTTACAAGAATTCTCTTGTTCAATAATAAGCAGTTATAATTAAAGCGCAGTAAAAAAGTGAAGATAAAACTCACTCATCACTGACACAGTCCTACAGCCGGGAATGAGCCTGCTTTAATTTCTGAGGTCCTCGTGCCGCACTCCTCCAGTAAATGTTAGCGGACTTTACATGACCTTGAAATATTTTATTTTCTAGTCATGCAATTTTCCTCAAGATCAATTAATAGATTCATTTGTGCTGGCAAGGTCCGAATATTATATTTAAATTTACTATTTTATGGTCACATCATGAGGAAGGACCGTACTCACACAGAATACCAGCGTAAAATAGCATAACGCTGCCGTGTTTCGTATGGTGAGTGTAGAAAACCGAGGACCTTTTTCACTGTCAATGAGACATTCTTTTCTTAGGCCTCAGGGGTGAAAACGCATTTTCATTTTGATATAGATGTCGAAAGGCCTCAGCATCCACTTACCATCAGGTAGACTGTGTGCTCGTTTGTAACAAATATTCTATTTAAAATATACCTTATTTCAATACTTCTAATTTTGACAACTATTTATTTTGATGCCGTGCAGTGGCAAGAGACATCACCCCGTTAAGTCCCGCGGGTGTCGTAAAATGTGACTATGGGAAAAGATAAAATCACGGACACCATTAATGGCGGTATAATGATCTAGTATGTGCCAGATGTAAAAAAAGCAACTGGACACAGTGTCAAAGGTGTGTTTTATGTTGTCTCTAAACGGCTTTCATTTTTTTTATACATTAAGAATGACAAACGAGGTGGACTGTATGTCCACCTGATAGTAAGTTGATGCTTTGGCCCATTGACATCAACGTCTATCCTCGATTAGGAATTAAAATGATCTGCATTTTTCACGTTCATGTTATCACTTCTGAATACTAAGATGTAATCTTTGATGAAATGTTTTCTACACTCATTATACGAAACACAGCAGAGTTGAGCTGCTATTTTACGCTGGTGTTCTGTGAGAGCGAGGTGCTGCCCCGGTTGAGCCGACCCATTCGTGTTACAACTATTACATAGCACCTGCACCTGCATCTGCAGCATGGCATTAACACGTAAATAGAGTAAGAGGCTTATTTCTAGTGAACTGCTACGGGCTGATATAGAAGATTCATTTTAGACACGTGGATTCTGAAATTTTATTACCAACGATCACGTATTTAGCTGTGAGACTTCTAGTGTTTACCTTTTGTGTGACTGGCCTGTTGGTCTAGTGGTTAGTGACCCTGACTGCTATGCCGGAGGTCGTGGGTTCGATTCCCACCCAGGACAAATGTTTGTGTGATGAGCACGATCATTTGTTCTGTGTCTGGGTGTAATTTATCTATAATATTTATGTATTTAGAAATATATAAGTATGTTTATCAGTTGTCTAGTACCCATAACACAAGCTCTGCTTAGCTTGGGACTGGATGGCGTTGTGTGTGATAATTGTCGGATATTATTATTATTATTATTTCAAAATATTGTGATGAAAGGTGCATTTCTGAAAAGATGTAATGCACTTCGAAGATATGTCAATCCCATCGATTTTTACTAGAGAAACAAGGTTAATTTCTTTCTTTAGTAGTTAGAACCTATGTATATAAGCTGTTGTTGGCATGAATTGTTTTTAAGTTTCTTCAAAAAATCTATATCGCACATAACGAAATTAGTATGTATTTATAAATTTGCGCACTCATTATAAGAAATTATCATCTATCATATATTATTATAATGAGTGTGCAAAACTTTTTTCTTTTACTTTATGAATAGGCAAAGGTCTACCGCTGGACTTATGTCTCTTCTGGTATAGTAAATATTTGTGGATTGATAAATACAGTGCCAGACGTCAGATGCCTTCAATGCTGTTGCTCCTCGAATTTAAATCTGGTGTAAACTACATAAGAGTATACTAACCTTATAGGAGTACTCTAGAAACGTTTATATCATGTGTTGTCTATTTGTAACCAGGCCTAATTATAAGTAAAAGTAAATTCAATTTGTTCAACACACTTTTTTTTTTTCAAGACAAAGCGGAGGGAATCTGAGCACCTTAATACACTGCCCTTGTCTTCACGACGACAATAGATTCAATAAAAAGCTTCCTATCCGAGGGGACTCAAGCTAACTGCATCGTTTTAGGGATAAAAATTTGGTGAAATTACAAGGCGGCCACCCCAACGTCGCCAGTTTACATTGTAACGTGAACACCATAATATGAGGTTAACTTAGGGTTGATAATGTTTATTAATTTTTATTAATTTTATAGAATAAGGTTGAAAACAAGCACAGAGTCCACCGGAGAGTAAGTTTATGCCGTGGCCCTTGGACATCTACATCTATCCTCGATTAAGGATTAATTAAATCATAAATCACAAATCAATCAATGAAAATCTTTACACTCACCATATGCAATACAGCAACACTAAGCTGCTATTTTACGTTGGTATTCTGAGAGAGTGTGGTCCTTACCCGGTCGAGCCTATTTATTCGTGTTACAACTACAATATAGCTGAGTCGTGGCTCTGCCGACTAAGCTCTGAGTAAATTTGGTAAATTTCAGTTGTATTAAAAAAAAAAACAAATACATTGATGATGAAATTTTTAACACATAAATTATTGATTTTAATCCAGTTCATCAACGGAAACTTGAGTAAATATAGTAAATAAATCCATGTGTGTGAATAAATGTATACACACACACGAACGGATGATATTCATCATTCATTGTAAAAATTGCTATATTAGTAATAGCTCCAATTTATGCTATAAATATGGATTTATAGCTTAAAGCATATTTATAGCATACATACAGAAATAGCCACAATATTTCTAATTCAACATATATCTGTAGATGATGGTTGATTGCCATAAAAATCCACAAGTTGTATCATCCCGAACTTTTTCTACGGTTTCTTCCTTAAACGATCTTAGTAACATTTGCATTTTTGGAATAGTGTGAATGTTTTGCTGTTAATTCTCGTACGGTACGTAGAACCTTTAACTAAATCTATTGAAGACACACAGTAAATTAAAATGTTTAAATTTATGAAAACTTTTTTTCCACTTTATATCGTTTTCCACATAATTATTGTCAGATTTTGTGGCAGCCCTATATCATAGGGATAGGGAAAATTAGATTCTATCAGTCGGCGATGAGACGAGTTAATAAAACGAATTTAGCGCAGGGTCCCAGTAATCAGAAGCCCCGGCCTGCGGGAAGATGCGACCGTATCCAGGGGCCCGTAAAACAATGCGCGCTATAAAGAGTTGTTTGTTTTTCGCGGCGACAGAAGGCAAATAATTGCCGCCGCTCTGTGGCTTTTGGGGTGACAGTTTTAAATCTTTTAAAATGTTCAACTTTCACATGTCCCTTTTTTGTTGCAAATGTTTTGTTCGTTTTTGGCAGTAATTTGTAACTTATGCTAAGTTAAACATAAAAAAAAACAGAGATCATTGTAAAAAGTTTACTCAGTACGTTCTTTATAGACCTTATTTATTTTAATATTACAAAGTTAGTCGGATTTAAAATCTCCAAAATAAATAATTAAGTCAAGTAAACTTTTAAAGAAATATTATGTCATTTCTGCTAATAAATATCCATCTAAACACAAAACCTTTTCTCGATATTGTCATCAAAAGATTAGTTTGAACCACTGATCCGATATTATAAAGTCAAATATACTTTGAAGAGGACTTATTTTTCGGTTTTTACATCCAAAAGTGCACACCTCCGTGAAAGGGCGGCGATTTAGGGTTTCGGCACTATCATTAGGAGATGATTAACCTTTCGGCGGCCGGGGGTCGCGGTGCGCCATTACACAAAATGTCAAACGTTTGACACCCGCGTAGGGTTGGAAATAAAGTGCAAACTGTAATTTTAAAATTAACACCGGCAGATATACAGATAGTGAATTCCTTTGAACACACTACAGGATGTCCATATTCTACATGACTTCATATTTTATCTGCTATGATCGTCGCCCATTAGATCTGATATTTTGGACGAGAACAATAATCAAAAATTTTATTGCGATGGATTTTTATTCCTATTTACAAGTAATAAACCATAATTTCATCTTAGACCTCAGCGGTGACAAATTATGCATCTGGAATTCTCTTAATTGAGGATAGATGTGCTTGTTTATAGTTCGTACTCGGTAGTCTATACTTCCACATTTACTTTGATAAATTATAACTGTCTTGCTAGCTACAACATACCGGATCCTGATTTTGGATCCCAGACGAAACATTTACGCAAACACATAAATTATTAGATTCCGGGTCTACTATGGCATGCACTGACTAATATACAACATGTAACAAAAACCCGGGGTTCCCGTTAACTGCGTTATCAGAATCAGTATCCAAGCGTATAGAAATATTTTTTTTTCAAATAAACACGTTTAAAAAAATTAATTTTAATGAAAAAAAATTAATTTGCAAATTATACGTGGTTTTATTTCCTCTAAATCACTCGAGTATCGGTGATACAGGTGTGTCTTTGACAATTCTCCCACTCCTCGGCCAATGCAGAGATAATAAAACCACATACAATATGCAAATACATTATTTTTCATTAACATTATTTTTTAATGTGTTTTCTGAAAAAAAAAATATTTCTATACGCTTGGATACTGATTCTGATAACGCAGTTAACGGGAACCCCGGGTTTTTGTTACATGTTGTATAAAGTAGATGTAATAGGTACTTATTAAATTTTATGTATCCGTTATTAAAGAAAACAAAATCGATACCATATCATTGTAAACTTACATGTAGGTACATTTAGTACAACTGAGATGGGTCTACAAAAATATCGCCATCAACTCTACAAAAATATCGCCATCAACTCTACAAAAATCAAAAACGACATCTGTCTTATGCGTATTTGCTTCAGTTTTGTATACCATTATTGGTAATTTTACCATGCCATGCGTGGCAGAATGGCTACCACGGTTTTTATTCTATTCGGTTATTATCAAAAAGATGCTGCTACTCATCTCCTGCTTCAGATTCTCTCCATCGTCTCTTTCGACACCCATGGGATGAAATGGGGTAATGAATATTCTAAATTTCGTAAAGTAATCCCCGTTAATTATTTAAAATGCGCAATTGTAAGCGAGTACAGCTAGTCCAGCGACTGTCAGCACTTTGTAATTTATATAAATACGCGGAACCACACAGCTTGCGAGACCGTGATAATTTATGTACTTTTAGACTCCGTGTTAGACTCGCCTTTGTTAATGAATTAATTTATCTAAATATAATAAGTATTAAACCGTAGCGTGTGCCTTAAATTTACAAAACATTTTTCAATCCGAGTTCGAACACCGCCGATGCTACTAAATTGTTAGATAATATGTAATATAATCTATTATAAATACTTCAGATGAACTCGTGCTTGTTGACAAAGTAAAAGAACGCAATGGAAACTGCGCGTTTTAGATTTTTTAAGAGTGTAGCATACACTATTACAACTATAGTATGTACATGTAACAAAAACCCTGTGGTCGCCCTTAAGCGCCTTATCAGAATCATTATTCAAACCTATAGAAATAACTTATTTAGGTGTTTACTTTTCTATTATTTGTAAAACGTTATCTTCACAAAAAACAGTACCTGCAATACATACAAGTTATTCATAGCTTCCAATATTTCTTTACCAAAGAGTATTTTAATGATAGAACAGCAAAATATACGATGTTCTCCTGGCCGTACAACAAAAATCTTTGTTTTTAAAACTGAGACATGAATGTAAAATAGCGGGCGCAAAAATACCACACAATTGTCACAGGACACGCGCGAACTGCGGCCATTACGGCGCACTGCTGGTGATTCCTAATCCCCGGCGCTACAGGTAATCGCTGAAGATACCATTAGCAACCAGTACTTACGCTGCGGCTGTAGATACCTTTTTTTTAATAGACGTAGCATTTAATGACGAATGTTGTTCTTTTAAAATATTAAATCAATTTTAAGTTGTTTTTATACGTGGTAGAGCCACGCTTCAGCTATATTATGGTTATAGCACGAATGGATTGGCTCGACCGGGGAAGAACCACGCTCTCACAGAATACCAGCGTAAAATAGCAGTTTAATGCTACTGTATTTCGTATGGTGAGTGTAGAGAACCAGAGACACTTTCATTGGAAACAAGTCAAATAAGCATTACATCTTAGTCGTCAGGGGTGACAACGCATCTGCATTTTGATTCTCAATCGAGAATAAATGTCCAAAACCATCTGATATACTGTGCGCTTGTTTGTCACCCTTATTCTATAAAAAAATACTTTTAAAGGTCACAAGCAACACAGTATATCTGATAGTAAGCCAAACACCTCATTACATCAAAAGCGTCCCTTAAAATCATCCTTCGCCAGTCATCTTCTTGGATCCTACAATTAATAAAATTAAATCTAAATCCAACCATACCACTGCTTCAAGACAGATCTTCTGTTATTTCGTTCTGCGTAGATCGGATCAAAAATTAATATTCAAATGTTGAAAATTGCTGGGCTAACTGTGACATATCAGTATTCCTCGTGATTATGAGTACTGAATTGCATCCGAGTATTAAAATAAACGAATTCAAAACAAGTAAAATAAGTTATTTAATAAAACGTGATAAAATATGTTAAATCAGTTTTATTCAATAAGGTTCTTCTGTTTATAAATGTTGTAGGTATTCGTGTGTACGTTGGTTAACCTATTTCGACTTGTACTTCACGACAACTGCAAATTAATCTTATTCGAACCGTAGCACAGTTGCAAGGTAAACACCTGATGAAATTTTCATTAAAATCGATGCTGTAGTTTTGTTTTACACAAATAACCAGACATATATGTAGTTATATTATTAAATCAATCCAATATCCAATAAAATAATAATGTTCACTTCCAGACCTAATTTCCAGTCACGGCAGTCAGCCTTTACGGAGACTAGCCATCTGAGAAGTACAGGATTATATAATAAAACAGTAATGAAATGCACAAATTTGTGCCCAAGCATAGATACACTATCTACCCTCACTCTAATAGTCCGAATGGAGAGAATCAGGCGCAGAACTAACGGCTTTACGTGCTATCCGCTCTGGACCGCCACTGGGAACTACTGAACACTTTTACACTGTACACACAGTTCAGCTGATGGTAAGTGGTTGCTCATAGATGCGTGATGTGCTCATAGATATTTATATCAATCTACTAAGATGGAATGCATCTTTTCCAGTAAAAAGGGTCTCCAGTTCTCTACACTCACCATACGAAATACAGCAGCATTAATCTGCTATTTTACGCTGACATTCTGTGAAAGCGTGGTCCTATTCCGGTCGAGCCGATCCATTCATGCTACAACTATACTACTAATTTAGCTGCAACATGTCTCTACCACGTAATCATCCGGCATAAACAAGGTAGTTACTACTTTACGGAATAACTCTAGTAACTAATATTTTTTTGGTCCGCCTCGGATCCACATTATCAGGACTCATGCTTAAGGTCACTAGACCAGAGAAGCAGTCGAATCGGTCATATGATAAATCTTGGTGATTTAAAAATTCATAGTAATGGCAGATCGTATTGCATCCTCGCCCGTTTCGACTATATTTACCAAAATTTAAGGCATAACAGTATTTCGTTACCTATGCACTAAGTTAATTGTAATGATTATTGTAAAAAAGCATTTATAAGTTGAGAAGATTATGCGAGTACACGTACGTAACACAGCACATAACACGGGATTAGATGGCGGTGTGAACGTGTGATGGTTTACAATGGCTTATGGACGACAGTTTAAGTGCATCTAAGCTCGAAATGTTTGCCAATGTTTGGTGACGTCATTTTGGTTGTACAATAAGAATAGATAGTCACCTAATTCTGTCTTACCAGACTATCCAAAACAGGCTCTAGTTACAAGCTTAGATTATATACTACTTTTGTGATAAGGCGGTAATAATTAGGTGCGGTGTAAGAATATCCACTGCCCTATATCGACCCGTGGGTGTCGTAAGAAGCCGAGAGAAACTGAATTTGGCAGCAGTATCTTCCTGATAACTATCAGTACTCGCCTGGGCCTTGCCGGTTTGAAGGTGTTGGAGAGCCATTCTAATCTCGCTCAGACTGACGTCCGGGATATCATCGGAATCGTGTCGGATAAGACTTGCTCTTGGATCGCTACTCACACTTGCGTGTGGCTCCAACGATGACGTGTACAGTTGCCCACAGCACCACTCAATGTCACTCAAAATCTCTGGAGTCCCGGAAACGATGCTGCTACATTTGGTCTTCAGTTTCGACAGTTGGCTCTTTCTGGCAGACATAATGCCTTAAAATGTATCAATTAATATCCAGGCCTTAGTGCAAGCTTGATACCTCATATAAAATCAATATCGACGCTGCGTTGGTTTATCTACGTCTTTATTCGTAACAGTTGATACATTGGGTATGTTGTTCTATATGCGATAGTTAATTATTTAATTAATTAATTCTTTATTTATTTCTAAATTTTCGTAACATTCTAGTTACCAATAAATCTAATTGTTTGAGCTAGCTGGTAACTTAAAAGGCTCCAAAGATCTTATAAAGTTTCTAACAAGGATTTTAAGGAACTGACTTATAAATATTCTGCGTGTCTAACCAACGACGCTTATAACGACTATCTTCTAGGAATGCCCGGCGCTAACGGCTTATCGTGGTTTTTGTTGCACCACGTTTAGCCCGTTAAAGATTTTTTCGATCTTAAAATATCTGACATGAGACCTTGCATTTCTTAAATGAACTGACGGCTCGCTAGGGCTGTAGCTGAGTCACACGCTGTGGATTGTGAGTTCAAATCCTGCAAGGAACAGTTAGTGTGGCATATAAATAATTATGGCTTCGCATCTTATTATTTGTCTTTATGCAATATATGTCTAAACAACGACTTCACGATGCAGGAGACATTACTAGCGTGTACTTAACGTTTATGACAAGAATACAAACAAGTGGTAAAATTAAAAAATTTCTACAACCGGCTTCAATATAAATAAAATGAGAACATTATCAATGTATTCCGAAGTCAATTAAATACGCATTATCAAGGATAACTCAAAAAGTACTAATCATATCTTGATCAAATATATGGAACTACACGAGAAGCACCAGCTTTCGAATAAAAAAAGAGTCATCAAAATCGGTTCACCAAAAAGAAAGTTCTGAGCTAATACACATAAAAAAATTTAAAAAACCGTACAGTCGAATTGAATCCTCCTTTTTGAAGTCAGTAAAAAATGAAATATTTTTCTTTCCATGTGGCTTTATTTATTTCAACACCAGCTGTTCCCCGCTACATCGCCCGCGTGAAATTTATTCCGATTTTATTGCTGTTAATTTTTTGCGTGAAACACTCATTCTTTTTCTATAAACTGTTTGTCTATTTATATAATAAAAGTAGCCTAAGTTACTTCTTACGACATCAGCTACCTGCTAGTGAAATTCTTGTCAAATTCCGTCTAGCCACTTTGGAGATTAGCCGGAACAAACTGACAGACCCATAGTCAAAAAATTGTTTTTGTTATAAGTACCGTATATACTTTCATATGCATTTAGTAAAAAACTGAATTATAAATTGCAAACCGACACTTCATTTTTATTTATTCATATAGATAAAGTCCGGTTACACTACTCTTAGTAACATTCTATAAATATAATTTAATTTATTGTTCTGATAAATGTTTGTCCTCCACACTGATTTGCGGTCATGACGGCCACTCTCAACGGAGACTAGCTATTTGCGCAGGACATGATTATAGTGCCCAAGTATGTGCGCACAGGTGCACCCTCTATTCTCTCACTCTCATAATTTTTGAAATTAATTAATAGGTATACAAATATTACTTATTATCGATTGGTCATTTTTTCTACGTTCAGTGAAAAAAAACACACTATGCAAAGTTTGTTGAAGAAATTAATTTACAGATTATTGATTATATTATTTTATAGAATACGGGTTAAAACAGCACAACAGTTTACCAAATATTAAATGGGTGCAGTGGCCCGCAGATATCCTATATCTATCCTCGATTAAGTAACAAAATTGCGGATGATCATCAAAGTCATTGGTCCTGCGCCCAATGTCTCTCCGATCGTGTCGGATTACCGTCGCAGTTACCAATCACCATGTCGCCTTTTTAGGCGCTATTGAGCTAACAATACCAAATCATAAACTATTTCATCGTCATCCTCACGTCATTGCCTTTCTCTTTTTTAATTAGTTCGCGGCCTTGCAGGCCGCAAGCCCTGAGTCAGATGAAGCTGTAAGAGTCGCATAGACTAACATCGTTAACATCCAGAAACTAGAACTCTGATGAAATAAAGAGAATAGAGAGTGCATCTGCGCTCGCGGATACACTTGGACACAATAATCCTGTCTTGTGAGCTAATCTCCGTTGAGACTTGACGCCACGACCGAAATTCGGTCTGAAAGATATTATTATAATGGTGCAAAATATAACACGAGTAGTTTGTCGGTGTACCGCAGGCAGGCGCTGTTGACGGCGCGCTCGGACACGCGGGACGACGACGACGAGCGGCCGCTCGACGTCGGAGGACCCTCCAGCCCTCCGCCGCCGCCGCCCTCCACGCAGCACACCTCCAGCTGTGAGTATCCCTTCGCAACATTGCTTTTGTTCTAAGAATGCATCGCTTGGCGATCGAGATACGATACGATAAAACCTATTTCTAAGTATCTTTGGATTCTAGCGATAAAAACCCACAGTTGCTGCTGGTACATCCATAGAATACTATAATACACAATAGAATGGCTGTCAACCGTACTTTTTGCACTTGCTTGCTTGCTCCCTGGGAGCACACATACAAGCAATTACGTCGTATTATCAGTTATCACTAGTACAGACACATTTTAGACTTTTGATTAATGTTTTTGATACATAAATGTGTCTTTACAAATTATAAATAGTTTCGACTAACTGGTTGTAGAATATGTCTCATTTATTTAAATTCCATTTTCCGCTGTTCTTTCGACACGTAATTATTGCACAATTTGCCATTTTTTAAATAATTTGACACGAAAATTAGAAACGATTGATTGTGTTGACATTTATACGTGTAAACTGACATGTATGTGGCAACACGGGCTCCGCCCACTGCCCCGTTCTATTGTGTATGTATTATAGTAATCTATGGGTGCATCTTGCCATTTGACAAATATTTACAATAAACTGTGTATATAATCTCATACATTTAGCGAAAAAGCTATATAAGTACTCGCTAATTTTCACGGTACGCGAGCAATCCGGCTTCGATTCCCACCGGCACCAACGAATTTGTTAATTGCAAACCCATAATTTACCAAGTTCATGGCGGTGAAGGAAAACTGTATTTCTAATAAATAAAATGTTTGAACTAATTTACTTAAACTTATTGTTCCCCTTTATTTTGTATGTTCTTATTACATGTGATGGTCAACTTAAATTATTTTATTCTTCCGCAGCATGGTTCAGTTCTGGAGGTGGCGGCGACTCTGGCGCCGAAGAAGCTGGCTCCGATTCCTCGTGCTCGGGCGGTGCACGGGCCTCCTCACCCCCCGCGGGACCCTCGCGTCCCTCCCCCGCCCCCGACGTCTCCCTCGGACCGCCGGTACAACCTCCACTACTCCCTTACCTTTACCCTCCTTCGTTATACCCGCCTCCCTTCTTCCCGCCGCATCAGATGCCTCCAGGGCTGCTGTTCAATCTTCACCCGCTGCTGCAGCAGTACTCGCTGCCGCCACCACCTGCGCCTCCCGCGCCAGCTCCCGCCCCCTCGCTCTCCAAAACACACAGGTTCGCACCATACGCGTTGCCTGGCTTGGGATCGGCATTTGAGCAAGTGGCGCCGCGAGCGAGAAGCTTGAGCTCGTCACCAGCGAGGCCTCGGGCGGGGTCACCACCAGCGCGTGCGGCTTCCGCCGACCCTCCCCCCGATCCTCCCACGTCCACCACAACATCAACAGCCGCTACGCCTCCGGCCTCCGACCTCAAGAGCATCGAGCGTATGGTCAACGGCCTGGACGTCGAGACCCAGGACTGACTCGCGACATAGCCTGTACATAGTATTTATATTGCTCCGGCCGCTCCTCACCAAAAAACTGGAGTTGCTGGCGCTTCGTTTTGTATCGTTCCTATTTTGTTTTTTTTCTGTCGAGTTCTATTCGGGTCGATATTCGTATATTGATTGTATATAGTAAGGCTTTACCCTAGGTAAATGTCACGCGGTGGCATCGGTAATCTAGTTACTCACTCCTCGAGTGCACCAACGATCGAAGCTTGCTTCTATGGCAACCATACACATTTAACTGACATTTAGTAATACTGGCACTCTTTCTCTTTCCTTTTCTACTGTTGTATGCTTATAATAAATAAAAAATATTACCTCTCCAAGTGTTATTTGTTCACTGTTTATATTTGTAATGTATGGTTGCTACAGAATCTGGGACGCGTCTGTTCTCTGCAGCATAATCGCCATAGTAAAAAGACGAAATTTAAAACCCACTTACATATTATGACCGACCGAGTAGATGGTGATGCAGTTTACAGGCATTTGTTCACGTAACGTACACGTAGTAATCACACATTAGTAATCACATTAGATTCTCCACTCCAATAGCAATAGGCATTAAAATGTTTCCGGCGTGATGGGCTTGTTGATCTGGCGCCATATTTAATTCTAACACTCTTTCAAAACTTACACATATATTAAAATGAACGTACATAAACCATTAAACCTTAGCTCAGACATTTTTGTTCTATCAGGCACTTTTAAATTTCCACGTTTATTTTTCCCAACACGTGTCTTTCGTTTTCGTACAACCTGTTTAGGTTATCATAAGTATATAGAGATTAATTAAAAATTAAATAATATTAGGGAATTCCAAAGGGCATTTTAAATTTAAGCTGATTGTTAAGTCACGCATTACTAGTATATAATGAGCCTAAAGGTGGACGTGTGTAGGTGATAATGGCTTATGATCTGAGCAACTGACATTAAGAAGTTGAACAGCAATGTATGACGTCACTACATACCCATTACGCTGGACCAAATTGATTATTTCATTTCCCACTTTAATATAATAAAATAATTAAATAATAATCGCTTTCTTTGTAAATACAATTTATAAGGTATATTACGTGTTTACTAATAGACATATTTTGAAAATATGTTTTGTCAATTGTGCTGTGAGGTAAACGTGCGTTTAATTGATGCATTCGACCATAACAGTTATCAGAACAACTAAGAGATATTAATTTATATTTAAATTTTAACATTTTAGAATCCTCAATTATTTATAAAAAACCTAAATTGTTAAATTTTGAGAGCATAGCAATGAAATATTACTTATTCAGAATGCAATGACTAAACGCACCGAAATAACGATTGATAAAAAATCTAACTTTAAGTTAAAAGTTTGTAATATATAGTTGATAAATTGTAGTTAAAAATTAAAATACAAAATATATAATTATAGATGAATATAATTTTCCATGGAATTCATTAAATTTAAGCACATTTAAAGTTTAACTCGAAATAGATTTACGTGAAGTGCAGTTCATTATTTTTTCTTTGTAAAAGAAAAGCGCAAACGTTGGATAACCGTAAAATTTGTTCATTTGGCATTTTTCTACATTGAATTTAAACAAAAATGTTGCTTCTCAAAATTGATGAGAGACTGTATATTTGACAACTGTAATTGAGATCTATTCATTAAAATATATATAGATAAATCTATTGACGAAATCTATAGTTGTTTCATTTGATCATTGTGTATGTGTATTACATTCGTATGTTTGCCATGTGATGACCGTGTAAAAGAATACATCACCAGCTTATCGTCCCGTAGGTGTCAAAACAGAATGAGAAATTCTAAATCTCATTGCTTCCTATAGATGGCAGTGTAATCTCGTACATATATTGGATGTAAAATGCTCACACTGATAATGGGGTGTAGCGTAAAAGTTAAAAGACAGTCGGACTGCGTTGGAACATGTTCGCTGCGAGATAACTTCATCACATCACTGGTAGACTTACACTAGACCTGCCTGACACATGACAATGAAAAGAAGTTAATAGCTTCCAGCTGTATATAAAAGCGTTAGTACGAAAGTATTGGGGATAAAAGTGTAGCGGAGTTCTTAGAATGAAATGTATTATAAAATTTAAATTGATCATGAAAATATTACACCTCAATTTTTTATCAATTAAAATAGCTAGGAACATAAAAATAAATCTATGCACTGATCACACTTCGTAGATTAAATGTGCTGAGTTACATCGAAATCAAACAATTAGTTTCAGAGGAGATTGCAATAAAAGCTTTTTTGTTTATGGCATAAGGACGACAAACGAGCACACAGTCCATCTGATGGTAATTGGTTGCTGCGGCCCATAGACATCTACATCTATCCTCGATTACGAATCAAAATGCAGATGCGTTGTCACCCGTGAGGACTTAGGTGGAATGCCTCGTTTCCAGTAAAAAGGGTCTCCGGTTCTCTACACTCACCATACGAAACACAGCAGCATTCAGCTGCTATTTTACGTTGGTATTCTGTGAGAGTGTCGTCCTTCCCCGGTCGAGCCGACCCATTTGTGCTACAAATACACTACTAATATATCTGCTGCATGGCTTTACCACGTAAACAACTGCATCGAAGTCAAGATTATGAGGAGGAAGAGACCCGTTTTACTGTGATCAAGGCATTCCATCTTAGTCCTAAGGGGTGACAACACATCTGCATTTTGATTCTTAATCGAATGTAGATGTTTATAGGCCACAGCATCCACTTACCACCTATACCTTTTGTTGTTTGTCACCCTTAACCTTTAAAAAAAACTCGTTTGCCACCCTTAACCTATAAAAAGCGGTGAGTTCAGGGCCGAGAGTTTTGCATTGGTAATGTTATGCTTCATTACAGGGCTTTAAAGTCGTAACAAAACAAAGTACTACTTAAATATTTGTTAGTTTCATTTATCCAGTAAATAAACGAAAAATAACTGTTTATTTGTAAGAGTGGCCTTCCATGGTACACCCACCTTACTTAAAAGTCGTCGATTCCCGAAATCAATGAAGCGAGGGACCGTACTGCCAAAATAGTAGCGCGAGCGATTCGCCGCCGCGTCTGGGATTTTCAACTAGGTGGGTGTTTGTGTAAGTAGAAGAAATTTGTCATCACATGGCAATAACTAAGACATTTTAATAATTGGCCTTCGAAGGAGTATGGCCTTCCATGGTCCACCCACCTTACTACATATTATAAAAAAGTCCTTCTGGCCCGACAGACGTAGTTCTGTTCTTCAGACAGCCTTTACCGGTAGGTGACGTGATAAGTAACATTCCGGATTTTTTAGTGTAAATATAATATTTGTTAATAATTCGGTACACGTCATTTATTGGGTTGAGATTTTGTGATTTTCCTTTAAACTACTATATGTGAATACGAGTTTTTGGTCCATAAATATATAGATAATTTTATAAAAGTTGACCACAGCTCAGCGCCAGCTTTCGGACACTAGGTTAGCTATGAACGAGCTACACAATATATTTGTATTGTCAAAATATACTGTGAGTGTAGAGAACCAAAGACTTTTTACTGGAAACGAGGCATTCTATCGTTTGTCCTCAGAGGTAGCAACTCACCTGCATTTTGTATTCTTAAACGAGAATAGATGTGGATGTCTATGGACCACAGCATCCACTTACCATCAGTCGAAATATGTGATCGTTTGTCACCTTTATTCTATTTAGAAAAAGTCGTACAGAACTTACACGATCGCTTACAAGCGCAAAAATGCTTATAATATATGAAGATAATAGAGTACTACATGGTATAGTAAATATATTTTGGATCTATTTTTGATTAATATTGAAAATAAAAGAGTAATCCGTTTGCTCTATATACAAAACTGAATACAGTTTGGCACACTATCTACTACCGTACCGTATTTATTTTATGATCCGACATTTAAAAAGTTGACGTAGTAAATTCATGATATAGGTACACTCGACAAAAAATAAACCACGCAATCTAGCCTCTTTAATCAAAGCCGTGACAAGAGTATAGAACATAAAAGCCTATTTTTACTACAATTGCCGTACATAACGAGCTTCATGATCCAAGTACAACAATAATTGGAGGCGCTCCCAACACTAAGGCCGCGGACACGAGATCTAATCTCTGCGCGCGCTCTCGCGAGGTGTCACGTACGTAATTGCGTCCCCTATCAGATCTCAAACGCGCTATTCGCCCACTTAGCGTATTTGTATGCTAAACTAGTTTTTGTGGTGACTGGGCGAGTGATAACTTTGAATAAGGTGCAACGCAAAACTCCGCTGATGTACGATAAAAAGGTTGGTAAGGCCCGGTGACACTTGCGCGCGTTGCTGGATTGATTAACTGCTCAGATTTGAAGCGAGTTCCGAGTTCATTCATACCCGATTAGTTCGGGTGTGTTACGAGCGTTGTTATACAGCACCGATATTCATCTCACTACGACTGGAAACTATCAAACGGTGTTTAGATGGAGATTATAACAAAAAGAAGATTGGTTTGAAAATTTTAAAGTAAATGTTAAAAATGGTATTCATAATAATAAATACAGCATTACTTTAAACGAAACTCATAATTAAATACATATACATAATCTTGTGGTTAATCGTCCGTCAGTGAGTTTTTTGCCGTTATTGAATTTTTAGGGTATAGCTTCCTCGACGTTTCTAGTCCTTACATATTCATATTGATTATAGATGACCATTGGTTTTTAATTTAAATGCTTGAAAACTGAATGAGACTGGACATATGTTTAAGAAAGAAATACATAAATGGAATAAGGGTGTAACAGAATGGTATCTAGAGATTGAAGTAGAAAAATAGGAAATCCAATAAGGAGATGGGAAGACGATCTATCACAAGATTGGAGAAGAATAGCGAGAGACAGACTCTTATGGAAAAAGTTAGTCTAAATCGGGAGATAAAAGATAATAACTTTCGAAAAAGAAAAGGGGGATAGTGATTAAAAATTATTAACTTTGTTAGTAGTGATATATATCCCACTATAAAAAGGTATTTAATGTTAATAATTATGGTCAAAAATAAAATACTATCAATAGATGGATTTCCTTTTGTTTTCTCGCCATTTGTAATGTATAAATACTTACAACAATCTATAATTATAATAAAATAAAGTATAAAAACGATAGAACTAAACATGTATTTATAAGAATAAATACAATAAAATATAATTAAATGAATAATAAGTCTTCCCCGTAGAGTGCCTTATAGGGCGGGGTTTACCATATTTGCCACACTAAGAAGGCAAGTTGGGAACTGTTATTTTATTATTTTGAGTAGTAATTAGAAAGATCCATCTCCCGTTTTAATTTACCTCTTAACCTCTTACCACACTCTCGGGACGATATTGAATAGTGGATATTCTTCTAGCACCACAAATAACGATAATATAACATTTAAGTGTACAAATTAATTTAAATTAATTTCTAATAATGCCTAAAATAAAATAAAATACTGCTGTTGCCAACCCCCTTGCCAGGCGTTGAAACTATGGCAAAACCCCGCTTTGATGCCTGTGTTCAGTTGTGGATCCAACATGCTGTAACGGTATACAAATTATTATTCCCCTGGGTTAAAGGAATTTTGTTTCAGTAAAGAAAATAGTTTTTAGTAAATTAAACGAACGGTTTAAACGGGAAAAACAATTCTTAATAAGAATTGTTTTTTTTTAATAATTAAGATTGCCTTTTAAGCCATGTCTTCATTCGGGATCTTCGCCTTTATAAATTTTTTCTTCACAATACGCTAGTCTTTGGGGGATTATGACGACTGCTCAACCCAGCAGACAGTTGATGACGACAGTCACTCAAGTTCGTCAGGCGCCCAAGCGATCAAAACAACTTGAGGTTTATATCAACATCAAAGCACTTGTTTCGTTGTTTTCGCATCACTTTTACGTATCTAAATCCACTTTAAACCATTATTTAAACGATAGAACATGACCCAACAATACTTCTATGGTCAAGTTTCCGCCAAAACTCTATTAAGAACTATTAACTAGAGATTTTAAAAAAAGATAAGAAAAATATGAAGTTTGTACTCAAATAAGCTTATAAAGTTTTATTACTGTTTTGTAGTCCAAGTATTCCCCAAATTTCATGTTGTGGGTCTCTAGATAAGGTCTCCAGATAATGCCAATAACTGCCTCCTACTGAAAAGGAAACTTTACTCTCACATAAACTGCAATTAAAATACCCGGACTACCAAGCACGACGAAAATAGCATGTCCGTCTAACTACTATTGAGTATCTGATGTGAACTGTTAAAGTTGTGATCATGAGTCTTGATGTATACTTCATAACTTACCTTCATTTAACTGCTGGGACTACCTATGAAGTCAATGTTGATGTATGTTCGGCAGTTAAAACTTAAGAAAACAGTAGACAGTTTCACACAAACGCAGAAAAATTGTCTACTGTTACTTCGTTTGTTTGTAGAAAATAATATATCGCCAAATTTCTTCAAATATATTTTTTCCAATAATAGTGTTCGTTATTTTTTTATATAGAATAAGGGTTACAAATAAGCACGCGGTCCACCTAATGGTAACTGGATGCTGTGGCACATAGACATTTCCATCTATCCTTGATTAAGAATCAAAATGCAGATGCGTTGTCACCCCCGAGGAGTAAGGTGGAACTTGTGGTCCCGGATTCAAATTGCGTGACGGGCCAAAATAAAATTTTTGAAGTGAAAGCTTCTTTAGGCACATTTGGGATGAGGAAAAAGCATTGAACTATCTTGACCGTCACACTCAGACGACAGTACCATATATCTTACACCTGTGAAGGTGACACATACATTTTTATCATCCCTCTGTCAGAGACCCTGAATTCTAAGGATATTTTCTAAGCACTGTTAGTTTAGAAAAACTAAGCCCAATTGCTGAAATTAAACTTTTATGAATAAATAAAATGTTTAATTTTTTTGACCCTCCTGAGTAGACCAAGGCATAAATAATAACAATAATAATGTCCTTCAGACCGAATTTCGGTCACAGCGGCCCGTCTCAACAGAGATTTACCATCTGCGTAGGACAGGTTTATAGTACCCAAGTGTCATAGTCCGATGGGACGGTTGTTCGACACGGCCGGAGAGAGATTAGGTGCGGGATCAAAGGCTTTACGTAACTTCCGAGGCACAGGGATGAAACACCACCGACTTCCTGACTCCGGACTGCTACTGAAAATTTCTTGCCAGAAAACCCCAATAACTACAAAGAGCTTTATGGATCTCTCCAATTATTAAAAAGGTCCTGTTTAATGATACCTCACTAATTATTGATAACCAGCCAAGTGCGTATCGGGCCACGCACAATGTACAGGGCTCCGTAGTTTTCACAATAATAAAATGGGCTTTCTTTACATCCAGATTCGTAAACCATCACTGCTCTAAATTATCCCGAAGGTCACTCGCGTAAACCAAGAGTACTGCGAATTATACTGCATGGGGCTATATGATTGTATTTCTGAAAAATTTTATGGAGAAAACGACTTACATGCATTACTAATATAGCTTTATTTTTCTTATACGAGATAGGCAGGGTGGATCTTACTTACTTACTTTGTTAGTTATTGTAGGCCTCATTAAATGTATATTCATACAATCATATTGGCGATATATTATTTTCTACAAACAAACGAAGTAACAGTAGACAATTTTTCTGCGTTTGTGTGAAACTATCTACTGTTTTCTTAAGTTTTAACTGCCGAACATACATCAACATTGACTTCATAGGTAGTCCCAGCAGTTAAATGAAGGTAAGTTATGAAGTATACATCAAGACTCATGATCACAACTTTAACAGTTCACATCAGATACTCAATAGTAGTTAGACGGACATGCTATTTTCGTCGTGCTTGGTAGTCCGGGTATTTTAATTGCAGTTTATGTGAGAGTAAAGTTTCCTTTTCAGTAGGAGGCAGTTATTGGCATTATCTGGAGACCTTATCTAGAGACCCACAACATGAAATTTGGGGAATACTTAGACTACAAAACAGTAATAAAACTTTATAAGCTTATTTGAGTACAAACTTCATATTTTTCTTATCTTTTTTTAAAATCTCTAGTTAATAGTTCTTAATAGAGTTTTGGCGGAAACTTGACCATAGAAGTATTGTTGGGTCCTGTCCTATCGTTTAAATAATGGTTTAAAGTGGATTTAGATACGTAAAAGTGATGCGACTTTGTGTATTAATTTTGTTGCATGTGATCTATTATAGAAAACAACGAAACAAGTGCCTTGATGTTGATATAAACCTCAAGTTGTTTTGATCGCTTGGGCGCCTGACGAACTTGAGTGACTGTCGTCATCAACTGTCTGCTGGGTTGAGCAGTCGTCATAATCTCCCAAAAACTAGCGTATTGTGAAGAAAAAATTTATTAAGAGCGAAGATCCCGAATGAAGACATGGCTTAAAAGGCAATCTTAATTATTAAAAAAAAAACAATTCTTATTAAGAATTGTTTTTCCCGTTTAAACCGTTCGTTTAATTCACTAAAAACTATTTTCTTTACTGAAACAAAATTCCTTTAACCCAGGGGAATAATAATTTGTATACCGTTACAGCATGTTGGATCCACAGCTGAACACAGGCATCAAAGCGGGGTTTTGCCATAGTTTCAACGCCTGGCAAGCGGGTTGGCAACAGCAGTATTTTATTTTATTTTAGGCATTATTAGAAATTAATTTAAATTAATTTGTACACTTAAATGTTATATTATCGTTATTTGTGGTGCTAGAAGAATATCCACTATTCAATATCGTCCCGAGAGTGTCGTAAGAGGTTTAGAGGTAAATTAAAACGGGAGATGGATCTTTCTAATTACAACGCAAAATAATAAAATAACAATTCCCAACTTGCCTTCTTAGTGTGGCAAATATGGTAAACCCCGCCCTATAAGGCACTCTACGGGGAAGACTTTATTATAACATTTAATTGTATTTTATTGTATTTATTCTTATAAGTACATGTTTAGTTCTATTGTTTTTATATTTTAGTTTATTATAATTATAGATTGTTGTAAGTATTTATTACATTACAATTGGCGAGAAAACAAAAGGAAATCCATCTATTAATAGTATTTTATTTTTGACCATAATTAATAACATTAAATACCTTTTTATAGTGGGATATATATCACTACTAATAAAGTTAATAATTTTTAATCTCCATATCCATAAAATTTTTCAGTTAACAAAAACAATACTATATATATATATATATATATATATATATATATATATATATATATATATATATATATATATATATATATATATATATATATATATATATATATATATATATATAGTAACTGTAGCTAGTTTTATGTCGTTTTCTATGGAGATGTACCGAAATTTTTATTAATCCAAGTGCATTTTATAAGTTGCTTGACTATTACTCGTTAACTTGTTAATTCTACTTAGCGGTGACAGTTTTCATTTTAACTTCATTATATACTACTACTATTGTGTTTACTTTTCACATTTCCAAACAAAGAAGTACCACTTTGAACCTAAATATTTCGCAAACGGACTCCTTAATCGAAAAGAAGTGGAATGATTTATTTTTACCCGTCTATTCCACAATTTGAAACCATTCAAATTTACTACTGAGAATTCCTTTAACCTAATAACTGTCATAAAAGTCAGAAAAAGAGTCCTACGACTTATTTGACTCCTTTTATGTCTAGGACTTTGTCTCGGTGGGTCCTCTTGGCTATTTCTGCTACCAAACGGCAGCGCTTGCACAGCTGTGTTCCGATGTGAAGACAATAGAGAGCCAGTCTAATTATTCAGCCCTCAGAGGTGATAACACATCTGGAGTGTCCTTACTTTGATCCACTTACGAGTACTACTTACCAACAGCTGGACTTTATGTTCGATTGTTACTCCATTTTTATTTAAAAAAAAACTGTCACTTGCGGGACTGCACGTCAGAAGTAAAAACTTCTTAGCTTCACAAACTTGTAAACATTTTTTTTTGGATTATTAAGAAATACGTTTTTAGAAGGTATTTTTTATTAGAAATTATCTTTATTAACGTATTAATATAGTAATAAAATTTTCATTTAATACGGTATGTATTGGCGATGGTATATACTAGCGATTACGCGAAATTCTTCCATCTGAAAGGAAGAATTTTCCTTCTGCAAAGAAATGCCCAAAGAAACTTCCTTCTTTAAAAGAAATGCCCATGCCGTGATTAATTGTTGTAGACTTATCAAAAAGGAAAATCATTTGTTTCACATACTTGATAGTAGTTTTTGTACCAGTATGATACCAATATCATACTGGTACAAAAATGCCAGCATAGTTCTTGTATATCAAAAATACGGACAAGTGTAAATAGGATTATCTTTATGAGGAATCCGTATAATTTTAAATATTTATACGTGGTAGAGCCACGCTGTAGCTGTTATAGTTGTAGCATGAATGGGTCCGCTTAACCGGGGAAGAACCACACTCTTACAGAATTTCAGCGTAAAATAGCAGTTGAAACGAGGCATTCCATCTTAGTCCTCACGGGACTACGCATCTGCATTTTGATTCGTAATCGAGGATAGATGTCTATTGGCCGCAGCATCCACTTATCATCTGGTGGACTGTATGCTCGCTTGTCTCCCTCATTCTACGAAAATAACTAAGCAGATGATTCCTCCATCCTGGGAATTATAGGTAAGGTACAATGCTCTAACAAAAAGGTAAATCAGATTGAAGGTCAAATAGCTTTGCAGTGGAAGACAATGTTCTTCCATAAATCAGTCTACGATAAATGCAAATTAAATATTTTAATGTGATATAACTACAAATTAAAGATTTTCTGATATTTTTTTACACGCGTTGCAAGACCTTGCTTCTTGTCTAATTTTATGATTCTATATTAATGGGACATATCTCATAGGTTTTGATGTGTAAGTTTGCGAGTGTCAAAATATGTGACATAAATTAGTAACCGCATCTTTTTATTGGGCTAAGTTTGGAGCTTGAATTTTTAATCTTGAAATGGACCAAGGGACCGTAGATCTTACTATTTGATTTATTTTTTGATACTGTTACATGTTTCTGAGAAAAAGGGTCTTGAAACACGGACGGACAACAAAATGATCGTATAAGGGTTCAGTGTTTTCCTTTTGTTGTGCGGTACCCAGAAAACAACAATTTCAAAGTTAAATAAAAAAATATCGCAGGAAATTTAAGAAAAGTGGTAGCGAAATGACAATACGTACGTTTACAGCATACAACACGAGGTCCTTTCGCCTCGTTCATCAGTTTGATCGTGATAATTCGTTCCCTGGAACAACAAGTTAAGAGTTGTTGCACACGTGCGGGCGATAAATGTGGCGATTACGCAGCGTAACGCACTGGACGCCGTGACGTAGGCGTGCGTCATACAGTTCTCGTGACTTACCCTCGAGCTCTGTGAATACTTACTTATTTTACTGGTTGATGCTCTGAATAACCTAGAATAATGGAAGTTTCACAGCATAAGTAAAGGAAAAATCTAATGAAATATAAAGTTAATGACTGTCTCATTTGTCTAATGGTCGTAAGCGCGACTTCTCATGTTGTTGTCCCGAGTTCAAATTCCGAGTCGGGTCAAAATCAGTTTATAAGGTTATTCTTTCGAAAACTTGTCAGAGTTCAGTATGTTGACGGTGTATCACCCCCATTACAAAGAAAGTACGTAACCCTGCGCCTGATCTATTTTCAATCATGTCCGTCGTCGGTTGCTTTATAAATGATCCGTGCGTCGTATGTTTGGCATTACTTGAACAGACGATAAAATTACCAGAGTAAGAGATAGTTTTCAATATATGTGTATCAGACTGTGCGAAATTGCGAAATTGAAGACCGGAATTCGTGCTAAGAATTCCAGTCTTCAATTTCGTGACGAGTTGTTTTAAAACATCATTGACCCTTGAACATAAACTCTTGGGACCTGCAAATTAATACATATACTTTAGAAAATATTTTATTTTAACGTTACCTTTGCACTAGGCTTCCAGTCGCTCGAAACCATCAATATGACCACTGTGATTTGTACCAGGAATTTGCTGCCACGCACAATCACATTGCGCGATTGACTTGCGCCAGCGGTTTTCACGAAGTTATATGACTTTAGGATTTAGGAGCCTTCAAAGAAAGAGTCTATTCCTTCCTAAAAGGTGAGCAATGCATCTGAATAGTGCTGCAGATGTTCATAAGCGGTGGTGATCTCTTACCATCGGGTGAGCCATGTGCTCGTTTGGCTGCTTTTTTATATAAAAGAAAGGAATTTCTCCTGCATCTTCGTGGGGGACGCTTTACATAAATAAATTGTACATGAACAAACATTCAGACCCAGAACTACTATATATACAAATACTTGTTCCATACGATTTTCGATCCACAGCGTCGCACCCAAACGCTTAGCCACCGTGCTGCTGATTTCAAATAATTATCAAAGGATTTTTTTATAGAATAGTATAAGGATATCACCGTATATCCGGAGACCCATAGACATTTATCCTTATTCCTAATTTTATTTCGAATACAGATGCGTTGTCACCCTTCAGGACTAGGACTCACCATACGAAATACAGCAACCTTACACAGATATTAAATCTATGAAATCAACAACAACTTTCTCGATGGTGAAAGGTAACGAAGACACAATAAAACCTTGAATAAAACTATTATTTACGGATTTTATCGCAAATTAATTTTATTAACTATGATTTAATCAATGTGTAGTGTTCGCGTAAATTTTAGTAATCGTTACATAATAAAACCTATTGAAAACAATTTAAAACGCTTATTAGAAACACTCAATATGCCTCCAATATACCATCAAAAACTCAATGTCCTGCCATGAACAATTTTTGCCAAAATTAATAATAAATTATAGTAAATAATAAGTTTAAACTTGGTTCAAATATAATTTTATTTGTTGTCAATTTTATTGGATAGAAGTTCCTTTGCAGAAAATTATTTAATTTAAAAAAAAAGAATAGTCCACGAAAACCGTAACTCAGATGTTCGTTTCGGATTTGGCGTGAAGTGTTATTTCAAGAATTCGGAATCCGTGTGAGAATAAAAATGGAAAAAGCCATCCGACAAGCCATAGGCGATGTGGACCATTATAATTAATTGTCGAGATCAACGCTGCATCTCTTATCTTTTTCTAACTAGTGTTGTTTTTTATATTTGTCTTTGTCTCGCATAAAGGTGCCGCATAGTCACAAATCACCGGAGACAATGAGAAGACAGATGCTCGGTAGCTGGACCTGGGTAAGTGAGCTTTTGTGACTCCAACGAGAAATAAGAGAAAATAGCAAATTATGAACAATTATATTCTCCCATACATTTATAGCACAGAAGCAAAAGTTTCCAAACGTGTTTAATTATGTCTGTTTACAAAATTACAACACAATTTTAACGTTATTTACTAAGTCATAAAGATCATTGAATGTTTAACGTTATAAACCTATAAAACTTGGTAAAGCGGGCAAATTTACGAAAAGTCACATGAGTGATTATTGAATTAATATTGATAAAACTGGATTATCAATAAAAGGCAATTGTTTCCTCTGGTCTATAGTATCTAATAACGTAACGATAAAAGTTTATATATTAAGATTCTGTACCCAATGCGGGAAGGCAGGATGCGCACAAGATTTTTTTTTACAGGAGAGGGGGCAAACGAGCATACGGCTCACCTGGAAGTACCGCCGTCCCATGAACAACTGCAATACCAGGGAAATTGCAGATGCGTTGCCGGCTTTTAAGCATACATAGCAGTTAATATTATTAATAACGTTTATTTTATCACCACAAACAAAGTTACATTTAGAGTTATGAGTAGCAGCTAAGTAGTAACATAACAACTTTGGCTGTGGATCGCTGGTGCGTATGGTAGGTGTGACACCCGTACTACAGGTCACCAGGTCTCTACCTCTACGAGGAATTCTATAAGTGTCTAAAAACAACAGAATAACTCTATTCACACATTTGTCATACATAATGAAATAACTGTTTAGGAATAACTCAAAAGAAACGTATGTACAGATATCTTATCAACTTTTATATATTACGATATATTACTTACTTATAACTAACTTATATATAACTATATTAAAATAATATATAAGCAGATATCTTAATATTATTATAATTGGGGGTTACGACTGGTGTAACGAGACTATCCCGCAAAGTCCTTGGATCGGTCTTAAGGAGAAATATAATCTCAAATGGCTTAGCAAGATCCTTCGTTATGCCGAAAATATTGCAGCATTAATTTTGAAATAAATATATGGTAAAGTTGAGGATTAATGTTAAGGATTATGTTAGACGAAAACACGATTTCGTAAAATTTTCTCGATAGAAAAAAATCCAGAGTTACCTCCAAACTAAACAATAAACCGCTGTTATTCATAAAATACTTTCAATAAGATCATGAAATTTTGCATACTAACTGAACTAACTATAAAGCAGTGCTTATGTTATTTACTTTTTTTTTTAAATATTCACTGTAAAAAGAAGTTACCTAAACTATCGGCCCTTTGAAGCGTGATTCCTGCCGCACGGTCACTTCGCTTCGGCCTTTGAACGGGGATGTTGTGTCGCTTACGATCAGAATATACGTTACGCAACAGGACGACGTAAAATTAAAATGGGAAATAACCGTAATAAAAATAAGAAGCGACTGGCTTGGCGTTAAGAAACAGGCATAAATATGATAAACCTAATGAAATAAGTGTCTAACGACCTATCTACTTACAGTATTAGTGATTACAAACATGTCGGTACATAGCATACGACACGCGGGCAAGTGGGGACGAAATTAGAATTTGAGCTGACTTACTCTATCCCCTTAACTTAGTCTGTTATAAAGTCTATGTGAGCGTGTAGTCGATCATCAAATGTAACATAAAAATGTCCACCTGAATCCGAATTTCGGTCACGGCGACCAGTCTCAGATGACTAGCCATTAGCGTAGAACCAGATTATAATGCACAGTATTTGCGGCAGCACTTACACTATATATCCCTTCAATCTCGTAGTCCGATGTCATGCGATGGGACGGCAATCTATAATGACCGAAGAGAGATCGGGCGCAGGACCAACAGCGGGCTTTACGTGTTTTCTGATGCGCGGGGGTGAAATAAGGTCAAGTTCCCGACACCTAGTGAGAATTTCTAGACAGAAAAAATCAATAACTGATTTTAGTCCGACTCGATACTCGAAACCAGGACATGATCAGCAGTGGCGTTTATGAACACTACACCAACGAGGTAGTACTTTAAAGTGTACGTAACACAGTAACCGCCGTACACGATAATAACAATTTGTAGAAACCAGTTCTAACGGTTACTTAACTCCAAAGAATCAATAATTTCTTAATGGGGCAATGTAAAGGTCTTTACAAGAAAGTCCTATACTTTGAACGTAACAAAAATGTGCGGGACCTATCCAACAAAATGTGAAATTTCATGAAACAAAAATTTTATAAAAACTTTGCTTATATTAAAGAATATTTCGGTTATCGCTGCAATGTTATTTTTAATGAAATAAGAATTCAGTGGTACTGCATCGTAAATTGTTATATATTATTATTTTAAAAAGAGGCCCGCTGGATTTTTTGCTGGTTGTTTCCAGGACAGGTCTGTCCGACCTCTAATAATTGAAGAAAAAATATTCAATTCTGTTCTATTTTATCTTAAATATTTCACTCATGTCGTATTGATAAGGTCATGTAATTAAATAAGTGAACTACGTCTATAATTAGTCAGCTACACGATAAACTAATGCCAATGGGTAATTACATTTGCTACCTATCTCTAAGAATCTAGGCAAAAGTGATTTTCAACTCAATTATCCCGTTAAGGAAAAGCTTACGAAATTACCAATTAAAGGTTGTTAAGCAGATCGGTTAAATCGTTTGGCGCATTCGTTATTCACGGTGAATAATGTATCGAGATGGCCGTACCAATTTGTTGAAATCGAATAGTTATGGCGCGGAAAATACACAGGAATGTACGAGCGAGCACAAACAAAAATCCCTTGGCGAATATATCAGGGAGGCGATTGTATGTCACGGTTTTTTCCAACTCGTACGCGGAGATTGGGCTCAATTGTGTTACGGCAAAAAATGACATTTATTCGACCATTTTCTCGGCAGCGGTTAGCGAGCAGAGCAAAAACTTATGAAATTTTCGATACTTCCACTGGAGCGAGGGAGCTGTGCCGTGGAGGCGCCTCAGAATTTTAACGAATGTCCATTGAGTAGAATGCGCACTCTCGCTGTCGGGTTTTTTCATTTTTGGAATATTTATTAGGGAAGCCCCACACCGTGACATTTCGTCGTGTCACCCCGGTATCCGGGGCTTCTTGTGTTCAGGCGTAATGACTCGTGAAATTAGAGACTACCCGTAAGGAAAATTCTAACAGACAGCCTCGTTGGTTACAGCTCACGATTCTAGCACTATGGTACATCAGTCGTGATGTACACATGTTGACATAGGTAAGCTGTGTCTGATGTTATGTGTTTACGCCATTTTATTTCTAATCACTGATGCCGAAGACATAGAATTGCTTGAATTATCATCAAAGATTGTTCAAGAAAAGTTGAAGTCGGATTACAGCACGACAGATGCAAGCGTGACGGTCTCAGACTATCTCAGTTAACATGACCGCACAGGACTTTGAATAAAACTTTATTCGTTTCTTGTACACGGACTGCAAGTTAGATATCTTGATTAATCACAAGGGTCCATGTAACATAACCCGTAGAATAATAGATACAATATTTATTTTACCGAACATAGCCTTGTTTAACTACTTGTTCCGTACTTTGCACCGCGGCCAAGTGCTTAACTGCTGAGCTACATATTATATTATTATTATATTAATTGAGAAAAGTCAGAGCACTACATTTTTATATGCTTTTTTATTTTTTTTTATAGAATAAAGGTGACAAACGAGCACACAGTCCACATGATGGTAAGTGAATGCTGTGGCCCATAGACGTGTATATCTGACTAAGATGGAATGCCTCGTTTCCAGTAAAAAAGGGTATCCGGATCTCTACACTCACCATACGAAACACAGCAGTGTTAAGCTGCTATTTCACGCTGGTATTCTGTGAGAGCGTAGTCCTTCCCCGGTCGAGCCGACCCATTCTTGCTACAACCATAATATAACCACAGGTGTATTACACCTGCAGCGGTGCCTCTACCACGTATAACTTTTTGCTACATAGTGCAACTAGCGGCTTGAATGACATTAAAATTACCAATAAAACATTTCAGCTATCTTGTAATATCGGCGACAGTAAGATAAGGTGCGGCCGGGATGGCCCTCGGACCACATATAGTAATTATATAATACATAATTAGACATGAAATGTTGTATTAGACGCGTCGGCTGAAACGCAAATGCTTACAGCGACATGTACATAATATTATAAATATTAATAGAAAGAAATTATCAAGAAATAGATTCACCAAGACAATAATTTTGTTAATGTAACGATTGCGCTCCGTTACGATATACGATGCAATCTATCCAAATCAAATTGCATCCGTTGTTTTTTGTTGTTTCTGTCGCAGCCCAATTGTTCTTGCGAAGGAATCCGCAGTTACAACGCATACGAATCTGTTTTACTCAGAAACTAATCGTCCAGTAATTTAGTCAGACATCCTGTCCGTTCGTTCGTCTCGGATGACAATGAATGTGTCATGCATTATGCATCTCACTTGTAGGTTTGGGAATATTGCTTTGCAATTATAGTTTTAAATTGTAAATATGCAGTGAGATCTGTTTTTGTATTTTGAATGTGATACATCTTTATTCCTTTTCGATTCGATCTGAGCCATTTGGCTATCAATTTAGAAGAAAATAACAAAATCTGCGCACGATATGTGTGACCGAATTCCTAAAATTGTTATATATCTTACTATATATAAATTACGTGTCACGTTGTTTGTCCGCGATGGACTCCTAAACTACTTAACTGATTTTAATAAAATTTTCACACCGTGTGCAGTCTGGTCCAACTTGAGAGGATAGTTTTTGCCCATAAGTGACCCACAATTTTTTTTGCTAATTTAAGGATGTTAAATAGGACATGAAAGGGGGACAATAAAGGGTCATCGAAAAGGGCAGAACAACGTCTGCCTGGCAAGCTAGTTAACTATAAAAAGTCCATAGTGAATTCTACAGTTCTACACTGTTGTTCTATATTGTTATTTGAACAAGTGGTAAAATTAAAAATTTTGTGCAACCGGCTTAAATATAATTAAAATAGGAACAACATTCAATTAAATACGGGTTATTGAGAATAACTCAAAACTACTAGTCAGATATTGATTAAATTTATATAGGATCACACTAAAAGTACCTTTTGCTTTTGCTTGTAGTTAAAAAAAAGAATCATCAAAAATCGGTTCACCCAGAGAAAAGTTCCAAGGTAACACACATAAAAAACATATAGTCGAATTGAATACTTCCTCCTTTTTAAAGTCGGTAAAAAAGGCAGAACAACGTCTATCGAGCCATCTAGTATTATATATTTACATACTACATTATGGCTAAAAATGTGGAGAACCAATATAACTACGGGTTGTGTAGTATTCTAACTTAATCCTTAGGAGCGACATTACATCTTTGTTTGAATTTGATTGCAGGTGTCCGAGGGCTGTTGCAGCCACTTACCATCATGGCAGCTGATAGCTATTTACTCACTTGCATATTATATTGTTGCATAGTATAAACTTGGCAAGTGTGATATAGTATAGAAAACGCATTATATTAGACGCTACTCACCATGACCAGATTTTTTACTTTGAATTCATTACCATATACCATATAGATGTCTGAAGATAAATGCCAATGAGATGTTTTTATGCTAACTCCGTAGTGTTCCGTACCACGAAGTTGAAAGTCGTGTATTCGAATCAACCATTTTACTACTGTTGTGCTGTGAACAAATACTAACATAAAGATATTTAACTTACTTAAAGTGTTTAACGGTAAAATTAGGTAATTTTTAAAGTTTGCAATTTATAATATCTGTCCACTTTGAGTAATTTCGAGCAAACATGTCCTATGTTTATTTTACTCTTTGAACAATATTTAGAGTAAGTTACAGATCTCTGTTACGGGTGGGCCGATCTATTTCCGACAGTTCCCGAGAAGTGGCGAGCTCCCGAACTGTACCAGATTATCCGGCGCGATACATAAAATTAATGGCTCTTTAGGTCCAATGTGCGTCTCCCATCGTATGGTTAATACGCGATTTATCTTATCTTCGAATTTAAAGAGTCAATCCGTCTGACTGTGATCGCGCCCCCACCTACATAGAAGTAAATCGATCGACAAGGCGACGTCGCTGTCGGGGGGAAATACAGAAAGTAATTTTTACTCCAATCAATCACCCGAAAAAACGGGTCTTGTTCGTCGGATAATTCGCTAGAATTCCAACGGAGATTTAGTATCGGGTCGCGTGCTAAACCAGCGGCGATATAATGAGCGCCGGCCGGCTCATTGTCTGTGCGGAAAAAAGACGATACAAATAACCAAATGAGAATGGAAAAACGGCAAAAATGGCAAAATAAAGAAAGCTTCAATTGGACAAAGGCGCCGAATGGGGATGATTCGTCGGGGATATGCACCAATTGGCACTGTTTTGCTCGTTTTTCGCTCGTCCTGACAGTCGCAAAGACGCGACGCCGCACCAAGACGCTATAAAATTGTCAATCACCGCATGTGGCAACATCTACCTATATACAATAATTAAGTGTTGTCACTGCAAAATAATGGGTGCGTTTGGCAGAAAAAAGCGCTAGCAAGCGCTTATAAGCGCTAAAATAGTTTTCGGCCAGGACACGATTGCTACTTCAGTTGCGCTGACACAATCCGCCATTTTGCTTATTTAATTTATTTGTTTTGAAGTAGAGTTTATAAGTTGTTTTGTGCAATATTAATTTTAAGTAATATAATGACATGAATAAACATATACATGCTATTAAAAATTCATGATTGGTAAATTTTTAATATGAATACTTTACAAATATATATTTAAATTAGGTTAGATTCCCCGGTTAAAACTAACATCGTGTCCTGGATGAAAATAGCTACTTACGATTTGACAGCGCTTACCGCTTACGATCGCCATTTTGCTTACAAGCGCTTGCTAGCCCTTTTTTCTGCCAAACGCACCCAATGACATCAGATAATCAATTCTAATTATAAATATCCCATTGATTAACTTTTTACTTCTTTTTATTTCCTTTTTAGGTTGTCCGGAAGAAGTCGCCTTTTGTTTTTCACCCTGTTTGTTTCTTGTTGTGTTCTTTTCTTGTATTGTAGTGTACTATATAGGATATTGTATTGTATCTTATATGATGTATTAAAAAGATAAGCGCTAGGATGTGTAGTAAAATATTTTTATAGAAAACGCTTGAGTTCGATCACCTCCGGCACTGACACATTTTAAATTATTTTTATCATGTTCGGCAGCAAAGGAAACCAGCTCGCCTTAAAAACTAAAATGTTCCTGGCTATAAGTAGATAGTAGAGTCAGGCTGCAACTATATTATGGGTGCAGTCCTAATAGATCGGCTCGATCGGAAGGATTACATATTTATAAGAAAATCAACGTTTTCTTTCTCGCAAAACTTCCTTCTTGAATCGACCACCAGTGATTTATCCGGATCGCTACGACTTGAAGACCGTCAAAAAAAGCCTACTCCTTTTTAAACCGGCAACGCGCCTAAAATTACCCTGGAATTGCAGTTGTTCATGGTTTTAATCGAGCGGTAATCGAGCTACATGCTCGTATGCCCGTATAATTTAGATGTTCTATAAAAACAGCAGCGTAATGCTGCTGTGCTTCGTATTGTTAGTGTAGTTCAAACCTTTTAACTAAATATAAAATGATAATAAAATGAAGATCGATGTGAGTCTATTGATCACAGCATCCACTTACGATCAGGAGGAATGAATGCTCGTATATTACATTTCCTATAGAAGAAACAGAATACACAAAATCACAATGAATGATTTCTACGAGGAAATCTTCGCAATCTATTTGTTTTTGTGCCACCCTATTGCTCGTGGTTGCGTCCCAAGTCGTTTGGACAAAGCCAGATATAGCCCGTGTCCAATCGTCGCTCATAGAAAACCGGAGCCAAATGCTTATTATTCGACACCAGTCCTCAATGCAATAAATGTCCAAATATTTGTCGCGGCAAATTCTAGCAAATTCAAATAAAACCGTAACTAAAGGCCCTAGCGAAATCCCCAGAGATTGGTCAAGCTTCTTATAGTTCATTTCGCAAAAATGCACTTTACTCCTTTGACGTAGAATTGATTCTCATATTAAACGGTACAACTGATATCCTTTATTTCATGACTTTTTATCGAATGTTCAAATAACATACCAAAATTCATTAGTAATAAGATATAATTTTCCTTAGCGTATTTGGGTAAACATATCATTTTGGCACAGAAATAAAGACTTTATCGTATCGTAATAGGGCACATTATGAGTTACTGTTTTGTAAATAGTGATAAAGTGGACATGTCCTTATTGTCAGAATTTACCATAGCTAATATTTCGCGGTGATATTGGCTAGCTGATGCCGGATAAGATTTATTTCACCGTCGATCCCGTCACGGCGGTTTACGTATCAAAATTAAATATCTAAAGGAGGGGAAAGGAGATTTTACTAATACGTATTTGCTTTACAAAGTGTCAGTGTTTGTCCATTTCTTTTAAATCAAAGCACAAACTCTGCAGTCTTTACTTAAACAGTTTTTAGGCAAAGTTTTTTTTATAAAGTTAATTAACGTAAATGCATGGGGAAAGTAAAACCTAAGCAATATGATAACAGGCTACTTGCATTCAACTTCTGGAATGTATGTAAATGGTCTTTTCTCGTTTCTGCGAATAATTATTAGCGATTGGCCCCGGCATTGCCTGGGCAGGATCTATTTAGATTTAAGATAATCGAAGATTATTAATTCTTCGTTTTTATTTTAATAATACATAGTCTTTTTAAACAAAACTAGTTTTTACGGATTATATCGCGTATATTAACTAATTCTCGACGTTTCGAGCACTTTACAGCATTCACGGTCACGGAGGGGACCATGCAGATGGTAGCACCCAGCCATCTTCTCTATTGTCTTCTCTTCTGCTTGGGATCCTATAATTAATAAAATTAAATCCCAACCCAAGCACACAACTGCAAGACTTCCAGATACTATAAGTTCATACTGCGTAGATCAGAACAAAAATTAATAGTTTTAATCTGGAGGTAGCCGTGGTTAACTATGACATTGGGACGTCGAACACCTCGGTCCCCCCAGCAAGCATGGGTGCTGTAAACTGCTTGAAACGTCGAGAATATAAAATAAGTTAATATACGCCATATAATCCGTAAAAACTAGTTTTGTTTAAATATGTAGTGTTCGCGTAAATATAAGAAATCATAAATAATAATCTTTAAGTTTTTCGGATATCCTAGATCCGTCAGGGCATTGCTCTCTATCTCTCTATTCGTAAAGATTGTTTTTGTTTCATCACAATCGGATCAGTCGATTTGAAGATAAGCGCGTACAAACAGACAGGGAAAGCATCCGTAGTCTTCATTGTTTTGTTGACTGCAGATGTCAAGTTGACTGTAGATATCAATGGACTGCAGGAGCCACTTACCAGGTGGACGGTGGTGTAATTTCGTTTGTAACTTCATTTAAAAAAAACTAACTGGACTATTTGTTCGTCAACAGTTAAAAATTCAAAAAATAGTTTTATAAAATTTTGCTCGCCACCTAAAAAAACTAGGATACCTACAACTACTTAGGATAAATTAGCAGTAAACTACTGCTGTGTCTCGTATAGCGATGAGGACTGAGGACTCTTCTCATAGGTAAGTGAGCATTCAATCTCAGTGCGATGACAAAGACATAGATGCGACATACCTTTTTAGGGTTCCGTAGTCAACTAGGAACCCTTATAGTTTCGCCATGTCTGTCTGTCCGTCTGTCCGTCCTCGCTTAATATCTGTGACCGTTAGCACTAGATAGCTGAAATTTGGTACCAATATGTGTATCAATCACGCCGACAAAGTGGTAAAATAAAAATTGGAAAAAAAAGGTTTATTAGAGTAGCCCACCTATATGTAAAGTGGCAAGTGATTTTTTTTAATTTCAACCCTAACATGTGATATATTGTTGGAAAGGTATTTAAAAATGAATAGGGGTTTACTAAAATCTTTTTTTGATAATGTCAATAATTTCGGAAATAATCGCTCCAAAAGTAAAAAACAATGTGTCCCCCCCCCCCTCTAACTTTTGAACCATAAGTTTAGAAAATATGAAAAAAATCTGAAAAGTAGAACTTTATAAGGACTTTCAAGGAAAATCATTTTGAACTTGGATGTCAACAACAGTTTTTGTACAAACTCATAAGTGGGAACACTTATTGTGACGGATGGGAAACTACGGAACCCTACAAAAGTTTTTTTTCCTTCACCGCTGAGCACGTGGTAGATCAGCACTTAAAATTGCAATTAAAAATTTCATTGGGGCCGGCGGGGATCGAACCCGGGTTACTCGCGTTCTGTTATATTTACAGTGAGCATTAACCATCTGAGCTACCAAGGTTCTGACATATGAATCATATATGAACATTTCAATTGTTTGACTATTGTGTCTGATTCGCGGACAGGGAAACTATTGAAAAACCTGATGGCAAGAGTTAATTACAGGCTGTTGGGATGCTGGCGCAAGCGGTGAGTAAATCAATAGATCAATGAGCCGCTGATGGGCCACAAGGCGCGGCACCGTCACGCCCGTCGCCGCGCTACAATACAACTTGTTCACGCGTCACCGACGCTCCACCCTGGTGTGATCGAATTATACCAAGTCCTCAACGTAAACTCAAAAATAGCTAAACATAGAATACGCTTTGAAACTATGTCAGCAAATGTGGAAAAATGAATTTTTGAATGAAAGCTGATCGCCTTTTTATTTTATAGTACCTGGATGACCGAGCTTTGCTCGGTATTTTTTTGCTCGATTTTTTTTTTGATTCGTGTGTTTTGGAAATTGTATTTAGATACAAATTACATACTGATGAAATATAAATAATATTTTTTGATCTTAGCGACATAACAGAAAAAACGGAACTGGTTATTTGAATAAAAAATCATGAGTGCAATTATTTTAATTTTAATTTTTGTGTTTTTAAAAAATACTACAAAAAGGGCTCGAAAAAAGAAAGGAATTTGAAAAAAAAATTAAAAAAGTCGGTCGGTCGGTCTGGTTTCGAACCGGGGTTTTACGATTCTGTGACCGCCCATTATACCAATTAAGCTATTTATAATCATTAAGAATCTGTCAAAATTTACCTTCTTATTCTAACGATATTGTAGCAGTTTTTCATTGCCTAAAAACACGGACAAAAAGGCATTTTCTAAAAATAAATGCTAGCTAGATCGATTTATTATCCCCGAAACTCCCTGGACACTAAATTTTATGAAAATCGTTGGAGCCGTTTCCGAGATCCCGATTACATATATATATATATATATATATATATATATATATATATATATATATATATATACAAGAATTGCTCGTTTAATAGTATAGGATTTCTATTTTAAATAGGGGTAATAACAGTCATATATCGTATTATAAAAACAAAAATATTTTTATAGAATAAGAACGAGCGCACAGAACAGCAATTTGATGCTGAAGCCCATAGACATCTACATTTATCACCTTTGAGGACTAAAATGGAACGCCTCGTTCCCAATAAAAAAGGTCCCCGATTCTCTACCTACCATACGAAACAGCAGCATTAATATGCTATTTTACGCTGGTATTCTGTGAGAGAGTAGGACCACGATATAGGATCCCGGTTAAGCTGATCCATTCGAGCTAGAAGCATAATACCTTTAGCTATACAATATCTTTACCAGCTTTGTGTAGCCATCATCATATCAGTATTACGAAATTCACTGTTGGAATGGAAATGAAATTCCTTGATATTTTGTCTTACTTTTTTTATAATAATGTTATCCAGACCGAATAACGGTCACGGAGCGCAACAGGATTGTAATGCAAAAGTGTGCGCGCACGGGCAGGTGCAAGTTCTCTTTTTTCTCGAACGTGCCGTCTGAGTGAGCTTCTTTTGCGTAGCAGGTATCGGGCCTCGAGGTGTCCCCCATTACCGTGGACCAGTCGTGGGAGTCATTATCGGTATTGTAAGTTTTGCGGCATTTACCGCAGTTGGTTGTTAAAATAATTGGTTATCTAATTGGTCAATGTTGGTCTTTCAGTGGCGTTGAAGGTTTTTTGGTAGAGGTCCGCCGTCCGAGGGCCGGGCATATAAAGGTGCCAGGTTGTTGAGGTGGTGGTGTCTTTTTTCTCACTCTCGTAGTCTGATGGGACGCCAATCCAGCAAGACCGTACGAAGATCCGGCGCAGAAGCAACAGCTACGTGCTTTCCGAAGCACGTGGGAGAACACCGCCAACTTCCCTTACCCGTATGTCGGGGACCTCTAGCTCGTAGACAAGTTACATACCTGAAATTTAGATTTGTATTTATGTAACTGTAATTAAATTAGATAAACAATTGAATTTAATTATTTTTAAAATGTGTCAAGCGCATTAAAAGGAGTAGAAATATATTTTTTATTCTTTACTAGCCCCATTTACCGTGTCCCACTATGCCTTGTCCAACCATACCTTGTCCAACCATGCCTTGTCCAACTATGCCTTGTCCAACTATGCCTTGTCCAACTATGCCTTGTCCAACTATGCCTTGTCCACCCACGCCTTGTCCAACTATGCCTTGTCCAACTATGCCCTGTCCAACTACTTCGCGGAAGGACAAGCAATATTATGTTGACAAAGTTTTACCGCAATCTGATGACCGGTATGTCAGCGCATAAAATACGAACAAACAAATAAAAATTTTTATGTATAAGGTCATGTTTTTTTTTCAAAAATATAGAAAAGGGGGGCTATCGAAAATGACACTTTTAAATTATTTTTGTCTAAAAAAATCCTAAGCACTGAAACCTTTTAATTCACCAAAGTGCACCAGTTTCTCGTTAGCTCTCATCTTTAATTCGGTAAACTGTTTTACTGAAATGATTTATTTGACTTTAAATAATTTCACTAAAAATTTGATGTGAATTTTTAGCGAAATTCAATAAAATGATTCTCATTATGCTATATTTTCTTGCACACTATTCACGGACAAAATACTATATTTATTTTAATTTAAAATGTTTTTTAGGGTCTGGTTTCAAACGTTAAATATGGACAATACGAGTATTGATGAATTACATTTTAATGTTTCTATAGGTTTACGTAGTTTTTTGGTTAAAGAGGGTTTTTTTATAGAAAAGGTACAATACTACTTATATTATTACAAACAAATTAATACCTAAATATATAATATACTGAATAAAGAAACACTACCTAATTATAGTATCGTATTACATATAGTAATGGTTTTTAAAGATGAACCCAAACAATAACAGCTAACACTAAAAATTAATTTTGAACACAATAAAATAGTTAATGTGTCATAGGCCTTAACAAATAACTCGCCACATTCATTCAATTTTTACCTAAGTGACGATGGTCTTTTTAGCTTTGGTACGAATACTTTTGCAACTACCCTATTTACTTATGTGTAATTATTACTAAATAAATTATTAAGCACTCAATTAGAAAATAAGTTTTAGCGACCTATTATAATACCAGCTCACTACGCCAATTGGCTTAATGTTTCTTTTTCTTTATAATAAGTATTTTCTCTCTAAGTGATTTGTAAATCTTTTGAGAAAATAAATGTCTTAAACCATAAACGAGCACACAGTCCTCCTGATGGTAAGTGGATGCTGTGGTACATAGACATCTACTTCTATCCTCGATTAAGAATCAAAATGTAGATGTGTTGTGTCACTCCTGAGGACTAAGATAGAATACCTCGTTTCCAGTAAGATGGGTATCCGGTTCTCTATACTTTACATACAAAACACAGCAGCGTTTACGCTGGTATTCTGTGAGAGTGCGGTCCTTCCTCAAACGAACTGACACATTCGTGTTACAACATAGCTGATAGCTGTAGCGTGACTCCACTACGTAAATAAAGTTAAGTTAAATATTATATAATATAAGACTTATTAAATTATCTTGTAATAGGGTATAATATAAATGACATCGACAGTTACACGAGGGTTTGCGTCGGATGTTAAAATATATGTGCATTGGGCACAGGAAACGATTTCGAGTGATATTTATTTATTGGCGTTTGATTTATGCATCGACCATCAATAGGTCTAAGGGCGCGGTCATATGGCCATGTCGCGCTTCGCCGAATTCAACGGATAAAAAAAGCTGGATGTACTACTAAACAATAAATTTTAGGTTAGGTTATAGCATACTATACTATATTATACTATAATATGTCACACTGCTGGACGCAGGTTTCTATGTTTGTTTAAGATGTATTTGTTTAGTTTTATCTGTTAAATATATACATGAAGTTAAATGTAAACATTGTTTCGTGTAATCAAATAACGTTTTTGTAAAAAAAAAAACTCTATATTGAAAACGTCAAATTTTCATCACTTTATGGTTTGTTTCTTCTTTTGTAATAAGCAATGCAATGAAGAAATATAAGTATTTTACATAATATTTTTCTATGTTCAGAAATATAATTTGACATTTTGTTCTTATATCCTTTATTGTCTTTAGCCTTCTTGTTTAAAGATTTTTACTAGCAAAACGGGTCACAATGACGAAAACTATGATGAATTGACGAATTCTGGCTTGGATCAATACTTTTTAACTTCGTTTTCTTAAGCTTATGCTTATTTTGACGTGGTAAAGCCACGCTGCAGCTTGACAGCACGAATGAGTCAGCTCGACCGGGGTAGACTCCCCGGGGAGAACCAAGCACTCACAGGATACCAGCGTCAAATAGCAGCTCAATACTGCTGTGTTTCGTATGATGAGTGTAGAGAACCGGAGACCCTCTTAACTGGAAACGAGGCATTCCATGTAAGTCCTCACTGCGTTGTTGCTTTTTGATTCTTAATCGAGGATAAATTTAGATGTCTAAGGACCATAGCACCCACTTACTGAGTGACTGAGTGAGTGTTCACTGGTCCCCTCTATTGTATAAAAATGAACCATGTTATGTTATATCAGCATTTAAAAAATTCAAATTTTTATTTTATAATTTCGTTTAGGTTATTTCACTGATATTCATATAACTTCATTAAAGTGGTAATTACAGAACAGAGGATAAACTTTAATAGTTTATTTAACTAAATTGACATTTTTATAGAGGGATTAATAGTTTTATTGTAGATTTATTTTTTAACAATATTAGAGTCACGGTAAGTGTCTACTGCAGGACTCGGGTATTTAACTTCAAACAAAGAAGGTTAGAAACAAAGAAGGTTAGAAATAAAGAAGATTGCGTTATCACACTTGAGGTTAAAAATAAAATAAATTACAATTAAATTTATTAAGCTGACGAAGATTATTAAAACTAAATCGGACCAATGTTTTATTTTGAATTGGAGTCACTTCCAGTAAGTGGTATCCTGAATGTCCCACAGCGTCAGTTTTCACGCGCCGCTGCCGCTATTAATATTCAAATTGGTGCGATCTGTCGCCGCTCCACGGACCAGCGTGGACTTGCCACTATAATTTATTTGTGAACAAAGTAACAACGAAACGGAAGAACATGGATGTTTCGTAATTGTCGTGTAAGCGGACTGTCGTTGCGTAAATTACCTTTAAATGAAATATATATTATATAATTAGGTTAGAAAATCGTCTAATATAAAACTGCAGGCGCCCCTTATGTATTTTCATCCTGTCAATTCTATAATATATATAAGCGAAATAGGGACCACTGACTGTATAACTCATCACGATATTTCTAAAACTATACACCCGAAAATGAAATTTTGAAATTTAGTATAGTTACTCATTTCGCAATGTAAACGCTCACTAAGAACAGATTTTACGATAGTCCCATAAAAATATTTTTTCTTGATATTTTATATCTACGAGTACGTTATTATCGTGCGCCTAGCGAAGCGAGCGGATATCAGCTAGTACAGTATAAATTACACTGATTTAGATTTTATAATAATTGATATAGAAATTATTTTTGGAATTGATTCTTGAAATTATTACGTGGTATAGCCATGCTGCAGCTATATTTTGGTTGCAGCACGATTGGGTCGGTTCGACCGGGGTAGGACCACGCTCTCACAGAATACCAGCGTAAAATTGCGGCTTAATACTTATGTTTCGTACGGTGAGTGTAGAAAACTGGAGACCCTTTTTACTGGAAACGAGGCAGTCCATCTCAGTCCTCAGGGGTGTCAACACATCTGCATTTTGAAGATAAATGTAGTTGTCTATGGGCCACAGTATCCACTTACCATCAGGTGGACTGTTTGTTCGTTTGTCACCCATAAAAAAATGACAAAATCTATCAACAATACAAGGACGGCGCGTGCATTTTTAAACTAGGCAATCTCTACGTAGAATAACGTGACTAAATATCATCATAACATTAACCGCCTTATAAAGACCGTTGCTGAAATAACATAAGGTAGGTGAACAAAGAATCATAACCTAGGACTCAAGAAACCCAACGTTAATTCTAAACAAATATAATATTCTGTCCGTTTCCCTTGTCAGATCGTGGTTCCATTTAAAGTATTACTTCCATACATGTAATATAAATAACAAAATATCATCAATTTAATTATAAGATAATATATTCAATATTGAGACCAAATACAGAGTGCAGAGAGCGAGCGCGCTTTGTGCCACGTTGGTTTTTGTCGATCCCCATTTAACGCTAACCGACAACGGAGAACGTTTTATAACCTCTAATTGTACTGTATTTATTACTGTTGCTACGGACGTTGACTCCGTGGAGTCGCCTGTTGAAATACCTTGAGAAAATCTCAAAACGAAAATATGTCATGAAAAGTCAAATTTCAACAAATTGAATTTTGATGGTCCAATTGCTGATTACCTAAGCATATAGCTACAACGCTGGAGGTCGTGAATTTGTATTTCAAGTAGAATAAACTTCCAGATCATCCAGTCACATGAACAAACTGACCCGGAACAATTATTTGAATGGCCCACAAACGTGCTGGATTCGAACTCAATTGCGTCTTCATAGACATGTAATTTGACTTTTATTTAGACGGTGCTGCATATTTTGGTCAGCGTCAATTTAAAAGGTTTTTAAGCCCATTTGTCGCACAATTGATAAAAACTTTAAAGGTGTTCATAAATCCCAAATCCGTGATATGCATGTACCAACTGATATATTATTTCTTATGCACCAATGTGTATGGGCAGAGAACAAAAAACGAATTCTACGATCCTGTACGAACTCCTATTACAAACATCATTTTTTCTTACAATAAAACACTTTCAATGCTTTTTACATTACTAATACCTATTCCCTGTAACCACTCCTGGTGAGCTTAAAACGCTTGTGTTAGGAGTGGTTCATGACAGTGGTCGAATGGCGGATTTGAAACCAGGACTTTTCTGCTATTAGGCCACTGTCGCTTATAAAATAATCATCATACCATAACACCTACGATTTCAACACCGGTAGAGCAGGTGGAGAATGGAGCGTTCTGCAACATCACTACATGAGATACTCGCTGCTCGAAAAATAGCAATTGAATCTTTTAAAGCGCCACCATACGGAATTGCTTAACAACTTTAAAACCGTAAAAATTCCATTTATTTTAACAAATTTAAAATAAAATAGTTCAACCAATTCAACAGCTTACAGTCAGACCTTATTTAGCTAATTACCTTTATGGTCCAAAGCTACAGCTTTAATGATGTACAATGATCCGCTCCAACGATTCCTTGTGCTAATGGACGCTTCGCACTGATAGTATAAAAACATTCATACATTTATGTGTGAGAAGCAGTCAGGAACTTCACGCTATTAAAAAATACCCAATATGGCATTATTCCGGAGGTTTTCTTTAATTTACCTAATTATCTGAATCTAATGCCCATCCGTTGCACCATTTTAATTAGAGCATTCGAGAATTGCGTGAATATCTACCTTTTTTAATTTGAAAGTAGGTGTGGAATGATCACCTTGTTAGACTTTCTGTGCTGTTACCGTGTTTTTGATTGCGCGCAAATGTGTCGCACAAGAATTTCTTTAACTCTAAATGATGTAAAATACGGCTGCCTTGGAGAATTTATCAACCTACTTACTGGAATGAAACATAACTTACCTTCACTTTATCGACGATATAGTTGTTATGTCAGAATTGCCGGAAGACCTTAGCATTATTCTACTGTGCTTGTCTTCCAAATAGGTCTTAAGAATAGTCTTAGGATGAATTAAGACAAATAATGTCATAGAGATTTATACGTGGTAGAGCCATGCTGCAGTTATATTAGTAGTATAGTTGTAGCACGAATGGGTCGGCTCGAACGGGGATGGACCACGCTCTCACAGAATACCAGCGTGAAATAGCAGCTTAATGCTGCTGTGTTTCGTATGGTGAGTGTAGAGAACCGGTGACCCTTTTTACTGAAAACGAGGCATTCCATCTTAGTCCTCATGGGTGACAACGCATCTGCATTTTGATTTGTAATCTAGGATAGATGTGGATGTCTATGGACCGCAGCAACCACTTACCATCAGTAGACTGTGTGCTCGTTTGTCACTCTTTCCTATAAAAAAATGTCAATAATGTTTACGAGTTTGTTTACCCAGAACAAATTGTTTCACTAGGTAAATCTAACCTCGACTCAGAAATAAATCGACGGTTCTAACTCGACTGGGCAGCGTTCGAGAGATTACCAATATATCTTCACGTTATTTTTGCCAGCGTCAATATATGAATCTGAAACACAGTTGCATTACTCAGCGAGTTATGGAAATGGCTATGCTCTGAGTTTCGGTGCATGAGAGGATTATTAATGAAGATATCGCAGTAGAGGGTAACCAGGGTAACCGAAATAAGCTGAAATGCCAATAGACAGGCCATATTTATCGAAGAACCGACAAAGGTGGGAAGAGAGGTTCTCGAGTACCGGTACCCTGTACCGGTAAGCGAATTGTAGGGCGGCCACCCGCTATAACTAATTAGAGAAGTAACGACCTGGTAAGGCATGCAGTAAGTCGTTGGATGCAGATGGCTCTGAACCATTTCTTAGGGGAGGCCTACATTTAGCAGTGAACTTGTGAAGGAATGCAGTGGGTAAAAATAAGTGTTAAAACATTTCTGAAATTTTAATCAAGTTTATTTAATGTATTTAAAAAACTAAACAACTGGGTCATGTTGATCAAAATCAATATTGAGGCGGCATTTTCATGTTAATAACTAATAATGCAATGATAGTTATAATTAAAATAAGGCCAAGCGGGGAAACTATGGCAAATATCCCACTATGAGGTCATATATAGGGGTGTTCGAAACTCAGCAACAAGTGGAAGGACTCCCTTTAGTGATGCCTATGAGACCGTCTGGGTCAACAGAACCACCCCCTTACTGATCTGCTCTACCTCCAAATAGTAGCACTAGGTATTGTGATTCGGTCTGAAGAGTAGGGAGATCCAATGTGATTTCAGGCTCTATGGCATTCGACCTTAGTCTTCAAAGACAACAAAAAATGTACAGCCTTATTCGTTCGAAGTTGGCTTCAGGTTTTTTTGGTTTTTTCAATATTCATCAATATTGATTTTGATCAATATTGAATTCTATATTATGATCATTTTATTCTTAATAAAAATCTACTTTTTTGCGGTGAAAATCTATAAAAAATCCTATTTTAGTCTAATTGAACAAACGTCAAAATAATTGCAACAGAATAGACCGTTAAAGGTCTACGGGTAATAAACTGACCTTTTTAAACAGAAATAATCAATAGGTATAAAACAGCTATGAATCCACAAGAAACATAAATTTATTTTTGCCATTATGCATATATGTAATTAATTTGCTTTTTAAATTAAGATTCAGAGCACTAACTTTTTTGCTTTCTTACCACGCTTGCACCGTAAGCTTTTTAGTAGCGGATATGACGTCAAGGCAAGAGATTGAAGAGACGCTAGGCTTTTTGTTTTTTGTTATATCTTCTTTTCAACTTTCTTATGAAACTGAATAGACAAATAAATTGACTGTCAACCTGATAGTGGCTGTTGCAGCCCATAGATTCCTGTAGTCAACTTAAAAAAATTAAGGCCACAGATGCATTGTCATCTTTGAGGACTAAGACGGAATGCCTCACAGCCTATAGTTATACTAGCTCTTTTACCCCTCAGATCGAAACACAGCAGTGCAAGCAAAGTTATTTGGCTTCAGCAAGAGATAAAAGTGTGGTACCTACTACGACGGATTCCTAGAAATGCTTTTATTCCACTCGAGAACCTTTCTTACCCATCTGTCGTCAGTTCTTCGAGTTATATTTTATTTTACGTGTACGCCTTGTTACTGCTATATTATGGTTGTAGTACCAATGGGTTGACTCGACTGGGGAAGGACCACGCTCTCACGGAATACCAGCGTAAAATAGCAGCTTAATACTGCTGTGTTTCTTATGGTGAGTGTAGAGAACTGGAGACCCTTTTGTACTGGAAACGAGGCATTCCATCTCACTCTTTGTTCTTAGATTAAAGATGTAAATGTCCTATGGGGCACAGTATTCACTTACCATCAGGTGGGCTGTGTGCTCGCTGAATGGCCGCTCCATTGCCACTCCTGCTTAAGGAGATTACATCGCTCAAATCCCAAAAACACCATATGTGTAAAGAAGTTTATGTGTGAATTTCATAAAAAATATATGTTTAACTTAAGGTTATCGCAAATAAATTGTTTTGTTTAAAATTTTAGTAAAATGTCTTAAATTTTGGAAAACATTCGATTGTTTTCGTAAATATGCTCTTTTTTAAGATAAATTGTAAATTGTCTCAATTACGGCTTAATAGTTAGGCATATATTATATACCAAAAAAACGGCAATGACGCTTTTAACAATAATTACTGTTTATTTATTTTTATTTAATTCGTAATATTTACCATTTATGAATAATAAAGTAATACCCAAAATTACACTGGCACCCCGTGGCAAGCACCCCCGCAAAGACCTGTGACGGATACTCGGGACGCAATACATCAGCGTCTCGACGACTCTAAATGTAATCCACAAACCCTCAAGGTCATTGGGCAATGTTATACCCTTAATGACCCTTTGTTCTATATCAGTTATTCTGGTGCATACATCTTCCTTACGGGTTCCATCACGCGGAGAAACTCCGAGAAATTAATGTTCCTTAATAAATACTTATATAATTGGACTTGAGTATAATTTTAATTTTAAGTACAATTTTTGTGTATAATAATTTGTGTAGTAAAAAAGCTTTCTATTTTTTACTGGTTATTTCTGTATTGATGACTAATGTCTTAAATTTGTATTATGATTGACAGGAATATTACTTATATATTAATAAATTTATTAATATCTAAGTTTTTGTCTAAATGAACGTTGGGTTTAGGCATCAAACTTAAAGCAAATTTACAATGTTGCTGTAATGGAATTATAGTCTTAGGTATACCTGACATTTCTCACTCTCGATTAGCATAATCACAGTAAAAAGTATATAGACTAGGTCAACAAATTCATGTGAAAAAGATCAAAGCATCGATTGTACGGCAATTTGCCGTGTTAGTCCCGAGCAACAATTGTATTTACAAGGAAATTGCGCTTAACACGTCATTCCAGGGAAAAACGTGTCTAAGTGAAGCCCTCTCTTTGTTAATTACTAATTAATTGGTGTTATTGGAATTACAAACGATGTGAAGCCTCGGAGAACTTAGGTCACGTTAATTCAGATAAAACTAACGTGTCAACAAGTATTTACGTTAAGTGCAATAATGCTACAATTTAAAGGATATGTTTTGTAGTTTGCTGTAACCTCACGTAACTAGATTCAATTAAAAAAGGAACATATTATTTTTTGCATTTTGATTCGTAATCGAGGATATATGTAGATGTCTATGGGCAGCAACCACTTACCATAAGGTGGACTGTGTGCTCGTTTGTCACCCTATCCTCTAAAAAAGAGAGTAAGAAATCTCTCAGAACTGACCTTGAATGAGGGATCACCTAATATTCATTAGTGTAGAACGCATGTTAGATGTTACTTTACTACACTTGACATTGAGTAGCAGGACCAGCACGGCTATATTTTGGGTACAGGTTGTGAACATCTACGTCTATCCTTGATGATAATCAAAATGCTGTTGCGTAGAATTCCCCCTGAGGACTAAAGTCGAATGCCTGTGTTACTTTTTCAGGTAGTATTTTGTTCCTTTTACCGTCAGAATATTGCGCAGCGTGGCTCTACCAAAACATACTGGACGATCTTCTTTACCGTCTGAAAAAAATAGGGTATAACATGTGAACGAAATAGAAGCCTGATATTTTACAAAAAATAAAAACAAAAACTTTGAATTGAAAGTTTGAAATTTTGTTTGAACAATTACTTTGCCCTTTGCCTTTGAGCCTGTGACCCTGTGAAGTGACAAGGTCAAAGATACCTACAAAATTTTTTGTTCGTAAAGTAGGGTGGATTTGATTTGAATTTCATTAATAAATTTATTTAATTTAAAATTTAATTTTTTATTTTTTGTAAAATATCAGTGCCATATAGGCTTCTATTGTAATCCGTGGACACTTGCAGCCACAAATTCATACGAAGAAGTCTGCAAATACCTTGTGACCTCTACGGACCAAGATGGAACGCCACTCAACCTGTAATTAATTACTGGCTTTCTATTAGGTTCGAACTTTTCACACAGTCAGGCCAATGACCCCCGCCAAATTACTTCCGTCGATAAACGGCTGAATGAAATAATTGTAAAATCACACACCCACCACGCGGAGGTAACCGCCGTGACGTTCGCGCTTATTACGTCCTAACATTAATGATTTAAATTAGGGTATACGGTGGAACGAGGTGCAATTTTATATTTTAATTTTGTTTCTTTTTTCTTTCGCTACAATTTTATTCTTGCAAGAATATTTATGAATGAGAATAATTTGTAACGTCGACGTAAATTGAAGCACATAACTACAGCTGTCTAAAGAAACATTGACTGATTGTATTTGTAGCTACTTAGCTACAAGTGAGAAGATGAATCTTCAATGATTTGGGAACGGAAACAAAAGTCATTTTTTTTCTTTTTAATACTAGCAATGACTAATATTCCCTTTAAAAACTCCTGGTAAGCATAAAATGCTTCTGCTAGGAGTGGTTCATAAGAGTGGTCGAATGCTGGATCGAACCCAGGAGCTTTGGAGTTCGCGGTGCGGACCGCGATTTCCTGCTCCCTGCCATTACGCTACCGTCGTCTTTTATTTACATTTACGTCTTCAATAGACGGTACCCCAGGAGTAGGTTCAGACACTACACGACGTCGGTTTTACTGTGTCCTTCAAGGTAGGCGTTTTACAGAAATAATTATGACAAAAGACCACACAGCCAGCCTGACGGTAAGTGGTTACTATTACCTAAAGATACTCTCTTCTGATTTTGATTTGTGAGGAGTCTTTGTTTCGTTAGGAAACTCTACGCACTTGTGTCGCTTTGAAGTGTTTGTTAGCGATCCCTACTGATCAGATAAACGCGACTTGAAACCCATTGGTTCTGCTATATAGTCTTCGAGGTCAATTATGCCATGTAGAATGATATTTTGAACTAATTCCTGTTCATATTTTACGAAGAAAGGACAGAAATAGCATTTGAATATTGATCGCGGCGAAGGTTGGTGTTGCTGCATGTTTATGATTAACATGGTCCTTTCGTTGGTTTTATCGATTATCGATCTATTCTTAGGACTAAAATACTAGAGAAAGATACTGTATCTCTTCTGAAAACTAAGATGCCTTGTTACCGCAATCATCAATCTCTAGTTTTCGTCACCTACATAACACGTACATATTATTCTGTGCAAACTTGGTTCTTCTCCAGTCGAGCTGAGCCCTTTTGGAGCCATAAAACACCCATCAAGCCAAGATGACACTACCACGTCGAAAACCTCCACATCCTTAGCTATTTCTTCCACTAATTTGCAACGCAACCACTGTTATGTTCCAATGTAAAGAGTACGAAAATCAGTATATTACGTACGTGACGTATCCCATTTTAGTCCTCTGGGATAACAAGGACTCCGTATCGTTTTTGGAAGACCAATACAGATAACTATAGAATTCAGTTATCACTGTTTGTCACTTCACATTGTATACCTATGTTAAGGATCATGTGATTTTTGCATTATTAATAATGCCCGGACAAAATTAATAATGGTCAATAAGCAATACGAGTAGTTACTACCTACTGTGATAGAAACTATTTATTGAAAAAACTAAATTGACCGGACTGTATGAATATAGTCTGTTAAAGTAATAAAAAAATAGGTTAGTTTAGATTAGGTTCTTTAATGCCACATATTTAACACTTAGACAAAATAACAGTAAAGTTTTTCAACAAAGATATTTTTTCTTTGTAACGCAAAGGAAGGATTGCTGCTATTTGTTACTACAAAGTTGTTTTTTCACTTCTTTCCCATTTTTACACTTGTTAATTTTAGAATTTGTTACGAAATTAACTTACTGTCTTAAAAGTGATAAACACGGTTGGTGAATTTAAATGCTAAGGTTATATCAAATTGCCCATCAATTTACTTTATTATTAGTATAGTTGTAGCACGAATGGGTTGACTCGACTGAGGAAGGACCACTCTCTCACAGAATACCAGCGTAAATCTGCTGTGTTTCGTACAGTAAGTGTATAGAACCGGAGATCCCTTTTGCTGGATGTCTATGGGCCACAGCATCCACTTACCATCAGATGGACTGTGTGTTCGTTTGTCTCCCTATCCTGTAAAAAAATTACATAGCAATATTCATAATGACCAGACAATGTGGTAATTAACAAAGTTTAAATCAGTATTAATTACATAGCCGATTTGAGTAGTCATTATTCATATTGCTCGGCAAAATAGTTCCCCGGTTAATCACTTGGTCCATAACATATAAAACATGGTATAAGATGTCCATTATCGAGTCATGGCGATAAGTAAATTTATTCACTTTTCATTACAAAATAAATCCATTACTGAACATAGGCCTCCTCCATAGGTTGGCTTATAGAGGAGAGGTGCTACGTTTGGCAGGTAGGTCGGAAGACGTTGCTGCCTATCTCATGCTTTATTTACTTCTGGCGCCTCTGAGAATACTCAGGTGATACTCTTATGTCGCCACTACTCTGCACACCGTGGTAAGTGATAATCTCCGTATTAGGGGTGCTGCAGACATCAATGCCCCTTAGACGTGATTTCTAGCAAAGCGATCTCATCTGCTCTTATTGTAACCACCGAGTGGTTACCAGTTGTTTGGACCCCGGCACTTCACTCCTCTTCCTCTTCACTGTCCTAGTAGCAGATAATACCTTTAAGAATTTCCTTCCTTTGAATACGTCCCAGTAATTGCAATTTTAAGTACTAGCTAGTTACCACCTGCTCAATGGTGAATGAAAGAAATCATAAAGGACGTCTGCGGAATAGTATGTTTCGAAAAGAATATACCAGTGTGCATTCTTTTTGCGTAGCAGTAACTACATATGAGTATTACTCTGCGGACAAAGTGCTCCATAACTCCCACAAATTAGAAGACCCAGCCGAGGGACGTACATAGACTGTGACTACTCTTACACGTCGCAGCCAACGACTACTTATATATTATAATCATCATCATCGTCATCATCATTACAGCCTTTCACAAGTCCACTGCTGAACATAGGCCTCCCCCAGGTAATGCCACAAAGCACGATCCTGAGCCACCTGTATCCACCGACTTCCTGCATGTCTTAGTGTGGGGTCGCCCTACACTACACCTACCGGTACGAGGCTGCCATTCGAGAACCTTTTTTTCCCACCGGTTATCGGTTCTTCGAGCTATATGGCCGGCCCAATGCCACTTATATTAATTAATAATACTATATTATAATCATCATGATAAAATGTGCCAAAATTAAAAGCTGTCGCGTCATAGTAAATATTTATTGATGGCACCTCGGTCACACACGGCTGACAATGAACGTATCATTTTGTCTGACAACTGGTTGTTTCCCAGACATTTTTTCATGAGTACTTGGCATAAACATCCCGTTTAAGACCTTATTATAATTGTACAATTAAAGGTAGTAAAAAGCAATAATTCAAATTAAATAGACCCATATTTATTTTCTTAAGGTCAACCATGCTTGCAAACACGACGCTCAGTCTGATTGTTTACTGAGTGAGTTGCAAATTAAGTGAATGAAATAGCATTAATATTATTTCTGCTACTATTCAAATAAAAAAAATATGTAGGCGCTAAGTGATGCCATTAACGAAGAGTTTTTGGCATGTAATTTTTATATAGGTAATTTCGCTATTGTTCTATTAATATGGTAGATATAATTAATACAATTATACAATGGACTTCAATATAATTAAAATGAGAACATCATCAATGAATTCGAAGTCAATTAAATATGCAGTACCCGGATAACCAATAGAGATAAATAATAGATTTTCTCACAAAAGAAGGGAACATGAAAAGGTTAAAAAGTCAGAGTCCTTTTTACTGGTAAGCAGGCATTCCACACTAGTCCTCTGAGGTGACAACGTATCCAGTCCGCAGCATCTAGTTACCATCAAGTGGACTGTGTAAATGTAAAGTTACAGCTTAAGCTTACATACATCCCACCGATGTGCACAGGCTTTATATCATTTTTGAGGAGGCTTTGAAGCAAGTAGTCCGGCACTGCTCCAGTGTCAACGGGCTACACCATGTCTTCGGAATATATTTATTTCTCAGACATACATGTTTGCTCACAGCTTTCCCTTCACCAAAGAGTATATTAAACAACTTTTTGCAGTCGCGTACATTGAAATTTACGGCAAGCATTTAGCCTGAATAAAAGGCTGAATATCTCAAGCTGTATTTAACAATTTATCCTGACAAAGATAAAATGTGATAATATTTTAACACATTAAAACTTTCATTGTATAATTTGCCCATTTTGCCATAAATTCATTGGTCATTTTAATTTTTATCTCGCATCCCTTCTGTATCATGTTAACTGCAAATCGACTTTACAACTATAGAAATGCCATAACGGAAGCACAACAAAGCATTTGAAATAATGATAAGATCAAGCTAGAGTCGCGCAACCGCTGATCCCGAAATCAATATTGGGGATCAAACGGCTGGACACAGCGTGCTACTTTCATAGAGATGATAGAATAACATCTGTACGTGTTAAATGTATATTTTTTAATCTGCAAATTGTATCATTATTGTATAAATTTTTTTTATTGCTTAAGAGCGATGTGTTTTATGCTTTTAATGGAAGATTAGCTGTTATTGCGATGTTTTAGCCGGTAATTTACCGGACACAGTGCCAGAGATATCTGTTTTAAGTACATATTTGTAGCAAAAGCGTCTTTTACTGTTTTGATTTTTTTTAATGAGTTATTTATGTGTGATGAGTAAATCAATAATTCATAACTTCATAACGTATAATTTTGGATGATACTTTATATAAAAAACTATTTTTATACCTTTGACTTAATGAGTCACATCCAATAGTTTCAACTTGCTTTACCAAAGTAGAAGCTTTTTAAAACTGTAAGCTCAGTTTAGGTTAATATGTACTGTTTGTAATAAGCCGCATAGTAAAATTATCGATTTGCCTTTGTATAAATTCAAGGCGCATGTTAAAGTCTATAGGGACTTTAAATATATTAATAAAAGAGGAAAAGAATGATAACTAAGTTGTTACCTAACTATAATGATTTATAAATTATGTATTAATTAGCATAATTTCTGCACAACATAAGGCTAAACATATAATATTATCTTCTGGGCATTATGGGTGTGAGTTACACGTTAAGCACTTCTATTATAAATTAATTGTCTTGTATTACATTAATGTGTAACTGTGTTTTTGTCTCAATAAAGTAAAATGAAAAATAAAACTGAAAAAATATATTGTTATAAGATAGAGGACACAATGAGCTTCCTTAAACTTTTTAGTTCTGATGAATTATATACTTATTTATGTTAAATTTTAACATAAGTATTAGGGAAAATAGTATGTAAGTTGGTGGATGTTTTGCCGTGTCTCACAAGGTCTGGCGCTGTAGGGACTTATAGAAGCGATGACGTTGCCTTCTTGACTTGCAAAATGTGATGTATAAGCGAGTAATACTAAGATAATTCGGGCCATTATCGTTGGTAGTTCTAGATTAATTAACAAAAATAACAGGCCTTGCCTATTCTGCTTCTGTCATACTAGATTGCACTCAAACCCCTTATAGCAACAAGGTTAAAAACCTTGGTTTGTCTCGACTCCCGTAAGTCTTGGACCCTACAGGTTTATAAGGTTAGTCAAGAATATTTGCTCCTTGCGTAGGTTACGCAATTTTCTTCCCACAGTAAATAAAGTTACGCTTGCTCAATCTACTTCTCGTCATCCGTAACCAAGGCACAGCAGCTTAATAAGCTTGAGTGTGTTCAAAATTTATTTATTAAATTTATATTTGGGCTCCGCAAATATAACCACATCTTTAAATTTCGTAAACAGCTCAAATGCCTCCCGATTCGCCTTCGCAGGAATACTTAGATTCGCTCCGCTTTGTATGGCGTGCTGTTTAATCCTTCCACTTCTCATTTTTTTTAATTACCGTTTCTATTATCTGTTCCTCACCTATAAACGCTTCCTTCGATCTTCGTCAATCTTTCTCTTTCTACGCCTTTGCACTCTTTCTCCCTTGTTAAGAAGTCCTTTACTGCCAATGCTGTGCGTTTGTGGAACTATTAACCTCTCCACATTCATCGTGCTAAATCGCTACATTCTTTCAAGTCTTGTTAAATCGAATTACTGGTACGCTATTCAGTAAATTACCTTACCTATGTCGTACTTTTGGCATTTAATTACTTTACCGTATTAGATATAATTTAGACACACTTATATGTATTTACATCAGTTTTGTACCCCTCCCTCTAATTCAACTATAGTTTACAGCAGTCTTCTATGCAAAGGTCGTTTGGAAGATATACCTTTAAAATGTGCTCTACTCATTTTCTATATTTTAGTGTACAATAAAGAATAAATAAATAAAAAGTTTCTTTGTAAAGGCCGAATTTTCAATACAAATATTTTGACGACTTATGTTAATAATTAAAGTGTCAAACGGGATAATAGTCCAACTGATGGTTAGTGGCTTAACTCTAAAGCGGGTTAAAGCAACAACCTACATACGTCCCACTGCCGAATACAAATATTTAATTTATAAAATTATTCGTAAGCAAAATTGTGTTGTTTGTAATATTATCAGTCTTCAGAGATGTAGATTTCCTAACGACTATTTTTTCATCGCGTAGGACATGATAAATCAGCACTTAAAATGAAATTTACTATAAGAGTGTGACTTCTATGAGATTTAAATACTGGCTGGCTATCACTGCTCTTATAATCTTGGAATTCAGATAAACTGATTTTATTTAAAACGACGCAACTACCGAACTTACAGGCCATCTGATGGTAAGTAGCTGTATTCCGTGGACACTTGCAGCCACAACTTCCAACGAAGAAAACTACAAACTCGTTGTCATTCTACTGGCTGGCTCACTCTACCTTTCAGACCGCGACACAGCAGTACAAGCTTCGCTATTTGTACTACTCAGGTAAACTCCTAAAGTTAAAGTTACACCCTATACGGACTCTTAGGTAAAAAATACTTCTACTACCTATATTATTTATTTACATACATAACATAACACATAAACACTCACGCCTGTTACCCAGCAGAGACTACAGACTCCCATTTGGCACGATCCTGACACACCTCTCTCGCTTCCTCCACATTCATATACCTACGCATATATGCTCGTCGGTTAAGGATACTTCCTAGTTTGGCTCATTATCAATATATCGCCAATTTTGTCGATTAACTTTCACCTAAGACGTCCCTTTCCGACTCTTCCATTCACTTCTGCAACACAAATTTGCTTTGTCACTCTTTCCTCATTTATTCTTTATTTATAAGATTTTTTAAAAGAGTTAAATTGCTTCTGCAAATAAGGCAAATAACTTTAGATATAAGCAATATTTTCTACACTCCAAGAAAATAATTTATTCAAATAAATTTTCACAACTCATACAAGATCCGAACTATCTAAAGCCCCTATAAGAAAAGTGTCCGTCTCAGGAGATAAATATGTAATCTTGATATAATTGAGAGCGGGCAAACGGATCTCGACAAACAGCCCCCGTTCATTCCCAGCCCCTATTGACTCTTGCGCTCGGCTGCCTCGGACACTGGTACGGACACGGGCTGAAACGAATGGTTCGGGGTCTGTGATGGAATGTCTCGCGCGTGGAACCGACGGCGCGGAGCACCGACTTACATTGTAATTGGCGTGGCCATGTCACCAAGCTTTGTTTTCCCAAATTTTATTCTTTTGGTATCTATTTTTAGATTTTTGTATTTGTTATTTTGCAAAGATCACGTAAAGTTTCTTTTATATAGGAAAAGGATATCAAACGAGCACACAGACCACCTGATGGTAAGTGGTTGTTGCAGCCCATAGACTGCTACATCTATCCTCATTTGCGAATTAAAATGCAGATGCGTTTTCTGCCTTGAGGACTAAGATGGAATGCCTCGTTTCCAGTTAAAAAAGGGTCTCCAGTTCTCTACACTCGCCATACGAAACATAGCAGTACCTATTAAGCTGCTATTGGACGCTGGTATTCTGTGAGAGCGTGGTCCTTCCCCGGTTGAGCCAACCTATTCGTGCTACAACCATAATTTAGCTGCAGCGTGGCTCTATCACGTGGTCCTTCACTGCTGGCCGTATGAGGACGCTCAAGGTCGCTTAGCGTGCTATGGAGAGGGCTATGCTCGGAGTTTCTCTGCGTGATAGACTCAGAAATGAGGATATCCGCAGTAAAACCAGAGTGACCGACATAGCCCAACGGATTAGTAAGCTGAAGTGGCAATGGGCCGGCCATATAGCTCGAAGAACCGATAACCGTTGGGGAAGAAAGGTTCTCGAGTGGCAGCCTCGTACTGGTAGGCGTAGTGTAGGGAGACCCCCCCCTAGATGGAGTGACGACCTGGTAAGACATGCAGGAAGTCGATGGATGCAGGTGGCTCAGGACCGTGCTGTGGCATTACTTGGGGGAGGCCTATGTTCAGCAGTGGACTTGTGAGGGGCTGTAATGATGATGATGATATTTTTATAGAACACGAAGTGAAGATAATAAATGATCACGCTAGAGAAATTGCAGGTGCGTTGACAATTGTTTTGTAATAGAATAGGTAAAATAAAATAACTTGTCAAATTGAATTTATTTCAAGGTTTAGATCACGCCAACAGCAGAGAGTCCCAGGATCATGATTTGTGGCAATAGAGGAAGTCTATATTCATCAATGATCAAACTAGCGAACAAATTATGCGAATGACTCGATCAGGCCTCTCCAAAGCAGTAGTCACCTTTATCAGTCTACATTTAATTTCATTGCTACAACGGCCCTCGCACTATTATCTGTAATTTGCCTCTTAAATGCTTATAAAATGGATATCAATATGCAATTACTATTTACCAATTTTAACAACATGATAATCTACAGGAAAGAAACGGTAAAAAACCTCGCGAAATCACATTAATCTTGGCGCGACAGAAATCGGCTCATAAAATATTTCGTTACCGAAAGTGCTTGAACTTTAACATTGTATGGAATTTCTCCTGTACGTTACGATGGAAGTGTAGGGTGAGGGGGAGAGCTGTGTCATGTTATGATGGTCGCGCAAGTGGCAGACGGTCAATGTTCAATTGATATTAATGTCATTACGACACCTGGTCACTGTTGCGAGTGTTATATTCGTTAGGATTACATGGTCACGAAAAAAATCAGTCGCATCAAAATCGCAAAAATTATCGCGTTGCTTAGTGAGAACCACATTACGCTAATTCATAAAGATATATACTTACACTAACATAGAAGTTTTTATGTGAAACAACCAGAAATGAATGCTATCACAATTACAATGGGAATATGTTTGATTTGATCATAGCATGCATGATTATCGAATAAATCATTAAAACCGTGAATACTTAAAAAAAACCACCATTTTTTCAGTGCGGCAAATACTTTATTTTACATTATACACATGAATATAAAAGATTTTTTATTTTAATTACGCAGTAATTATGTTTTTAGAAAAAAAACATGATCATAAAACAGCTTCAAATGAGAAAATCTTTCTAATAAGTAACGCTGTAACAGTTTTACAAAAGTTCTTTGGCCACGATATCCTCCAAGATAAATTTCCTTAAATATTAGGGTTATACTTGTTATTTGTACAACCCTAATATTTAAGTAATAGTTATTTTAACACATTTACTAAAATATGCTGACAAGTATTATAAAACAAACATTTCAACAATTGTATTGTAGTACTGATATAATATATTTAGATTTTGGTAAATAAAGTTAAATATTATTCGTCACATAAAAACAAACTTACTCATTATAATACTTACTATATTTTTTCTTTAGATGTTAGTATGATTTCCAAGTTAAATACAACATTATGACTAGTCTATACTGCCTGCTTCGTTTTGCCAAAAATAAAATTGACTAATAGTTAGTAAAAACTATCCTTTATTTATATTTTATTAGAGTCCTCCCAAGCATAAAATAAAGACAAATATTTAAACAAACATATTTTCACAACCCATCAAATTTTATACTGGTAAGAAAGCATCATGATAACTTTTAATTTTCTTAATTCCAACAATTAACCGTTACAACTGAATATTTTACTTTCATATAAAACGTAAAAAGGCAACATATAAGCCAACCCTATGAATGATTACAGTAAAACTTGCAATAATGGCGTGTTAACATCTCCATCGGCAGCTGATGCTCTGGACACGGCACCGAGTGGCCCCGGCGATATTTATAAACGTGTATGTCTCGCCTCCATTCAGTTTTTACAATCCTAACATTCCAGTTCTTACGCTACTGTTTCACATTGTACAGAAACACGCTTAAATATGCAACGTTCGGAGAGAACAACAATGACCGTATATTGGCGGGCCAATAATATCCACTAACCCATATCGTGAATGACGTTGCCAACCTTCCTGCCAATCGTGGCAACTATGGCAAATTTCCTGTTTTAAGAGACTTAATAAGCTTTAACGGTAACAGTAATTAGAAAAGATCCTAAACAATCTACCTGATTACACATTTATCCTTAGGTATGATTTATGACTCAAATATAATATGAAAGCAAATGTATATGTACGTGGTAGAGCCATACTGCAGTCATATTAGTAGTATAGTTGTAGCACGAATGGGTCGGCTCAACTGGGGAAGGACCACGATCTCACAAGTGTAAAATAGTAGCTTAATGCTGCTGTGTTTCATAATTATGATGAGTGTAGAGAACCGGAGATACTTTTTTTACTGGAAACGAGGCATTTTATCTTAGTCCTCACGGGTGACAATGCATATGCATTTTGATTTGTAATCGAGGATAGATGTAGATGTCTATGGGCCGCAGCAACCACTTACCATCAGGTGGACTGTGTGCTAGTTTGTTACCCTATATATATATATATATATATATATATATATATATATATATATATATATATATATATATATATATATATATATATATATATAAATTACGTGTCACGTTGTTTGTCCGCGATGGATTTTAATCAAATTTGCTCACCGTGTGCAGTTTGGTCCAACTTGAGAGAAGCTGTCGAATATATATGAATAATTACGGACTTCCATTTGGCACGATCCTGACATACCTCTTTCGCCTCCTTTACATCCATATATCTACGTATACATGCTCGTCGGTTAAGGGTACTTCTAACGTGGCCCATTTTCAAAATATCGCCAATTTGGTCGATAAACTTTTTTCTAGGGCGTCCCTTCCCGACTCGGCCGTTCACATCTGCTATATAAATTTACTTTGTCACTCTTTCCTCTTTCATTCTTTCTACATGACCAAACCACCGAAGCATTCCTTTCTTAATCCTGGTCACAACATCATCTCGCAAACCACACTCTTCTCTTATTACACAATTTCTTACCCTGTCATTCAGATTCAGCCCTAACATACTCCTTAACGACCGCATTTCTACTGTGTTTATTCTACTCTCGTGCTTCTTCTGCCACACCCAACTTTCACTACCATACATTAAAGTAGGTACTAACACAGCATTATGAATTACCATACGTGCCTTTTTTGACACATTCTGGTTCTTCACAATAGAGTGTAGTGCCCCATTCACTCTATTCCCTGCATTTACTCGTCGTTCTATATCCCTATCATATCTACCATCCCTGCTAAATACACATCCCAAATACACAAACTCATCCACTTGCTCAATTAACTCTCTTATTCTTATTTCACATACCGTTTTGCTTTCTTCTCTTTCAAAAACCATCACTTTCGTCTTACTTGCGTTCACTTCCCCTTTCTTTTAATTCCCGGTTCATTAATGTAACCATCATTTGCAACTCAGCCGCCGATGACGCAAATATGATTTGATCATCGGCATACAAAAGGCTTTTGACGGTTAACTCGCCCATTCTTAACTCACATTCTTCATCTTTCAAAGTTTGCAAACACCGGTCCATAAAAAGGTTGAACAGCCAAGGGGAAGCCACACAGCCCTGTCTGACACCTTTTTGGATGCCAAACCAGTCCGAGTAGACCCCATTGATCCTGACACAAGCACTAGAGTTCCCATAAAGAGACCTTAATGCCTGTATCAAACCAGCGCTCAACCCATATGAGTTCAATATTTGCCATAACACATTCCTGTCCACTCTATCATAAGCCTTTTCCAAGTCCATGAACGCATAAAAAACTTTCTGGTTTTTGGCCAAAAACTTCTCCGCAATCATGCGCATGGAAAAGACTTGATCTGTACACCCCATTCCCTTTCTAAAACCCGCTTGCACATCCCAAATTTTTCCATCAGTTTCTTTCATAACTCTTTCAATTAACACCTTAGCATACAGTTTACCCACAATACTAAGCACGCTGATACCGCGGTAGTTTTTGAAGTCCTGCTGTGACCCTTTTCCTTTATATATTGGTACTATAACTGCTTTACACCAGTCATCCGGTACCCGTTTTAATTCCCAACATTAATTAAACAAGGTGTACAGCAGGCCTGCCACCACTCCCTCTCCAGCCCTTAGCATCTCGAGTGATACTCTATCATATCCAGCTGCCTTACCTGCTTTCATGCTTTTCATTGCTTTCATTATTTCATCTACACTTATCTCCATACCTTTCTCTCCACTTCTTTCGGAATTTCTAGTTCATTTAATTCAGACGACTCTTCACTCATAAACACGCTTTCAAAGTATTCCTAGTTAGTATATATATATATATATATATATATATATATATATATATATATATATATATATATATATATATATATATATATTATACTAGTTAGTAGACGTTGTTCTGTCCTTTATATATAATTAATATAATACTTAATTACTTAACTTACTTAATAGAAAATTAGCCCCAAATAAAATATGTAAACATGGAATTTCAGGATTGGTGATAATCGCCAAGCTGGTTACGCTTGGCGATCGCTATGCCATACCCCATTCATCCAAGATACCAATATTTTAAAACATGTGCCGAAGAGGACTAACTTAATTTTACAAAGTGTAAATGAAATGGATAATTTTGTCTTAGACACATTGGTATATTTTTTTATTTAATAAGGATGACAAGCTAGCTCACGGCCTACCTAATGGTAAGTAGATGCTGTGTTTTCTATGAAAGCACGGTCCTTCCTCGGTCGAGTCGGCTCATTTCTGCTACAACTATAATGTAGCTGCAGCACGGCTCTACTGCGTACAAAAATATTTAAACAAAACACACCCGTTGCGGACACTAAGCGTTAACCTTCCGTGACTGTTCCCTATAAAACCGGGGTGATCCAGAGCCGTCACTGTAATGGCTTTCCGATTGCGACCCGACACTATTGTCGTGGGCATTTATGCCGGACAACAAAGGGGTTAAAATATTGAGAACATTCGGGATATTGAAGTAATGGTTCAGAGCTGAGTGCTTCACTACTCACATAATATAACTACAGACACGTGGCAATAGAAACATTAAGAGGTAAATCCTTAATTGTTTTACTTTGCTTAACATATAATGTAAATTTGTTGAAATTTACGTTATATGTTAAGCAAAGTAATAAGTTCAGAATGTAATTATAGTCCGTACTGATTCACAATGGGATTATAAATGGCGGCTCATCGAACCCGCACCATCTACATGCTCAGTAAAAATAGCGAAAAACAGCTAATAATGTTATATCGTTTTACGCTATATTATTCGGTTTATTGGAAATTTTCTATTAATGAGAAAATATTAAAAAATAATTATGTACTCAAGTAGGAACACTATTTTTTAAATAACATTTTTAACTAGCAACCCGCTCTGGCTTCTCCTGGGTGGGATCCATTAATGTGGCGTTATTAATTTAAACTTAATACCATTTATTTTATCTTATAAGTATTTATATTTTAATTAAATCTCTAAATTTTTCTGATTAAATTTAGTTCAGATCGCTTCCGTAATCACTCTCCATTTGTTCCTCAAGTTTTAATACAATCGGTTCAGCCATTCCGTAGATTAGCACAGACAGACAGACATACAAACATTTAAAAAATGTTTACACATATCTTAATAGCATGTAAACACTTTATACAAAAATATTAACAAAGAAAATAAACAATAATTATGAAGAAAACTCTATGAGAAAAAACCGGACTGATGTTTTTTTGTAGGTAGTTAATGGGAATTTGTTATCATTGATTTAAATGGCAAATTGGACTGAAGTTATAGAACCAAACCAAACAACGCATCGTATTTTTTTTGCAATCTTTACCGACGTGTGCGAGTATAGATAGCGACAGTGTGCTAGCGAGAGGTGAATAGAGGCCATTTTCAATCCCATTCTTTAACCGCGCGGTTAGAATGTGAATTTCACAATTTAATATTTGCAATCGATGTACTCACATGTCAGTCATAAACTTTACGAAACGGAACCTTACATAAATCCGTATTTGGGATGTGTTAAATTTTTTACGAGATTATATTATTACTTTAACGATAAGGTTATCATATCACAATAGAGATTACTTCCGATTGATCGCATCTCAAATCCGCCTCTCGAAAACGCCCGAGGCGATTCACAGACGATGCGAAGCCGTAGTTAAGACTTGCAAAGAGGGAGCTTAGAGCTAAATTCCAGCCGCAAAATTCTACCAATTTGTATCGCGACAAAATAAGCGATACAATCCAATCGATCTGGATGCTTGGTATTTTCACCACAGTGCGGTTTACCAGATATTTACTTCTTCAGAAGACTTCTTTATTCCGCAGGTAAAACATTTAATCTAGGTTGGCGGTAGTCACATATCATAAGGTGAGCTGAAAGCTCACCACACAATGCCAAACACATATCCATTATATTCGTGTTGGACGTATCCAATCTATTGTTCGTTGATGATGACATTAACAGTGTATTCAGGTATTGGAATGGTCATAATAATAAAGGAAATGTATTCGGGCAAGCTTTAATTTGTCGAGTTAAGATATATAAATATTTAAAGGTATTGGACGAATTCATCCGGTTAAAATATCTAGTAGCATCTCTGATGCAAGTCGTATAACTGTGCGATATATAATCCCCCCGCACCTGTCAAGTGTGGTGGGTACGGTAAATTCTTCATAAATGGTTCACAAGATCATAACGATAAATTATAGAATTTTATGATAAAAATGATAGAATTCTAAATTTTAACTCATAATGTCAGTTTTGTTAATATCAAATATGTTTAATGACGCAAACCGTCCACTTTATGCAGGGCTCTCGGTGGAGAGTAATTGTTCTGTGATGCAGGGCAACATATTATGTAGGTAATTACTCTAACGTTACGACAATATATTAACTTCTTCAAAATGTCAATCTCACCCATTGCGCAGTACAAGTTTCTAATTTTAAGTCCTAACGAACAATAAATGGCGTTTTAGAAAATACCGATCCTAAATCTCTTCTAACGTTTCCACTCGCCTGTTTATCGTTCTTTTTATATCATTGGGTGACACGAGCACACAGTCCACCTGATGGTAAGTGGATGCTGTTCCCATAGACATTCACATTTAGATAGAATGCCTGGATTCCAGTGAAATGGATCTTCGGATCTTTACACTCACCATACCAAACACAACAGCATTACGCTGCTATTTTACGTTGGTATTCTGTGAGAGCGTGGTCCCAGTCCAGTTGAGCCGACCCATTCGTGTTAAAACTACAATATAACAGCTAACAACTACAATATGCAGCGTGACTCTACCACGGTAGAACGTGGTAGAGTCAATGGGTAGAGTACGTTTTTTCGAGTATATTCAAGTATGTATGTTATTATATTATTTTTATTAAAACCGATATGACTAAAGAACTTAT